>OZ002731.1:13588958-14188958 GCA_963924305.1 Polygonum maritimum | reverse complement strand
AACCGTAGATTATTAGAAAGGCATACCATGTAGCGATACTACCCCAGATGAGGAGGTGTTGGATCCAAGTGAAGTGGCTCATAGTGAGGGCGATCTGGCAATTGACAGCCCAGATTATGCACGTGAACATCGTGGTCCCCACTGACGACATGTCAGAGGTCTGCCCGTCTGCTCGGAGTGCTTGTTTGGAGAAGATGATGATGTTGAGGAAGAAGACGACGACCGAGCAGTAGATGCCGTTCGCCATCCAACCGAGGATTCTGTACCAATCGAAGAATAGGTTTTTCGGTCCTTGTTGGTAGAGTGCAGGGAACTGGAAATACGAAATATCAATTAACTATATATATATACATATATAAATATCAATGAAGTGAGGATATAATGCTAAGTCCTTTTTTTTTGAATGTGGAGTTACCTGTAGGCAGACATCCGAGGACACGTCTTGTTCAAAAACTCCAAGAGCAAGGACAGGCAATGAGGTAAGTATGACATTGAAGGACAAAGAATACCAGTCATCGTAAATTGTTTGCCCAGAAAAGCCAGCAAATGCCTCGAAGTAGAAGAGTGTGAGACCGAATGCTATGTTCTTGTAGAAAAAGTAGCATATCTGTATTCAGCAGTAAGACAAATCATGAAGTGTGACTACAATAGGAATTGCTTATTGGGTTTTCCTTTTGTACAAACTTTTAGAGCATTAGGTGTAGGTCTCTTACCATTTGTGCGATTCTTTTGTAACACCAGTGTCCATGAACAAGAAGAAGTCTCTCCAAGAAACGGAATTGTGCTATAGAAAAATCACTTGCCATTACTGCCTGCAAATAGCTAATAACATCATGAGCATTTTTGCACATTGACTTGAATAAGCATTTCCTTCCTGAGTGAAGCCCCACTAAATAAAATATGATTTTAAAAAGAAATATGATGCCTCCAAGCATAATTATAATTGCAAGAACGATCAAGTGCTTTAAGACTTCACTGGTTTTAACTAAAATATATAATGCATACAGGGAAAATGCAATTGCAAAAAATAAAAATACAAAAAGGTAGGTAAAGGAATATTAACGATTTTTAGCTTACCTGCATACCTTCTGCCCCACTAATACCCACTCCAATATCGGCCTCTTGAATCATCCCGACATCATTTGCCCCATCACCAATTGCCAATGTCGTTCTCCCAGTTCCTTCCCTTACTAATCTCGTTACCTGCACACACTCACAGCAATTAACATGAAATAAAGAAACCTCGCGCAAAAACACTATATTGCAGAAAACTCGAGAGCAAACTATACCAGTGCTTTCTGCTTGGGAGAGACACGGCAGCAAATAACGGATGCACAATCAATTGCCAGATTCAGAAAATGGAGCTTCAAGTCTTCCTCTAATGCAAAAGCTAAGCTTTTCCCATCAATAATTAATGCAAAAGCAGCATAAGGGTCCTTTTCAAGCTTGATCATCTGAGAGGCATTGGTCATTTGCAACAAAATGTTCTCTTTGACGACCTGAGTGAAGGCATAAACATTAATGTCTCAGCAGAATATAACATAACTTCTAGAATAAATCTCATCATTCACTGAAATATAACGGCTACCTCTTTGGAATTAGTGGCTCCCTCCTCTGTGGTTACTGATATACAGATCTGCTTCATGTCTGGACGGAGGAGACTGCATGCAAATCTGTAAAAACAGTAACAGAGGTTTATAATTGAAATCCATGGATGTGCACACAATAAATTATGTTCTTATATAAATGCTAATTGCCTTAAATTTGATCTAATTTTATTTTTCTGTCAGCTATATGGCAGTTAAACATTAAAAAGAATCGAACTACACACTTAAGTGACACTCTGAGTGTACAAGATAAGGACAAACCCTATGTTGATTGCAGTTTCCATTTTATCGCCAGTGAGAACCCAGATCTTTAAACCGGCTTGGGCCAACTTATCTATGCATTGTGGTACCTGGAAGTTAAAAGCTAAAATAAGCAGTGCGAGAAGAGAAATCAATGCTATTATATAGACGTGATATTCCTACAACAGAATGCATGATCGTACCCCTTCCTGAAGCTTGTCTTCCACAGCAGTTGCACCAACAAGAATTAACTCCTTTTCCATTATATCAGCTACCCTTTCTAACATTATATCTCTATCGACCCCAATCGAAATTCTTGCTTTCTGGAACTCACTGTTCCAAACATTGTACTCAGCCTCTTCAATTTTTTTGTAGGAAAGTGCTAACGTACGCAAACCGGCATCCCCATATTCATTGAGATGCCTAGTGGTGGCTTCCAGATATGTCTTCCCATTCTTTGATAGGCGGTCAAATATTATACTATAAAAAAAGCAACATCTATCAATAGCATTTCATTGAAGGAACAAAAAGTGTATGCACCCATGCTAATAAATAATTGATAGATTCAAGTATTTTCACGAACCTGTCAGCACCTTTACAGAAGAGGAAAATCTGTCCTTCCTCATCCCGCACAATTACAGACATCCTTTTTCTTTTGCTGGTGAATTCCAAGAGATTGAGAATTTTGTACTCCCTGAAGAGATCATAAAAATTTTTATAAGCTTTTCGAATGCATAGAATCACCCATGAAAAAAAAAGTTTGATATTAAGTACAAACCTTTCAACTGGCTGCCTATAGTTAGGATATCTCTCACGGATGAAAACACTAGACTGGGTTCTTCTAACAAACTCAAAGCCAAATTCTCTTGCCGCAACAAGAAAAGCATTTTCATCAGGAGATTCCACTTCATAAGTATAAGAACCAGTACTTTCGTTAAGTTCTGGTATGGCAGATTGACAAATAGCAAGAATACGAAAGAACAAAACAATATTATCCAAGTTTGGCTCATTTGACCAATTTCCATACATAAGCTTGCTATCCTCGAAGCCAAAACCCTTAATTGCATATCTAGTATTCATCTCATCCTCAGAAGTTACCACTGATTCCAGCTCAATCTCAGAATTACTATGTTCCAAAGCAATATGCTTGGCTGCAGCAACCTCAACCTCGCTGTTACGCGTTCCATATGCTCTCCCAGCAATTGAACATTTTAGAAAGTCCATTTGATTGCATGTCAAAGTACCAGTTTTGTCTGAAAGTATGGTATCAACCTGGCCTAACTCCTCATTCAGGTTTGACGTCCGGGCCTGAGCACAAGTGCCTGAATCTTCGTGATACATTTGTATGTCCTGGTTAATGAAGATAGCCTGAAGAAACTTCACAAATTCAATTGAAACATATAGAGATATCGGTATCAGATATCCATATAAGATGAGTGCGGTAACAAGGTGAACAATTCCAGAGGATGCAGGTTTACTCGGGTCATCGAACTGTATGGCTTTACGAGGTTGCAAATACCATTCATCTGGCATTTCATACACTGTCTTGACAGCATATCCAATGGAACTAAGCAGGGAAATCAACACAAGGACTGAAAAAAGCAAGTAAATGATGCGGTCCATTTTTCTTTCAATTCCGCTCCTTTTGGAAGGGGATTCAGTAGAATTCTGCATGACTTTAGATTCATGACCAGTAAATATTACCACTCCATACACATGAGCTGTATTCCTAAGCTTTGAGTCCCTTAGAAGTATCTGACCAGGATCAAGGGGATAAACCTGACGATCATGCTCAAAATTACCTACAAATGTGTAGAGATTAGGATTCGGGCTTTCACATTTAATCACCGCACTGAAATCCCTAAAGCTGGTATCATCGTCCAAGGGCAAGGTTACCTCTAATGACCGCCTTACCTTCAGATTCGTCTCACCGTCTAAATTCATAGTCTCCACATAGCAGATACCATCTTCATAATCAGAAGATATGAGGAGCAGATCTGCTGGGAAAAACTGATCCTTTACCACTTTCAACACATCTCCAACCTGAACCTCCTGCCATGCCTTTGACATAAATGTACCATCCCCGTTATGAACATCAACCTTACGGTTATTCACCCTCATATCTTGAATAAACCTCCTCCAATCTTCAATGGCCTCCTTAGCCATAGTGAGGCCCACAACAAGTGCAAGAGGAGCAATCATACTAACAGCAGAAAAGGGAGAAATAGAGGTGAGTGACAGAAGTGAGGCGATAAGAAAGTATATGTTGGCAGCACGGCGGAACTGTTCAAACAGCGCCTTCGGGAGAAAGGTGGCAATGTTATACTTGGTTGTGGATATGTTATTCGAGGCATATTTAAGCGGCTTCTTACGGTGAAGCTGAGGTTGGTTGCAATGCACGATCCGTGAATAGATAGGAGTGTCATCTTCATCTGGGCCTGTTCCATTGCTCTCAGTAACTTGTGGCCTTACACAAAACGAGTATAGATTGCTATGCCGAATCTTGTTCCTTATCCTACCCTTAGACATTTTGCAGTCTTTAGCCGCTCAGAGAAATCAAAGTATCAGGCATATGCAGATCACAGAAGATACCAGACTTTGAATGTGATTACCAAGAACCCTTTTTGCCACCTCAGTCACAGCAAAACCGGATTTTGAGCAGCCCAAAAGAGATTTTCTTCTGAAACAATGCGAGTTCAAGGCAAACTGAACTACAACAGATAACCTAGCAAAGGCAAAGACAAGGTAAATGAGCAACTTAATTGCGACAACACATCACTTTGACTAAAAAAGAGCTTTCAAAATTGAATTTTTTCCCCATTCTATAACCCTAATTAGCAAGAATATCAAGTATCGGAGTCTGACAACTTGTACGGTCAATCAGAGGCATACTCAAGGGAATAAGCAATTAGATGACAAGATGAAAATCAAGAACCCGTTAGATAAAGAGACGATTAACAATGCAGATCAGCAGTACCCTAATAAGAGGATCAAACTCAGAGTCAAAGCAAAAAAAGTCCACAGCTGAATGCATTGAAAGAATCCCTCATTACCAGTCAGGAAAACACAGAAACACAAGAAGAGCAACGATTGAGCTAAAATCAGAGTAAAGAAACAGCCAAGACACGAAAGATCGTTGAAAAGCTTAAAGCTTATCAAGAAAAGAATGGAGAATACGTACTTGCCAAATCAGCGATTCCAAGTGCCAGTTGAAGAGGAAGTTGGTGAAGAAACGGGGGACAGGGTAGAAACAAAAGCTTAGGTTACAGATCGTTTGCAAGAGAACTGCTAATTGAGAAGAGATCTTAATGTGGGTGGGGAACAGGAGAGAGAATCTAGAGAGGATGCACAAACGGGAAAGACAGGAAGGGAGAGAGAGAAATAGAATGGGGGCAGAAAAACAAGAATTACCAGACCCTCTTTGGCACTTCTTCTCTCTAATCATCCGTTTTTTCTTACTATTCTTTTTCAAATAGATCGTTTTTTTTTTTTTTTTTGGAAATACTGATAGTTGCCTAGTTGGCTAGTAGGAGTATTAAATTGTTTCTTGGAAACTTCCAACTTCAACTTCCAAGTTGCACAATAAGAGGCCAAAAAGTCGTAATTTGCACGGAGTTTATGGTGTTAAAAAAAAATTGTTATCAATACTAGTACTATATTATACTCCATAGTATATAAAGTAGCGTTAATGTGTTTATAAAAATTTATGTCATGTGTTATTTTTATAATAGAATAATTAATTGGGTCCTCTTTTGTGAAATAGATTGTAATTATTAATTTTAGAAATAATTTATTCTGGAAATAAATTTCTATCCAATAACATATATATCTATATTATTTTATATATATATTTTGAAACAATTAACATAAAATCAGGAATAGTTTTGAAAATAATCTAGTCATGAAATAAATTTTTGTCTAAGAACATATAATTCTATATTATTTTATATATATCTAAGAAGAATTAAAATAAAATCAGAAATAATCTTTGAAATCGCATCTATATCTATATCTATAGGAAAATAAATATTATCATTTAATAAAACATGATTTTTATCGTAAAGTAATTTTGGAACAATTAAATTAAAATTAGGAAAAAATCTTTGAAACCATATATGATATATATCCATATTTATATCTATAGGAATTTCTATCTAACAATACATATATTTGAAACCATATCTATAAATATATGTATATAAATTTCTATCTAACAACATACATATCGACATTATTTTCTATAGAGATCTAGGAGGTAATGAACAATCCTAAGATCTAATACTTAGTGATTGTGTAGGACTTGATTCAAACTAGGTTTTTCTAAGGTTTGTTGATCATGATTTTATTTTGTGTTTGCTCTCATAATTATATACTCGATTGATGAACGTGATTCCGATAAGGTTTTCACGTGATTGTTTAGGATGTTATTTTGATAAATGTTAATGCATAATATATAACTTTTCATCATAATTAGTTAACTAATGTCATCTCCGTACCTTATAAGGGATTTTAATAAAAATAAAAATATAATATTTGTAACTATAAATAATATATTGACATCATATATATATATAAATAGAATTCATATAAATAAAATTTATATATAACTAATAGTGCTACCTACATAATTAGGATTATTTGAGAAATTATGATTGTATTCATTTGTAGAGTCACTTTTTAAAAAAAAAATTATGTTCACTTTAAGAGTTTTTTTTTGTTTTTTTTCTTTTTTGCAAAAGGTAAACATTAGGTGCCCTACCGGTAGTAGGGCCAACCTAGCTTATCCTTGCGAATGATTCTACTAAAACCATTCAAGAGGGTAAAAGTGTTCGGACTTCGGTTTTCTGGGTTTATGGAACTCGCACTTCCTTGGTGAGAGGTGACGAAGCTGTTATAGAGGTCCAAGAAGGAATTCGGGATACAATTTTTTGCCAAGAAGTCTACTGCCTGGTTACATTCACTGACAAATCTTCACTTCCACAAAACTTTGAAGGATGAAAGATTTGCCTAAATCATGAATTTGTTTTTGAAATTGAGCTTATGATGAAAATTGAGCATGTACATCTTAAGTAAAAGTAATCCAACAAGAATTTGAACATAGTGAAAAAAATTGGCCTTAAAGGAAAGCATGTCATATTCCTCTTTCTTTCTTGTGTGATTTACTCTTCTAAGTGCATATATCTCTTGGCAATGACATGGTTATCTTTTACTTGAAACCAATGAGGATTAGTTCATTACTTGTTAAATCATATGATTGAGAACTTATTTTCTTAACCCTACTTTATCCTTTCCTACCCATATATGATCCTCTTTTGTTTGTAACCCCTTGTTTTAAAGCCTTAAGCCTAATTTTTAGCTCCACAAAAATTTTCTTAGCCATGATAAACTTGACCCTTGATTTGGAAATTAGGACTTAGAGTGGTAAGAAGGAAGTTGGTGGATGATTAGGTGCAATTTGAGAGGTTGTGAAGGGTTTGTGAGATGTCTTTCTTTGGAGATTCAATAGCATAAAAGAATTCTTGACTCGATTTAGCACATATGAATGAGAAGTGTTCGGAAGTGCGCTCGATACCGATCCACAGAGGGTTGGTACCGACCCTAACAGAAAAAAAGAAGCATGAAAAAAATGGAAAAAGGAAGTGAGAAAAAAGAGAGAGTTGTAAAAAATTGCATGAGTCAAGGATTTATTAACATGTGAAAAAAAAAAGAAAAGATATGAATGATGGGTGAAGAAAGAAGAAGAGCGATAAAAAGTTTTAAGTGTTTGGTAGGTTTGAAGTGAATTTGTTTTGGTGAATTTGTGTGAGTTTTCTAGGAATCTTTGTTCCCGAATTTCTTAGTACCACAAACCAAAAATATTCCACACCCTATGTAATTACCAAGCCCCATTACAACCCGGTCGAATGGGACTTCTATAAAGTTTTCATTGAGCCTCTTAAGTACGTTCTTTTGATGATTTGTCTTGTTTTGGCTTCTTCGTTAGAGAGTTTTTTTATATAAGTTCCATTGTCTATGAGAATTGTTGTTTAGGATTGAGTTGAGCGATAAATTGATAACCTTAAACACTTTGAGAGATGAGTGAGACACTTTTCCTTGTGAGGTTGGATTGTGATTGCTTAGGATGTCCATATATGTGTGATAATGTTAAAAGTTGTTTGCTCAAATGTCTACTTGTGCTTTGTTTTTCTTAAAGGGCAATTCTTGAGAATTATGTTAGTTGGTCTTGATGTGTGCTAAGTGATTGCTTGAGGACAAGCAAGTCTAAGTATGGGGTATTTTGATGTCGCTCTTTTTAGTTAGATTTTATAGGTTATCTGTTAGATAGATTGACTCGTTTCTAGTTGTTTTTATATGTTTTTTGCATTGATTTTGGTGTTCTTTCGAGAGTCGTAATCTATGCGTGTGTTGTTTGCATTTTGTATGTTTTTGAAACATTAAGGAGGAGTTTGGAGTCTTGTAGAGGTCATTGTGGATATGCTAGCTAGAGGTGGCAGGGCGAGTCGAGGTGTGGAGCGTTTCAAGAGGTGTGCTTAGTGTTCATGATGGTTGGGAGATGTCAAGAGTTCAAGTGTTCAAGAAAGGTTGAAGAAGAATTGAAGAAAGAAGCTAAGGAAGAGAGTTTGAAGAAGAATAAAAGAAGGAAAATCAACCCTAGAATAGGTCATTACCCTCCCGGGAGCGATCAAGATCGAGCCTCCATTGAAGAAAAATTGAAGAAGATTTGAAGTTGTCCATTCTGACCTGGGTGTGGGTTGGTACCGACCCATTTTGGGTCAGTACGAGCTGAAAACGTAAGGAGCAATCAATACTTTTCTAGGTGTTTTATTTTTAGGGCCTTTTAGATTTTATTTTCTTTCCTTTTCTAGTCCTTCCTATTTGTATTTGAGGAAGCATTAGGATAGCCTAATTAAAACCATCCACAAATCTTCTAATTAATTTTAGAAAGACATTGTTAAAAAGAGAATTGAGAGAGAAGAAACTTGGGTTGCAAGTTTGGGTAATTGGGTCTTTTGTGGAGAAAAAGTTGTAAGTTCTTCTCTTTAATTCAAGCTTGTTTCTTTATTTAAAATCATGCCTTCTTTTATTAATTGTGTTGTGAGTTGCATAACGATGAGTGAGTAGTCTTATTTTTCTAGGGTCGGGGTAAAAACCCAACAAGGTTATTCATGCTAATTTATGAATCTATGATCAATAATTGTTCTTAAAATCTCTATCCTTTATCCTCTTTGTTTGAATTTAAATATTTGATGAAAGTTAAGGCATGTTCTTGTTTGCAATTGAATTGAAAGATGAAATTGTGAATTTGAATAATATATTGGGTTTTGAAGCAAAAGTTGAAATTCCCTTGAGATCAAATAAAAGGAAAGTGTTTGTTTTGGTGAAAATTGAAATAAACTCTTGTTTAATTGGTGAAAGTCATGAATTTGAGATTTTAACATGTTTGTTCATTGAATTAGGTTGCATGTATAGCTTTGTTGTGGTTATCCCTTACCTTAGAAGTTTTTAAACAAATTTTGAGTCTCGTAATTGTTTGTGTTAGAGTCGATACCGAGCGAATTTAGGTCAGTACCAAGCGTAGTTCTTAGTTGATTTTTGAATGTTTTGTGCTGTGAAGGTTGGGTCGATACCGACCCTGACAAGGTCGGTATCGAGGTCGTGCTTACATTGTTTTCGTGTGTTGCTTTGTTTTTGTTTGTTTTTTTTGGATGACTAGGCTTTGACTCTTCTAACTCTCGTGGATGAACTTGACTCCGCAATACTCAATAGAGTTTTGATCTATAAATTTATTTGCTTGTTTAGGATTAAGAAACCCTATCAGCACCTTTCCTGAGCTCTCTATTGATAAACACCAAAACTTGATCAAAGAGTTTACTTCGACTGAAATATTTCATGCCCTACAGTATGTATCCTTTGAAATCCCCAAGTCCAAACGGGTACCTTGTATCTTTCTTCCAACAAAACAGGGGGCTAGTTGCAGGTGAGTTCACAAAAACGGTCAATTACATGCTCAATAAAGAAGAGTTTCTTGAGGGCATTTGTGACTCACTCTTGTTCCCGATAGTCAAAGTAGAGAATATTGAGACTATAAACCAATACCGCCCTATTGCCTTGCTGAATCATTGCACCGACTAAATCGAACTTCATATTGGGCTGCCAAATCATGGATAATGTTGTTATCATGCAAGAAGTACTACACACCATGAGGTCTCGTGCTACTGCAAAAAGGTGGATGGTGGTGAAAATTGACCTAAGAGAAAGCTTATGATAGAATAACATGGGAGTTTCTTGAGGACACCCTTAAACATGCTCATTTCCCATCTCGTCTTGCGCATTTGATTATGAAATGTCAATCCCTTGGTGAAACCATATTAATGTGGAATGGAGAGGTGAGTAATGGTTTTTATGCTTCTAGAGGGATTCGTCAAGCAGATCTCTTGTCTCCTTACCTTTTTGTGTTGTGTATGGAACGCCTTTCGCCACTGATTCAAGGAGTTGTAGATGTAGAACTATGGATGCGATAATTGTGGGAGGAGTCGAGCTTTCTCATCTTTTCTATGCAGATGACATGCTAGCTTGTCTTTGTTGAAGTAACCCTTGATTGGACATCAAAATGTTTGGACAAGTTTTGCATAACCTCGGGTGAACGAGTAAATTTCACTAGTAACTTAATCTACTTTAGGAACCTAGTGCACAAAAACTTGGCATAACAAATCAGCTCTAGCTTGACCATTCCAGTTTGTGAAGACCTCGACAAGTACCTTGGAGTCCCAATGGTTCATGGCAAAAAGGAGAAATTGAAATTTGATTATATCCTAGACAAAATCTCTGCTCGGCTTAGAGGATGGCAGGCTAATACTCTCTCGCTAGCGGGACATATCACCTTTGCCAAATCTGTTATTTTAAGCATGCCTATTCACATGATGCAATCCTTGAAACTCCCGAAAGGGGTCAGCAATGAGGTGGAAAAACAATTACAAAGTTTGTTTTGGGGTTATACTTCAACAAAGAAGAAAATTCATTTGCACTCATAGGACAAAGTTACGAAGCCTTTGGCTTATAGTGGTCTAGGCATCCGGGATATCCATGATACTAACACAACGACCCTTGCCAAACTCGCTTGGCGTCTCATGACCGAACCCGAATCCCTTTGGGCTCGTATCATCAGGGGGAAATGCTGTGATAACAGAATGAACATACACATGTGTGTGCACAAACCGAGAGCCTCCTTTATTTGGAGATGAACTGAGCAGGGATCCAAGGTTCTCCAACAGGGTACACTTATTAGGGTTGGGAATGGCCATCAAAATCTGGTTCGGACGCATTAATGGATCAATGAAAACCCTTTGGAGGAGTTGGTCTTGACTCCCATCCATGAGGACTTGCTTGGTCCCACCGTCGTTGAAGTGTGGGGTGGAGCAGTTTAGAAATGGAGCTTGTTCTCGCACATCCTTCCTTCAAATGTGATTGATATATTAAAGTCGAAAAAAATAAATGTGGCGAATTATGCAATAAAGGACCGTATCTACTGGGTTGAGTCTTCTTTTGGAATTTTTTCCACTAAGTCTGTTATCACCCTCCTATCTCAAGTTCTGTATGTTAGAGACTTCGATTGGAATCTCGTTTGGAAAGCACCAACGCAGTAGCGCATTCGAAACTTCCTACACCTTGCAGCCAACAATAGCATACTCTGTAACAGAACAAGATTTAGAAGACACCTTATGTTGTCGAGCTCTTGTACAAGATGCCACCTTGAAGAAACTCCAATATATGCAGTTTGAGACTGCACCTTTGTGCATAATATTTGGCAACAGCTTGGTGACAAGACAGCTTATGCAAGATTCTTCATGTTGGATTTTAAACATTGGCTTGAAATGAACTTGAAAGATACTAATGCTTGGAGTGAATGTTTCTGCTTCATGATTTGGTTGAGCTGTAAACAAAGAAATCACTTGATCTTCACCAACACCCAAGATAACGCTAAGAGAATCATCTAGACTGTCTTAAGTGTGCCGTTTGCTTATTTGGAAGTAGACAAATGGGGGAAAGCACATAATAGAAATCACAACCAAATACAAAACAATGTAGGAAAGTTAACAAAACTAGGACATGGTTGGATGAAAATGAATATTGATGGAGCCTTGAAGGGTAACCTAGGGAATGCTGGTTGTGGTGGGGTGCTTAGAGACTCTACAAGAATTTTTTTTGCTAGATTGCAAAATTGGGTAGTTACTCAAAGTTGAGAGCCGAACTCCTAGCGGCGAAATATGGCCTCGAAATGTTGAAACAAAAGACCAACCATATGCAATTCTTAAAACAAATTCCCTCCTCGTGGTACAACTTCTCACGCAGCAACAGCCACCCACTCGGACTATATCCTGGTGGTCCACTGTCGCTCTCTAATTCAAGACCTGAGTTGGAAAGTGATAGTTCATTATACCCCTAGATCCTTTAATAAGGTTGTTGAAACTTTTCTTTTAGCTTAGCCCATGAGTTCGTGTGTTTTAAGGAAGCCCCTCCTCCTATTATACCTCTTATTTCGAATGATTTAATCTAATAAAACAGACCAAAGATAAATTTCTAGTACTTGGAAATATGTAATGTAAGTAATAAACGGTATCAAGGCATATATATAGAGGTATGTTCTAATAAAACAACTATTATAGTGATACATAGTGGACAAATATGGAGTGTTGGATCTAAATATAATAAAAGGATGAGATTTAATTTTGAAATTATATGAAAGAGAAAATCAGCTCCGTGATTATAGGGAGCTGAAATTACGTAATCTATATGCATGATATAACCAATTATATGCGTGATTTTAATATGTTATATACATGATTATAAAGGTTATAAGCCTGATTTTTTTTTAATAAAGAGGCAAAATTTACCTATTTATTCAAAAAAAAACACAAATCTCGAAATTATGGGAGTTACGTTGATCGTTATTACTTTACCTATATGCTTGACATAACACGTTATATGCATGATTTTAATACGCTTTATACATGATTATAAAGGTTATATGCATGATGTTTTATTGGTTGTATACATGAATTCACAAATCCCGAAATTAGAGGAATTAAGATTACATTACCTATATGCTTGACATAACACGTTATATGCATGATTTTAATACGCTGTATGCATGATTGTAAAGGTTATATGTATGATGCTTTATTGGTTGTATACATGAATTCACAAATCTCGAAAATATAGGAAGTAAGATTGCGTTATTTATATACATAATTATAATACATTATATGCATGATTTTAATACGTCATATGCATCATTATAAAGGTTATATGCATGATGTTTTATTTGTTATATGCATGAATATATATGTTTGTACACGAGATACGCTGTGTACAGGTTTCAACTCCTTCTTCAATGATCTTGATCTCTTTGCCTCTCTGCCTTTAATGACCTGCAAAACAATGGACCTAGGGGCGAGCGACCCCTAATCCACCTCCGCTACTTAAGTCAATAAGTGCAATGTCGAGAAAGGCGTCAGGCAGAGCGAGTAGGCTAGAACTTACCAGGCACATGGCGAATACATGTGTATTTATAGAGGAAGGGGACAGGCGAAGGGGGCGCGCGCCCCTATGGGTCGATCGGCCCATCTAGGGTTAGGGCAAGTAGCTTGCTCCCCAAGTTACCCGATATCTTATCCCATCTAAGGATAAGATCTTCCTCTATAAATATCCTAAACTAGAATAACTACCCTAATAAATAAATAAATAAAAGGATATAGCATAATAAATATGGATAGGCACAATTGATAAGATAAGCAAATAAATAAGATATGCTAACTAATTGATGTCGGAATCAAGGCCCGCCCACAATTGCCCCCTCCGGGACCCTATACGCGTGCACCAAGTACTATCCCATGTATAGGGACCGGAACTAAAGCGGTGAGTGGCCATGCAGATTAGGGTGCTCTTATTCGTATATTCGTATATTCGTACATCCGTATGCCATGAATACGGGATCCGTGCAACTCTTACGCAAATGTCGCGTAAGGCCTTCATCGAGGGTGTTTTCCTTGGCCAAGTTATTCCGTTAACGCGATGAGTTAACGTTGGTATTTTTTGTGCAAGACACGATCTAATGCAAAAAACATACTTAGACGAAATGCAAAACTTTAATAAGGAATTTAAACATGAATGTCATGAACCCTAAGACAAGCTAGTAAATGAAAAAACTATGGGGGGGCCTCATCAAAACCACATGGGAAAAAGAGTACCGCCCCGCTGTTGAGAGAGGGTCTAACCTTGAACAAATAAATTTGTCAAGACCCCGCTGAGTATAGCGAAGTCAGGATCGTCCACGGAAGTTCGTAGTTCTATAGTCTAGCAATCATACTACGAAAGCAAAACCAAACAAAACAAAACAAAACGAGCAAACAAACGCAAAGCACACGTCTCAGGAATAGGTCGTGGCCGACCCTAGGGAGGTCACGGCCGACCTAAAATAGAACTTCACAACACCAAGAAAATAACTACAGAGGAGGTCGCGGCCGACCCTGCAACTGGTCGCGGCCGACCTATTCTGGGCACGAAAGAGGGGTTTTGAAAAATCAAGGAAAAACAACTAGAGGAGGGGTTTCACCGCACCACGAACATGCATTCAAACAATGATAAATGACCAACTCAACTCAAAACCTCATAGGTGACTTTCATCACAAAAGAACACATCAAGAGCCTCCATTTTCATGAAAGGGTTAACATGCAATCCAACTTGTTCTTCGGGGGTTCGACTTTCATCAAACCCGGATAGTCCACATTCGCAACCAAGCCTCTCAATTAGGCAGCAAACAAGAACATTCCCCCTTCTTCAAGGGTTTTAAGCACACAAGAGGGATTTATGGGTAGAGATTTTAAGCTAAGCATGGATCCAAAGCAATTAAGGTCTCAAATGCACTTTCATGGTGGGTTTCACCCCAACCCTAGCAAGCTAACTACTCACACATAATCAAACACACAAACATCACTAAAGGAGAAGAGGAAATCATCATCTCAAACAAACAACTTCAATAAATCAAAGATCCAAACTTACAAACTTAAGCAAACCCACAAATTTCTTTAAACACCATTGTTGTCTTCTTCCTAGAACACAACCAACACAAGCTTTCTTCCTCACTATCTCTCCTTACAAACCACTTCTCTCTCACACTCACACTTTCTTCTCCACCGTCACCTTCTTCTTCTTCAAACTCCACTTCTTCTTCTTCCTCCTCAGCCCACTCTCTCTCCTCTCTCCCCTTTCACCCTTGAGCCTTTTCCCTCCTTGTAAAAGCTGATTAGAAAGGGAGACAAAATGGGTTTTTAGTAGCCCACAAAATCAAGGGAGGGAAGCTTCCTCCACTGCCACATCTCTGCCACAAGCCTGCACAGCCGCCTGCTTTTTCGGGTTTCGAAAATCCCGCCCAAAAGGCATTACTTGCAGCGCACGGATTTCTTTTCGGGTGCTGAGAGGGGTCGGCCGCGACCATATGGGGGTCGGCGCCGACCTACTGCAGAACGTGGACTTCTTCTCGGCTTGCTTCGTTCTTGCTCCGATTGGTTGGGCTTTTACTGGGCGTTTCTTCCTTTTTGCTCCTTGAATTTCTTGAGAATTTGATACTCCTTTTGAGGCTCCTTTGGTTGCAACTTTGGGTTCTTGGCTCCTTGACACTTAGACTCTCGAAAACTAACGGTTGCTAGAAAGCTCCGAAAATGCATGAAAACTTCTCCAAAAAGCTCCAAATACCTACACAACACAAATGCAAACACAAACGACTCCAACTCTCGAAAGAGAGTGGAAATCTCATGCAAAACACACAAACACATAGGAAAAGCGTGCGAAACGAGCTAGAAAACTACCTAGAAAACCAACAAAAAAGGACGACATCAAAATACCCCATACTTAAGCTTGCTTGTCCTCAAGCAATACCTTTCATGTATCAATACCGAATAACAAGCTCAAAGAATGCCCTTAAGGAAAAGTAAGCACAAGTATAATGATGAGCAAACAACTTCAATATCATAGCACACATGTGTAGATTCTAAGCTAAGTCAATCCAACCTCACAAGGGCAATGGGTTTCACTCATTTTCAAGTGTTTAGGATGTATCAACGAGCACTCAATCTCAATTCCAAATGCAATATCTCATAGACAATGGAAATTATATTCAAAATTCTCCACCGAAGAAATCAAAACAAGTTAAATCATCAAAAGAACTTAGGGTGGCTCAATGAAGACTTCAAAGAAGTTTCATTCGGCCGGGTTGTAATGGGGCTCGGCATTTCGAAGGGTGTGGAATAGTTTGGTCTTGTGGTGCTAATGAATCCGGGAATCTAGACTCCTAGACTTCAAAACTCAACTACACTCAACCAACTCTTCTTTCTTCCTCCAAACACCAAACACCTTAAGCTTTAAAGCACACTTCCCTTCACCTATTTCCTTGTCTTTCTCTTATGAAAAAGTTTTGGCTCTTGCACTTATTCAAACACCACCATTTCTCTTCTTTTTTTTTCTTGAGGATTATGTTTAGGGGCTGGTGGGGGTCGGCCGCGACCACTAGGGGGTCGACCGAGACCCACAGCAGGGATTTATTTTCACTATACTTGTGCATTCCGAGCCAATACTTCGTCTTTTTCATTCTTTTCTTAAGACAACTCCTTCCATTTCCCCCTCCATAATCTCTTCATTTTCACTCCTCATCCACATCAACATCACAATCCACTCTAAGTCCTAATTCCCGGATTAAGGGGGTCAAGCTTATAATGGTTAGGATACTTTTGTGGAGCTAGAAATAAGGCTTTAGGCTCAAACAAGGGGCTTCAAATCAAGGGATCATGCATAGGTAGGATGAAAAGGAGAGAAATGGGCTAATGAAAATAAGTTCAATATCATTTGATCTAACAAGTAATGAGTATATCTTCATTGGTTTCAAATTTCAAATAAGCATGCCATTGCCAAGTGATAATTGCATAAGGAAGAATAATAATCACACATGAAAAACCAAGGAATAAAACATACATTCCTTGTGGCCAAAAGATTTCTCACTTAGGTTCGAATTTTGTTGGATTGTTTTTCTCTTAGAATTATGCATGCTCAATGTTCATTATAAGCTCAAAATTCGAAAATCAAAGTCATGGTAGGCAATCTTTCAAAGCAAATTACAAGGATTTACATGATGACGCTTATAATCACTATCCTAGGACGTCTTAGCAAGGGTATTTTTTCATCATAAAAATCAAAACAAAAAGACTCAATCATGCTAAGACACACATACACATGCAAAAGCACACACAAACATGGAAACACATAACACAAACAAGTAGCATCTCCCAAACCACCCCATACTTAAAAATCAATGTCCCCATTGATTAAAAGGTAAAGAGAGGGAAAAGAGAAACTACCTTGGGATTGGAGCATTATTGGAGAAGGTTCACCTTTGAGGAGGTTGAGGGAACAGAGAGTCCGGGAACATCTTTTGGGCAAGCCAAGCGTTGTAGGCGAATTGGGCTTGGCGGTCTTTATAGTACTCATCCCGGAAGTTGTCAAAGCCTCTAGTTGCATCTTGAAAACGGTTCAAGTTTTGGTCGTGGTAGTATTGCATCTTGGAATACAAGAAGTTTTGTTGAATGCCGAGGGCGTCCATCTTGGCGTCGAGCATTTCCATGGTTGGGGGAACTTGGTTGCTAGACTCGCCACCTTGAGGCTCGAATTGAGGACCACCGGACCACCCGAATCCCGAAGGATTGGAGGAGTACGGGAACATCCCGGGTTGGGGACCCATCGTGTAGTCCATAGGATCATTGCCGCTCTGCCCTGCCTCGTCCCCGACCTGTTGTTGCCCGAAGCCGACCCCATCTTGCGCAAATCCACCTTCCTGGAAGTGGTCGCGGCCGACCTGATGGTGGTCGGCGCCGACCCCTTCTAGGGAGTCTCTTTTTCCGCGCGTTTGCCTTGTGCGCGTGGTTGTTCCATCTCTCGGGAACCGACTCGGCTGACGTCTTACGTGCTCATCTTCCGAGAGGAGTTGATAGTAGGGGGAGGGATCTTCCGAAGGTGCCCAAACATCATACCAATTAGGGAGGTAGAATAACTCACAATTTTCGTCGTTGAGGCGCACTTGGTGAGTTACTCCGGCGGGATCGGTGAAGTTGTTGAAGTAGCCGATCTCATCACTCCACTCAACCACCTTGGTGTTCAAATAGTACCGGACATCCATGCGACTAACGGGCTTGGAGTTGTAGCGGGCAAGATCAACCTTGAGGGCTTGGGCAATGAGGACCACCAACCAACCACACATGGTAAATTTCGGGTTCTTTCGTTGGTTGATGATGTTGTGGACGAACTCATAGGCAAAGTTCATTGTTGGAGCATTGGTGAAGAGGATGGAGGACAAGCACGCGAGCTCTCGCAAGGTGGGGCGAGAGAGCTCGTACTTGCACCAAATAGCGGCGCCAAGAATGCGCAAGATCACCTTGAAAACCGGGCTAGCAATGTCCCGAGCGAGTGGGTTGCTCGTGGTCTCTCCTTTGCAAGCGATGTAGGACCACATCTTTTGGACGGGGAAGTCTTTTACGGCATAGGTTCCCGATGGTGTAGGGAAGCCTAGCATCTTGTTGAGCTTGGTAATAGTGGTGGAATGCTTCTTCCCGCCAATTTGGAACTCAATCTTGGTCTTGCCAAAGTCCGATGGGTGGGGCCCCGAGATGGTGAGGGTGGCGGCGAACTCACAAGTAAGCGCCGGGTAGTGTCTCGGGACGGGGTCATCAATGAGTCTATCGGCTCCAAGTAAACGGAACGCCTCCTCTACCGCCGAGCGCACATGGAGGCTTACATGCGAATCCGGATAGTAGGACCGCGCCTTCACCGTCTCCGCCTTCATGTCCTCATATAGTTGCATTTGCCCTTCATCTCGGATCACAACGTCATCCATCACCGCCACACTCTTGCCCTTCTTTTGCTTCTTGGTTGCCCTCGAAGATGATGCCATTTTCCTACAAAACCAACAAGAAACTTCCAAGATAATTTCCAACTCAAACAACACAAACACCACACAAGAGATACACAACCAATTTCCAAAAAGTCACCCCATACTTGCTAGAAACACACACTTTCAATTTCATATAAAAATTCTCAATCAAGCATGCATAATCATGAAACGCAAGCAAGTAATGGGAAGGACTCGTGCTTCAAGCAATCAATTCATGGCAAGAGCAACTCAAATCGCATGTTTTCAAAGAGATTACGAGACATCCGGGGTCGGGGACGACCCATGGGAGCTCGTTCATACACAAGTACGCGCCAAAACAAGCAAACAACGAAATTCAAATTCTGACGGTGGTCGGCCGCAACCAAGGGGTGGTCGGCGGCGACCTGCTACAGGTAGCCACACTCGAAAATATTCAGCATAAGCACGAAAAATGCTACCAAAAATCTTAGAAAAATTCGACTGACCCAAAACCACCCAAACAACATAGATCAAGCAAGAAAGCATGCCAAAACTCAAGAATCCTCAACCAAACATGTAGATCTAAGCACATACAACCCAAATTTCAACATTCAAGCTCAAGAACACCCAAATCTAGATTTCAAACTAAACCCTCAAAATTAGTCAAGTAAACTTGAATTTAAGAGCAAGGGAGTAGATGAACATACCAAAAGAGTGTTAAACAGGATGAATGCAAGCAAAATAGGGGTCGAAGCCGAGGTTGTGAGACGTCGGGGTCTTGGGTTTTGGGGAATGGGGGTTCGAAATTTCTGGGTTTTTGTGGGAGATTTGAGTAGAGGAAGGAAAATTAGGAAGGATTATGGTGAAATTTGGAAGAAGAGAGCTAGATCTAGTGGTTATGGAGCAAGAGGGATGAATGAGAGCTTGGAGGAGTTCAACAATGGGGGAGGTCGTGGGTATGAGGCTGCTAGGTCGTGGGAGGAGAGTAAAAAGGGGTGGGAAGGGATAAAAATTGTAAAGAAAAAGTTCAGGGGCTTACTTGTAATTTCCCGAAATTTTTACACAATTTCTACCTTTCGCCGGGGGGGTCGGCCGCGACCTACAGGGGGTCGGCGCCGACCAACATCAGAGAGCTCTCCACCACTTCGTTCGTTCTTCTCCATCCTCATGCACCCGACCAAAACCTCGGGTCCCTACAAAATACTTATGGAAATGCAAAGCAAACTACCTATCTAGAGTAAGAAAGGGAAAGATTGGGTTGCCTCCCGAGAAGCGCTTTCTTTAACGTCTTTGAGCTAGACGAGGAGTACCTTAGCTAGACGACGGTGGTGAGAGCCCATGTGGCTCGGATTTCCTCATCGGGGTCCACCTTCTCATAGTACTTCTTCAACCGGTGGCCATTGACCTTGAAAATTCTTCCATTGTCATCTATAAGGTCAGCCGCGCCGTGAGGGTACATACGATGAACCGTGAACGGTCCACTCCATCGGGTTCTCAATTTCCCGGGAAAGAGGCGAAGCCGAGAGTTGAAGAGAAGTACTCGGTCACCTTCCTTGATGTGCTTGGGAACAAGTCTTCTATCATGCCACTTCTTTGTTTTCTCCTTGTAAATCTTTGAGTTCTCGTATGCCTTAAGCCTCAATTCCTCTAACTCTTGCAATTTCATGAATCTTTTTGCTCCTGCCGCGTCGAGGTCCATGTTGAGCTCCTTGAGAGCCCATAAAGCTTTATGTTCAAGCTCGACGGGCAAGTGACACGACTTGCCATACACTAGGTTGAAAGGAGTGGTGCGGAGTGGCGTCTTGTAGGCGGTGCGGTATGCCCACAAAGCATCATCAAGCTTGGTGGACCAATCTTTCCTTGAGCGAGACACCGTCTTTTCAAGAATGCTCTTGATTTGCCGGTTAGAAACCTCCACTTGACCACTAGTTTGAGGATGATAAGGTGTGGCCACCTTGTGAGAAACCCCATACTTGGTCAAAAGAGATTCAAAGCTCCTCTCAATGAAATGTGAACCACTATCACTAATGAGAACTCGGGGTACACCAAACCGGGGGAAAATGTTGGTCTTCATGAACTTAGCCACCACTCATGCATCATTCGTTCTTGTGGCTACGGCTTCAACCCACTTGGAAACAAAATCAACCGCCACGAGTATATACTTGTAGGGACCCGAAGAGGGGAAGGGTCCCATGAAGTCTATACCCCAAACATCGAAGAGTTCCACTTCCAAGATTCCGGTGAGCGGGTTCTCGTTTCTCCATGTAATGTTCCCCGCTTTTTGGCATTCACCACAAGTGGTCACATATGCTTGCACATCCTTGAAGATAGTAGGCCAATAGAATCCACTTTGAAGAATCTTTGCG
Source organism: Polygonum maritimum (assembly GCA_963924305.1). Lineage (NCBI taxonomy): Eukaryota > Viridiplantae > Streptophyta > Magnoliopsida > Caryophyllales > Polygonaceae > Polygonum > Polygonum maritimum. Next base: position 14,167,793 of record OZ002731.1, on the reverse strand, counting down.
GTGGTCTTGAATCCTTTAGCATGGCCTCCCGTCGGAAGAGTGTGGCAATGACGGATAACTTCTTCTATCTCTTCATCCGGCACACAACGTCTAAAGATGTGATCACTTCCTTGCTTGAACAAGTAAGGATCGTCCCAATAGTAGCGCTTGACGTCGTGGAGAAATTTCTTCTTGGCTTGAGAGTTCAATCCATCCGGCACAATGCCACCTACAACATAATTGGCAAAATCCGCAAACCACGGGGCTTGCACCCCCTTAATAGCATCTATTGAGTTGAAAATGGGAGAAGGGGAAGGAGGATTAGGAAGTACACAAGAGAGGTAAAAGATGTGACCTTGGGCGACCTCGCGCGGGGTCGCTTGCGAACCATCACGAACATTACCAAGAACCGGAGAAGGGGCAGAGGAGGTCGCAGCCGACCATATGGTGGTCGCAGCCGACCTACTCCAGGAGCTTCCTTCTCGCAACACCTCGCAGCTTAGAAGAGTTTCGTCCGGGCGGGAGTCATTGATGGGCACCATAATTCCGGACTCCGTAATGTGCTCGATGGGTAGCCTTGAAAGGTGATCCGCCACAAGATTTTCCGCTCCCTTCTTGTCTCGTATCTCTAGATCAAACTCTTGAAGGAGGAGCATCCACCGGAGCAAGCGCGGTTTAGCATCCTTCTTGTCCATGAGGTAACGGACAGCCGCGTGGTCGGTGTAGACTATCACTTTCGAGCCCACTAAGTAAGAACGGAACTTCTCAAATGCGAACACCACGGCTAGAAACTCTTTCTCCGTTGTCGTGTACTTTCCTTGGGCTTCATCAAGCGTCTTGCTTGCATAGTAGATGGCATGAAGCTTCTTCTCCTTTCTTTGCCCAAGAACCGCACCTACGGCATAATCACTTGCATCACACATGATCTCAAAGGGGAGTGTCCAATCCGGTGGTTGCATGATAGGAGCCGACACGAGTGCATCCCGGATCCTATGAAAAGCTTCAAGACACTCGGAAGAAAACTCGAACACAACATCTTTCATAAGAAGGTTAGTCAATGGTTTGGAAATTTTCGAAAAATCTTGAATAAACCTCCTATAAAACCCGGCATGTCTTAGAAAGCTTCTAATTCCTCTTACGGAGGTGGGGGGTGGCAATTTTTCAATCAATGCAATTTTAGCTTGATCCACTTCAATTTCCCTCTTAGACACCACATGGCCTAAGACAATCCCTTCTCGAACCATAAAGTGACTTTTTTCCCAATTTAGCACTAGGTTGGTTTCTTCACATCTCTTGAGAACTTTGGAAAGATTAGCAAGGCAAGAGTCAAAAGTGGTACCGTACACCGAGAAGTCATCCATGAACACCTCCACAATGTCCTCAATCATGTCGGAGAAGATGGCCATCATACACCTTTGGAAGGTAGCGGGTGCATTGCACAACCCGAATGGCATCCTCCTATAAGCAAACAAGCCATAAGGGCATGTGAAAGTTGTCTTCTCTTGGTCATCGGGGTGTATCGGAACCTGCCAAAAACCACTATAGCCATCGAGATAACAAAAGTAGTCATGAAGAGCTAATCTCTCTAACACTTGGTCAATAAAGGGCAAAGGAAAATGATCTTTCCTAGTGGCACTATTGAGTTTCCTATAATCAATGCACATGCGCCAACTAGTAGTAGTCCTAGTAGGAATCAATTCGCCCTTCTCATTTTCCACCACGGTGAGACCACTCTTCTTGGGCACCACATGAACCAGGCTCACCCACTTGCTATCCGAGATCGGGAATATGATTCCCGCATCAAGCATCCTCAAAATCTCCTTCTTCACCACTTCTTTCATATTTGGATTGAGTCGCCGTTGATGCTCAATGGTTGGTCTATGTCCTTCCTCAAGAAAAATTCGATGCATGCACAAGGAAGGTGAAAGTCCACTCAAGTCCTCGAGCGAGTACCCAATGGCTTTCCTATGAGTCCTAAGAACATCAAGCAACTTTCCAACTTCTTCCGCATTTAGATTTGCATTTACAATAACCGGAAAAGTGGAATTTGGGCCAAGAAACTCATATCTCAAAGACTCGGGAAGAGTCTTAAGCTCCGGAGTAGGCGGGGGTGGTGTAATAATGTCATCGTCTTCATCCGCCTTCAGAAACTCCTTCGCCTTGCCCTCTTCATCTTCAATCAAGCATGTTGGCGAGATCCTGTCGGAGGTCGCGGACGACCTAGGGGTGGTCGGCTGCGACCTATCACAGGGGAGGTTTGCTTCTTCTTCGTCATCTTCACTTGCATACTCTCCGAGCAACGCCTTGACCTCCATAACTTCACCGGTCTCCTTCATGGTAGGGTTGAATCGGAACTCTACCACCTCTTCTCCAATCTCAAAAGTGAGGAGACCTTTCTTCACATCAATCACGGCACCGGCGGTGGCAAGGAATGGCCGTCCAAGAATGATCGGGACGACGGGGTCTTCCGGCATTTCCATCACAATAAAGTCGTTGGGCACAAAGAACTTGCCGACTTGGATAGGAAAGTCGTCGACAATGCCGGTGGGTTGCACACAAGAGCCATCCGCCATATAGAGCCTCATGTTCACCGGAACCAAAGGACCCATGTTGGTCTTGGACCATATAGAAAGAGGGAGGAGACTAGCACTTGCACCAAGATCACATAGGGCTTTGAATCGGTGAGCACCTATGCCGATGGTAATAGCAAACTTACCCGGATCACCAAGTTTCTCCGGGAGCTCTATGGACCGCACTTCATTGGTCAATTCGGACATTGACCGCTTCTTTGACAAGATTTCTTTGAGAAATTTGGTATAGGCGGGCATCTCGTTCAACGCTTCGGCAAAGGGAATGGTGATGTTGAGGCCTTGGAGGACCTTCACGAAGCGTTTGAACTTTCCCTCTGTGAAATCATTAGCCTTTTTGGACGGGTAGGGAAGGACCTTCGTTGTCGGAGGCAAATGGACGGACGTCGGGACTCTCTGAGGAGGGTCGGTAGCGACCTGGGGGTGGTCGGTTGCGACCTCCTCTGCAGCAGGGACAGGGTCGGTGGAGACCATTGGGGGGTCGGCCACGACTTGTTCCAGAGGAGTCTCGTCCTCTTTGTCCGCCGTTTCTTCACTTGCTACTCGGTCCGGCAATTTCTTCCCGCTTCTTAGGTGAACGGCGGCGATATGGCCTCTTGGGTTCTCATCGGGGTGGCCCGGTAAGCGCCCTTGAGGTCGTGGGATTTGAGCCGCGAGATCACCAAGTTGGGAGTCAACATTCTTTCTCCATGTGTCAAGATCTCCCAACCTCGTATGGACACCTTTCAACTGAGTGGTGAGCTCGGTTCTCACCCCTTGCATCAATCCTTCTTGCAACTCTTGGACCCATGATGGCTCCGCTTGATAACCGGGAGGTCTATAAGGAGGGCCCCTTTGTTCTTGCGGGGGAGGTGGGTAACCTTGACCTTGGCCATGGGTATTCCATTGGGGATAGTTGTTGTTCCTCCCCGCATAAACATTGTTTTGGCCTCGGTAGGGTCCTCTCATATAGTTTGCCTCCGCATAAGCCTCGGCGGCCCGGACTTGCTCCACATTAGTACAAGAGGCGGCGGTGTGTGATTGAGAACCGCACTCTTGACAAGGAGGGCCGGAGGACTTGAAGTAGCTCACTTGCTTCTTGAGCTTGTTGATCTCATCTTGCATAAATTGAAACTTCACATCTTGATCAATTGGCTCACTATTAGGATCATAGAGCTTTCTTGGTGGAATCCGGACGGCTTGTTGGGTCTCGTACATGGCATCATAGTTGGTGAGTTTGTCCATGAGACCCCATGCCTCGTCGGGATCCATTTCAATGAAACCGCAATCGGTGTGGAGGTTGATGCGGTCTTTTGTTGCGGCATTTATCCCTTGAAAGAATATCTCTTGAAGAACATAAGGAGGTTGTCCATGGGTTGGACATTGCCGAAGAAGCTCCTTAAATCTCTCCCAAGTTTCAACAAATGTCTCGTTGGGAAGTTGATGGTAGGAGGTGATGCGCTTCCTTAGCTCAGTGGTTTTGGCCAGTGGAAAGAACTTCGTCATGAACAAGTCGTGCAAAGCCTTCCATGTAGTGATGGACCTAGCGGGCAAAATTTCGAGCCAATGAAGAGCTTTCCCACATAAAGACCACTTGAACGCCTTGAGGAGAACATACTCAAGTGAGACACCATCGGCGGCGATAGTGTCACAAAGATCGGTGAAGTTCTTGATGTGCTCCATGGGGCATTCGGTGGGCTTGCCCTCATATTGAGATCTTTTGATAAGAGTGATGAAGTGGGACTTGATCTCAAAAGCACGCTCAATTGCCGGGAGCACAATAGCGGACTCGGGAACCCTAAGCTCTGGATGCATGTATTGCTTAGCGTTCCTCGGGATGGCATCAAGTTGTTCTCGGAGGCGGGCGACCTCCTCTCTTTCTTGCCGCGCAGCTGCGGCTTGAGCATCACGCTCCATTTGCATGCGCTCCATTTGAGCACGAAGTTCAGCCATTTGATGAGCAAGAGCCTCAGCGTCGGCCATTGCTTTTCGTTCTCTCAGCCTTCGACGAAGGGTTCTCTCTATTTCAGGATCAAAGGGGAAATGGTCAATTGCCCTTTGAGAACTAGAGGGCATACACCTGCGCACAAAACACTAGAGAAACGGATTAGTAACAAAATAGCGGTTCGGGCTAGTCCCTCACCCAAAAGAAAGCTAGACTTAGAAACTAAACTAACTCCCCGGCAACGGCGCCAATTTGTTGAGAGAGGGTTTAACCTTGAACAAATAAATTTGTCAAGACCCCGCTGAGTATAGTGAAGTCAGGATCATCCACGGGAGTTAGTAGTTCTATAGTCTAGCAATCATACTACGAAAGCAAAACCAAACAAAACAAAACAAAACAAAACGAGCAAACAAACGCAAAGCACACGTCTCAAGAATAGGTCGTGGCCGACCCTAGGGAGGTCGCGGCCGACCTAAAATAGAACTTCACAACACCAAGAAAATAACTACAGAGGAGGTCGCAGCCGACCCTGCAACTGGTCGCGGCCAACCTATTCTGGGCACGAAAGAGGGGTTTTGAAAAATCAAGGAAAAACAACTAGAGGAGGGGTTTCACCGCACCACGAACATGCATTCAAACAATGATAAAGGACCAACTCAACTCAGAACCTCATAGGTGACTTTCATCACAAAAGAACACATCAAGAGCCTCCATTTACATGAAAGGGTTAACATGCAATCCAACTTGTTCTTCGGGGGGTTCGACTTTCATCTAACCCGGATAGTCCACACTCACAACCAAACCTCTCAATTAGGCAGCAAACATGAACATTCCCCCTTCTTCAAGGGTTTTAAGCACACAAGAGGGATTTATGGGTAGAGATTTCAAGCTAAGCATGGATCCAAAGCAATCAAGGTCTCAAATGCACTTTCATGGTGGGTTTCACCCCAACCCTAGCAAGCTAACTACTCACACATAATCAAACACACAAACATCACTAAAGGAGAAGAGGAAATCATCATCTCAAACAAACAACTTCAATAAATCAAAGATCCAAACTTATAAACTTAAGCAAACCCACAAATTTCTTCAAACACCATTGTTGTCTTCTTCCTAGAACACAACCAACACAAGCTTTCTTCCTCACTATCTCTCCTTACAAACCACTTCTCTCTCACACTCACACTCTTCTTCTCCACCGTCACCTTCTTCTTCTTCAAACTCCACTTCTTCTTCTTCCTCCTCAGCCCACTCTCTCTCCTCTCTCCCCTTTCACCCTTGAGCCTTTTCCCTCCTTGGAAAAGCTGATTAGAAAGGGAGACAAAATGGGTTTTTAGTAGCCCACAAAAGCAAGGGAGGGAAGCTTCCTCCACTGCCACAAGCCTGCACAACCGCCTGCTTTTTCGGGTTTCGAAAATCCCGCCCAAAAGGCATTACTTGCAGCGCACGGATTTCTTTTCGGGTGCTGAGAGGGGTCGGCCGCGACCATATGGGGGTCGGCGCCGACCTACTGCAGAACGTGGACTTCTTCTCGGTTTGCTTCGTTCTTGCTCCGATTGGTTGGGCTTTTACTAGACGTTTCTTCCTTTTTGCTCCTTGAATTTCTTGAGAATTTGATACTCCTTTTGAGGCTCCTTTGGTTGCAACTTTGGGTTCTTGGCTCCTTGACACTTAGACTCTCAAAAACTAACGGTTCCTAGAAAGCTCCGAAAATGCATGAAAACTTCTCCAAAAAGCTCCAAATACCTACACAACACAAATGCAAACACAAACGACTCCAACTCTCGAAAGAGAGTGGAAATCTCATGCAAAACACACAAACACATAGGAAAAGCGTGCGAAACGAGCTAGAAAACTACCTAGAAAACCAACAAAAAAGGACGACATCACCCGCTACATGAAATCCTAATCGTCGGCCGACTCAACTAAGGCCGCGCAGGGCCGGGAGTCACCGGGATCACGCTCGTGACAGCCGCGCTCGCGGGGGATGGGCCGCGCTCGCGGTGGTCGGGTCCGCTCTCGCGGTGATCCGGGCCACGCTCTCGGTCGATGCCGGTGACGATGTCCACTCGCCCGACCCCGTTGTCGCCATCCGCGATTTTCTCGTCGGGCCGTATCCCTTTCGTGCACAATCTTTCTTGAAGTTGGTTAGCCCATACCCGTACAATTGCATCCTTGTCCGTGGATTGAACCATTTGATGTAGGGATGAAGGTACCGCTCCCATGCCATGGATCCAAGGGCGCCCTAATATCAAGTTGTATGGCCCCGGGACGTCAACGACTACAAACTCGGTTGGATGCTCCTTTCCGGCGAGACTCAGGCGAGTCTTGAGGACTCCAAGTGGAAAGGTAGGATATCAACCAAGCCCGGAAAGTTGCATCTTGACCTCTTCAAGATCTTTCTTGGATTTCCCGAGCGATTTGAGCGTGTCGTAGTACATTACGTCGACCGAGCTGCCGGAATCCACTAGGGCCCGATGGATCTTGACGTCTTCGAGTTCTACCGTCAGGACGAGTGGGTCGTTGTGCGGGTGTTGAACGGTAACCAAATCTTCATCACGAAAAACGAGCCCCGGACCGCGCGGTCCGTGCGTTGGACGCGGCTCGGCATGCTGGACGCGCATCACCTCTAGCTCGTGGCACTCCTTGCGAAACCGACTTCTCGACTCCGGATCATCTCCCTTGTAAATAGCCGTGATAGTCTGGACAACCTCAATTTGCTTGGCATGCGCTCCCTCATCATCTGAGCTCTTGACATATTGCTTAAGGTGTCCTCTCTTCACTAGCTCTTCGAGGTATTCTTTGTAGGGCTCGCAATCCTCGGTCATGTGCCCCCGGGATCGATGGTACATACAGTACTTGCGACCCCGCTTGCTCTCCTCCGTATCTTCACCTCTTGGCGGGAACTTGAACCAATGGAAGTCCCGAATCCGGCCCAAGATACGGTAGATCGGGATGTTGAACGTGGTATACACGGCTTGGACTTGGTCTACCCTCTTTCGCTTTCCGGCGCTCGGCCTCGGCGATCCGCGCGAACGGCGGGGAGGCTTGGCGGACCGGTCGCCGTCGTCCTCGTCCTCCAACTTGGTGTATTGGTGGACTCGGTCTTGCAACTCGTTGATCGTGGAGGGTAGACACAACGTCAAGTTCTCCCGAAGCTTGGACTTCTTCAGCACCGCTCGGCGGAAGGCAGCCACGGCGGTTTTCTCATCACACCCGTCGATTTGAGCGTAGCACTCCATGAAGCGGTTAGTGAACCGACGGAGGCTCTCATCCTTGTGTTGCTTTAGGCTGAGCAACGTGTCCAAGGAGACCGCATCCCGGCTGTTGGCAATGTATTGCTTGACGAAAGTCGAAGCCAACTGCCCCCACGACCGGATCGACTCGGGCTCCAAGCCCTGGAACCACCTAACGGCGCCCTTCCCGAGGCTTCCGGGAAATATCTTGCACATCTTGTGAGTGTAATCGGCGATGTGGTTCACGGGATCCGACACGCCGTCGTAGATCGTGAAGCTAGGTGTTGAGAACTTCTTGGGCGGCTCCGCCTGCTGAATGGTCCTATGGAATGGTGTCGATGTCACCAAAGCCAACTTTTTCTCCGCTCGGTCTTGGGCCGGCTGCAGGAGCCCTCCCTGACTTCTGAGTAGGTCGAGCAGCCTCTTCTCGGTCCGTTCTTCGGCTCGAGCCTCAATCTCGCAATGCTCGTCGCGGTCAAATCTGTCCTCATCATCGTCGTACCGAGGTTCGGGACGGAACCGATCGCGGGATCGGACCTCCCGTCGTTCGCTGTCCGACCCGCGGTCGCGGGTTGGGTTCCTCCCGGAATCGCGCGCCTCTGTGCTATTTCCGCGCCCGCAAGGCTCGTTCCCGCGCCCGCGGGTGGTGCGTCTCCTGCAGCCCTGTCTTTGCTTGATGTGACGGCGTTTTCGGGATTCGTATCCACGCTGGTTGTGGGCCCGTAAACTCTCCTCCTCGGTGGAGCGAGAATTCTCCCGCGGGTCCCGGCTCCAGGCTCGTCTTCCGCGCTCGCGGTCTTCTCCTCTTTTTCGCCCCCTAGGGGCTCTCCGATCGCTATCCGAACCGTCGCTCCCGGCCCCCGTGGGCTCCGGGGTCTGGCGGTCATCGGGAACGTGGATGACGCTAGCCAAACGCTGCGGTTGGCGGTTCTCGTCGACCGGACGTTTTCCATGAACCTTCTCTAAGGAAAACTTGAGCGTCACAATCTCTTTCATGGCTTCCTCGAGTTGAGACCGAAGGTGAGACCTTTCCTCCTCGTCTCCTCCTGCATGGCTTCTTCCCGGCATATCGCCTGTCGTTCCCGCGCTATCCCCTTGTCCGACCAACTCTCGCGATTCGCGCGCACCGCTCTGGTGGGGTCGCGAGCTATCGTGGTTATGCGAAGCCTCTTAGATGCGAAGGGACGAGCGATCATGCCTTCTCCCGGGAACGGAGTCGCGCGAACTCCTGATTGTCATCAACTCGGGCTGAAATAAGTAGTCAAGGTCAGCTTGAGTCTCGATAGGCGGACCCGAACTACTTGCTACATTCGAACCAACGCGCTCGAACCGCGGTGTGTTGTTCGCGTCTTGTTGATCACGGGGCTCCTCGTAATCCTCACCCGCACCCGCGTGGGGCGGGCTGCGCTCGCGGCGGCCGAGGCGATCGCGAAGATCCCCGGCCTGCGCGATTTCAGCGACTGCGGGGCTCGGACCCGCGCCCGCGGTTTCCTGCTGGCGGCGATGATCGCGCGAAGCCTCGCGGCTTTCCGCGCGGTCGCCGGCGATACACTTGGCGGCGTTCGTCCCCGGACTGGGGTTGCCGTTGGCGTGGGCGGCCTGGTGGCCGGCGTTGTCGGCTTGGTTGCCGCCGATGACGTTGTCCCCTGCGCCTAGGGTTTCGTCGTCGTTTGCGAAAACTGCGACTTGATTCTCTGGTAAAGATCCCAAAGTCATTGCTTCTCTTTTCAGCGGGAAACGTCTCTTGGATCGATAATCAACAAGAGAAACGTTCAATCGTTCCCCACGGACGGCGCCAAATGTTTGTACACGAGATACGCTGTGTACAGGTTTCAACTCCTTCTTCAATGATCTTGATCTCTTTATGCCTCTCTGCCTTCAATGACCTGCAAAACAATGGACCTAGGGGCGAGCGACCCCTAATCCACCTCCGATGCTTAAGTCAATAAGTGCAATGTCGAGAAAGGCGTCAGGTAGAGCGAGTAGGCTAGAACTTACCAGGAACATGGCGAATACATGTGTATTTATAGAGGAAGGGGACAGGCGAAGGGGGCGCGCGCCCCTATGGGTCGATCGGCCCATCTAGGGTTAGGGCAAGTAGCTTGCTCCCCAAGTTACCCGATATCTTATCCCATCTAAGGATAAGATCTTCCTCCATAAATATCCTAAACTAGAATAACTACCTTAATAAATAAATAAAAGGATATAGCATAATAAATATGGATAGGCACAATTAATAAGATAAGGAAATAAATAAGATATGCTAACTAATTGATGTCGGAATCAATGCCCGCCCACAATATACAATCAGTAAAATATCATGCATATGAATGTTATAATAATGCACATGACATGTTATAATAATGCATATGACATAATATAATTAATTATGCATATACATATGTGATTTGTAGTTTCCTATAATTACGAGATTTTATAAATATTCTCTCTTCGTAATTTTAAGATTAAATCTGGTCCATTTATTATGTTTAGATCTAATGGTCCATAATTATCCACGACGTAAAACTATAAATTAGTGTATAAATAGAACCGAAATATATATAATTTTCACCACTAAAAAAGGGAGTCCAAAAGAAGATGAATACAAAAGAAAGGGAATAGTTAAGAAATGATCCTGTAGGTGATTTAGCACTTTGCTTTGAAAAATCTTGCTTCATAAGCAAGCTAATCTAACTAAAAAAGGGGTAAAAGAAAAAAAAATAGAATCATACACAAAAGCTCAAATTAATATCCGTTTAAATCTCCCTTTTCCTTTTCCTGTCAAATTCAAATTTTCAAAGCTTCCAACGGCTGCTATTGGCGGCCAATATCATCACACTTCTTTTTGCTCCACTTATTGCCTCTTCCAAATTCGATTTCCCCCCAATTCAAACTTTGAATCTTTCTCCCTCTGCCTATCTCTTGGTTAATTACAAAAAAATCTGTTCATTCTCTCAATTCTCCAAATGGGTGGTTCTGGAAGTTGGCTGAAATCATTTTTACCTCACAAGAAATCAAACCCAGATGACCGAGTAAGCAGAAAGTTACATCTTTCATACTGAAACGATTTCTAACATCTTCATTTCCTTTGTTGTATGCTTCTATATATGTTATGTACCGAAGTTGAGTGTTTGTCATAATCCTCCTGGGTCTCTAGGAGAAGGCGGGAAAGCGGAGCAGCAAATGGAAGCTGTGGAGAAGCTCTTGTTCAATCGACAACAGTGGATTTCCAGTGAAGAGAGGACAGGTGGCGGCTTCCGAGCCGTCAGAAGTTAACGATGTGTATACGGCTGCCATGGCTACTCTCATCAGAGCTCCTCCAAAGAATTTCCTGATTGTAAGGAAAGAATGGGCTGCTATTCGCATCCAAGCCGCTTTTCGTGCTCTTCTGGTAATGCAATGCCCAGTTCTTGAAATTATGCTTGAACTCATCCAATTGCTCACTTTAATTTGTTGTTGTATTGTTTTCCCTTGTTGTGAATGATGTTGCAGGCGAGACGGGCATTGAGGGCGTTGAAAGCGCTGGTGAGGCTACAAGCCATAGTTCGGGGGCGGCTGGTGCGAAAGCAAGCAGCCATGACCCTCAAATGCATGCAGGCTCTTGTTAGAGCTCAGGCTCAAATCAAGGCTCATCGCGTCAGGAATTCGTTGCAAGGAAAGCCTATCAACACCAAACTTAGTAACCAACGTCCTCCTCCTCCTCTCAAACAACCTCAGGTATACTAAATTACGAGTTCAATCCAATGTTCGCTTTCGAATTGCGATGTACATATAAATAATCCTTGCCATTTCTTGGACTTGCTCAAGAACTGTAAAGAAGAATTAAAATTGCTGATTTGATTTTGATTTGCGCTTTGTATTCAGAAAGAAGCAGCGTCTAAGAAGTCCATTTCTCATCATGCTACGCCCAAAAAGGTGAACTAATTAAACGTAGCTTTCATTTCTACAAGAAACTAGCCATACTTGGGTTTTAATCAAATGCTCGAATAAGAAACTAGCCAAATGTTTACAGCAATTAAGGGCGGCCTCAGACTTGAAAGGACTTAATAAAGATTCGTTCTCGGGCCCTATCGAGATTCACAAGCTCGACAACAGCAACTCCAAATTGAGCTCACTGGAAGAATGGTGGGTAGCATCTGACCCATGTGAGGACGGCAACACTTCGTCGCCATTGTCATCCGAACATGAGAAAGTGAAATCAAGAGCTAAAACCTCAAATTCTTGTGGTAAAAAGGCAACAATGCGGGTAAACACAAGGCCACAGAGGAGTATTTCCTGCTGCAGTAGCTCGAGCTCGGTCTCTTCATCAACCATGGCCGAAGGAGCTGCTGATGACACTGCTAGCAGTGCTGGTTCTGGCTACGGTCAACCGCGGTTCATGAGCCCTACATCATCGAAAATGGCTAAGCAGAGAGCAGGGATCAAGAAGATCCATCAAAGGGAGGCTATTTCCGATTGGACGAGACGTTGATCAAAACTTACTGTGATTTTTCTGGTGGTCTCTTTCTTTGTGGTTCAACAGCTTGTTGTTGTCGCCAACGACAGTAAAAGTACGTAACTGTTCGAATTTGTGTAAAAGATTGATACCCACTGTAAACCTATACATAAGTGTGTTTATGTAATGAACGTTTTTTTGCTTGTTTTGATCAAGGGCTCAGCTGACTTTGAATGAAGGCTTCTTTCTGTTGTGAATTTTTATGTTTTACCACCTTTCAATTCTATGTTATTTTGGTCTACTTATCTCACATTCTTACCAAAAGCCATCCATTTTACACACTTATGGGAGAGTAAGGCCATCTGCAATGCAGGATTTTTAAAAATAAAAAAGGATAACTTCTCTTAGCTACAAGTCTAAAGGAATAAGAATCCCTACTTCAAGCATTAAATAAGAATCCCCAATTCACAGATTTTAAACTCTCAATAATGTGAAGTATATTGGATGGAATTAGAAGGAAAAAAAAGGAACATTCTAGTTTCAGACAACTTTGAATCAAGACCAAATTAAAACCATGGAAAATAGTTCAACGGATGAAAAATAAAAGAGAGGGAATGGGGCTGATGGGATTCGACCACTTACCCACATTTACTAGGCCAAATACATATACAGGTACCTGTACTTGTACCAAATAGTCATTTAGGTCCTTGTACTTCCAAGTTTGCCAATTAGGTACCTTAACTCCATTTCCGTGACCTACTGGGTACCTGATGGACGAGTTTGACAGGCTTAAAACAAATCTAGCCCCCCAAACTTACGCGAATTTGTCACTTAGGCACACCATCTTTGATTTGGACCTATTGGGTACCTGAACTTATGTTTTTTGACCTATTGAACACCTGTTTGCTAAATTGTGCAAAAACATTTGCCGACCGTAGCGCCACGGTAGGGATGTCAATGGGGCGGGTTCGGGTCGGGAGATACCCATCTAAAAATTTATTCCCCATAATAAAATTTATACCCGTCGGGTCCCCGTTCCCATCGGGTATTCCCTATACCCATTTAATTTTCCCCATTTAATTTTCCCATTCGTTAGAAATAATATTCCTTATTATTTCTAAATAATATCCGCGTTAGAATTACGGGACATAAACCCAAATCCTGATTAATTGTATGTAGAGTTACGCAGGGTATCAAAACATCTTATATAGAGTATAGGTACCTCGGCGATGCATCTTATAATTCTTATTAATTCCTATTAAACGGTCAAAAACCCATACAAGGTATGAGTATAAAACTAGTACGGAGTATATTATAAAAGCCGACCGTTTTCGAGCTACCACGTGTCCCCGCATAATTTGTACATGTACAAATTATTTATAACGCATGGGAAAATTAAATGGGGAAAATTAAATGGGTATAGGGAATACCCGATGGGGACGGGGACTCGACGGGTATAAACATGAGTATAAATTTTATTACCCGATGGGTATGGGGAATAAATTTTTAGATGGGTATCCCCCGACCCGAACCCGTCCCATTGACATCCCTACCGTGGCGCTACGTTCGGCAAATTTTTTTGCACAATTCAGCAAACAGGTGTTCAATAGGTCAAAAAACATAAGTTCAGGTACCCAATAGTTCCAAATCAAAGATGGGGTGCCTAAGTGACAAATTCGCGTAAGTTCGGGGGGCTAGATTTGTTTTAAGTCTGTCAAACTCGTCCATCAGGTACCCAATAGGTCACGGAAACGGAGTTAAAGTACCTAATTAGCAAACTTGGAAGTACAAGGACCTAAATGACTATTTGGTAGAAGTACAGGTATATGTGCACACACAACCACTTGACCGTGTATTAGCATTAGGCATCATGATTTATTTGTTTCTATAAACTTTTTATTATATTTGTGGGGTGGGCTAGAGCACACCCAAACCCACCCTTTATTTGTTTCTATAAACTTTTTATTATATTTGTGGGGTGGGCTAGAGCACACCCAAACCCACCCCCTAGTTTGTCCCTGGTCACCGTGGTGGGTTATGGAAATTGATGGTTGGGTTGAGCACGTAATGAATAGGAAGACGGAGAAGCACAAAATGGACAAGTCTTGTGTAGAAGAAGGGTAGCGACCCCCTTTTATACCTTGTCTCCTGATGTTAATTGAGAACGTCCAAGCATATGATACCAGCTCAGCAAACAGTCATTATTTCATTCATAACACAGTTGGATATACAAGTCCATAAGATTTTATACAACAAACACTTCGTTCATCATACAGCATAACATCAATACAACTACCGCCGCTATACTAGACTTGAGATCCTGGGTTGTTTTTCCTCAAAACCCAGGATATTTATACACATTATACTGCCAAAGTAGATTTGCAAACTTGGCCAATCTTGACAACAACCATCATGTGCAGATGTGCTTCTTTGGGCTAAAAACAAAGCCAGCAGAAACACGCGGGCATGACCAAGAAATCTATTCTGTTAACAACATTGGGATCTCCTCCTTCACTGGGGGTGGCAGCTGTGCCAAGAGCAAAGGCAGAAATTAAGCCCAATATTAGCATCCAAGCTAACACAGTATAACTGCAAATGTATCAAGAACGGACCACTATAGTGCAATCCCTCCTATAACTCTGTTAGATTAAATGCCTCTATAAGTAGGCATAAAATATCAAAAAAGATAAATTATAGCTGCAAAAATATATTCAGAAGATGAAGCAAGATATACTTAAACACACAGAATGTTCCCTGATCAGGACCACTGATCCCAAGTTCCATGGCTGTTAGAATTCAAGTCCACACTGGAAAAGGTCACATTGATGCTAGATATATGATGTGTAAGACTGTTTTAAATTGATCACAGATTAGCAAATTTCATGCCATATCAATCATGTGTTTGGACAGGGGATTCATTTAAAAAGGAAGCAATAACCAAGTACTTCTGAGGGCTGAGTCCTCCACAGCATACAATATGCAGTTTGCTACCTTCAAATTTGAGAGGTGACTGGAAATGAAAATTCTGTTGCCCCATCAAATTAGAGAGGTTAACTATCTTGTAAGAACTCGAGGGCTTTCATAAATATGCTTAGAACTGGACTAACTCATAACACAAAGAGGTGATATCCTATTGTCAGTCAAAGTGGCAGGATAAAGCAAAAACAATGGGAAGACAATGAAACCTTTATCTTTAACCATCCCATTACATTACATGTATAAGAAAAAGGCTCAAATATCCGATTAGTCACTAAGAAAATTCTGACTTGGGACAACTTGCCTAACTCTGGGTAAACATTTTGAGTTGGAACAATTAACCTCTCAACTTTGATTTCGGCCAAAAACCCAAGTCTACTCTAAATTTTCAAGTTTCATGACCAAGGAATAGATATGTTTATTTTTACACTGAAAAAGCATTTTTCCTGGATTCTTATATTTTCATTATTAACTCATAATGCACCAATATACCTGAATCACAATATTTTGTAGGTCCGGTTAATAACTCTCTAAGAACTTATTAATCATAATTGATGTGGAGGGACCTTATCTGTTTAGATGTAGAACGGGTCCATATGGAAGCTCAAAGGCATACCACGAATTTCAGCATTTGGCCAAAAAGATAACAAATTTGGTGGTTTGGGAAAAACTTTTGGAAGTATAAATAAAGTACAGTTGTTTTTAAACCTAAGATAACAAGTGATGAAGGGTGAATACACCAAATGATCAGCTTTCTTTAACAACATTGACCTGTATTCATTGTTATTCAGACTGCCAAAACAGCAGCAGATGCCTATAACTTCAAAGTGAATAGTTGACTGTACAGGAAAGAAAGAAGAGAAACCTACACGATTTACAATATGTAGTATTGTAGTGGCATAGAGAATTGTCACACAATATGATCACCAATATCCATCCTGCCCACAAGACTAATATTTACCAAGAACAAGGACACAGTTCAGTTTGCACATACTAAAAAGTAAAAACTAGCAACATAATGAAATCAACTAAGCCAAAGAAACCCTTCGATCAGCAAGGCCTAAACAGGAATCGGGTTCCGGAATGAGGTAAACCCATATTAGTGTTTGGTTTGAGAATAGGGCTGGGTATGAGTCATTCTCAATCCCACAAAATGCACATAAGCTCATACCCAACTAAAATGCGAATCATTCCTATTCCAACCCGATACCTCATTCCAACCCCATTCCTTGGTTTACTGTCAAACTATGCCAAAAATCAGGATTGAATCAGAGCCCTAATGTCTTGCATACTGGAAACAAACAGAACAATCCAAAAAGACTACACACCTTGAATAGCCTTGTCAAGGAAGAGGCACAGGAAACCCGAGCGGAGCCCCGGCAAGCGCGAGCGATCTTGAACTGGTCAATGTCGAGCTTCTTGTTGATGACACCGACCTGGAAGTAAATGGAGTCGGAAGGGGGAAGATCGACCCTGATCTCGCCGACAGAGAGCCAGAGGAAGAGCCTCTGGACCTGAATCCCCTTCAAGTCGGTGATGGAGCCGTAGCGGAGCTTGCCGGAGATGGATGTGTCGTAGTACACCAGGTAGTCGAACTGGACATAGCAGGGCTTGTCCAGCTCCACCACGAAGGCGCCGTCGTCGCCCAGGGTGTAAGATCGGACGGAGGAGGGCAGGAGGCCGCTCGGGAGGCCGAATTTGGACAGGATTTCGTAGACTGTGTCTGTGGGGGGAGAGTCAGACCGAGCAGAGGGGAAGAGGATCAAGGAGAAGAACAAGAGGACGACGAAGAATGAGCAGGATCTTGGATACGCAGCCATGGCGATTTGCCGAAATTGATCCGACCAAAGAGAGAATTTTGCAGACGCTCGAGTGATTTGCTGAAGATTGGGGGAAAAGTGATGATATTTGAGGGAAGTGCTGAGGTCAACAAGGAACTGCTCAGGATGACGATTACGCCAGGATTTCGGATCGCACAGTATGAAACCCGGGTTTGTAGTTCCCGTTTCTTCTCCCGATGGTCCATGAATTCCCCTTTTTTTTTTTCACTGGGAGCGGGGAAACTGATAGAACATATAGGTTATAGTATTTAGGACATGTTTTGATTAGTTTTTCATGCATTTTTAGGTAGATTTTCCTTTGTTTCGTAGTTTAGCTTTAGCGTTGGAAGTTTCGGAATCTACACTCGTTTGGTTGATATTTGCAGATATGAGTGATCGAGTGCCGGATCATGGTGATGGTGGACATGGAGGTGAGCTTGAAGGTGCCTAAGGAGTGTGCAAGGACGAAGGCCAAGGAAGAAATCAAGTGCACAAAGTGTTAGAGAGATTCGAGTTTCAGGAGTAAAAGCGCGGGTCCATAAGGTGAAAGCGCGACCGCGCTTTGGAGTCCCAAACCGCGCTTTGACATCTGGCGTTCAGGAGTGAAAACGCGGGTAGCTCAGGCGAAAGCGCGACCGCGCTTTGGTTCCAAGCCGCGTTTTCTCTCGCGTGTCCGAAAATATGACGTTTTGTATTGGGCTTGGGTTTTGGGCTGAAAACTTGTTTTGGTTGTTATTTTTAGAAACCTCTTAGATATATTTTTGGATATTAGTAGTTTCTAGGTTTTTATTCTCATAACTCTTGGATTTTGGAGGATTGATTGATCGTTGTTGAAGCTTGAGAAGAACAAGAAACCTTTGGGAAAAATTGTAAGCTTTTCAATGTCTTTGAACAACTAAACCTCTTTTGCTTGACTAGTTAATTGAAGTTGTGAATTAAGAATTATTGTGAGATTTGATTGTTCTTAATTTGCCTTGATTAGATTGTTTTCTCTATGCTTGATTGAATAAGTTTGATTTAGGGTTTTGTTAGATTGGCCATCTAATTGAATCTCTAGGTTGAATTACAACTAGATCTTTCTAATTACCGGTAGGTGTTAATTAGATCATAAGTAGAACCTTTAATCAATCTAGGACTGGTAGGACTAGTTGATTAGAGAAGAGAATTCAATTGCATGTTATTTGGATGTCTGGTTGCTCTGAATGCATGTTTCTATTGATACTTGAATCTTAATGCTGTTGTCAAATTGAATCTAGGAGGTCTCTTAGGTTATTTGATAATTAGGGTTGTTAGTACCGGTCGGGCTAATAACTAGAATTGAAGTAGGATTAATAATTCCATGAAGTTGGGTTATTAGAATTTCGCAATAGATTGGTCAAGGTAAAAAGAGAATTTTGATAATCAATGATCAATAATCGAATTCGCAATGGATATTAACTGGTTAAGCATACCTTTCTCATATTTGATAAATCATCTTAGCTTTGCATGTTCAATTCATTAGTTGATAGGAAAACATTCAAAAAAACCCCCATCTTACATTCTTCTGAGTATCCAAGTTAAATACATAAAAACACAAGTCTCTGTGGGATCAACCCTTACTTCCCTACTACATTCCTAGTAGGTAGTTTGGATTATTTTGATAGGTATTCAGGCGACTAAAATACCTTTATCAAATTGGCGCCGTTGCCGGGGACTTCGTCGTCTTTGTGTATTTAATTTGTTTACTCTGTCTGGTATGAACCTGTCATATGGTTCATACCCGTGCTACTAACTCTTCACCCTTGTTGTTTGATTCAGATATTGACAGGACTTTATTCAGGTTGAGGAAGGAGATTCGCAATTCCTTTCACGAGCTGCCTTTTGATTCTGAATCTGAGTCTGACGGGATGGGTGACGGTAATCTGGATGCTGTGGCACAGACTTTGAGGCAGCTGACTGCACCGGATCTGACCCAACAACCGTTGGCGGTGCAATTCCCTGAGCTGGCCGATGGAGTCAATTTTGAGCTGAAGTCGGGTTTGATCCACCTTCTCCCCAAGTTTCATGGGTTGAGTGGAGAAGACCCTAATAAGCACCTAAGTGAGTTTCATGCAGTCTGCTCAAGCATGAAGCCTAGAGAGGTCACTGAGGATCAGATCAAGCTGAGGGCTTTTCCTTTCCCGCTCAAGGATTCAGCCAATGACTGGTTCTATTATTTGGCACCTGGGAGTATTGACCCCTGGCACAAGATGAAGAAAGCATTCTTGGAGAAATACTTCCCAGCTACGAGGTCTAACAGTATCAAGAAGAGCATCAGTAACATTGAGCAGGCACCTACTGAGACCTTGTACGAGTATTATGAGCGGTTCAAGAGGTTGATTGCTAGCTGTCCTTATCATGGTTATTCTGACGAGGACCTCATCTTGTATCTCTTTGGAGGTCTTCTGGATGATGAGAGGAGAATGGTTAATGCTGCTTGTGGGGGTTACATCCTCAATAAGACCCCTGCAGGAGCGTTCCAACTATTTGATGAGCTATCTGAAGGTTCACGGCAATTCAACAAGTCTACCAGATCAGTTAGTTCTGCTGTTACTCAGTCATCTTTGCATGAAGAAGTTTCAGAGCTGAACAATATGGTGAAGCAGCTCACAATGTCGGGTGGGAAACAGCAGGTTAAGGCATGTGGAATCTGCTTAGATGTTATGCACCCAACAGATGCTTGCCCTACACTCCAGGAGCCGCAAGCTGAAGTTAATGCAATGGGTGGATATGGTCCACAAAAGCAGAGATATGATCCCTTCTCTAACACTTACAATCCTGGATGGAGGGATCATCCCAGCCTTCGTTATGGAAATTCCAATCAGCAGCAGCAGTACAATCAACAAGGTGGTCAACCTGCTTACAGGCCCCCTTTCAATCCGAAGCCTCAAGCACCTGCTTCAAACTCAATGTCAACAGAGGACATGATTCGGGCTCTTGCTCAGAGTGTGACTACGATACAAGGTTCCATGACCCAATTTCAGCAAGAGACCAAGTCAAGTGTCCAAAATTTGGAGAAGCAGGTGAGCCAAATTGCTAATGCTGTAAGCAAGTTGGAGGCCAAGGATTCTGGTAAACTGCCGTCTCAAACCGAGCTCAACCCGAGGCAGAATGTGAATGCTATAACTTTACGATGTGGTAAAGTGCTTGAAGATGCCCCGGGAAAAGCTCATCATGCTATTCAAGAAGAGAAGCCCTTGGAAGAAGAGGACGTAGGAGAGAACTCCAATTCGGGTGTTCAGCTTCGAAAACTCGGGCAAGACACCCAAAACGCGCCCGCGTTTTCAGACACCAACCCGCGCTATGCCTCCTGGGAAGAATCCTCAGAAACGCGGGCAGGTACATCCCGAAGCGCGCCCGCGCTTTCCAGCGACAGCCCGCGCTTCTCCGCCCGAGTTTCAGGTCCCGAAAAGCGGCCACAGACAGGCGAAAGCGCGCCCGCGTTCTCGAGTCATCCCGCGCTTCCGATCGCAGAGGCGACTTCTCCCAAGTCTTCTACCGAGTCTTCACCGACACCTCATATTTCACTTCCACCTTTTCCAAAGGCTCTCAAACGGACCCGAAAGCTTGAGAACGACAAGGAGCTCTTCGAGACATTTAGCAAGTGCGAGGTCAACATCCCACTACTCAAACTCATCAAAAGTATTCCTCGCTATGCTAAGTTCTTGAAGGAGCTCTGCACAATCAAGAGAACTCAAAAGCTGAAGGGACAACAGAAGGTCAAAGTGAGTGAACACATCTCAGCTGTGTTTCAAAGGCGTATGCCCAAGAAATGCGGAGATCCAGGTATGTTCACTATCCCATGTGTGATTGGTGAAACAAAAATTGATAAGGCCATGCTAGATTTGGGTGCTTCCATCAATGTTATCCCTTATTCTCTGTACAAATCTCTTGAGCTTGGACCTCTGCATGATACTAGAGTTGTGATCCAATTAGCTGATAGATCTAATGTGTATCCTAAGGGTATAGTTGAAGATGTGCTTGTTATGGTTGATAAACTGATTTTCCCTGCTGATTTTTATGTGCTAGATATGGAACATGATAAGCATGCCTCACCTATTCTCTTGGGTAGACCTTTCTTGAAAACAGCTAATACTAGGATCGATGTTTGTAGTGGATCTCTCACCATGGAATTTGATGGGGAAAGGGTAGAGTATAATATCTATGATGCTATGAAATACCCTGCTGATGTGAACTCTTTGTGTGTAATTGATGTGATTGAACCCCTTGTTCAAGAAACTTTTAATGTGAATGGCATGCATGAGTTGCAATCTGCTCTTGAGAATTCTTTGGTGAACAACATGCTGGATTTTGAGCTTAATGCTAACCTGCAGGAAATTGTGGCTGAGTTGAACACTCACTATGAGCGTCCACTCTTACCACCGGGCTCCAAGCCCATGCTACTAACCTTGCCAAGCGAGCAGCTTGTTCCTTCTGTTGTGCAGGCCCCAGTGATAGAGTTGAAGCAACTTCCGGATCATCTTAAATATGCCTTCCTAGGTGATGGAGAGACCTTACCGGTGATCATTTCTAACAAACTCACAAAGGATCAAGAACACCGGTTGATTGAGGTTTTGAGGGAGCATAAAACCGCCATAGGATGGACTATTGCAGACATAAAAGGAATTAGCCCCTCTACATGTATGCATAGAATCTTATTGGAGGAAGAAGCAAAGCCCTCAAGACAACCTCAAAGGAGGTTGAACCCGCCAATGATGGAGGTGGTGAAGAAGGAGGTTCTCAAACTTCTCCAAGCAGGCATGATATACCCCTTCTCTGACAGTCAATGGGTGAGCCCTACCCAAGTTGTTCCCAAGAAGGGCGGTATTACAGTCAAGGAGAACGAGCAAGGTGAATTGATTCCCACCAGGATCCAAACCGGGTGGCGTGTGTGCATCGATTACCGCAAGCTCAATGCGGTTACTCGGAAGGATCACTTCCCCTTGCCCTTCATTGATCAAATGCTCGAGCGACTTGCTGGTCGCCCTTTCTATTGCTTTTTGGATGGATATTCCGGATATTTCCAAATAGCCATTGCACCCGAAGATCAAGAGAAGACGACGTTCACTTGTCCGTTTGGTACTTTTGCTTACCGAAGGATGCCATTTGGGTTGTGTAACGCGCCTGCCACTTTCCAAAGGTGTATGGTTAGTATCTTTTCCGAATACATAGAGCATTTCATTGAGGTTTTCATGGATGATTTCACCGTACATGGGGATGACTTTGATTCTTGTTTAAATCACTTGACACTTGTGCTTAAAAGATGTAAGGATACTAATCTTGTTCTAAATTCTGAGAAATGTCACTTCATGGTTGAACAAGGAATAGTATTAGGTCATATAGTGTCCGCTAGGGGTATTGAGGTCGATAAGGAAAAGATTGAAGTAATTCAATCATTGCCTTATCCTACTAATGTCCGCGAAGTGCGTTCTTTTCTTGGCCATGCAGGTTTCTATCGCAGGTTCATTAAAGACTTTTCAAAGACAGCTTCACCTCTATGTGATTTACTCAAGAAGGAGACCGCCTTTGATTTTGGTGATGAGTGCAAGAAGGCGTTTGATGAGCTGAAATTACGTCTCACCACCGCCCCTATTATCTAAGCCCCGGATTGGTCTCTACCCTTTGAGATCATGTGTGATGCAAGTGACTATGCAGTGGGGGCGGTGTTGGGGCAAAGGGTTGGGAAGGCGTCCCATGTGATCCACTATGCCTCCATGACTCTAAATGAGGCGCAGAGGAACTACTACACCACCGAGAAGGAGCTATTGGCGGTGGTGTTTGCTTTGGAGAAATTTCGGTCTTACTTGCTAGGGACCAAGGTGATTGTCTACACCGATCATGCAGCCCTTCGTTACTTGTTGACGAAGAAGGAAGCTAAGCCCCGATTGATACGATGGATCTTGTTGTTGAGTGAGTTCAACATTGAGATCAAGGACAAGAAGGGGGCTGAGAATGTGGTAGCGGATCACCTTAGTCGCTTGACATGTGAAGGGGAGAGCGGTTTACAAGTTTCACCTATTCGAGAAGAGTTCCCGGATGATACCTTGTTCGCAGTGCGAGTTGTTCAGCCTTGGTATGCAGATTTGGTGAATTTTCTCGCTGCGGGTGAGCTTCCGTCGGTCTTGACCAAAGCCCAAAGAGACAAGCTTAAGAGTGAAGCAAGGTACTATGTGTGGGATGATCCATATCTTTGGAAGCATTGTGCAGATCAGGTCATTCGTAGATGTCTTCCCGAGAATGAGGTAACCTCTGTTTTGACCTTTTGTCATTCTTATGCTTGTGGGGGGCATTTTAGCGCTAGAAAGACTGCTAGGAAGGTGTTGGATGCAGGATTTTATTGGCCTACCATCTTTCGGGATGCAAACGCCTTTTGTAAATCCTGTGACCGATGCCAACGAGTCGGGAATATATCCCAGAAAGATGAGATGTCCCAATCTCCCATGATTTTTTGTGAAGTTTTTGATGTTTGGGGCATTGATTTCATGGGACCTTTTCCTAACTCTTTTGGGAACTATTATATTTTGTTAGCGGTGGACTACGTTTCCAAGTGGGTGGAAGCGAAGGCCACCCGTACTGATGATTCCCGAGTTGTGGCAGATTTCTTGAAGACTCACATCTTTAACAGATTTGGGATCCCTAAAGCTTTGATTAGTGATAAAGGAACTCATTTTTGTAACAAGACGGTGAGTGCACTTTTGAGGAAGTACCATGTCACACACCGAGTCTCTACAGCGTACCACCCCCAAACAAATTGTCAAGCCGAGGTGTCCAACCGAGAGGTCAAGTCCATTCTTGAGAAGACGGTGTCACCAAACCGGAAGGATTGGAGTATCCGGTTAGATGATGCACTTTGGGCCTATAGGACGGCTTACAAAACACCGATTGGAATGTCTCCTTTAAGGTTGGTGTTTGGTAAGGCATGTCACCTTCCAGTGGAGATCCAACACAAAGCATATTGGGCGGTGAAGCATTGTAGCATGCAATTGGATGAGGCTGGTGCCTTAAGGAAGCTACAGCTGCAGGAGCTAGAAGAGCTAAGGATGGAAGCCTATGATAATTCCGCCATCTACAAAGAGAAGACAAAAGCTTGGCATGACAAACATATTTGGCGCAAACACTTCAAAGTTGGAGACAAAGTCTTGTTAATCTCGTCTGAAGCTTTTTCCAGGAAAACTGAGGTCGAGATGGACGGAACCATTCGTTGTGGCACACACATATCCACATGGAGCGGTTGACGTCTACGATAGTACTACTCACTCCACCTTCAAAGTGAATGGCCAAAGATTGAAGCCTTATTTCGATGGGTTTAGCAATGCTATACTTGACGAAACGGCTTTACAGGAACCCGAGCCAGCAACTTGAGCAGCAGACCGTCGAGCTAACGACGTTAACCAAGCGCTTCTTGGGAGGCAACCCAAGCATTACGATAGTTGTTTTTGATTTTTAGTTAGCCTAGGATTAGTATAGGATAGTTTGTTTTGTAGTTTTGTTTCTTTTTTTTTTTTTTTTTTTGCAGCCCGGCGTTCAGGTCCCAAAGCGCGGGGTCAGGCCCTGAAAACGCCCCCGCGTTTTCCATCACCATACCGCGTTTCGGCTCCTGAATCTCAGGTCTGAAAGCGCGGGGCAAGAAGGCAGAAGCGCGGCCGCGCTTTCGTACCATCCCGCGCTTCCGTTCGCTCACAGCACGAATTAAAAGCTCGGCCGGCCCTTTCTTCCTCTCATAATTCATCAGCAAAGCGCGGCCTTCTTCACTCAAGAACGCGAGCACCTCCTCCATTGTTGCACAATCCAAGCTCCAAACAACACCAAATCAAGTGATTCTTCTCCCAAATCCACTCTTCTTCATCAATCATCAAGTAATCTCTTCTCTACTCTTCTCTTTTCCTTGATTAATTTGTGGTTTTTGAGTTTGACATTCTAAACCTAGGTTTTGCCTAATCTCTCTAGATTTGTCAATTTCAACTCAAATTTGCATGATTAATTGCTACTTGTTAGTCCCTTTGCATGATTCATTGATTTCCTTGCTTGTTCTTGTGGAATTTGGATTGTGATTGATTTTGCCTAAACTAACCTAGGTAGTGGGGGAAGAGAGTGTTTGAGAGTATTATTTGCTTGATTGTTGGCTTGTTGTTGGATTGTTGTGGGATTGTCCTTGCCGGGACAATCAAATTTGCTTGTGGTGTGGCTTTGTTGATTTGTGGTGCAGGAACAGGTACAGAATGCCTCCTCGACCAACAAACCGTAGAGGCTCTTCTAGAGTTTCGTCTTCTCGTGCCCAGCCACAGTCCTCTCGGCCCAGTTCATCTTCTGCTCGCCCCCGGGGCCATCTCACTCCGCCTACGGTTGTAGGGGAAGTGACCCCAGCTGATTTTGGGTTCAGTTTGAGCGACCCTGTGCACTTTGAGCGATTCAGGCTCATCCGTAGTCGCCCTATACATCCCCCTCGGTACTTGGATTGGGACTTTCTGGAAGAATTGGGATTGAGGGATGAGTTTAGGAAATGTGAGACTGACCAGCACTTGAGAGATTTTCTCCACCTACAGCAGCCTGCATACAAGGGTCTTGTGTTGGAGTTTCTGAGCACTCTGGACACTCATATTCTTTCCGGGCCAAATTCCAAAGCAGGGGAGTGCACCTTCCAGCTTGGGGGAGTGGCAAGGAGGATCACGCTGAATGAGGTCAATGCAGCTTTTGGCTTCTCCATTACTGGTGAGCATGTGGAGAGATGGGAGAGCCAAGCTTATTGGCTTGGTGATTCACAGTGGCAGAGGATGACAGGCAAGGAGGAGTACAAGGCCTCTAGAGCAAAAGCGTCTTCTCTTACACACCCTGTACTCCGTGTGCTGCAGCGCTACTTTGCTCTTTCTATTACAGGAAGAGGAGAAGGAGAGGGCAATGCACCAAGGAAAGATGTGATGCTCTTGGCTGCGTTCTTAGAGAGGAGAAGGGTGAACTATGGAGCGGTCCTTATGAACAATCTGGCTCATATCAGCAGGAGGGGTACAGGACCGATCACTATTGGAGCCCTTGTCACTGTTCTGGCTCAGTATTACCAGCTTGATTTGACTCGGTTTGGTGGGAGGATTGAGCCTGCACCGATGGATTTCGCTTTCCTCAACAAGATGGGTGCCCTGCATTTCCACTATGGTCACTATTTCTGGAGGATTGGAGACACCAGGAGAGTGATGCAGCTTCCGGATACACAGAGAGTTGTTTTAGCACTCGGACCAGATTACCCTGCTACTTGGATGATCACTCCTCAGGATGGTGATCTCCCGCTTGAGACAGTTGCGAGCCATCGGGGCAAGAGGCGTCGGGTGCAGAGGGCTGTTGAGGAGTCTGAGGAGGAGGCCTCAGCTGATGATGACTCTGAGGGTAATGAGGACTTTATTGCTGAGGAGGAGCTCGAGCCAGAGCTTGGTGGTCAGGCTGAGGATGCTGTTGCAGAGGATGTTCAGGGTGCTGGTGGTTATCCTCAGGGTCAGTTTGATCAGCTGGTGAGCATGATGGGAGGGCTCACCACTCAGATGACTCAGTTCAGGACTCATGTCGATCAAAGATTTGATTACCAGGAGCAGAGGTTAGACCATTTCAGGCAGTATCATGACGAGCAGCTCCATCAGCTTCACGCTCGCATGGATGGGTGGACTCAAGAGGGTGGATTCCCAACATATCAGTATTACCCATATCCGGGCTATCCACAGCAGTTCCCACCACCACCACCACCGGAGTAGATGCCACTTCCTTCCTATCTGGATGACTCGGTTAGTATTTTCTTCTTCTTTCTTTTATTTTACATTGGGGACAATGTAAAGTTTAAGCTTGGGGGAGGGGATTATTGGTTGAGTCATCTCATCTTGCATTCATATAGTTGCATTTGCATGTTTAAATTATAGTTTTGCATCGATTGAAATTGAAAAAAAAAAAATGAAAAATCATTCTAAAATCACAAAAAAAATTGAAAAATTGAAAAAATCACAAAAATATTGCATGTTAGGAACCAAATTTCCCTACTTGTCCACTTGTCTCTCTAAGTTAAGAGTATTATCTAACCCATGACTAGCTTGTTAGTTGAAGTTTCCTTGGATTGAAGCATGATTCTTAAGTTATTAATCTTGATTATAGGATTGAGCATGCATAGGTAGTTTAAATTTTGAATTGTTTATGAAGTTCTAGACATATATGCCTTGTGAGATTACTTTGAGCCTTTTATTGCATATTTGCATATTTTCTTGAGTGTATCGCTTTGATTGCTAGCTCTAGAAGTTGCGTTTAGATATCTTTTTCAAGGCTACATTACATGATTTGAATGCATGACATTAAAATGATTGAGGCATTTTTATTAGCTCATTATATCCTTATCTACCTTATGCATGATCCTTTGTTTGATAGCCCACTTGTTGAGCCTATAGCCTTATTTTGTAGCTCCACAAAAATTCTCCTAGCCTATATGAGCCTGACCCTTTCAGGGAATTAGGATTTAGCTAGGGTGTTTTTGTGTAGTTGGAGAAGGATTCTTGGGAGAGTTGGTTGAAAAGAAAGGATTTGTGTTGAGTTGGAAGAAAAAAAAGATAAGGAGTTGAAGAAAAAAATGATGAAAAGAAAAAAAAGAGTTTGATTGAGGTGAAATAAAAGTGTGAAATCAAGTTGAAAAACCTCAAAGTGAGTTGAAAAAAAAAAGAGCAAAAGTATAGAAAGAAAAGTGATGGAGAAAAGGTGAATCAAGTTGGTGAACATTTGAAGAGAAGTGGTTAAAGGTTGGGTAGTTAGCTAGTTCTAGTTCCCGGTTTTAGCACCACATGACCAAATATTTCCCTACCTACTTGTGCATACCTTGGCCCCATTACAACCTTTGGAAAGTCCTCATGATTTTTGTTGTGTGTTTGATCATTCGTAGCGGAGATTTAGAACACTGATGCAAGCCTATGGTAGTCTAGTTTTCAAGGTTGATTTTGAGTGAAACACATCCCTTAAACACTTGAGTGAGAGTGCAAAACACATTACCTTGGTGAGGTCTAGAATGGATAAATGATTTGATTTTGAAAGCTTCTCATACATGTGTGCAATGATGTCTTGGTCAAGGTTTAGCTTTTTGATGAAATGTGGATTGACATTGAGATGGATGCTTTAACTTGCTAGTTGTGGTGTGATCTCGATTTTATTTCTTGCTTGAGGACAAGCAAGGTTCAAGCTTGGGGGAATTTGATAGAACATATAGGTTATAGTATTTAGGACATGTTTTGATTAGTTTTTCATGCATTTTTAGGTAGATTTTCCTTTGTTTCGTAGTTTAGCTTTAGCGTTGGAAGTTTCGGAATCTACACTCGTTTGGTTGATATTTGCAGATATGAGTGATCGGGTGCCGGATCATGGTGATGGTGGACATGGAGGTGAGCTTGAAGGTGCCTAAGGAGTGTGCAAGGACGAAGGCCAAGGAAGAAATCAAGTGCACAAAGTGTTAGAGAGATTCGAGTTTCAGGAGTAAAAGCGCGGGTCCATAAGGTGAAAGCGCGACCGCGCTTTGGAGTCCCAAACCGCGCTTTGACATCTGGCGTTCAGGAGTGAAAACGCGGGTAGCTCAGGCGAAAGCGCGACCGCGCTTTGGTTCCAAGCCGCGTTTTCTCTCGCGTGTCCGAAAATATGACGTTTTGTATTGGGCTTGGGTTTTGGGCTGAAAACTTGTTTTGGTTGTTATTTTTAGAAACCTCTTAGATATATTTTTGGATATTAGTAGTTTCTAGGTTTTTATTCTCATAACTCTTGGATTTTGGAGGATTGATTGATCGTTGTTGAAGCTTGAGAAGAACAAGAAACCTTTGGGAAAAATTGTAAGCTTTTCAATGTCTTTGAACAACTAAACCTCTTTTGCTTGACTAGTTAATTGAAGTTGTGAATTAAGAATTATTGTGAGATTTGATTGTTCTTAATTTGCCTTGATTAGATTGTTTTCTCTATGCTTGATTGAATAAGTTTGATTTAGGGTTTTGTTAGATTGGCCATCTAATTGAATCTCTAGGTTGAATTACAACTAGATCTTTCTAATTACCGGTAGGTGTTAATTAGATCATAAGTAGAACCTTTAATCAATCTAGGACTGGTAGGACTAGTTGATTAGAGAAGAGAATTCAATTGCATGTTATTTGGATGTCTGGTTGCTCTGAATGCATGTTTCTATTGATACTTGAATCTTAATGCTGTTGTCAAATTGAATCTAGGAGGTCTCTTAGGTTATTTGATAATTAGGGTTGTTAGTACCGGTCGGGCTAATAACTAGAATTGAAGTAGGATTAATAATTCCATGAAGTTGGGTTATTAGAATTTCGCAATAGATTGGTTAAGGTAAAAAGAGAATTTTGATAATCAATGATCAATAATCGAATTCGCAATGGATATTAACTGGTTAAGCATACCTTTCTCATATTTGATAAATCATCTTAGCTTTGCATGTTCAATTCATTAGTTGATAGGAAAACATTCAAAAAAACCCCCATCTTACATTCTTCTGAGTATCCAAGTTAAATACATAAAAACACAAGTCTCTGTGGGATCGACCCTTACTTCCCTACTACATTCCTAGTAGGTAGTTTGGATTATTTTGATAGCTATTCAGGCGACTAAAATACCTTTATCAGAAACCTAGCTTCAGGAAAGGCAATCAAGTGTATGGTCCGTTGAGGACGTTTCTTATTCTTGCATCCATTCTCTCAGCTTATTAGGTAAGCTTTCGAGTGAGAAAACATTCAATTTAGCTGTCAAAATCTGACCCGAACCGAAAATTTTTTGAACCGATCAAAAAATTTTGTGTTGAAATTCGACCCGAATAGTAGTGAGCAAAGAAAAAAAAATCGAACCCGATTAACCCTAACCCAATTGGGTTGATACCCGAAACCAACCCGACCGACCCGATTATTTTTATATATGTAGAATAAATATATTTTCTTTTAAATATTTTAATATAAAACCTATTATAAGCAAAATATTATTATAAAAATCAATCAAAAATAATATTTTATTATTTAATATTATTATTTAATCATAATATTATTTTAATAATCATTGAAAATTCAAATTCTTGACCTTTTAGGTCGACCCGAACCCGCACAATAACCCGTCAAGACCCGACCCGACGGACCCGAACTTGCTCTCAACCCGAACCCGAATCCACCCGACCCAACTCGTTTGACACCTCTAATTTCCTCTCATAACACCCCAAATTGGCATGGAAATTGAAAAAGGGCTTTGTTCTTCGGGGTATCTATTCAAGCTTTTTCCATGTAATCTCCTAATCAATGTGAAATCTATTTGGGGTTTATGAGACTTAAGGTAGAAATCGATTTAAACTCTCCTCTGAGAAGAGATGCTTTGCTCAATCTAGGAGCCCTATGTAAGATTTGGATCCAAATGAAATATGTGAATTAAGCTCCCAAATTTCCGTTATGTTTGTGGGATGATTGGTCACATTTAGTTTGACTATCATGATGAAGAGGCTCTTATCTTCGAGAATTAATACGGAGCTTGGCTTAGAGTGCCTTCTCTGCTTTTTGATGTTTCCTATACTTTTGGGAATTTAGTTACAAATGAGATTCTTTAGAAGTTTAAGGAAATATGTGATCGCCTGTCATTGGATTCTATTTTGCTATAACAAGATGTGGTTAATACTAAGGATGGCTCTACAGTTAAGGATATTTTGTGTTCTAAAAGGAACGAGGTGTTGAAGGCTCCACCTTCTTCTCTAATTCCTTCAAATAAGTTCAAAAAACGTTGAAAAAAGAAAGATAGAGAGATAGGTATTCTATGTAAGACATCGATATGAGAGTGGTAAGACTTCCTTTCCTTTTCCATAGGACACCTTTGTTTTAAATAAGAAGCCTTGTCTTCTTGAGATGGATGTCACCGAAGCAAAGTTCTATTCAGTGGCGGATTTACGGGTGGGCTAGGGTTCGCTCTAGCCCATCCTAAAATTACATAGTATTTTTCTTATAAGGGCCAAAAACATACAATGTCTCAATTAGCTCAATTGGTTTTAGCTAGTAGATTTCATGTGTAGCCTGTGTAGTCCCATGTTCAATCCCCCACAACATCAAAAATGCTTCACTTTTTATCCACACATTGCTTTTTCTGAAATTTTAATTTATCTTTTGCTTAATTACTTACTTTATCCTATTTTTCTTTCTAATTTGAAATTTGTACCCTATTTCTTTGTATAAAATTAGTGTGTCAAGTCCTTTTGTATTTAGTATTCTCCTACATTGCCCAATTAAACTAGTTTTGATTAATTAGAAATGAAGGATTATTGGATTATACATCAAAATAATCAATTGAAATGAAAATAATAAAATATTTCATTAAAATTTTCAAGGTAAATTTAGCTCACCCAAATTTTTATTCCTGGGTTCACCCCTGTTCTATTCGAACAACGAGATATCGGCGGAAGAGATTGTTATCTCTTGTTGTCGGATGAAATGAATTGCTTAAGTTATAACTACAAAGGGTTGGGAGGCTCTTGTGCAGTTACTTGTTTGAGGTTTGATCTTCCTAATTGGCTTGGTTTGTTTTTTTGTAGAAGCTCTCTTGTGCTATGTTTGGTAGCTTGTTCCTTTTCCTTAGGATGTTATTCAGTAGATGGTATCTATGCTCTTTGCTTTGGCTTCAATTGTTCAATGATCTCTCTAGGGAGTAAATCTTTAAAATCTAGTTTAATCTTCGTACTATTTGATGCTCATGCCTTTGTTTAGGGCCTTCAAACTACTATGACACTTGTTTTTGCTCTTTTGTCGGTTGATTTTGAGTTGTGCTTGGTTGCTTGATCTCTAGATCATGCTTCAAGATCTTCTTCTAGCTTACTTTCAATTTTATTGTAGCCTTTGTCTTTTGGTACTTTCTTGGTGTTTTTGAATGTTTTAGTTGATGTTTCTACCCTTTTGGGCTTTCCTTATCTTTCAGGACAATGGTATGCTTCATCCTTGTATCATAGATGCCTTGTTCACTGATCTGTTCTCTGTTCTCTGTACTCTTATTTGCTATTTAATATATGAAGGATCGTTCTTATCAAAAAAGGTGTATGATCCCTCATCACGTTGTTGGTATTATTGTTGTTTATTAACAATGAGTTAATAGCTCATTACAAGATCAGAATTAAGTCAGTTGAATAATACAAGACTAACTTAATTATTGTGGATGATCTTACACAAATAATAATAAAGGATTCGGACTCAACAAGAATCTAACCTGATTAACATAAGAAGAAGCATAATCAAGGCCCAAAAGGGCACTACAAAGAATAGAGCAAAATCGCACTATATCTAGATGTCTTTTGGCTAAAAAATAAGCTGCAGAGATGCATTCCCAAAAACAATGAAAAAACACCACCTAAGGAATACAGAAAATGAAAAATCGAATATCCTAATAATAAATTGAATTTCCCAAGGAACCTTCCAAGTCTGTTTAAAGAATAGATAGCCGTTAAGTTATCCCCCTCAATTATGAGTTTTTTAATATTCATAATAGACGCATATTTTACTCCTTCGAACAGGGCATACGCCTCAACTGCTTGTAGCTGATGAATTAAGTTTAAAAGATTGTTATATAGTCGATTAGCTAGTAGTTTTTCTATTATTTTATAAATTTTGCTACAAAGACTAACCGAATGGAAGTGGTGAATCGTTAATGGTGCATCCATTTTAGAGACGAAACTAATTGGATTCAATGACTCGTGTGCATATGTTTGTGTGTTTTCGTGACGGTTCTTTGAAGTTCTAATATTTCACTGATGTTTACAAGGGAATATGAATAGAAAATAAGGCTTTCCAAAATCGGACCTAGACGAATCAAACCAATGTTGAATCAAGCACATGTAAGCAAACCAATCAATAAAAAACGTGTTTAACAGCCAATTGGAAGGAATGATCAAAGTGCGTATGTTTGTGTGTATTTGTGATGGCTCTTTGAAGTCCTCGTATTTCTAAGTAATTTAGAAGAGAAAATGAATAGAAACTAAGACTTTCCAAAATCAATTGGATTCAATAAGTGATGTGTATGTTTGTTTGTATTTGTGATGGTTCTTTGAAGTTCTAATATTTCAATGATGGTTGGAAGAGAATATGAATAGAAAATAAGGTATTCCAATATTGTACCTAGACTAATCAAACCAAGGTTGAATCAAGCACATGATGCAAGAATATTCTATGTCTCATAAGATAAAATTGGAGGTCTGTTGGGACGATATTACGGACGCCAGTCATTAATATCTAAACCAATAATGATCGTCCCTTGTTTTGATAATGACAAACTCAAATGTATTTAACAAGTTGTCCAAGTGTTGATCTCAGGTAAGGTCCAGTGGACGCACATGAGTGAAAAGGACAACAAGTGAACGGCAGTCCCTAAACTGTAGGGACGCACGTCAACAGAACTTCCAAAGCTAAACGAAATTGGCCAAGTTCCTGCGCAGATAGGATGGCGTCCTCATCAAGAAAGGACGCGCGCCAAAATACGGACGAAGTTCAAATTCAAATCAAGGCCGCCCCAACATGATTACATCACGTTCGGCCGTAGTCCTCAGAAGGAAGCTTCCCTTGTCTGGGCACGTGTAGACAACTCCAAAGATGTCGCTTTCCTAGCGATGGTCCCCTATCCACGCGGAGGCTTCCCAAGTGTCAACAGAGTTGACTTCCTCAAGATGCTCATCGCACCGTTGATGGAAGATCAAGGATCCTGCCAAGCATCAGAGGACGCTAGAGGACAAGAACCACTTTCGCTATAAATACCCCCCCAAGGGTATGCATAGCGGTGTGGACTTTGAAGACTTTCTCTCAAGCTCTCCCGAAGCATTCAAGAACACGAACGAAGATCAAGAAGATCAAGTGAGCTTGAAGCAAGAGAAAGAAAGTCCAACCACATCAAATCCAAAACAAACCACAAAATAGTTAGAGTTGTAGTTTGTCTTTCACAACGAACCGTGAGAGATGTGAGTGATAGCTTCCTTATAGCTAAGAGAGTTAGGTTACTTTGTTAGGTGGAAGGAGTGTTACTAGTGAGGCTAAGGACGGACGCTTAACTCAGAGAATTGTAACGACTCGCCTAAGTTGTAAGGACTCTCTCTTAATAAGATAAGGACGGCTATTGAAAATCCTCCAAGCGGAGGTAGAGGTTTACCCATAAGACTAGTTGGTCTTAGTGGGGTTCCTCTATAAATACTCGTGTCCATTATCTCATTGCGTTTCCTGTTAAGTCTAATTTTCGCTGCACTTAAGGACGCCCTTAACTCAGTTAAGGACGCCTTCACTAACAGACTTACGATCCAACAATTGGTATCAGAGCAGGCGCTCTAGATTAAGTTTGAGTTGCAGGAAACATGGAGATGGAACCTATAGGTATCTCAAGTGCAAAACCACCTCGCCTGACGGACGGCAACTTCAATAGATGGAAGACAAGGTTCGAATGCTTCGTGCGTAGTCAAAACTACCAATGCTGGCTGGTGATAAAGAACGGCGACCTCGAAGTTCCTGCCGCCAAGAAGGACAAGGAGGCAGATTGGGGTCCTGAAGAGTTCAAGCTTATGGAAGCAAATGCAAAGGCCATCTGTTTTCTACAGATGTCCCTCTGTCAAAGGGACGCCACTCGTGTGAGCAATCTCCCAACGGCTAAGCTTCAATGGGAAGCTCTGGAGAAGTATCATGTTGGGACGCCTGAGATGAAAGAAGACGTCCAGTTGGAAGCAAAAAGGGACTTCTACAAATTCAGGATGTTCACAAATGAGACCATCACCGACTACTCCTTTCTCTTTGAGGCCCTTCTAACTAAGTTGAAAAACTTAGGTGTCAAAGAAACGGAGATTACTCAGAGGATGAAGGTTCAAGTCTTGATAGATGGACTCACGGGACCATGGAACTTTGATAGGATGACGTTCAAAGAGAACCAGGCCAACAAGGGACTGTCCATGGAGGAAATCTATGGAAAACTCAAAGGGTACGAAGCAAGAAGAAACCAAGATCTGGCAGAAATGGGAAAGAGTCCTCAGAATGAGCTGGCTTTAACTCTCGCGGCTAGGACGCCAGAGTATGAGCAATACTATCAAAGGCAAAGAGAGATAAACTCAATGCTAGAAGCCAAGACTCAAGAGCACCAAGAAAATCTTCGTCTTCAAGCGGTAGTGGAACGCAAAGGGAAGACCGAAGAACAAATTTCTGAAGAAGATGAGCTAGCACTGTTGCACAAAACTCTTCGTTCTTTGTACAAAAGAGGCAAAGTTCCAAGAATGAAGATGCCCTACAAAAAGGAATCTCACAAGCCTACAGATGCAGAAATGAAGGAAATAGTTTGCTACAAATGCAACAGAAAGGGACACATGGCCAAGAAATGTACCACATGCCTATCATCAAAGGAAATGAAGGAAAAGGCGCTTGTTGGTGCATTTGAGGGTGCATGGGACGACCTTGACTCAAGTGATGAAGAGCCAGAAAATCAAGTGGCTTACATGGCTATGGAAGACGCCCCAGAGGACGTGTCTGAAACTGAGCAAGAGGTAACCCATGAAACCATGTTAAACTCTCTTGAAAAATGTTCAAAACCAAAGCTCATTAAATTGATAACCCAAATCATGCAAGAGAGCTATGCTATGAAACAAAGTTTTGAGGAAGCTAAATCCGAGAATATTGTTGTGGAATGTGAAAACTGTAGTACCATGTCTTTTCAACTAGAGTCCTCTCAGGAAGAAATCAAGTCCCTTAAAAGTCAGATTGTGTGCTTAAAGCTCGAAAATGCTAGTCTTAGGGACGAGGTCAAAGTTCTAGGAAAGAGTCCGATAACCGAAACTGTTAACCCAATAGTTTTTGTTCCAGCTAGAAAAGGACTAGGGAAAAAACAAAGACTACTGAACTAGAGCTTGAGAGGGAAAAAACAAAGAATCTAGAAGAGCGGATTAGAGTTCTAGAGAGTGGTGAGAAAGGACAAAAGGACTACTATACAAATTCTGTCAGTCACAAAATCTACAAGAATATTGCTAAGGGAAAAGGATCTAAGGTAGTGGACCCTAAGAAAATGAAAGAGAATAGAATTCAGCGTCCTAACAAAAAGTACTATCTTGGAAACTATTATAGGACGTGCTGGCATTGTGGCAAAGGTGGTAACTACCAGTATGAGTGTCTTAAGCTGAAACAAGATCTTGAAAATGGAAAGAAGGCTAGAAATGGACGTGAGAATGCTAAACCTAAATCTGCTGATAGGACGCATGCTAGTGTGCCAAATGCTAAAGCTCGATCTCCTAGGACGCATGCTAGAAGATCAAATGATGTGAATGTTTATGATCATTTGCCTATGAAGAAGTTTTACCCATGTAACGAACCAGGTAGGGGTCACCTTGCCTGGGTCGCAAAGAACTAACTCTTCTTTTCAGGTTGAAGTGAGAGGAAGCCCGTGGATCATCGATAGTGGTGCTTCAAATCATATGACTGGAAGCCAGATCCATCTCACTTCTATCCAAACAAATGCCATGGGAGGAACTGTCTCGTTTGGCAACAAGGGCAAAGGAAAGATCAAAGGGACGGGCACCGCAAAGTTGAATAAATCCATCAGTGCGTCCAAAGTTAGTCTTGTCGAAGGACTAGGCTTCAACCTCCTCAGTGTCTCTCAAATATGTGATCAAGGTGAAAACCTAGTCTCATTTGACTCTAAGGAATGCCTAGTCATCAACAAGAAAACAAATCGAGTCATTCTCAAAGGGGGAACACACTGAGCCAACAAATGAAGAAGACGGATTTGACTCTGATGAGTCTGATTGGACGGACCCTAGGTGTACTCCTGCCAGGGACGCTACTCATAGGGGATCCAACCTTTCAAGACTTCACTCAACAGATCAAATCATCTCAGACATCTCAAAAGGAGTCCAAACAAGATCAGTTGTGAATCAGTCCCTCAACGCCAACATAGCGTTCTGTGCCTTCAACGCCTTTGTGTCCTTAGTTGAACCTAAGAACATAAAGGAAGCACTCCAGGATGCTGACTGGATTCAAGCCATGCAAGAAGAACTCAATCAATTCGAGAGGAACAAAGTTTGGACCCTCGTCCCTAGACCAATAAACAAAAACATAATAGGGACGAGGTGGGTCTATAGAAACAAGCTTGATGAAAGTGGCCGCGTATCAAGGAACAAAGCAAGGCTTGTGGCTCAAGGCTATAGGCAAGAGGAAGGGATCGATTATGATGAGACCTTCGCTCCTGTCGCTAGAATTGAAGCCATTCGCCTCCTCATCGCCTACGCCGCCCACAAGGGGTTCAAGCTCTTTCAAATGGATGTCAAGACAGCCTTTCTCAATGGCAAGCTTAAAGAAGAAGTGTACGTCGCTCAACCTCCAAGATTTGAGGACGCTGATCACCCTGATCATGTGTACTTCTTGGACAAGGCACTCTATGGACTCAAGCAAGCCCCTCGTGCATGGTACGATAGGTTTGCGTCTTTTCTCTTGTCCAACGGGTACACACGAGGTAACATTGATAAAACACTATTCTTAAAGAAAGTCCTTAAAGATGTTTTGATTGTCCAAGTCTATGTCGATGACATAGTCTTTGGAAGCACTAACATGAGACTTGTAGAGGAATTCAAGAACTTGATGAGTAGTGAGTTTGAGATGTCCCTCATAGGAGAACTCAACTTCTTCCTGGGACTCCAAATCACCCAGCTCAAAGATGGGACGCGCATTCACCAACAAAAATACATCCGTGAAATGCTCGAGAAGTATGGAATGAACTCTTCAAAATCCATTGATACTCCCATCTCCCCCAACACTCGCCTTTATGCTGATGAAGAAGGCAAGAGTGTAGATCAAAAGCTTTACAGAGGAATGATAGGGTCCTTGCTATACCTAACGGCAAGTCGTCCCGACATCATGTTCGCTGTGTGCTTGTGCGCTCGTTTCTAAGCAAATCCAAAGGAGTCCCACATGCAAGAGGTCAAGAGAATCTTCAGATACCTCAAAGGACGAGATGACCTATGCCTATGGTATCCCAGAAGAACGTCCCTAAACCTGGTAGCGTACTCTGACGCAGATTACGCTGGCCATGTGGTGGATAGGAAGAGCACATCCGGGATGGCACAATTCCTTGGCTCATGTCTTGTATCTTGGGGATCCAAAAAGCAAAACTCCGTGGCACTCTCAACCGCAGAAGCTGAGTACGTTGCTGCTGCTTCGTGCTGTTCACAAGTCCTATGGATCAAGTACCAACTTGAAGACTATGGTACGTTCCTCAACACAGTCCCTATCTTGTGTGATAACACCAGTGCTATAAGTATTGCCAAAAATCCTGTTCATCATTCTAGGACGAAGCATATTCATATAAGACATCACTATCTTCGTGATAATGTTGAACTTGGATTAATTAAGGTAGATCATGTTAGGACTGAGGACCAAGTGGCCGACATTTTCACAAAAGCACTCGATAGACGTCCCTTCGAGCACCTCCGGTTGCTTTTGGGGATGATAACTTTCAAATGATCAAGTCCCGTTCTATTATTCCCTCCATGATTGGCTATGTTTTGTCGAGAACTCGTTTTAAAGTAATGTATTCGATTAAAGTCATCTTTAAAGGACGCTAGTCTAAGACATATGTTTTGTTTGTGTTTTTGAACGGTATTCAATTCGCTTTTCATCTCAAAGAGTATCCCTGATTAAACTGCCCTCATCATAAGCCGAAATGATGGGAACTCTAAGCTTACCTAAGCCGAGAATCTTGCAAACGCGTCCTATGAGCGTTCTTTGTTTTATCTTTACGGGACGTACTTGCTTGATTTTCAAAATGGTTCTAAGTGATCAAAGGGACACGTGTTAAGAGCTGAGAGTTGTCCGTACAGAGTTCTAAGTTCAGAGGTTGAGATCAGTGTCTGGGATGCCATGGTTCAGTTCCGTGTAGTGAAGTGTTGTGTGTTGAAAGGACGCCAGGTCAGAGTCCTTTGCAGTTCTGAGGAGTTTGAATGTTTGAAAATGGGAAGGTGAACCGTCTTAGAGAAGTTTCAGCGAAGATCTCGGGATATGCGCAAACAGTGCTCAACAGTTGTGTTTCTTAGCAAAGAAGAAAGCCATGTGTGGGAAGGCGGGTGGAGGAAGCCGAGTGTAAAGACCCTGTTACCCCTGCCCGTCCAACTTCGTCTTCTTCCTATAGATACCCACCTGTGCATTCCGAAACATCTTCTTCGCTCCTCTGTTGTTTACTCACTTATAGAAATCTCTCAAGATCTACAAAATCTTCAAACGCATCCCGAAATCTCATCCTCAACCCTAATCCTCCTCTATATAAACCCTCTATCTCAAATGGCCAACACCAGAGCTTCCAAAAACCATTCACCATCGTCGGCGGCGAAAAACCCTAGCTCCTCGAGATCTCCTCCGGTGAAAGGCCGGTCATTAATGGAGTCAAGAGGCAGACCTTCCGGCCGCCAAGACCCCCCTCGCCACCATTCTTCTTCTCAATCCACCCAGCGCCGCCACTCCAACACCCCTCCCCAGCCCCTTCGCTCCCAACCTCCACAACAAACACAACAACCCCCTCGCTCTCAATCCAAACAAAGTCAAAAGCGGTTTTCATTTCTAGAGAAGCCCTTCAAACCCGAGCCTGAGCCAGATAATATCGCCAAAGCCTCTGTTTACAGTGGCTCAATTGGACGGCTCCCCTCTCAACCCAAACGCCGTCCTCCTCTTGACCCACTTATAGAGGACTGGCTTGAAAAAGAGCCAAGGACGCTCGCCAACATCTGTCTGAGGGCGTCCGCTCACGAACATCCTCCCAAAATCCAGAGACTACTTTACTACTTCATGGTAACGTACGTCAAGCCCCGCCTTGCGGAAACCA
Source organism: Polygonum maritimum (assembly GCA_963924305.1). Lineage (NCBI taxonomy): Eukaryota > Viridiplantae > Streptophyta > Magnoliopsida > Caryophyllales > Polygonaceae > Polygonum > Polygonum maritimum. Next base: position 14,127,978 of record OZ002731.1, on the reverse strand, counting down.
ACAACTCCAACCCTCCATTCATGGGGCCAGGCATCATTTCTGACTCGTTTGGTGGAACCGTGGACGAGCTCGCCAAACTGCTCCCCGATATAATGGAGTTCGTCGTGGCTCCTGCGGGCTCCGTCCCATCTCACAAACGAAAAAGGCCTTCCTCTACCCCTCCTTCCAAAACGCTCCAAATAAACGGCCCTTCCTCCTCTCCACCAAAACCAATCCCTTCCTCCCCGCCCCCCGCCCCTAAGAGACGCTTGAAGACGTCTACTGAGCTCGAGGGCGTGACCGAGCAACAAATGGCAGCTATCCGCCTCTCGGAGCTTGCAATAGAGAAAGAGGAGAAGGCCAGGCAAGAGCAGGCCGAAAAGGACGTCATTGCTGCAGCGATCGAGCAGAGTTTGCAAGACGTCCCTCGTCTTCCTCCTCCACCACCAAGGATAGAGGACGTCACTCCCGCTCCTGCTCCTGCGGCTTCCTCAGATCCGCTTCAGGCAGAGATCGAGGCGGACTTGGCAAAGCCCATGCCAACCGCTCAACAGGCGACTCCTCACGTACAGGTCCCGGCCAAGGACGCTGTACCAAAAGTGATTACTCTTGAGGACTCTCCTGCCAAGAAGCCGCCTCCTCCCCCTGCTCCGCTCAAAGTGAAGCCCATATCCATGGCTCCGCCAAGCTCTTCCTCTACCCCCGCTACAAAGGCCAAGATAAGAACTCCCTCTCCCTCTCCTCCCCGAGCTTCACCTCCTCCTCCTCCTCCTCCGCCTGCTCAGGCCGTTGAGGAAACTGCTAAACTCTAAGGGACGCCTCCAACGCCCGTCCCTACAGAGTCCTTGGCACGGACTCCAGCGGTGGACGCGCCTCCTTCAGAACTGGCGTCCACTGCTGAGGACACGGAAATGGCTGAGTCCCATGAGCAAGGGGACGAGGCCTCAGACAACGAGGACGCTCCTCACCAGGATGAGGAACCAGAGGACGAGGAGGGAGACGGCGATGAAGAAGACGCCGGTGATGAAGTGATTGTGAGCAACGGCAGTAAGCAGAAACGCTTAAAGAAAATCTTGTCGCCACTCCTATTCACCGCCCAGTTCCTCAAAGAGAATCAACGCCAAGAGTTTTCGGAACTGCTTGAGTTCCAGGGATGGACGCACCTAGGCGCCGAGACCGCAGAAGTCGACCCCGAACAGGTTCTCCGCTTTTACTCCAAATTTGAAATCTCAGAAGTAAAAGGGAAGCCTCAAGGGACGTTTGAAATTGATGGGGACGAATACTCAATTGCTGAGGGTACCGTCCGCAATATGCTAGGCTTGCGTCCCTCTCCGCCAGACGCAATGCACGACCTTTCCAACAAGAATTTTGGTCGTTTCTCCCAGGAAGAGATCTTCAACAGAATATTTAACGGGAGACAACCAATTGCTAGGGACAGGGTTGCTCACTGTCTCTCCAAGACGGGCGTCCTTGCGCATCACTTGATTGTGCGCATGGTCGTCCCCCGCCAAGAAAAGAAGTCGATAGTCCAGATCACTGATAGTATCTTGCTGGACTCCTTCTTAGAACGCAAGCCGATCAATTTGCCGCGGGTAATCTTGGAACACATGGGCAAGTGCACAGGAGGCAGGCACTCTCTTCCTTTCCCTGGCTTGGTCAAGCAGATTCTTAAGCAGCAGGGCCTCTATGCTCCGAAACAAGAACAGTCCTTTGGCATCCACTGGGACGTTAGGCAAATCTCCTTGCCCCCGGTTGGAAAACTCCGTTGTGATGAGCCGCTTCCATCAGTGAAACGCCAAATGGAAAAGGAAAGGAAAGAGGCTCAGAGGAAAGCTAAGGCTGCTGCCGCCGCTGCTGTTGAAGAAGCTCAAAGTGATCCAGAGGCTGAGAATTTGCAAGTAGTTGGGATGCCGGCTGAGGACGCTGCTGATGAAGAGGACGAGCTCGATGATATGAGCATCCCTGATGAGGCCGAGAAGCACTCCACGAAGTATCTAATGGGCATGATGATCGAGAACCAGTGCATGATGATTGATCTAATTCAGCAGGTTCACGACACCCTCCACACGCACACAGAACTTCTTGAGCGCAACAATGAGCTCCTTGCACAGAACAACCATCTTCAGGAGCAACATCTCAAGGCCCTTGGCAAGCGTCCCCGAAAATGATCACCCCCCCTCTTCCAACCCCTGAAACAATTTATCTTTTCTTTGATTTTGCTAAGACAATGGGACGCTGTCCCCGTTTTGAACTATGTGATTTGAATGTCTGTAATGATCGTACTTCCATTGCTTTATGAATGCCGTTCATTACATCTGTGATTCATTTTGTCTAAGCGTTCTTTACTATAGTTATGACTTTGTACTTGCATGCTTTTCAACTTGTTCTCCTTTTCGATGATGCCAAAAGGGGGAAGTATAGTTTTGCAGAGATGCGATTGTCTTTAAGTTGTCATAGATAGCATGTGTTTAGGGGGAATTTCGGCCAAGTCCAGAGGACGCTAGTAGAAAATAAAAGAGAACGCTCTTAAAAGAATGTGTTGCATACCAACCTAAGCTGAAAAGAAAATCTAGTGTAGTCTCTCATGCTAAAAGCTTTACTTCTGTGCGTATTATCTCAAAGAGTTTGTCATCATCAAAAAGGGGGAAATTGTTGGGACGATATTAAGGACGCCAGTCATTAATATCTAAACCAATAATGATCGTCCCTTGTTTTGATAATGACAAACTCAAATGTATTTAACAAGTTGTCCAAGTGTTAATCTCAGGTAAGGTCTAGTGGATGCACATGAGTGAAAAGGACAACAAGTGAACGGCAGTCCCTAAGCTGTAGGGACGCACGTCATCAGAACTTCCAAAGCTAAACGAAATTGGCCAAGTTCCTGCGCAGATAGGACGGCGTCCTCATCAAGAAGGGACGCGCGCCAAAATACGGACGAAGTTCAAATTCAAATCAAGGTCGCCCCAACATGATTACATCACGTTCGGCCGTAGTCCTCAGAAGGAAGCTTCCCTTGTCTGGGCACGTGTAGACAACTCCAAAGATGTCGCTTTCCTAGCGATGGTCCCCTATCCACGCGGAGGCTTCCCAAGTGTCAACAAAGTTGACTTCCTCAAGATGCTCATCGCACCGTTGATGGAAGATCAAGGATCCTGCCAAGCATCAGAGGACGCTAGAGGACAAGAACCACTTTCGCTATAAATACCCCCCAAGGGTATGCATAGCGGTGTGGACTTTGAAGACTTTCTCTCAAGCTCTCCCGAAGCATTCAAGAACACGAACGAAGATCAAGAAGATCAAGTGAGCTTGAAGCAAGAGAAAGAAAGTCCAACCACATCAAATCCAAAACAAACCACAAAATAGTTAGAGTTGTAGTTTGTCTTTCACAACGAACCGTGAGAGATGTGAGTGATAGCTTCCTTATAGCTAAGAGAGTTAGGTTACTTTGTTAGGTGGAAGGAGTGTTACTAGTGAGGCTAAGGACGGACGCTTAGCTCAGAGAATTGTAACGACTCGCCTAAGTTGTAAGGACTCTCTCTTAATAAGATAAGGACGGCTATTGAAAATCCTCCAAGCGGAGGTAGAGGTTTACCCATAAGACTAGTTGGTCTTAGTGGGGTTCCTCTATAAATACTCGTGTCCATTATCTCATTGCGTTTCCTGTTAAGTCTAATTTCCGCTGCACTTAAGGACGCCCTTAACTCAGTTAAGGACGCCTTCACTAACAGACTTACGATCTAACAAGGTCAATCGAAGAGCAAGGTCAAGATCTTTCCGCAACTCATGAGCTTTCAAATTCAAGATGGTCTTAAAGTATGTGAAGTTATGTTTGAAGTGATATCAAGTCACACGTCTAAGGCCTCCATGAAAAAAGATGAAATTAGAGATATTTTTGAAAGTTTGAGATCTCATCACAGCTTGAGTAATGTTCAGTAAAATGATGTCTCTCAAATTGGTGGTGTTTTATAGGTTATTTCCCCTTGTAAATATGTGTCTTTTGTTCCTTTTCTTATGTGTTTTGTTCCTTTTTAGCTTGGATTCCGATTTTCTATGAGATTCGGAGACTATGCGAATTTTGTGCATTTTGTAGGTGTTTTTGGCATGATTTGAGGATACTTTGAAGGAGACCCGAAGAAGGATCAAGGCACGAGTCAAGGAGCGGAAGAGCGGAGCAATCCATGAAGAGAAGCACAAGAAGAGCCAAGAAGAAAAGGTGGCGAAAGACCAGGACCGAGTTCCATAGACGTCGGGCCCGAGATCGAGTTGTGGACGTCGGACCGAGGTGCCAGCACATCGGGCCCGACTTACCTCCGTGTCGGTCCAAGTCGGTCGAACAAGGATTGGGCTCCAAGGCACACAAATGTGATATACCACTTTTGCCCCTCTTCTATTTTTGGCATTCTTAGCTTCTAATTTGGGAGAGGAAGACAATTAGGAAGACACACAACACTAATCACCTCTCAAAGACTCTAGGGAGACTTGGAGAGCAAGGAGAAGGAGAAGAGGGGGAGAAGAGGAGAATCGGTGGAGGAGAAGGAGATCTAGGGAACAATTAGTGAGTTTGTCTTTGTTTTGCTTTGCATTTGTGGATTTGGATTGGTATTTGTGGATTTCCTTTGCTTGGTGAATGAAATTTGGATTTGATTTGTGTTTGATGATTGAGATTTGTTTGCTTTGTGCTTTGATTGCTTTTTACTCTAGCCTTATGGAGTAAATTCCATTGATCTTGGGCTATGGGGGAAACCTCTAGCTAGATTGGGTTTGAACCCCCAATTCCATAGCCTTGAGTGATTTATCTAGGAACCCACTCTACACAGAGCTACTATTTCTAGTGGAAGCAAGGGATCAAGGGCTTGTGATTGGCAAGAGTGAACGGAAGTGATCAATTGCCTATCACTTGAACTTGCATCGAAAGGGAGGTCAAATTCCCTATGGGTCGATGTGTAGAAGTGGTGGGAACGAGGCGAACAATCTCGATCCTACAAGGATCAACACTTATTGCTTGAATTGGGGTGGAATAGCCCACATCTACTAGAGGAGGAACCCAAAAACCCGAGATCTATCTCTCCCATTTGCAAGTTCGACTTTCCCAGTGACCTCGGGCCCGACTTAGCTAGTGTCGGTCCCGGCCTTTTTCTCGTCGATCCACCTCGGGCCCGAAGTGACCAGTGTCGGTCCCGAGTGATTTCTCTTGTTTTCCTTTGTTTTAGCTTTTCTTTCCCGTTTTCAAGTCTTTTAGGTATACCAAACGACAGAACTCCCGAGTGTTCGACACCCTACCTTGTGCTACTACGAGGTCGGATTATAAATTGTATTTTGAGACCCTCGCAATCCGAAGCACGTCAGAATTTGGCGCCATTGTTGGGGAGTTCTAATTGCTTTGAGGTACCAAGTTTGTTGAGTATTTTGTGTTTTTGTAGTGATTTGGGTTAGGGATTAGCCTGAGCCCCTTGTTTGTTTTGATTGGGTTTTGTTTGTGTCTTTGCTTATAGGTGTATGCAAGCTCGTTCCACCCGAGGAACACTTGAGTTTGAGTTTGTGAGTGATCCGGAAAGTATAATCAAAGAAGCCCGAAAGAAGAATAGAATGGAGAATCAAGCACAACATGATGATGAGTTGGTTCGGCTTAGGGCCGAGATGGCTAGAATGCAACTTGAGGCGGAAAACCGAGGGGCCGAAGCAAGAAGAGAACATGAGCAAAGAATGAGGATAGAGGCTCAACTCAACGCTCAACCCCGGAATGCACGCCAATACATGCATCCGGAGTTGAAGGTGCCCGAGCTGGCTATTGTTTTACCGGAGGTTGCTAAGAATTACGAGATCAAGACGCAATTCATCTCTCTCATCAAGCGGGATCAATTTGAGGGACGCCCGCAAGAATGCCCAATTGAGCACGTCAAGCGTTTTGTTGACATGTGTGAGACGATCTCCACGGATGAGGAGACATTGGAGTATGTGCTTCTCAAGGCATTCAAGTGGTCACTTGGGGGTAAGGCGGCACATTGGCTCGAGAGCCAAGCCCCTAGGTCGATCACCACATGGCGAGCTCTTCACGATGCGTTCTTGATGAAGTTCTTCCCACCTACAAAAACAACGGAGCTCCGGAGCAAGATTGCAAGTTTCCAACAAGGATCAAATGAACTGCTCTTCGAGGCTTGGGAGTTGGGACCGATTCAAAGAGATGTTGCGCCAATGTCCAACCCATGGGCAACAACCATATGTGCTCCAAGATATATTTTTCCAAGGCATTAACCCGGCCACCAAGGACAAGCTAAATCTCCACACCGATTGTGGATTTATAGACTTGACCCCGGAGCAAGCTTGGGAGTTACTTGATAAGCTCTCCGATTACGAGGCCATGTATGGGGTGAGCCAAGCAAGCAAAGACGTGAGAGTCTAAGGTGATGGCACGAGGAAGCTCTATGATCCGGAGAGTGAAGAGATTGACAAAGATGTGAGATTCCAATTCCTAGAGAGTGAAGTGACCAAGTTGAGAAGGCAAGTTCACCACTACAAGCAAACCGCTAGAGCTTGTGAGGAGTGTGGATCCTTTGCCCATGCTACACAAGTGTGCCCGAATGAGAGCCAAGTTCGCTTGGCCGAGCAAATTGAGGAGGCGCACTTTGTTCGAGGGAATTATGGGGGAAGAGGCAATTTCAACAATGGAGGAAACTTCAACAATGGAGGCAATGGAGGTAATGGCCGGTGGAATCAAGGTCAAGCCAATGGCTACAACAACAACTACAACCAAAACGAGCCAAGGGCACAACCACCGCCGTATAGACCTCTGGCGTTTAACGATCAACAAACTCCACAATGGGCGCAAGAGTTGAGAGGCGAATTTAGAGAGGTGAAAACTCAACTCAATGAGGTGAAAACTCAAGTCAATGATGTGAGAACTCAATTCAATGAGTTTGGCGCATGGAGGAGGCAAGTTGACTACCAATTTGCCCAAATTGCAACTCAAATCCCGAGAGAGAATGGGAGACTTCCGGGCCGACCCGAGGAGAATCCCCATGCACCACATAATCAAAATGAAGTCCGAGCTATTGGGTTGAGAAGTGGTCGAAATCTACCCGAGCCACATGTGTCAAAGTCAAGAGAAGAGAACCGGACCGAGTTGCCCAGCAACTCGGGACCGACATACCAGGATGTCGAGCTAGGAACCACAGCCAATCCCCTGCCTAGGACCGAGGATGAGAGGGTGTCGGGCCCGACTTGCCCAGATGTCGGTCTAACGTCCCAGCCAGTGCTCTGCCCCCAGACCGAAGAACAAGACCTCGGGCCCGACGTGGTGCCCATGTCGGTCCATACAGAGGAGGTTGTGAACGAGTCGATCCGGTCCAAGGAGGTCGATCCTAACAAGATTCAAGGTGGCATGACTCTTCCCTACCCGTCGAAGAAGCCGAAAGAAGTGGCTGAAAGCAAGTTCAAGAGGTTCCTCAAGCTTTTGCAAGGATTAAACATCACAATCCCATTCACCGATGCTTTGAACGAGATGCCATCTTATGCTAAGTTTTTGAGAGAGATCTTGAGCAAGAAGAGGTCCATAGTGGAGATGCAAGATGAGGTGAAGATTTTGGAGCTACCTCAAAAGTTGGGAGACCCGGGAAGATTTTCTATTACCGTTGGTGTGGGGTCTCAAAGTTTTCAAGCTCTATGTGACCTTGGAGCGAGTGTCTCGGTTATGCCTATGAGTATTTGGAGAAGGGCTAACCTTGGTGAAATTGAGCCGGTTGATATGTCTCTCACAATGGCCGATGGCTTCATCACCAAAGCTAAGGGAATATTGGATGATGTGCCGGTTCGAGTTGGAAAGTACTTCGTTCCCAATGACTTTGTGATTCTAGACATGAAGGAAGATCCCTTGGTTCCTATCATTCTAGGGAGACCGTTCTTAGCAACGGCGGGAGCCAACTTTGATGTGAAGAATGGAAAGGTATCCTTTGAGATCGGAGAAGAAAAGGTTGAGTTTCACTTCAACAAGGCTTTGAACGAGCCGGACGCTTTGTCCATCTTAAAGCTAGAAGAGAATGCCAAGAGAAAGAGAGAAGAAGTGGAAGTAGCAAGAGAAGAGGTACCCTTGAGGAGCAATGAAAGGATCAATGAGCAAGTTCAAGCTAGAGAGTTGATGGAAAAAGTTGAGCAACAAGATGAGTCAAGGATCAATGCTAGTCCAAGGAGCAAAGAAGAGTATCCTTACTCATATCCTTTTGACGTTGGTGATGACCATAATTTATTTAAGACATGTGATTCCTACATTTGCTTGAGTGATTTAAAAGATGACTTAGGAGATAGCTACATTTGCTTAAGTGACTTGAAAGATGAGTTGATAGAATCTCCTAGGAATTCTTTGGACGTTTTTGATGTAGGAAAGAAGGATCAAGATGAGGCAATTCAAGAGGTGCAAGCTTATGCTATGGAGGAGAATGGTGCAAGAGGACCGGAGAACCATGCCTACATTAACCATAAATGGTGGTTCTATGGGTACGAAGGCAATGGTAACGGGCATGATGATGGCGAGCAATTCACCATATTTCACCCGCCATGAGGTTGAGGTTAGGAAGTCAAGCTATTGACTCTAAACGAGCGCTTCTCGGGAGGCAACCCGAGCTAGTAGATTTCTTTTCGTAGTTTTAGTTTGATTTTTCCTAGCTTATCTTAGTCTTTCTCTAATCATTTCCTATGTATTTTTGTGGATTGGTGGTGTTATTAGTGCTTCAAGATTGAGTAGGGGTAATGGTGAAAAATAAATGGATTCATGGAAAAAGATGTGCAATGAATGGAGTAATTTTGGTGGTCGAAACAACCTCTCGTCGAGTTGCCCAGGTAACTCGGGCCCGACTTGAGTATGTCGGTCCACCACCTCGGTCAACGTCGGTCAAGTGTAGTGGATGATTCCAATTTTACCCCTTTGACCTAAGACTTGTCTTTTCCCCATTTAATCCCCTTTCCCTTACCTACCTACCACCTCCTTCATAACCACCACACCAAAAATACCCATCTCTCTTCAAAACCCCTCAAAATCGGCCCTCTCTTCCCATACTCGATCCATCCCTCCTTGCCCTTCTTCCATCTCGATCCAACACCACAAACCTTCCCCAACTTCAAATCCAAATAAGAAATCTCAAGAGCTTCATTGTTCTTCATCCCTCCTCTTGACCTAAGTGGGGAAAATTTGAGTTATAAGTAGATTTGTTGCTTAAAGGTCTAAATCTCTCCAAATTTGGTATGTGCAACTCGATCTCTACCTATTTCCTTGAGAATTTTGTGCCTACATTTCTTAGATTGAGTATTGCCATGTTTGATTGAGATTGAAGCTTGAGCAACAATGGTGGATTTGCATGAATAGTGAAATTGCTCTTAAAATGTTGATTATGCATGATTGAATCCCCTTAGAACTTCGATTAGGGATGGTAGATGGTTGAAATTGGATTTTAGGTGCATGATAGATTGATTTTGGGCGAATTTGTTGGAGAAGATGAAGCATGAATAGGACCGAGATACCCAGGTACCTCGGGCCCGACTTGTGGAAGTCGGTCATCACCTCGGACCGAGGTTGAAGGTGTATCAGGCCCTACGTCTAGAGTGTGTCGATCCTGTTCTGTTAGCCTTTTTCTTGTGTTGTCATGAGGATTCATGTGTTTGATTGTTGGTTATAACTTGATCATGATGTGATATATCCATTAGCTTAGCCATTGTCTAGGAATTCTATGATCATTCATGTTGGATTTTGTGAGATAGATGTCTAGAGCCCATGTATGGGGTAGTTCTTGTGTGTTGAGTTGTGAGTTGTATATATGTGTGATGTTGTTGAGATTGTATGGATCTTATCTTGTAGCCTTTTGCTTGATTTGAGTGTGTGTAGGTACGATGGAGACCCGCTCATCCTCATCTCATATGGAAAGGCCCTCAAAGAAGTCGAAGAAGTCAAAGAGAGCACCCAAGATGGATGATGTGCGGCTTGACAATGATGATGTAGCCGAGAGCTATGCACGGTACATGGAGCTAGCGCACCACACTAGGTGGCTAGATTGGGAGTCCGTAAGGAAGATGGGAATGGATGTAGCTCTCCCTCGTTGCTACTCCTACATAGGCCTCAATGGAATGTTGAGGTGGGACAACCCACATTATCCCGCCTTGACATCGGAGTTCATGGCAACGTTTAATTGCACCTATGACGGCGTGGAGGACAATGAAGGCACCATCACTTTCCAAATGGGCAATGAGACACACGAGCTCACTCTTAGGAACTTGGTGACCTACTTCGGGTTTCCTTTTCCAAGAGAGTAGGCCGGTGTGGACAATGGGAAAGTAAACTACTTGTGGAAGCATGTGGCGGGGAAGAGTGAGATGAGGAAAGGAGCTCCCACGACCGAGATTGCTAGCCCTCTTTTCCGGGTTATGGTTCATGTCTTAGGGTGTGCCATCTATGCACGCCATGAGTTGAGCAAGCCCATGAAGGAAGAGGCGATGTTGCTCCACGAGATGCTCTTCCACACCGACAAGCCCTTGAACCTTAGTTGGGAGTGGGTCAAGATGGTGCGAGACTTCCAAATTAAAGCACCTCTTGGATCTACTTCGGTGGGATGATTGCTCGTCTTGCAATGCGTCTCGAAGTCGACCTCACCAAGTACACTCCGGCTCCCAATGGCGTGGAGTACATGAATATCAAGTACTTCAAGAAGGAAAACATCATCAAGGAATAGCTCCACCTCACCTCTTTGGCGCCCCACTCGAACTTCAATGGAGTGGCAATTCTTTTGGACCCCAACCTTTATGATCTCTCAAGGTACCACAATTGGTACCAAGTATGGGCCGGAAAGCCACACTCATTCGGTGATCCGGAGGGTTCAAGGGAGGGTCATCAACAAGCTCAACACATTCGCTTTAACTCTCCCCAATCCTCACCTGATTCAGATCAAGATCAAGACAACTTTGAGTTGCAAGAAGAGAGGCCATGGACATTGACCAAGACCCGGAAGATGAGGAGCGCTTTCAAGGTTTGCTAGCCAACCTCCGAACAAGGCAACAAGCTCCTACATTGCTGGACCGAGATGCAGGGCATGTCGGGCCCGACTTCCAACAAAGTCGGTCCGATGCATTTCTTCCCGACTCGGTCCCGAGGCACTATGAGCACGGAGAAGGGAGTGGAGCTAGGCAAGAGCAACCTCAATTTGGTGGATATGAAGGCTATGCTCAATGGTACGGCCCCGGCATGATCTTTCCCGAGCGGCAACAATCGGTGGACATGACGTTTTTGGTCAATCAAATGTCCCACCTTCAACTCCAACAAGAAAGCATGCTTCAAGAGGTCCATCAAGTCAACCTCCAACAACGACTCATGTATCAACAACAACAACTCTTCCAACAACAACATGTCTTTCAAGCTCAACAAGAAGAAATGAACCGGAACCTCGGCTACACTAGGCGCGAGGTGGATGACCTTAGGACGGTGGAGGACCAAAGGTGGCAAGTCCAAGAGAGCTTCAACAATTGGATGAGCGGGAATTGTCCTTCCCGAGAGGATCCATGGACACGCCCGGAATGGAATGTTTGTTCCTAGTTTGTGTTTGGAATGTTTGCTTTTGGATTGTGGTTTGTTTGATGAAAGACAAGAATGATTGAACTTGATTTGGTTTGAATGGATGAGTGTTTGTTTTTGGCTTTGTTTGAGAAAATTTTTGCAAAAAACCATAAAATTTTGAAAATTTTCGTGTGAAAACAACAAAAAGATTTTGTTTAATTTTTAGACTAGGAATCCCTATCTTAGACGTCCAAATGAAAGTTAATGATGATGAGAGCATGTAAATTCCTTTGCATATTTTTGGATAGTTTAGCCTCTAAATGATGTTGCTTTTGAAGTGATTATGATATCTTACTTGTTTTTATTGAGAACATGAGTTCTAGGATGAGTCCTTATGCAACTAAGTTTGAGTGACCCTTGTGAGATTGATTTTTGGCCATTTTAGGGATGCTTGTTCATATTTGCATATCCCTCATGTTTCTTGTATGATTAGCTCATGCGTGCTTAGTAAAACTTGCTATTGCGGTGTTTATCTATTTTCCAAGGCCGTCATGAGATTTGTCTTAGCATTGTCGCATTGATTTTGAACTTTAATCTTTTAGTCACAAAAATGTTCCATATCCTACCTTGAAGTGAATCCTTTGTTTGTAGCCCCGTTCTAGCCTACACCTTTGTTTGAAGCTCCTCAAAAATATGATTCCTAGCCTTGTATGACTTGACCCTTATGGGATTGGACTTTAGAAGAGAGGTTTGGAGTGTATTTGAAGAGTTGAGATTCTCATGGGTTTAAGGGCAAAGAATGGTGTTATGAATCATGTGAGTAGTGCATCTTTGTTCAGCAAAAGTGAAAGAAAGAAAGAAAATGTTGGAAAAGGAAGTGGATTGAAAGTATAGAGCTTAAGTGAAGAAAAGGGTCCCGACCGAGTTCAAAGGCATATCGGGCCCGAGTTAGTGTGTGTAAGTCGATCTAGTGTAAAAGTGTGAAAAATCCAACAAAAAGCCTAAGTGCAAAGATGAAGTGGAATGTTAAGTGAAATCTTGGGTTGAGAGAAGAAAATTCAAAGTCTTTTGGAAGAGAGTGAAAATTGATTGAGCAAATTTGGTAAAGTTGGTGAAAGATTAGGAAGTTCAATCCCCATTGTAAGCACTACAAGACCAAAATGATTCCCACCTTGAGAAAATACCAAAAGCCCCATTACAACCCGGCCGAATGGAACCTCTTTGAGGACCTCCATTGAGCCAAGTTCGGATTCGTTGTGTGCATTGTAATAGGCACCTCTAGGTGGAGGAATTGGTGATATTAGCTTCAATAGTAAAGTCTTTACTTGCATGATTTTTGAGTTGGAGTGTTCATTGCTATACCTAAACACATGATGAATGATACACATTTACATGTCCCTTTAGTGAGGCTTAGTTGCATTAGACTTTATTCCTTAGAACACTTGATCATGTGTGATGTAATCTTGCTTGAATATCTATCACTTGTACTTGATTGTTTTTTCATACGAGGCTTTACTTGAAGATTATGTTTCGGTTTTGCTTACATTGTTATTGCTTGAGGACAAGCAAGTTTAAGTATGGGATATTCTGATGTCTCTCAAATTGGTGGTGTTTTATAGGTTATTTTCCCTTGTAAATATGTGTCTTTTGTTTCTTTTCTTGTGTGTTTTGTTCCTTTTTCGCTTGGATTCCGATTTTCTATGAGATTCGGAGACTATGCAAATTTTGTGCATTTTGTAGGTGTTTTTGGCATGATTTGAGGATACTTTGAAGGAGACCCGAAGAAGGATCAAGGCACGAGTCAAGGAGCGGAAGAGCGGCGCAATCCATGAAGAGAAGCACAAGAAGAGCCAAGAAGAAAAGGTGGCCAGAGACCAGGACCGAGTTCCATAGACGTTGAGCCCGAGATCGAGTTGTGGACGTCGGACCGAGGTGCCAGCACATCAGACCCGACTTACCTCCGTGTCGGTCCAAGTCGGTCGGACAAGGGTTGGGCTCCAAGGCACACAAATGTGATCTACCACTTTTGCCCCTCTTCTATTTTAGGCTTTCTTAGCTGCTAATTAGGGAGAGAAAGACAATTAGCAAGACACACAACACTAATCACCTCTCAAAGACTCTAGGGAGACTTGGAGATCAAGGAGAAGGAGAAGAGGGGGAGAAGAGGAGAAATCGGTGGAGGAGAAGGAGATCTAGGGAACAATTAGTGAGTTTGTCTTTGTTTTGCTTTGCATTTGTGGACTTGGATTGGTATTTGTGGATTTCCTTTGCTTGGTGAATGAAATTTGGATTTGATTTGTGTTTGATGATTGAGATTGGTTTGCTTTGTGCTTTGATTGCTTTTTACTCTAGCCTTATGGAGTAGATTTCATTGATCTTGGGCTATGGGGGAAACCTCTAGCTAGATTGGGTTTGAACCCCCAATTCCATAGCCTTGAGTGATTTATCTAGGAACCCACTCTACATAGAGCTACTATTTCTAGTGGAAGCAAGGGATCAAGGGCTTGTGATTGGCAAGAGTGAACGGAATTGATCAATTGCCTATCACTTGAACTTGCATCGAAAGGGAGGTCAAATTCCCTATGGGTCGATGTGTAGAAGTGGTGGGAACGAGGCGAACAATCTCGATCCTACAAGGATCAACACTTATTGCTTGAATTGGGGTGGAATAGCCCACATCTACTAGAGGAGGAACCCAAAAACCCGAGATCTATCTCTCCCATTTGCAAGTTCGACTTTCCCAGTGACCTCGGGCCCGACTTAGCTAGTGTCGGTCCCGGCCTTTTTCTCGTCGATCCACCTCGGGCCCGAAGTGACCAGTGTCAGTCCCGAGTGATTTCTCTTGTTTTCCTTTGTATTAGCTTTTCTTTCCCGTTTTTTAGTGTTTTAGGTACACCAAACGACAGAACTCCCGAGTGTTCGACACCCTACCTTATGCTACTACGAGGTTGGATTATAAATTGTATTCTGAGACCCTCGCAATCCGAACCACATCATAAAACAACCATAACTTTGGCTAGAATATTGATCTCGAGGTGAATCAATATTCATTGAAATTCATATTCAAAGATCTACAACTTCATGTTTGACGTCAAGATGAGAATCCATGGAATAGATGGTCCAAACCGCATTATACTCACATTAGTAAAAGATCTTACGGGAATCTTTGACTTTCCTTATTTCTATTTTTAAAATATTATCTTATCTTTTATTTATTTCAATTTTTCTAGACTTTGTTTGGTGAAATTATGTCTTTTATTATATTTTACTTTCCTATTAGGATTAGGTACTGGGTTTTGTCTTTTAAAACACATGTAATCTAGTTTAATAAAATTATGATGAAATTATTCTGAGACACCTTGGCTAAGGTGTTCTTCACTTGTTCATCCCAAAAACTCAAATTGGGGAAAGTGATGATATTTGACGGAACTGATCAGGCTAACAAGGAACTGCTCAAGATGACGATACCGCGAGGGTTTCGGATCGCACAGTATCAAACTTGGGTTTGTAGTTCCCGTTACTTCTCCCGATGGTCCATGAATTCCCTTTTCTTTTTTGAGAAATTTGGGGGAAGCGGCAGTACGGAGGTTACGATTTATCTGAATAGCCATTGCATTAGCTTTTTGCAGATATAGCATAAAAATATATATAAAACCCAAATCCTTCCTCTCTCCCCTCAAACACGTCTTCTCTCGTTTCTTCTCTTGTTCGTCCTCCAATGGCGGCACCGGCGATCCACCACAGAGCCACTCCTTCCTTCTCTCTCCAGCGGCTCTCCACCTTTAAAGACGCCGCCAGAGATCCCCAACCGCCACCGTCACTCTCCTTTCCTCGATCCGTTCTCTGCATTCCTCTCGCGTCGATCCTTCCCAACCTCTCTCTCCTTTCTCCTCCATCGACCTGATGTGATGGTGATGGTCTCAGGCTCGTCTTTCTTCGCAAAGCTCCTTCATCAAATCCGGTGGCCAGTCCTGTGTACAACGCCGCCACCATCAGAAGCGTGGACCGGCCACGCCTTCCACCTCTAAATTCAAACCAGAAACCAGATCTGGTCATATACAACACACCCAAACCCTAATTTCTCACCTAAGTTCGATTTCTCTTTTCTCCGCCGAATTCGGCGATTAGGCTTTCTTCACACTCGAGATTAAGCATTAGTACTAGAAACCAGTCCGGAGAGCAGCAAAATCGCTCTTTTTTGAGCATTCTGGCTAGGTTTGGGGATAAACGGAGACGATTGAGGTTTATTGTTCGCCTTTTTGGTGAGTATTTGGTTTATGTTTGACTTAATTCGAACTATTGCTTGTTGTTGATGTTTTGAGGTTTTTTGCAGCCGATTCCTTTTTGTTTTTGTAATAGTTTGATTTTGAATTGAATTTGGCGTTTTGTTGGCGAGTTTGTAGGTCGGAATTGGTCGATTGATGGCTTCATGGACTTGTATGAATATCTTGTGTGGCACGACGATGTCTTCTGAGTGGAAGAGATGTTGGATTTTGCAATTTGGTGAAGCTGCACTCTATGCTACAACTGCGGGTGACAGTTGGTGGTTTGCCGCTTTCTCTATTTAGCTTTGCATTCTGTGTACTTAATTATGAGAGTTGGTGTTTTGCATAATTAAGGATGTGATGAACATTGGACCTCAATATATACGTAGGCTCAGTAATTGCTAAATATAAACATGGTTGACTAGCTTCAATTGGTGATGAACATTAGATTCAATACGTAGGCTAGTTGATTGGGAAAAATAATTGGATTTAACAAATGAAAGAGCTATCATGATCATGGCTAGCTATCTATATATTATTCACTGTAGGTGGGTAAATTTACTATCTTAATTAAGGATAATATCTTCGTCGGCCAGGTAAGCATGTCTAATAAATATCTTTAATTGCTTACTAAGTCCTGGTAGTTATCCGGTAGTTGGAAGATTCTATCTTATTTAAGGAGATAGAATTATTGATTGGGCTCCAAGGAACTCGCCTGATCCTCTCTCTTCCACTATAAATACATGTCTTCGCCATGTAGAAAGGATATACAAAACTACCCTAGAAGGGCTGATCATCGCTCAGCCCTAACCCTAGCCCTGCGCCTCTCTCTATTATTTACCCTGGTGCTCAATCGACGAATACTCTACTGACTTAGGCATCTGAGGTGGATTAGGGGGTCCCCGCCCCCTTTATCCATTGTTTTGCAGGTCCTAGGTCATTGAAGGAGGCTTGGAGGAGAAGGAATACGAAGGAGTTACTAGGTGCATTAAAGGCGAACTTTTGTGCACTTACAATTGGCGCCGTCCGTGGGAAACAACAATCGATCCATACTTATGGTGCTGAAATCGACACCAAACAACGAAGATACGATTGTAGTCGAACCTGGGGCAATCGCGCCAGACGAATCACGCGATTCGTTTTCGGCAGGCCCGCACCCGCGACCGCGGATCGCCGCCCACGACCGTGTGTCACCCATCCGCGACCGCGGATCGACGCCAGAGCAGTTGAACTCCGAAAATCGCTCGGAGGAGCGAATCCCGACACGCGTAAATCCCGATATTCGCTCGGGAGATCGGACCACATCGCAATCCGAGCAAGGCGCCTTGCCCGGATCCGACTCTACCCGTGACTTATTCCCTCTCGTAAGCGCGTCTGTTCATTGCACAGACGTATGGGGACTCGCGTCAGGCGACGGGATCGAGAGTCATCGCCGCGTATGGTCCGAATCAACTCAGTCTAGTCGATCAAGGCGTTCCATGATACGCATCGCTGAAGTCGAAGCAAATCTAAGCCAAGAGATCCGCGGTACACCTGAAAGCGCGATCGCAGAACCAAACCGAGACCGCGAGTTGCGAATTCGCGAGCCTGAGCCCAATCGTGAAAACCCTAATTCGCGGTACGAGATGGGCCAGACGATTCACGACAACCCAAACGGCAAGATTGGAGCATCGACCTCCACCAGGAACGAGCAAGATGGCGAGGTCATCCATATCCTGGCCGATACTATGAGAAAGAACGAGGTGATGCGGTCGGAATGGGAACAGGCTAGGTCCCGCTTGGACCAAGCCCTAGAAGAAATCGCAAAGTTGAAGCATGCTTTGAGGGAGGTTGAGGGCAAGCGCCCTATCGACGAACCTAGGGTTACTTCGCAACTCGCTAGAATCATCACAACCGCGGACAAACAGAGTAGCCCTAAACCCATCAACGCTAAAGAGCCAGAGGAGGTGCAAATCAACTACGATAGCAATCGCAGGGCGCCTAGAGGTCGAGGAAGAAAGAGAGGTTGCGAGCCACCCTCATCCAAGAGATCGCGAGCTACGCGCCACCCTCGACCCGAGGATTCGATCTCCGACGAATCGGCGGACCCCAGCGATCGCGGAAATTACCGCGACGGCAACCGCGACCGCGGGCCGACAATCCGCGGCCGCGGTCCAAGCGACCGTGCCCGCGGTTTGAGCGAACGTCGCGATGGGTTCGGCGAACCTGAAGACGAAAGTCATGGCTCTCCCAAAAACCCTAATTCGACTCATGATTGGGGAAGTAAGGATGAGCACGAAGGAAAGGACCAAGCTTTCAAGCGCGTTGAAAAGAGGTTACTCGAACTCTTAGAATCGCAGAGAGGAACCTTACGATCAACGCAGGAGCAGGCCGAGCGCAAGTTGGCAATGGTGACATCGACACCATTTGTTTGAGCCAAAATTCTCCCTTAGAGGAACTTTGGCCTAGATCGGGCCTGATCAAGGTAAATCACGAAGAACAAGCAAAAGATTGAAAGCTGTATCTCGTATTGAATGTGTGTATGGATGTGTAAAAGAGCGTAACCTTGCTTTAGGGTTTACAATTGATATATATAGTACCCTCGAAGGTCAATCTATCCTATGAAAAAGATAAGATTATACAAGATTCTATCCAATCCTAATCTCAACGGCATAACTCAGCCAAAATCTATCTTATATCTTCGATTCTATCTTGTTCGACCGACTTCCCTCTTCGCCGTTCCTCGCTATGCTCTGAAGAAGTAGCAAAGAAGTACTGATCAGGTCTTGATACTTCTTTGGCGATAAAGCGGGTCCAACAATACCCCTAAATGTAGCATCCGAAATTTGAACTTCGAATTTTGAACGGTGCATTTATGTGATGGGACGTTAGAGTCAACTCGATTTTCGGGATTCTTTCCTGCAAACCCCCCCCCCTAATTCTTTGTTTCTCTATCATTAATCTTCATCTTTATCCGCTTCCTCTTCTTCCTCCTCTGTTTTTCGCTCTCGGTCTAACCAGGTAAATCCTTCTTCTCCGCCGCTTCTTGTGTTTTCTTCTTGCTACTATGGCTCCAAAATCCCCTTTCACTTCTTCAAAGTCCCTATGCGACGAAGATCTCCATTCTTGCGAGATGACTCGGGACGAGATCGCTGAATGGGTTGCTTTTGGGGGTTTTCCCAAGGGAACCCGATTTCATGCCCCGACGATCGAAAAGATCGATTGGGTTCGCAAGGGTTGGGTTTGCTTTCTTGACTACCCATTCACCCTAGGTTTAAAGTTTCCCTTTTCTGACTTTATCCGAGACTTCGTATTGATGAGCTTGCTGCGCAGCGAGGGCTTAAAATGACTATAAGAGAACTCCTTCTTGCCTACAAAATCGTTCCTTAAAGAGCCGGTCGCATTACCCTTCATGCTAGGGATGTCAAGAACCCCTTAATTCCTAAGACCAAAATGCCATCCCGAAGCCTGCAAGCCCGATTCTTTTTTATTGAATTAGCATCTTTAAGAGGCATAGATGACGACGTGTTAGCGGTCTTTCGAGATGGGTGGAATACATCTCGTAAGGCTCTGGGCCTCTCTTTGTTATTTTTCTTCAATTCGTGCTGGAATTGGTGCTGAACTTGGTTTTTTTTTTTGTGCAGTTCCAATGGGAATAAATTCTAGGAGTACTAACACTGGTGTTTGCCGGCGATTGTTGAAGATTAAGGCTGAAAAATGCAAGACTAAGAAGCTCCGCCCTGAACCCGAAGGCTCTGCAGAGGAAGTGGAGGCGTTGGAGTCCGACGAGGAAGAGACTGAAACAGATAAGACCCCACTATCTTCCGATATGGCAAGCTCCTCCGGAAAGAAATCAGGTTTGGGTTGTTTTTTGACATTCTGCATTTTTCGGATTTTGTTTTGTTGTGGTTCGGCTTGCGCCTTCTTTGCTGACTGCTGGTCGTGTGTAGGATCTAAGATCGACACCTCTGCTGCTGCGATGGTTAATATGATGAGATTGAGCGGCATTAAATCCATGACCTTTCCGACCCCATCTGTTGATTCCAAGAAGTCCCAATCCCTGAAGCGGAAAAGGATCGAAGATACCCCAACCCCTACTTCCAAAAAGAAAGAGCCCAAAGACCTTCTGAGTGTTTTTGGCGATAAATTGTCGCCCAATGTTAAATCAGAATTCCAATCCATGACTCTCGATGATGCGTTTAGCCATATGGGCACTACTCTTAGGCTGGTAAGTTGATTCCTTCTCATTGATACTTCTTTGCGTCTTTTTTAATACTTTAGCGTTGTATTCTTGCTTATCGTGTCGTGCTTGTTTTAGGCTTTTCAAGAATTGATGGCAACCAATAGCCGGTCCCATGATGAGTTGTCAAAGTTGGAGGCCGAAGCCAAGAGCGCCAGGGACGCCGCCGCCGTATCTGAGAGAAAAGTCCGCAAGCTTCAGTCTTCCGTCGACGCCTTGTCGGTCCAAGTGGAGGACCTCCAAGTTGAGAAGGCGTCTTTGGAGTCTTGGATGCATGAGGCAAAGAGGTCGGCTAAGAACTTCTCGGAGGTGGTGACTCAGGTGGCTGGATATTACACGCTCAAGACTCGAGTGGAACTTCTTCAAGACCTGGCTGAAGGGAACGGCGCGAACTGGGAGCTTACGGCCCAACAGGAGTCTTTGGAAGAGTTCTTCCCGTCCTGCAATCCTCCTCCAGGTCAAGAGTTTCTGGAAGCCGCTGAGCAGGTGGCTGAGGAAGAGGACCCGAGAAGGCTAAGGAGGCCGGGACTCCGGATGTGGCTGCCGAGAACGCTAACGCCGAGGACGATGCCGAGGTCAAGGGTGACACTGAAGATGCTAAGGATTGTGGCGGTGAAGCGATGGGTGAAGATGAGGCGAGTCCAAAGGAAGACTAACTACCCCTGCCCCTCTATTGTGCAAATTCTATGTTTTTGTGTTGTTGCTTTCTCATCCTAGGGCTTTAAAACTTTTCTGCTACTTTTACGGCCGGTGGGCCGATACTTTTCTGATACTTTGGCCGTGGGCCAAAAGATATTATCTCTAATTGTTTTGACGCCCCCTGTATGGCGCATTTTGGTATTTGCTTGTGATGTTTTTACCTCTTTTGATTTGCGTTTATTTGGCAATTTTTAGCGGGTGGCAATGGTTTTTGGCTTTTGTCCAATGTCGTGCTTACGATAGTCGTGGATGCGTTAGTAGATCAGCATCCGGGGAAAGCGTTATGTGACTTTCTCCCTAGGCGCATTATCATTGCAAAATAAGATTTCGGCTTTTTGCGCTTAGTTTACTGCAAAGGTCCGTGCATAATTGCTTATGATTAGGCATCCTTTGGATCCATAAGTTTAGTCCTTAGGATATATTGTTTTCACGGCGTCCCGCGAATTGTGGCCTTGGGTTTATCGTTGCTATAGCTTTCCCCTTCCCGTACTAATCCAATGTGACTACATTGATTGGACTTAGATGGGGGGTAACCAACGTATGGGTTACTTCATCACGTTGTATGCGTGACGACATCGTCATTTCTAGACGGTATAACCATGCGAATATATAGTGGTTTGTTAGGTAATGTGCTTCGGTCGCGTATTTGTTTAGTTATAAAGATGTTCTAAAATAACGCGTAAGGTGGTTTTGAGTTGTGGGAGAGTTGTTATCTCGCGAAACATTGCAAATTAGTAACAAAAACAACTTCTAGATGATGTGTTTAAAAACAAAGCATCGACATTGGGGGTTATGACCCCGGCGTCTTTTATTGAAAGAAGAATCAACTAGGTCCTAAAGAAGTCTTAAACTCTAAAGCTAAGTATTGACTGAAACTTTAATGAGAACCAACCGATTTAGAAGTAATACTTCTTCAGGTGCGTTGCATTCCAGCTTCGGGGAACTGCTTCTCCGTCTTTGGACTCCAATTGGTATGCTCCATTTCCAGCTATCTTGGTGATCTTCTACGGCCCTTCCCAGGTTGGTCCCAACTTGTAGGCGTTGGCTTCCGCGGTGTTCTGGAAAACCTTACGTAAGACCCAATCTCCCAGCTGGAAGCTTTTAACGCGGACATTCTTGTTGTAACTTCTTGCGACCTGTTGTTGGTACTTCGAGATGCGCGCATGTGCTACTTCTCTAAGCTCTTGGACCGTATCTAGGTCGGCTTCCAGCTCCTCCTTGCTGCTTACGGAAGTGGCGAGCCCGTATCGGGCGGTGGGCACTGCGACCTCAACCGGTATGACGGCTTCGCAGCCATGCACCAAGGAGAAAGGTGTTTGGCCGGTTGCGCCGGCGTAGTGCGATCGGACCATAGCATGAAAGGTAACTCCTCTGCCCACTTTCCTTTGGACTTCACCAGCCGCTTCTTCGAGTTGTTGATGATGACTTTATTGCTTGCTTCGGCCTTGCCATTAGCTTGTGGATACCTGGGTGTGGATGTAACCAAATCAATGTTCCATGTCTTGCAGAAGTCGCGCATCTTCTTGCTTATGAATTGGGAGCCGATGTCGTAGGTAATCTCCGCTGGTACTCCGAATCTACTCAAGATGTTCCTCTTTATAAAAGAGATGACCTGCTTGTCTTTGATCTCACGGAAAGCTTCTGCTTCGATCCACTTGGAGAAATAATCCGTCATTGCCAGGAAAAACACTTTCTGCCCCGTGGAAGGGGTAGTTTCCCAACAATGTCCATTCCCCATCTCATGAATGCCCAGGGGGTAATCAAAGGATGAAGGACTTCTGGTGGCTGATGAGGTATCAGGGCGTGACGTTGGCACGCGTCACAAGTCTGGGCATATCTAGTAGAGTCTTGACGGATAGTAGGCCAGTACCACCGCTGCCTGAGAATTTTGTTGGCCAAGCTCCGTCCTCCAGTGTGATTGCCACAATCTCCGCTGTGAATTTCTCTCATGACTTCTTCAGCGTCTTCTTTTTCAATGCAGCGTTGCAAGAACCACGCGGCGGATTTATGGAATAGGAGTCCGTCGACGATGGCGAATCGTGTCGCTTTTGATCTCAGGGCCTTGGCTTCATCCTTATCCTTGGGAGTTTCTCCTCTGATGAGCCAGTCAAGGTATGGTTTAGTCCAGCTTGACTCCGTTTCTCCTTTCGTCTTGTCGGAACTTTGATACTTCTTTGATACCTCCGACTTAGATGGAGATTCTTTGGTTTGTGCCGTTGAAGCCTCGGTAATGGCCGACTGTAGTAAGTGGACCAGTGGTACGCTGTTGAACTCTCGAGGGTCCAAGGTCGATCCTAGCCCTGCCAGGGCGTCGGCCGAAGCGTTTTGCTCTCGAGGATCTGCTCAAACTCGATTTGATCAAATTTTTCGGATAGTGTTTTGACTATTCCGAGGTAGCTGATCATTCTATCGTCTTTGGCTTCGAAGATCCCTAGGATTTGATTAATGATGAGCAGGGAATCAGCACGTACCTTGATTCTCTTGATGGACAAGTCAACGGCTAGCGCTAGGCCGAAGATGAGGGCTTCATATTCTGCTTCATTGTTGGTTGCTTCGAAATCACACCTTACTGCCTGGGCTATCGTATCCCCCTTTGTCGACTTTAACACAACCCCTAGGCCTGCCCCCCTTATGTTCGAGGCCCCGTCGGTGTGTAACGACCATTCTTCTTGGGCGCCGTTGCTAGATGTGACTAAGACTTCTTTGGTTGCGCTTTCTTCAAGGGTTGGGGTGAAGTCGGCAACGAAGTCGGCCAAAACTTGTGACTTGATCGCATTCCTGGGCTCGTACCTGATGTCGTATCCGCTCAAATGGATTGCCCACTTTGCCATGCTTTTTGAGAACTCAGGCTTTTGCATGATCTGCCGAAGCGGGTAGTTTGTTAGGACCACAATGGTGTGGGACTCGAAGTAGGGCAAGTTTGTTTGAGCACATCACCACTGCCAGGACCACCTTTTCCATTAGGGAGTAGCGCATTTCTGCTGGGACCATGGTTATGCTTACGAAGTAAACTGGAACTTGTTGGCCCTCTTCGTCTTTGACAAGTACCCCGCTTAGGGCGCTTTCTGATACGGCCACATAGAGTTGTAATACTTCTTCAGGCACCGGTTTGGCTAACAACAAGGGGTTAGCGAAATACTTCTTCAGTTCCTCTAAAGCAGCTTCATGTTTCTCGGTCCACTGGAAGCTCTTGTTCTTCTTAAGGACTTCGTAGAACAGGCGGCACTTGTCTGAAGATTTAGAGATGAACCTGTTTAGTGCGGCTATTTTTCCGTTAACTTCTGTACGTCTTCCACACTTCGGGGGGATTTTAGGGAGGCAATCGCCCGCACTTGGTCAGGGCTAGCCTTAATCCCCCGTTTGGTCACTACGTGCCCTAGAAAAGTACCAGATTGTACCCCTAAGATGCACTTTTGGGGGTTTAGTTTCATGTTGTATTCTTCCAGGATTTTGAAGGTTTCCTCGAGGTGACCCCTGTGTAGGGAACTCTCTGTGCTCTTCACCACCATATCATCGATGTATGCTTCCATGGTTCTGCCGATTTGGTCTTTGAACATCCGGTTGACTAGTCGCTGGTATGTTGCCCCGGCGTTCCTAAGACCAAACGGCATTACTCGGTAACAGTAGGTACCCTGCCCTGTAATAAAGGAGGTCTTCTCTTGGTCTCGCGGCTCCATCTGAATTTGATGATATCCGCTGAAAGCATCCATAAAGGTCAAGAGCTCGTACCCAGCTGTTGCGTCCACCATCGTGTCAATGTAGGGTATAGGGAAAGAATCATTTGGACAAGCTTTGTTGAGGTCGGTGAAATCTACGCACACCCTCCACTTCCCGTTTTTCTTTGGTACCACCACTGCGTTGGCCAACCACTCCGGGTACTTCACCTCTCTGATCTTCCCTGTTCCTAACAACTTCTTTACTTCCTCTTCGACCGCTTGGACCCGATCCAGTGCGAACCTTCGCCTTGTTTGCTTGACTGGTGGGTGTTCGGGGTCGACATTGAGTTTGTATGTGATGATGGAGGGATCGATCCCTGTCATATCTTCATGGCTCCAAGCAAAGTAATCTTTGTGACTTTTTAGGAACTTTATTAATTCTCCTCTGATTGCGGGTTCCAACTTTTCTCCGATCTTGACCACCTTGCCTTCTTCGAGAGTCACCTCCTCCGCTTTTTCTTCAGTTTCGATTTGTGCTGGTGGAGGGGTGACGCTCTGTAATTGTTATGCTCCCGGTCTTAGGGTAGTCGGCTTGAGGGCCGCCTTGTAGCACTCCCTGCCAACCTCTGATCCCCGTTGATCTCCTCTACTCCCCATGGCGTTGGAACTTCACAGTTTGGTGGTAAGTAGATGCCACGGCTTTCATATCGTGCAGCCACGGGCGTCCCAGAATGACGTTGTAGCATGACGGACAATCCATCACGAGGAAGTTGACTTGCTTGTTGACCCCTTGGCAAAGGTGGTGAGGGCTATGTCCCCCACTGTGTGTTTGACTTTGCCGCTGAAACCTACCAATGGCACCGGGTGCTTGTGAATGTCGCTTTCGGATAACCCCATCTCCTTCAGGGCATCAAGCGTCATTAGGTTGTTAGAACTCCCAGTATCAATTAGGACTCTTTTCATCAGCACGTTTCGCATATGCAGGGATATCACCAGGCCATCGTGGTGCGAATCTGCAGTGAAGCCCGCGTCGCTGTCGTCAAAGACAATAGCGGACCCTGAAGATCCACCACCTGTGTGTCCGGTTTGATGCGGTCGACCGAAGTTGCCTTCCCGGGCGTGACGCTTCGCAGCTGAATACGTGAGACCACAGATGCTTGATCCTCCTGAGATGACATTGACGACCCCGTCGGGCGTTGGGGATCTCTCCCTCTTCTCGGTTCGGACTGGAGGCTCTCTGCTACTTCTTTGGGTACTTGGCCATCAGGCGCTACGTCTTTAATTCTTCCCTCCGTGATGAGGCGGGACAACTCCTTTCTGAGCATGATACAATCTCGAGTCCAATGGCCGTGGTACTCGTGATAGTCGCACCACTTAGTGGTATCTCTGTCGGCCTTCGGGGCTTTATCTCTTCGCGTCCACCTTACGTATTCCGCTTGTTTCGCCATATTTCGTAAGAGCTTGTCCGTGGATATGTTGAGTTTGAGGGAATCTAGTGATGGAGGTGGTGGGTCTCGGTTTCGATCGTCCGCCTGTCGCGACCTGGCCGTATTGACCTGTCCGTGGCTAGGACGTGAATACGGGTGTGCTCTGCGCTCATTCCTTTGATCGACCGTCCCCTTGCGGCTATCAATTGGCCCCCTTCTCTCATATTTCTCGACTTCTGTAGTTCTTTTTCGCAAGGCTATCTTCCTCAAGCCTGACGTGCGCCAGGGCTCTGGCTTGAACTTCTTCAAAGGTGTAACAAGGATGTTTGGTGAGCTCTTTGTAAAGACCCCCATCGGGGGTTATCCCCTGCCTAAACGCTTCTACCGCGGTGGTAACATCATAGGACTGAATTGAGACTTTTTCACGGTTGAATCGTTCTAGAAACTCTCTGGTAGTTTCTTGGTGTCTTTGACGGATCCGATAGAGATCACTGGATTGCTTCTCGAACTTGCGGCTGCTGGCAAACTGGGTGCGAAGGAGTCCGAGAGTTCGGCAAAAGAGCTGATGCTACCGCGTGGTAGTTTTATGAACCAAGTTAGCGCTGGACCTGTCAAAGTCGTGCCAAAACCTTTGCACATCACCGCTTCTTTGGAGTACGAAGGGAATGCACTTGTCATCATCTTCTGTTTATAGATCGCCACGTGATCGTCAGGGTCGGTCGTGCCATTGTATGGCGTCATGTTTGGTACGGTGAACCTCTTTGGTATCTCTACCCTGGTGATGCGGCGAGAGAAAGGTGATTCATCAAAGCCATCAGGGGCCTCAGGTTCTAGAGGCTGGAAACTTCTTCGACCGACTCGAAGTTGATCGGCGATGACCCCAATCTGCTCAGTCACCTTTCTTCGTATGGCCGCGTCGAGATTAAGTGGCCTTCGTCTCTCATGATCCTCTCCATCAGTTTCTTCATCATCCAACCAGGCGTCTCGAGGTGGTGTTCGGCGTCGTCTAACCTCTGACCTGACACTACAAAAAAAAAATGATTTGGCGACCACTATTGTGGTCGCAAAATCATTCAATCTAGACGCGAGTCGTATATAGCGACCATATTTTGGACGCAAAACGTGGTCGCTAAAAGCTCGGTCGCGAATGCAATTTAGCGACCACTTGGTCGCTAAAAGTAATGTCCACAATTTTAGCGACCACTTGGTCGCTAAATACGCAACCAAGACCTAGCGTCCATTTAGACGCAGTTTTGGCGACCACTTGTTCGCAAAAACAGATGTCATTTTGGCGTCCACTTAGACGCTAATTTGGCGTCCAAGTGGTCGCCATATACGGCAAATGTATTTGGCGACCAAGTGGACGCCAAATTACCTCAGCGAATTTAGCGACCAAATGGTCGCCAAACTTTTTTACCAATTTTTTTGTAAATTTTATTTTTAGAAATATGATCCTGAATTTATATATAATAATTTATTGAAAATTAAAAATAAAACATGAATTTATATAAAACAATTTTTAATTATATTAATTAAATTTCAGTATATAATTACATAATTAATGTGCATAAAATATTAACAAATGGATTGTCCATAATAGTAAATCCACCTATTCGAATTAGCACAAAACAAGCAAAGATGGATTGGTGTTTTCTGAGTGATGTTTAGCCAGCAAAGATGGTTGCTTGTCCTTTTCTAGCACGCACTTGGACGAATTGAAGGTGGATTTTGTACAGAGCCTGGGGTACCAGTAGTAGTTTGTCCATGGAGAACCTGCAGCAAAGTTAGAAAAACCATGAGGAGGAGGGATATCAAAGCACAACTGGAACTGAAACATGGTTTGCCAGCCAAATTCTATGATTCTAACAGAAAATATCAGTTAAAGTGAATGGCACATACCTAATGCATATTTGGCTCAGCAGGTTGTGTTGAGTGAGGTGGCATGTGCCCAAATGTGGGAAATAAGTTATTCAAATATACAAACTGCCCATCCTGCATATAAAGCCACAAAAAATTGAAATAACTTGAGTCCTTATCTGAGAGAATTCTCTTTCGTTGAATCAGATAAGAGCAATGAAGAGGCAGCACTTGTATTACTAGAATGGACGTTTCAAAGTGTAATGAATTTTTAGGTGGTGACCCGATTTCATACTTCTATCAGCAAGCATAGCAACAAGATTTTATAGGAATAAAGCTCATTCCACCATTTCAGCCCCTTGCCTAGATATCTATACTAATGTCAGCCCACTTGATTCGGAAAAACCAACTCACACCATTTCAGCAACTGTATTTTCATACATGATTTAGATCATAAACCATGAAACAAGGTCAAGTACACAAAATCCTTCCAACACCTATTCATCAGCGTAAACCACACAATTCAGCAAAATTGAACTCAAATTTCACTTCTATAAGGCTAAACATCACTCAGAAAACACCAATCCAACTTACACAGTTGACAGAGGATCCCCCTCCATTCACAAGCACCTCGACTGCAATCTCATCAGAAATGGAACTAGAAATAGCCCATTTTGTGTATAGTACTAACAAATGGATAGTCCATAATAGTAAATCCAAGCACAAAACAAGCAAAGATCACACCAGAAAACCCCAAAATTCGCAGAACCCACATCAGGACAACCAAGTGAGAGCACAAGGAACAACAAAGACCACAAGAAGAAGAAGAAGAAAGCGAGCAAATTCAGCAAAAAGAGCAACGACCCAGATGCTAAAACCAGCAGATTCCACCAACAATGAGATCAAACCAAGTGAAGAGAGTAGGATAGAAAATTGAAACAAATCAGTGCAAATGAAGTTTATCAGTGAATGGCGAAAGGCAACATACAATGCTCCTCTTCATGAGACCTCAGTGTCTTCCGGAGCCCTGAAAAACGCCAATTTGAAGAGAAGAAGACCACGAGACTGAGAACGGAAAAGAAAAGAGTGAACAGGTCATCGGTGGCTCACCGGAAAGCAGCAGCAACAGTGGAGGGCGGTGGCGACCCCGCGGTTTCGTGGCAGCAGCAGCAGTGGAGGGCGGTGGCGACCCCGCGGTTTCGTGGCAGTAGCAAACCAGATCTGTGGCGGAGGCGGTTTCGTGGAAGAGGTGGTCGCGTGTGGTGGTGGTCGCGTGTGGTGGTGGTTGCGTGGCGGAGGCAGTGGCGTGGAGATGGCGGACGAAACCAGAGGCGGAGGGCGAACCACAGATCGAGTGTGGCGGACGCGGAGGCGGAGGCGGAGGCTGTGGCGTGGTGGTTGGGTGGCGGAGGGGGTGTCGTTGTAGAGGCGGTGGCGGTGGCGGGGCAGTGGAGGGCGAAGTCCGCGAACGACAAAGGTGTGAAGTTGTGAAGGGATCGGGGGAAGTTGTGAAGGGAGATAAGGGAAATTGAAGGCTAAACCCTAAATGCAAAAGAAAAATAAAAAATAATTACAAACGTAAGGCGACCACATGGTCGCCAAATTGGCGTCCATATAGTCGCCCTCCTTAAAATTACGGGAATTCAAATTTTTTGTTATTTGCGACTAAATGGTCACCAATTGTGCGTCCATATAGTCGCCGTCCCAAAAATTATGTGCGCAAAAATTACGTAAAGCGGGAATTTGATTTTTGGTCATTGTACTAGTATATTGGTAGTGGTAATTTTATTTTGCCTAATCTCTACATGGTATTTGGCGACCACGTGGTCGCCAAATCTCTAAATGGTATTTAGCGACCACTTGGTCGCCAAATCTCTAAATGATATTTAGCGACCATTTGGTCGCTACTTTTTGCGGCCATGTGGTCGTCAAATCTCTACATGGTATTTCGCGACCACGTGGTCGCCAAATCTTTAAATGGTATTCAGCGACCATTTGGTCGCCAAATCTCTAAATGGTATTTAGCGACTAACTTTTTGCGACCAAGTGGTCGCCAAATCTCTACATGGAATTTGGCGACCACTTGGACGCCACTTTTTGGCGGTAAAATTTCCCACATCTTTTTTGCGACCAAATGTGTTGCAGTCGCCATTTTAGCGACGACCTGGTCGCTAAATATTTTTATGTTTTATAATTTTGATTTAGCGACCACATGGTTGCTATTTGGCGACCATATAATTTGGACGCTAAATTGTGGATGCCAAATCGTCTGAATGGTGTAGTGTGAGATTCCTTGGTGGATCTTCATTACGGAAGACTTCTTCATGGCAGTCTTGATGGAAGGAGTCAGGGGCGTCCTCTTGTAGCACCGGTGTCTTGTCTCGCGCGTTTAGGGTTGCTCCCTCTCTCGAGGTTCCTTCTCCACTGTCAAAATCCAGCCTTCTTATTATGCCCTCAGTGTGGCGATTCACACGAAGCGATTGGCGGCCTGTGGCCACGACCTCGTACTGTTGCTTCAACTGGCTGTTTTCCTGTGTGAGATGTGCCACATGGGCGTCGTAGAAGCTCTTTTGGTCGCTTAGTTCCTTCTGGAGGAGCTGCATTCGCTCCCGCAAGTCGGTCATCTCCTCGTCTTGTGACCGGTTTCCGGGGAGTTCAGGCTCCTTATCGTGATCAGCAAGAGGGGTCTTAGGAGTTCCGTCTCCGTCGCCCGACATTGTGATTGTGGAGTTGAGGTGATGCTTTGAACGGTGTGTTCCTTTATGATTGTACCAATCATGGCCCCACGGTGGGCGCCAAATTGTTTGAGCCAAAATTCTCCCTTAGAGGAACTTTGGCCTTGATCGGGCCTGATCAAGGTAAATCACGAAGAACAAGCAAAAGATTGAAAGCTGTATCTCGTATTGAATGTGTGTATGGATGTGTAAAAGAGCGTAACCTTGCTTTAGGGTTTATAATTGGTATATATAGTACCCTCGAAGGTCAATCTATCCTATGAAAATGATAACATTATACAAGATTCTATCCGATCCTAATCTCAACGGCATAACTCAGCCAAAATCTATCTTATATGTTCGATTCTATCTTGTTCGACCGACTTCCTTCTTCGCCGTTCCTCTCTATGCTCTGAAGAAGTAGCAAAGAAGTACTGATTGGGTCTTGATACTTCTTTGGCGAAAAAGCGGGTCCAACACCATTCAACGAAGAAATCTTGCGAGCCAAGCCCCCGGCGAAATTCTCTCCACCAACCTTTGATCTCTACGACGGACATTCGGACCCCGTAAGCCACATAGCCTCGTTTTCACACAAGATGACGTTGTGGGTGTCCGAAGAGGCCATGATGTGTAAGATGTTCCCGAGCAGCCTCACCGAGGGATCTCTCAAGTGGTTCCAAAGCTTGGAACCCGGGTCAATACGAACATGGGGACAACTTGCCACTTTGTTTGTCAAGAATTACATCACCAATTACCGAGACGCAATGTCCCTTGGCACACTCTTTGCTCTCAAAAAGAATCAAGACGAGAGCTTGCGCAGCTTCTCGAATCGTTTCATGGAATGCTACGCCGAGGTTGAAGGATGCGGCGAGGAGGCCGCACTAGCCGCTTTCAAACGAGCGCTCCCGCTCGAAAGCAGATTGAGGGAGGATTTGATACTCTATCCTCCTTCCACCATCGATGGACTTCGAGAGCGTGTCCGCCGACATGTGCGCTTAGAAGAAGCTAATCGCGAGGCGAGAGGGAAGTCGCCTTCCTCGCCTCAGGCCCCACCCGAACGTGAGAGCCCCAGGATGGAAGAACGCTTATCAAGGAACCAAGGGAGCAAGCGGGTCAAAGGAACCCAAGTGCGAACACAAAGACGAATCAAGAAAAGGCGACAAGTCGTGCGACCGCGCCCGCGAGATCCAAGCTGCGCCCGCGGTTTAGTGCACCGCGACCGCGGGTCTCCAAACCGCGACCGCGGTTTCGGTCCAGAACGCAAAATCCCCTCTCTGGGGCAGAATCACAGCAGGGGCAGATCACGTCGGAGATGGCCGGCAAATCGCAACCGCGACCAAGCCTGAACGGGCGTGACCGCGGGTACCCGGACCCTTATGCGCGGGGACCCCGGGACTAGGATTCATGTAGGACGGGGCACTCTTTTTCCCATGTGGTTTTGACGAGGCCCCTAGGTTGTTCTTCTTTCATTAGCATAGTTTTTAAGATCATGTCATTCACGTTTATTTTTTATAAAGATCGGTTTTTGCATTAGAAGAGTCTTGCATAAAAAAATATATGTGCTACGTTAGTTCATCATACTAACGGACTCCTGCGTATGCTAGCTACGTAGGGGGTTCCTGCGATATTCGCTCGCGGAAGTTCCCTTGATATTTGCTCACGGACTATGGTTGGCCCCCATAGAGTTCCCGTGATATTCGCTCACGGACCTTGAGTTTCACTCATGGAGTTCCCGTGATATTTGCTCACGGACTATGGTTTGATCCCATAGAGTTCCCGTGATATTCTCTCACGGACCTTGAGATTCGCTCATGGAGTTCCCGTGATATTGGCTCACGGACTATGGTTTGATTCCATAGAGTTCCCGTGATATTCGTTCACGGGCCTTGATATTCGCTCATAGAGTTCCCATGATATTTGCTCACGGACTATGGTTGGCCCCCATAGAGTTCCCGTGATATTCGCTCACTACGGTTCCCGTGATACTCGCTCACGGCGGTTCCCGTGATACTCGCTCATGGCGGTTCCCGTGATACGCGCTCATGGCGGTTCCCGTGATACTCGCTCACAGCGATTCCCGCTCACGGCGGTTCCCGTGATACTCGCTCACGGCGGTTCCCGTGATACTCGCTCACGGCGGTTCCCGTGATACTCGCTCACGGCGGTTCCCGTGATACTCGCTCACGGCGGTTCCCGTGATATTCGCTCACGGTGGTTCCCGTGATACTCGCTCACGACGGTTCCCGTGATACTCGCTCACGGCGGTTCCCGTGATATTCGCTCACGGTGGTTCCCGTGATACTCGCTCACGACGGTTCCCATGATACTCGCTCACGGGTGTTCCCGTGATACTCGCTCACGGACCGTGATATTCGCTCGCGGAGCGCCGTGATATTCGCTCACGGGGGTTCCCGTGACACTCGCTCATGGATGTGCAAATGCGCCAATCTCCTAATCTACATAAGTCACTTCAAGTCAATCTTAGAGTACCCTACGTCTTAGTCACGCAACAAAGACGTAGGTGGGGCATTTGTAGGTGGGTAAATTTACTATCTTAATTAAGGATAATATCTTCGTCAACCAGGTAAGCATATCTAATAAATATCTTTAATTGCTTATTAAATCATGGTAGTTATCCGGTAGTTGGAAGATTCTATCTTATTTAAGGAGATAGAATTATTGATTGGGCTCCAAGGAACTCGCCTGACCCTCTCTCTTCCACTATAAATACATGTCTTCGCCATGTAGAAAGGATATACAAAAACTACCCTAGAAGGGCTGATCATCCCTAACCCTAGCCCTGCGCCTCTCTCTATTATTTAACCTCGCGCTCAATCGACGAATACTCTACTGACTTAGGCATCGGAGGTGGATTAGGGGGTCCCCGTCCCCTTTATCCATTATTTTGCAGATCCTAGGTCATTGAAGGAGGCTTGAAGAAGAAGGAATACGAAGGAGTTACTAGGTGCATTAAAGGCGAACTTTTATGCACTTACATTCACCAAACATTAAATACACATTTTTTGTGACATCGAGTAACTTGTTCTCTCGTGAAACATATATCAAGGGTTTAATCACGTACATGTCCTAGCTCCATTGTGTTAGCTAGGAGTTGGCTTGATTAATTAATATTATGGCATTTCAACATCAATGAAAATTCAAACATGGGAGAGGATGATTGTATTAGACTTTGTATTACTTTTGCTAGAAACTGCAATAGGCATCATTGTTAAAGGTTTTAAACAAGAATGAAAAGTTTCGTTTAACTTCTTCCATTAATAGAAAGAAGGTGCAAATTGTCTCCCGATTAATTATGATAATGACCTGTTAAGAAATATTTTAAAGGGTTTTTGTTATTTTTTTGTTTTTGAGAATTGAGAGATCGTTTTTTAACTTGATTCTTGTAAGGGCGTATATGTATATGCATGTCCACGTATATATACTTCTTTGGAGTAAGATGTATATATACTACGTCCTTCACGTGTATGGGATATTAATTATTAAAGCATAAAACTTTATCAATTTTTTTTTGTTTTGGTTGAACATAAAACTTTATCAATTAACCTATATAAATAGAAGAAATTATATTGAAGTAATTAAGGAATAAATTTAATTAAGTTTGTCCAAAATATGAACGTAAAGAATGTTTAATATATGGGTCCTACACCTAGTATACTAGATTCAAATCACCATATGTATTGCACAAATAAAATGTCTTTCATTTCTGTGCGTGTCATTTTCATCGAAAGACTACTTTATACTCCAGTATTTTGGAGTAATTAAGATGCATTTTGGACCTCAATTAGCACCAAATCTCGTGCTTTATAAATAGGCCCAACCATTCCAATACTCATTCATCCCATGCACTTTAATCTCAAACCTTGATCTCTTTACACATTCTTGGAGTACTACTGCACTCGTGTGCCATACATTAATCGCTTTTAAGGCATGTTTCAATGATACATCTATATACTATTTACATTGTTTCGTGTACGTGCCCTTTACATTTCTATGAGCTGATTAACTTAATGTCATGATGATTTTGAACTCCATAGAGATGATGAGGAGAAGTGATTTGAAGGTCGATACAACAAGGATCGACGAATGTCGACAGGGTGATGGAGGAGGCTTTGAGCCCTAGATCGGCCATGTTCGCAGACACGGACTCCACTTACATAGTTGCTACGATGGGCTTTGACTCCTCTATTGATGTCGACTGTTAGTACACGAAATATGCCGGTGTACAGTACAGGTCTCAATTCCTTCTTCAATGACCTTCTTCTCCAAGCTTCCTTCACCTTCAATGACCTGCAAAACAATGGACAAAGGGGGCGGGGACCCCCTAATCCACCTCCGATGCCTAAGTCAGTAGAGTATTCGCAAGGGTAAACTGTAGAGAGAAAGGCGCAGGGCTAGGGCTGAGACAAGCGATCATCAGCCCCTCCAGAGTTAGGGCGAGCGATTATCAGCCCCTCTAGGGTAGTTTTTCTAGGGTAGTTTTTTGTATATCGTCCTCCCTCTTCTACATGGCCAGGCCATGTATGTATAGTGGAGAGAGAGGGCTAGGGTTTCTTCCTTGGAGCCCAATCAATAATTCTATCTTCTTAAATAAGATACAATCTTCCAACTATTGGATAGCTACCAGGATTTAATAGGCCAATAAAGATATTTATTAGATATGCTTACCTGGCTGGCGGAAATATTATCCTTATTTATGGCGGTAAATTACCCACCTACAAATGCCCCACCTACGTCTTAGTTGCGTAACTAAGACGTAGGTACTCTAGGATTGACTTGGCGTGACTTGCATGGATTAGGAGACGGGCACGTTTGCACGTTCATGAGCGAGTATCATGAGAACCCCCGTGAGCGAATATCACGGTCCCACCCCCCCCCCACGAGCGAATATCATAGGGGCTCCGCGAGCGAATATCGCGGTCCGTGAGCGTAAACACGGAAACCACCGCGCGAGCGAGCGGGAACAAACTCCGTGAGCGTAAACACGGGAACCTCCGTGACAAGCGGTCACGGGTACCACCGCGAGCGAATATCGCGGGAACAAACTCCGTGAGCGTAAACACGGGAACCACCGCGCGAGCGACGCGGGAACAAACTCCGTGAGCGTAAACACGGGAACCTCCGTGACAAGCGGTCACGGGTACCACCGCGAGCGAATATTGCGGGAACAAACTCCGTGAGCGTAAACACGGGAACCTCCGTGACAAGCGATCACGGGTACCACCGCGAGCGAATATCGCGGGAACAAACTCCGTGAGCGTAAACACGGGAACCTCCGTGACAAGCGGTCACGGGTACCACCGCGAGCGAATATCGCGGGAACAAACTCCGTGAGCGTAAACACGGGAACCACCGCGCGAGCGACGCGGGAACAAACTCCGTGAGCGTAAACACGGGAACCTCCGTGACAAGCGGTCACGGGTACCACCGCGAGCGAATATTGCGGGAACAAACTCCGTGAGCGTAAACACGGGAACCTCCGTGACAAGCGATCACGGGTACCACCGCGAGCGAATATCGCGGGAACAAACTCCGTGAGCGTAAACACGGAAACCTCCGTGACAAGTGATCACGGGTACCACCGCGAGCGAATATCGCGGGAACCCTCGCGCGAGCGACGCGGGAATCCTCCTACGTAGCTAGCATACGAGGAGTCCGTTAGTGTGATGAACTAACGTTGCACTTATATTTTTTTTATGCAAGACTCTTCTAATGCAAAAACTGAAATAAACGTGAACGACATGATCCTAAAATTAAGCTAATGCAAAAAAAGAACAACCTAGGGGCCTCATCAAAACCACATGGGAAAAAGAGTGCCCCGGCCTATATGGATCCTAGTCCCGGGACCCCCGCGCGTAAGGGTCCGGGTACCCACCGTCGTGCCTGCTCAGGCTATGGCGGCGTTTTATCCACTTCAAGGCGAATCGGTTATTTGTCCTCTTTAATGCGGACCGGACGACTACCCTTTTCAAAGCGAATTGTCCCTGCCACGATCCCGCGCTCACGGAACGAGTGGCGTGCCCGCGATTTTACCCTAGGGAGGGGGATCTACGCTCTGGGCCGGAATCGCGGTCGCGGCCTGGCGACCCGCAGTCGCGGTTTTGATCTTGTGGGCGTGGTTGCTCGGTCCGTCGCCTTTCCTCGATTCGCCCTCGAGCCTTCACTAGGTCCCATGATGAGTGTTCTTCCATCATGGGGCCCTCACCTGAAAGCCCGGTCTTCTCCCTCATGATCATTCCTACTACCCCAATCATGAGTCGAATTAGGGTTTTCGGGAGAGCCATGACCTTCGTCTTCAGGTTCGTCAAAACCCTCGCGCCGCTCGCGCGAACCGCGGGCGCGGATACTGGGACCGCGGTCGCGGTGTCTTGGACCGCGGTCGCGGCTTGTCAAACCGCGGTCGCGGTTGCTGCCCCGGCAGTTTCCGCGATCGCTGAGGTCCGCCGTTGTGACGATGCTAGCGAGTCGCGAAGTAACCCTAGGCTCGTCAATAGGGTGCTCGCTCCGCACCTCCCTTAAAGCGTGCTTCAGCTTTGCGATTTCTTCTAGGGCTTGGTCCAAGCGAGACCCAGCCTGTTCGCACTCCGATAGCATCACCTCGTCCTCCTGCTCGCTCCTGGTGGAGGATGATGCCTCAACCCTGCCGCTTGAGTTGGCGTAACTTGTTCGGCCCATCACGTACCGCGAATTAGGGTTTTCGCGATTGGGCTCAGGCTCGCGCCCTCGTGACTTGCGGTCACGGTCTGGCTCTATGATCGTGGTCGCGCTTTCAGGCCTACCGCGGATCTCTTGGCCCGTATCTGCCTCGACTTCAGCGATGCGCATAACGAAATCTCTTGACCGACTAGACAAAGCCGAATCGGACCATACTTGGTGACGACTCTCAATCCCGTTGCCTGACGCGAGTCCCCATAGGCCTGTGCGATGAACAGACGCGCTTGCGAGGGGGACTGAGTCACGGGTAGAGTCGGAGCCGGGCAAGGCGCCTCGCACGGATCGCGACGTGGTCCGATCTCCCGAGCGAATATCGGGGCTTGCACGTGTCGGGATTCGCTCCTCCGAGCGATTTTCGGAGTCCAACCGCTCGGGCGTCGATCCGCGGTCGCGGGATGGTGACCCGCGGTCGCGGGCGGCGAGCCGCGGTCGCGGGTGGTGAACTCGCGGTCGCGGGTCCGCGCCTGCCAAGAGCGAACTCAGAGTTCGCCGATCGCCCTCCGACCCGCGGGCGCGGGTGGGTATCTCGCGGTCGCGGGCGGCGATCCGCGGTCGCGGGAGGGTGACCCGCGGTCGCAGGCGGCGATCCGCAGTCGCGGGTGGTGAATCCGCGGTCGCGGGTCTGATCCTCTAGGCGAATTCGGAGTTCGCTGATCGCCCTCCAACCCGCGGTCGCGGGTGGGCGTCTCGCGGTCGCGGGCGGCGATCCGCGGTCGCGGGTTGTCAACCCGCAGTCGCGGGTCCGGGCTTGCCGAAAACGAATCGCGCGATTCGTGTGGCGCGATTGCCCCAGACCCGACCGAGATTGTATCCTCGTCGTTTGGGGTCGATTCCAGCACCATAATCGTGGATCGATTGCTGTTCCCCACAGACGGCGCCAAATGTTAATAAACGAAATATGCCGGTTTACAGGTCTCAATTCCTTCTTCAATGACCTTCTTCTCCAAGCTTCCTTCACCTTCAATGTGATGTCCGCGTTTTTAGGTAGATTTTTAGGGTCTAGATAGGTTAGTTTGAGTTGTGTTTCATGCTTGAGTCTTGTGTTTTTGAGTCTTTTTGCATGAGTTTTCGTATTTCCTTGAGATTCAGAAACTACGCATATTTGTGTCATTTTGTAGGTGTTTTGGAGCTTGAAGAAGAGTTTGGAGCAATGCTAAGAGTGGATGGACAAGCTAGGAGGAAGATCTCAAGAGGACAAGCTAAGGATAAGAGCTAAGAGAGCAAAATCAACAAAAGAAGTGAAGAGACCGACCCAAAGTTCAAGCCAAGTGAGGGTCGTGCATGAGCCAAGTGAAGAAACTAAAAGAGAGCTCTCAGGATCGACCCTTAAGGGGTCGAGATCGACCCATTTGGGTCGAGCCTAACAACCGACTTTCACCTATTCCGGATATATTGTAGAGTTTCCGAATTTGTATTTAAGGAAGGTTGTTTGTTTGTGTTTCCTAGTTAGATTAGGACTCCTTTTCCTCTATAAAAGGAGGTTGAACCTTTAGTTTTATTCAGGCAATTTTTAGGAGAGCTAGGAGGAAGACTTGGAGAGCAAGTTTGACAATTTGTAAGATTGATCTTTTGTTTAATTTGAATTCTAGTTTGGTTTTGATTATGTCTTCCTCTTCTTCTTCCCCTTCTCTCTTTGCTATGTGTGAGTAGTTTTCTTAAGTTATAGGGTTGGGCAAAAACCCAGCACAATCATGCATGTTTAAAACTCGAATTCATGACTTGAATGCTTAAGGATCATATCTAACCTATCTTGTGTTTAATCCTTGGTGAAAATTGAGGCATGTCTTGTAATTAACCCTAGCGAAAGTGAAAAGTTGATTACTTGATTATATCTAATAGGATTATTTGCGAAAGTTGATATTCCTAGGTTGAAGGATAGGTAGAAAGTTGTTTGATTTGCGAAAGTTGATTGAATAGCTTGAATAGTTTGCGAAAGTTAACTTTTCTATGATCTAGATTGCATGATAGTTGTGAGTTCTTGTTGAAAGCATGTATGGTTGTTGTTGTGGTAGCCCTAACCCTAGGATTTGTCTTTTTTATTGCTTGAAATTCGTGTCTTTGCCTTGATCCCGACTCCCTCCGTCGTGTTCGAGCTCTTGTCTGTGATTGTGTGCGTTTAGTGTGCGTTCGTGCCCGTTTGCTCTCAGGATCGACCCACCTAGGGTCGAGATCGACCCTCTTCAGGTCGAGCTTGAGTCGATTTGTTCTTGTTTCTTTGGTTCTTTTCGTAGTTTATCGACTAAACTTAGCACTACTCTCACTCCCGTGGACGATCCTGACTTCGCTATACTCAGCGGGGTCTTGACTACAAATTTATTTGTTCAAGAAACCCTTCAACAAATTGGCGCCGTTGCCGGGGAGTGTGCAATAGTGCCGAGTTTAGTTGATATTTGGGTTTGGGAATAGCCCATACCCCTTGTGTGTTACTGATTTGTTTTTCTTGTGTTTGTGATTGCAGGTGTATGCCCTCTAGTTCACGAAGGAAAATCGACTATTTTCCCTTTGATCCTGAAATAGAGAGAACCCTTCATCGCAGGCTACGAGAACGACGAGCAATGGCCGACGCTGAGGCTCTTGCTCAACAGATGGAACAACTCCGTGCTCAGATGGAGCGCATGCAAATGGAGCGTGCTGCTCAAGATGCTGCTTTGCATCGAGAGAGAGAGGCTGCTGCCCGTCTCCAACAACAACTAGATGCTATTCCGAGGAACGCTAAGCAATACATGCATCCGGAGCTTAGAGTTCCCGAGTCCGCTATAGTGCTCCCGGCGATTGAGCGTGCCTTTGAGATCAAGTCCCACTTCATCACTCTCATCAAGAGGTCTCAATATGAAGGCAAGACATCCGAATGCCCTATGGAGCACATCAAAAACTTCACCGATCTTTGTGACACCATCGCCGCCGATGGCGTGTCACTTGAATATGTGCTCCTCAAAGCGTTCAAGTGGTCCCTAACCGGGAAGGCACTCCATTGGCTCGAAAGTCTACCCGCTAGGTCCATCACTACATGGAAGGCTTTGCACGACTTGTTCATGACGAAGTTCTTCCCACCGGCCAAGACTACCGAGCTAAGGAAGCGCATCACTTCTTATCATCAACTTCCTAATGAGACTTTTGTTGAGACTTGGGAGAGATTCAAGGAGCTTCTTCGGCAATGTCCTACTCATGGACAACCTCCTTATGTTCTTCAAGAAATATTCTTCCAAGGGATCAACGCAGCCACAAAGGACCGCATCAATCTTCACACCGATTGCGGTTTTATTGAGATGGATCCCGATGAGGCATGGGCTCTATTGGACAAACTCACCAACTATGATGCCATGTATGGGACCCAACAACCCATCCGGATTCAATCAAAGAAGCTTTATGATCCGAATAGTGAGCCAATTGATCAAGATGTGAAGTTTCAATTCTTGCAAGATAAGATCAACCGGCTCGAGAAGCAACTGAGTTACTACAAGTCCGCTGCCCCCACTTGTCAAGAATGTGGTTCTCAATCTCACACCACCGCTTCTTGCACAAATGTGGAGCAAGTTCGGGCTCCCGAGGCATATGCGGAGGCTAACTATATGCGAGGACCCTACCGAGGCCAAAACAATGCTTATGCGGGGAGGAACAACAACAACTATTCTCAATGGAATAACAATGGTCAAGGCCAAAGTTATCCACCTCCTCCACAAGAGCAAAGGGCCCCTCCTTATAGACCTCCCGGTTATCAAGAAGAACCACCGGCTTGGGCTCAAGGTTTCTTTGAAAGATTCGACCGCAAACTTGATGGCGTTCAAGGCCAATTGGGAAACTTAGATGCATGGAGGAAGAATGTTGATTCCCAACTTGGTAATCTAGCGGCTCAAATCCCACGACCTCAAGGACAACTTCCGGGCCGACCCGAGGAGAATCCTAGAGGCCGAGCAAGCAATGGTGAAGTCCGAGCCATGAACCTTCGGAGTGGCAAAGCATTATCCGACCCACCGAAGCAAACGGCAAAAGAGGCAGTCTCAGGATCGACCCTACCTAGGTCGATATCGACCCCCTCCATGGTCGAGCCTGAGACCGCCAATGATGAGGATGAAGGGGCGATCGACCCTGATGTGGTCGAGCTCGCCCACCCTGCACCCGGGACGTCTTTCAACCCCTCTCCACCAATTATTCCGGATCCTACTCCTTCCTCTTCCAAGGTACTTCCTTACCCTTCGAACCCAAGGACGCGACGGAAGGAAAGTTTAAGCGCTTTGTTAAGTTGCTTCAAGGCTTGAATCTTTCTATTCCTTTCGCCGAGGCCTTGAATGAAATGCCCGCTTACACCAAGTTCTTGAAGGAGATTCTATCTCGGAAGCGATCTATGTCGGAACTCACGGATGAGGTGAGGTCATTGGACCTTCCCGAGAAGCTCGGTGATCCCGGGAAGTTTGCTATTACAATCGGTATTGGAGCTTATCGTTTCAAGGCATTGTGTGATCTTGGTGCTAGTGCTAGCTTGCTTCCACTCTCAATTTGGTCCAAGACCAACATGGGGCCATTAGTACCGGTGAACATGCGGTTATACATGGCGGATGGTTCTTGTGTGAAGCCTACCGGGGTTGTCGACGACTTTCCTATCCAAGTCGGCAAGTTTGTCGTGCCTAATGATTTTATTGTGATGGATATGCCGGAAGATCCCGACGTACCAATTATCCTTGGGCTACCATTCCTAGCAACCGCCGGAGCTAAAGTTGATGTGAAGAAGAGTCTCCTTACCTTCGGAATTGGTGATGAGGTGGTAGAGTTTCGGCTACCTATTGGGGGCATCATGGAGTCTAGAGACGTGGTACCCATTAACCACTTTCATCCGGAAGAGGACCTTTGGAAAGGCGAGGTGTTAAAGCTCGATGTTGCCCCTACATGTTCGGTCACGACCCAGCTGGAGTCGAGGTCGACCAACCCTCATGTACGGGAGAAGCTTGACTCCGGACAAAGCAACTCGACACCGACCCGTCCTCCGGTCGATACAGGTCAATATTCTCACTCTACTTGCATGCTTTGTGGTACACCTCTCTCTACACCTTCTTCCATCCTCTCTTCTCATTCTAAGTATGGGGTGGCGATGAGGACATCCGAGCCACCTTGGCACTCACAACCTCCAACTAGTTGAGGCCCTTCTCGTCAAGCTAATGACGTTAAACAAGCGCTTACGGGAGGCAACCCGGTTTCTAGATTAGATTTTCCTTTTTATTTTTTTATTTTTGATTTTCCAATTTCTAGACTAGATTTTTGTTTCTTCTAACCTTCCTTAGATTAGACTAGGATACGATACATTTGTTTGGATAGGATCTTTGTGGTATTTTTGCAGGGTGCTAAGCTTCAAATACGGGCTCAAAATGGACGGGAGAAGACAACTTGACACGAGATACATGAGCCCTCAGGATCGACCCTCATAGGGTCGATCACGACCACCCCCTTGCTCTGCCTCCCCCTCACTCACCTCTCAGGATCGACCCTAAGAGGGTCGTGCTCGACCCTAAGAGGGTCGTGCCAGCACACTTTGCCTTCTATGCTCCACCTCCAATTCAAGCTTCAAAGAGTTTTTGTGAGTCTTCTTCTTCTTTTTCTCTTTACCTTTTTCATGTGTTTTCATGTATGGGGACATTGCATGATTTAAGTATGGGGTGGGGAAGAAGAAATCTCACATGTTGTATATAATTGAGTCTTTGCTTGCTTTGTTTGTTTGTTTGGTAGTTTGCCTTGTTAAGAAAAATCTTGAAAAATTCAAAAAAAAATTAGAAAGTGTCAAAAATCCAGAAAAATTTTGCAAAATGTCAAAAAACAAAAAAAAAATAATTGTGTGTTTTGTTTTAGGATAGAAGAGCATTCCATCTTAGATGTCCTATGATGAAAATTAATTTTCATGCTTGTCATGTAATTCCTTTGACATAATTGGATAGTGTAGCCCAAGTTTATGAGAAATTGCTTTTGATTGTGAATATGGCTTGTGATGAAATTGAGCATATGTGTCTTGAGTGAAAGTAGTTGCAATCCAACAAATTTTTACCTAGTGAGAATTTGGCCTTATAGGGAGAACATCCTTAATTCCCTCTTCTTTGTTTGTGTGATTTTGCTCTCTTTGTGCATATGTCTCTTGTTGTTGATATGGTTATCTATTTCTTGAAGTCGTTATGAGATTGTTCATGCATGTTGATTGTGATTAAGAACTTGTATTTTTAGCCCATATTCTTCCATGCCTACCTTAAATTGTCTTTGCTTGAAACCCCATTCTAGCCTTGGCCTTTTGTTTGAAGCTCCACAAAAATTATCCCTAGCCTATTAGCTTGACCCTATTCCGGGAATTGGACTTAGATTGTGTTGGGAATAAGTTTTGTTGAGTGACATTTGTGTTGGGTTTGAAAGAGGTGACATTGTAAAAAGGTAGAAAACAACTTGTTGAAGTGTAGTGTAATAGGATTCTTGGCTTGGATTGCACATTGTTGAAAAATTGAAGAAAAGAAGTAAAGAAGCTTGAGACTAAGACTCAGGATCGACCCCTAATGGGTCGATCTCGGCCCCCAGTGAAAAAAAAGTGTGAGTCTCAGGTTCGACCCCCTAGAAAAAAAAGTAGGCTCGAGCTAGGAAGAAAAAAAAAGGAAAAAAAAATGTTATAAGTGCAAAGCCAAGAATTCTTAGTGTTTATAAGTTGTAGTATGGAAGTTCGGGTTAGAAATTGATGGGTGTAAGTTTCATTGAAGTGTTTGGTTATGAGTTGGGAAGAAAAGAAAGAAGTGAGTTGTTTTGGTTTGAAGTGTTGTGTTTAGGAGTTTGATTCCCGGATTTAGCACCACATGGCCAAATAACTCCCTACCTTATGTTATTACCGACCCCCATTACAACCCGGCCGAATGGAGTCTTCTATGAAGATTTCATTGAGCCTAAGTTCTTATGAAGATTGATATGTTTTGACTTCTCTAGGTAGAGAGATTGGTGATATAAGTCTCAATGATAAAGTAGATGTTGCATAAAGATTGAGATGAGAGTTGATTTGTTAAGCCTAAACACATGAGAGTAGAGAGAAACACATTTATATCCCTTGTGGGGTTGGATTGTGATTGCCTAGCTCGAGACTTATACATATGTGATGACGTTAAAATTACTTGTCTTCTTTTCACTTGTGTTTAAAATATTTTGACAAGGGCTATGCTTGAAGGTTGTGTTATTGGTCTTGATTTGCATGATTATTGCTTGAGGACAAGCAAGTCTAAGTATGGGGTATTTTGATGTCCGCGTTTTTAGGTAGATTTTTAGGGTCTAGATAGGTTAGTTTGAGTTGTGTTTCATGCTTGAGTCTTGTGTTTTTGAGTCTTTTTGCATGAGTTTTCGTATTTCCTTGAGATTCGGAAACTACGCATATTTGTGTCATTTTGTAGGTGTTTTGGAGCTTGAAGAAGAGTTTGGAGCAATGCTAAGAGTGGATGGACAAGCTAGGAGGAAGATCTCAAGAGGACAAGCTAAGGAGAAGAGCTAAGAGAGCAAAATCAACAAAAGAAGTGAAGAGACCGACCCAAAGTTCAAGCCAAGTGAGGGTCGTGCATGAGCCAAGTGAAGAAACTAAAAGAGAGCTCTCAGGATCGACCCTTAAGGGGTCGAGATCGACCCATTTGGGTCGAGCCTAACAACCGACTTTCACCTATTCCGGATATATTGTAGAGTTTCCGAATTTGTATTTA
This sequence comes from Polygonum maritimum, assembly GCA_963924305.1. Taxonomy (NCBI): domain Eukaryota; kingdom Viridiplantae; phylum Streptophyta; class Magnoliopsida; order Caryophyllales; family Polygonaceae; genus Polygonum; species Polygonum maritimum. The sequence continues at coordinate 14,083,209 of OZ002731.1, read as the reverse complement.
AGGAAGGTTGTTTGTTTGTGTTTCCTAGTTAGATTAGGACTCCTTTTCCTCTATAAAAGGAGGTTGAACCTTTAGTTTTATTCAGGCAATTTTTAGGAGAGCTAGGAGGAAGACTTGGAGAGCAAGTTTGACAATTTGTAAGATTGATCTTTTGTTTAATTTGAATTCTAGTTTGGTTTTGATTATGTCTTCCTCTTCTTCTTCCCCTTCTCTCTTTGCTATGTGTGAGTAGTTTTCTTAAGTTCTAGGGTTGGGCAAAAACCCAGCACAATCATGCATGTTTAAAACTCGAATTCATGACTTGAATGCTTAAGGATCATATCTAACCTATCTTGTGTTTAATCCTTGGTGAAAATTGAGGCATGTCTTGTAATTAACCCTAGCGAAAGTGAAAAGTTGATTACTTGATTATATCTAATAGGATTATTTGCGAAAGTTGATATTCCTAGGTTGAAGGATAGGTAGAAAGTTGTTTGATTTGCGAAAGTTGATTGAATAGCTTGAATAGTTTGCGAAAGTTAACTTTTCTATGATCTAGATTGCATGATAGTTGTGAGTTCTTGTTGAAAGCATGTATGGTTGTTGTTGTGGTAGCCCTAACCCTAGGATTTGTCTTTTTTATTGCTTGAAATTCGTGTCTTTGCCTTGATCCCGACTCCCTCCGTCGTGTTCGAGCTCTTGTCTGTGATTGTGTGCGTTTAGTGTGCGTTCGTGCCCGTTTGCTCTCAGGATCGACCCACCTAGGGTCGAGATCGACCCTCTTCAGGTCGAGCTTGAGTCGATTTGTTCTTGTTTCTTTGGTTCTTTTCGTAGTTTATCGACTAAACTTAGCACTACTCTCACTCCCGTGGACGATCCTGACTTCGCTATACTCAGCGGGGTCTTGACTACAAATTTATTTGTTCAAGAAACCCTTCAACACAGTGACCTGCAGAACAATGGACAAAGGGGGCGGGGACCCCCTAATCCACCTCCGATGCCTAAGTCAGTAGTGTATTCGCAAGGGTAAACTGTAGAGAGAAAGGCGCAGGGCTAGGGCTGAGACAAGCGATCATCAGCCCCTCTAGAGTTAGGGCGAGCGATTATCAGCCCCTCTAGGGTAGTTCTTCTAGGGTAGTTTTTTGTATATCGTCCTCCCTCTTCTACATGGCCAGGCCATGTATTTATAGTGGAGAGAGAGGGCTAGGGTTTCTTCCTTGGAGCCCAATCAATAATTCTATCTTCTTAAATAAGATAGAATCTTCCAACTATTGGATAGCTACCAGGATTTAATAGGCCAATAAAGATATTTATTAGATATGCTTACCTGGCTGGCGGAAATATTATCCTTATTTATGGCGGTAAATTACCCACCTACATCGACCTTTTCAAGAAGAGTTTGTCCCTCGCTCTTCTTGACAACCCCCGATTTTCTAGCTTATTGGTATGTTACATGTTCTATATATGGAATCATTATATGTGTTAGTACACGAAATATGTCGGTGTACAAGTCTCAATTCCTTCTTGAATGACCTTCTTCTCCAAGCCTCTTCACCTTCAATAACCTGCAAAACAATGGACAAAGGGGGCGGGGACCCCCTAATCCACCTCCGATGCCTAAGTCAGTAGAGTATTCGCAAGGGTAAATTGTAGAGAGAAAGGTGCAGGGCTAGGGCTGAGATAAGCAATCATCAGCCCCTCTAGAGTCAGGGCGAGCGATTATCAGCCCCTCTAGGGTAGTTCTTCTAGGGTAGTTTTTGTATATTCTCCTCCCTTTTCTACATGGCCAAGCCATGTATTTATAGTGGAGAGAGAGGGCTAGGGTTTCTTCCTTGGAGCCCAATCAATAATTCTATCTTCTTAAATAAGATAGAATCTTCCAACTATTGGATAACTACTAGGATTTAATAGGCCAATAAAGATATTTTTAGATATGCTTACCTGGCTGGCGGAAATATTATCCTTATCTATGGCGGTAAATTACCCACCTACAAATGCCCCACCTACGTCTTAGTTGCGTAACTGGGACGTAGGTACTCTAGAATTGACTTGGCGTGACTTATATGGATTAGGAGACGGGCACGTTTGCACGTTCATGAGCGAGTATCATGAGAACCCCCGGGAGCGAATATCACGGTCCCACCCCCACCCCCCATGAGCGAATATCATGGGGGCTCCGCGAGCAAATATCGCGGTCCGTGAGCGTAAACACGGGACCACCGCGCGAGCGACGCGGGAACAAACTCCGTGAGCGTAAACACGGGAACCTCCGTGACAAGCGATCACGGGTACCACCGCGAGCGAATATCGCGGGAACAAACTCCGTGAGCGTAAACACGGGAACCTCCGTGACAAGCGATCACGGGTACCACCGCGAGCGAATATCGCGGGAACAAACTCCGTGAGCGTAAACACGGGAACCTCCGTGACAAGCGATCACGGGTACCACCGCGAGCGAATATCGCGGGAACAAACTCCGTGAGCGTAAACACGGGAACCGCCGTGACAAGCCATCACGGGTACCACCGCGAGCGAATATCGCGGGAACAAACTCCGTGAGCGTAAACACGGGAACCTCCGTGACAAGCGATCACGGGTACCACCGCGAGCGAATATCGCGGGAACAAACTCCGTGGCGAATACACGGGAACCTCCGTGACAAGCGATCACGGGTACCACCACGAGCGAATATCGCGGGAACAAACTCCGTGAGTGTAAACACGGGAACCTCCGTGACAGGCGATCACGGGTACCACCGCGAGCGAATATCGCGGGAACAAACTCCGTGAGCGTAGACACGGGAACCTCCGTGACAAGCGATCACGGGTACCACCGCGATTGAATATCGCGGGAACTCCATGAGTGAAACTCATGGTCCGTGAGCGAATATCATGGGAATCTCCGTGGGAAACCACGGTCCGCGAGCGAATATCGCGGGAATCCTCCTACGTAGCTAGCATACGAGGAGTCCGTTAGTGTGATGAACTAACGTTGCGCTTATATTTTTTTATGCAAGACTCTTCTAATGCAAAAACTAATAGCAAAAATAAACATGAATGACATGATCCTAATAATTAAGCTAATGAAAAAAGAACAATCTAGGGGCCTCATCAAAACCACATGGGAAAAAGAGTGCCCCGGACTACATGGATCCTAGTCCCGGGACCCCCGCGCGTAAGGGTCCGGGTACCCGCGGTCGTGCCTGCTCAGGCTATGGCGACGTTTTATCCGAGGCGAATCGGTTATTTATCCTCTTCAATGCGGACCGGACGATTACCCTTTTCAAAGCGAATTGCCCCTGCCATGATCCCGCGCCCGCGGAATGAGTGGCGCGCCCGCGATGTTGCCCTAGGGAGGGGGATCTATGCTCTGGGCCGGAATCGCGGTCGCGGCCTAGCGACACGCGGTCGCGGTTTTGATCTTGTGGGCGTGGTTGCTCGGTCCGTCGCCTTTCCTCGATTCGCCCTCGAGCCTTCCCTAGATCCCATGATGAGCGTTCTTCCATCATGGGGCCCTCACACTTGGGTGGGGCCTGAGGCGAGGCAAGCGACCTCCCTTTTGCCTCGCGATTAGCTTCTTCTAATCGTACATGTCGACAGACGCACTCTCGCAGTCCATCGATGGTGGAAGAAGGATAGAGTATCAAATCCTCCCTTAACCTACTTCCGAGCGGGAGCGCTCTTTTGAAAGCGGCTAGTGCGGCCTCGTCGCCGCAACCCTCAACCTCGGCGTAGCATTCCATGAAACGATTCGAGAAGCTGCGCAAGCTTTTGTCTTGATTCATCTCGAGATCAAAGAGCGTGTCAAGGGACGCTGCATCTCGGCAATTAGTGACGTAATTCTTGACGAACAAAGTGGCAAGTTGTCTCCATGATCGTATTGATCCGGGTTTCAAACTTTGGAACCACCTGAGAGATCCTTCGGCGAGGCTGCTCGGAAACATCTTACACATAACGGCCTCTTCGGACACCCACAACGTCATCTTGTATGAAAACAAGGCTATGTGGCTTATGGGGTCCGAATGTCCATCGTAAAGATCAAAGGTTGGTGGAGAGAATTTCGCCGGGGGCTTGGCTTGCAAGATTTCTTTGCTGAATGGTGTCGATGTCACCATTGCCAACTTGCATTCAGCCTGCTCCTGCACTGATTGTAAGGTTCCTCTTTGCGATTTTAAGAGTCCGAGTAACCTCTTCTCAGCGTACGTGAAAGCCCGGTCTTCTCCCTCATGCTCATCCCTACTGCCCCAATCATGAGTCGAATTAGGGTTTTCGGGAGAGCCATGACCTTCGTCTTCAGGTTCGTCAAAACCCTCGCGCCGCTCGCTCGAACCGCGGGCGCGGATGCTGGGACCGCGGTCGCGGTGTCTTGGACCGCGGTCGCGGGTTGTCAGACCGCAGTCGCGGTTGTTGCCCCGGCAGTCTCCGCGATCGCTGGGGTCCGCCGTTGTGACGATGCTAGCGAGTCGTGAAGTAACCCTAGGTTCGTCAATAGGGTGCTCGCTCCGCACCTCCCTCAAAGCGTGCTTCAGCTTTGCGATTTCTTCTAGGGCTTGGTCCAAGCGAGACCCAGCCTGTTCGCACTCCGATAGCATCACCTCGTCCTCCTGCTCGCTCCTGGTGGAGGATGATGCCTCAACCCTACCGCTCGGGTTGGCGTAAATCGTTTGGCCCATCACGTACCGCGAATTAGGGTTTTCGCGATTGGGCTCAGGCTCGCGCCCTCGCGACTCGCGGTCACGGTTTGGCTCTACGATCGCGGTCGCACTTTCAGGCCTACCGCGGATCTCTTGGCCCGTATCTGCCTCGACTTCAGCGATGCGCATCACGAAATCCCTTGACCGACTAGACAAAGCCGAATCGGATCATACTTGGCGACGACTCTCAATCCCGTTGCCTGACACGAGTCCCTATAGGTCTGTGCGATGAACAGACGCGCTTGCGAGGGGGACTGAGTCACGGGTAGAGTCGGATCCGGACAAAGCGCCTCGCACGGATCGCGACGTGGTCCGATCTCCCGAGCGAATATCGGGGTTTGCATGTGTCGGGATTCGCTTCTCCGAGCGAATTTCGGAGTCCAACCGCTTGGGCGTTGATCCGCGGTCGCGGGAGGGTGACCCGCGTTCGAGGGCGACAAGCCGCGGTCGCGGGTCCGCGTCTTCCAAGAGCGAACTCGAAGTTCGCCGACCGCCCTCCGACCCGCGGGCACGGGTAGGTATCTCGCGGTCGCGGGCGACGATCCGCGGTCGCGGGTTGTCAACCCGCGGTCGCGGCTCTGGGGCTGCGGAAAGCGAATCGTGCGATTCGCCTGGCGCGATTGCCCCAGGGTTGTCTCGATCCGGGCTCATGGACAAGCGATCCATAGCCTCCTCGGATCGGCTCTCGTAGGGTTTACGAAAGTCGAAAAACCTGTTCGTTCCCCACGGACGGCGCCAAATGTTAGTACACGAAATATGTCGGTGTACAAGTCTCAATGCCTTCTTCAATGACCTTCTTCTCCAAGCCTCTTCACCTTCAATAACCTGCAAAACAATGGACAAAGGGGGCGGGGACCCCCTAATCCACCTCCGATGCTTAAGTCAGTAGAGTATTCGCAAGGGTAAACTGTAGAGAGAAAGGTGTAGGGCTAGGGCTGAGACAAGCGATCATCAGCCCCTCTAGAGTCAGGGCGAGCGATTATCAGCCCCTCTTGGGTAGTTCTTCTAGGGTAGTTTTTGTATATTCTCCTCCCTTTTCTACATGGCCAAGCCATGTATTTATAGTGGAGAGAGAGGGCTAGGGTTTCTTCCTTGGAGCCCAATCAATAATTCTATCTTCTTAAATAAGATAGAATCTTCCAACTATTGGATAGCTACCAGGATTTAATAGGCCAATAAAGATATTTATTAGATATGCTTACCTGGTTGGCGGAAATATTATCCTTATCTATGGCGGTAAATTACCCACCTACAATATGTAATATGTACTAATACAAGGCCTTAATATAGTCCTTTTCCCTAGAATCTTGGTTATCTAGCTTTATAGCTTTAATCTACTTACATTATGAATCAAAGTCCTAATTTGTGCAATCAATGCATATATGCAAGGTTGGAGATGGGAAGAAAAGTGACGAGCTAAGATGGGTCTATACTCCAAATGTGAACATAGACGACCATACTATTGTCCCTAGTGTTAGGGTTGCAATTGTGCTTCCCACATCGAGAATTGGTGGGAAACCAAGCTCGCTTATAAGTACATGGGTTACTCCTCCTATTGCCAATTGGTTTTGGGATGGAACCTCATGGGCTTGTGAGTTGGACTTGGCAATTAGGCCCGTCTCCCCTCTAACACCTAGCATCAACCGTAAGTTCTTGAATACCACGTCCTCTTTGGAAGCAAACCAATACGTCGAGCAATATCTTCATACTCTCACCAAAACACCAATGGACACATCGAGACCGCTATGGGATTTCCATATCCTCAACTTGAAGACATCCGACTCTGAATCCACAGGGATATTTCGATTCCACCATGCTCTTGGAGATGGCACCTCTCTGATCTCTCTTGTTCTCTCCTGTGCACGCCAAATGTCCAATCCCGATGCCCTACCAACTATCCCGACGATGAAGAAGAAGGAGAGCAATGTGAATGCAAACTACTATGCATGGTTGTTGGGCAATGCCTTGGAGGTTTATGTTGGTGATGTGGGTGTGGTTACAAGTGGTTTGGAACACAATCATCGGCTTCTTAAGGTGCTTAGTAACAACCTTGTTCTTGAAGGACTCGGATTTCTTGATCATGCCAAGCCCGGAAGCCAAGAACAAACCAAGAAGGATTGTGTTTAAGAACATTAGTTTGGATGATATGAAGCTAGTGAAGAATGCAATGAACGTTGTAAGTACTTTGGATGATAAATATTCATTTCTTATCAATTGTATGTTTCACTTGAACCTAACATTATTGATAGAGAAAGTTGATCTTCTAATTCAATGAAGTTCAATTGATATCACAGACCATCAATGATGTTGCACTAGGAATCACAGAAGCTGGCTTCTCTCGACATCTTGATAGAATCTTCAATAGTAAGTCACTGTTATATTATATCTTGTATTATACGTTAAATCTCGGTGGGTCATATCTGACGTGGGAGGTTCACACGTCGGTTTGTGCACATATGTGCAGTAAGCCGAACACAGCTACACAAGCTCATGAGGTTCCACCATAAAACCAATTGACAATAGAGAGGGTAGTCCATGTACTTATATGACATCTAGTAGCTCTAACTAAGCATGCTTAACTAGTTACGTACATATTTCTCTTAGTAAGTGTGCATGCACTAATGAACTATATTGTGTTTTATACCGTCATGCACGATGATCAATATAGACGACACCGTCAAGGAGGAAAAGAAAGCAAATCGCTCTACACAGAATTTAAGGATGACTATGACGATGGCGGTCAACCTAAGAGCAACAAAAGGAGTTCAAGTAAATGATCGTTCATTCGTTTATTTATTCTTTTGATCTCACTTGGTAGAATGCATACATAATTATAAACCTTGTTGAATTCATTATAGAGCTTAGGTGATATGAAAAGCAAGCGTAACAAACTTGGATGGGGAAATCAAATTGGATTCGTGTTGCTGCCGCTCTCGATCGGGTTACGAGTCGACCCGTTGGAGTATGTTCGCAAAGCCAAGGTCATTGGCGATAGGATGAAGTGTTCCTTCGAAGCTCAACTCAATCTCAAACTCAACTCAATCGCAACCAAACTATTCGGAATAAAGGTATGTATCGCCCCAAGACAACCAATAGCAAAATAGCAAGATCGTACCCTAGGTATATGTTGAGAAACATTACAAATTAAACCATCCCACATCAAAAGTTGGAGACAAAATTGACTAATATATAAGATAGTGAGTTACTCCTCCTATCACGCGCAATTGGTCTTAGGATGGAACCCCAGCGCTTATATCCGGGTCACCCACACGTCTAATAATATATAACATGTCAATAATATTCGCCCGAACCCACGTGTGCAAATATGAAATATATAAGTTACCGAAACAATCGATTTAAACTTATATGTTGAATTTATTGCTCATAATGCTCGTTTTTGTTCGCGGCTGGAAGTGTCATATGAAATTTTATTAAGAAAATGATGATTTAAATTGTGGGCGGGCAAAATTCCCTATCAATTAGTTAGCATTTAATTCTCTATTTTATTTATTTTGCTATCCATATTTATTATGTTATATCCTTTATTAGGGTAGTTTCTCTAGTTAGGATATTATTTATGGAGGATAATCTTATCTTCGCCTGAGATAAGATATTTGGTTGACTTGGGGAGCAAGATATCGCGAAACCCTACCCTATGGGCCGACCCACCTAGGGGCGCGCGCCTCTCGTCACTCTCCTCTATAAATACACATGCATGCATGTGCCTGGTAAGTAATAAGTTCTAAGCTATCGCTCTGCCTGACGCCTTGATTCAACATTGCCCTTACTGACTTAAGCATCGGAGGTGGATTAGGGGTCGCTCGCCCCTTGGTCCATTGTTTTGCAGGTCATTGAAGGGAAAGAGGCTTGTAGAGTGGAAGAACATTGAAGAAGGAATTGAGACCTGTACACTGACATATTTTGTGTACTAACATTTGACGCCGTCCGTGGGGAACGGTAGAACGTCCTTCTCGTTGATTATCGATCCGAGAAACGTTTCCCGCTAAAGAAGATGACTTTGGGATCCATCCCAGATGAGGAGGTCGCAGTGTTTGTTGATGATGGCGAAACCCTAAACGTTGGGGGCAACGCCATCGCTGACAACCAGGCCGACGACGCCGGCCACCACGTCGCCCCCGCCATCCAAGGCGAGACGGTGGCCGAGAACCACGCCGGCAACCGCGCAGAAAGCCGCGAGGCTGTGCGCGGCAATCGCCAGGCACAACCCGCGATCGCGGGTGCAAGCCCCGCGGTCGCGGGCGATGCGCGAGCCGCGGGCGCGGATCCGAGCCCCGCGGTCGCGGTTAACGCACAGACCGGGGATCTTCGCGATCGCCTTGGTCGCCGCGATCACCATCCCCCTGCTGAGGGCGCGGATGAGGGTTACAAGGAGCCTCGTAATCTCCAAGACACGAACAACGCTTTGCGGTTCGAGCGCGTTGGTTCGAATGTGGCGAGTAGTTCGGGTCCACCTGTCGAGACTCATGCTGACCTCGACTACTTATTCCAGCCCGAGTTGATGGCGATCAGGAGTTCGCGTGACTCCGTTCCCGGAAGAAGGCGTGATCGCTCGTCCCTTCGCATCCAAGAGCCTTCGCATGACCACGATAGCTCTCTAGCCCACCGAAGCGGTGCGCGCGGAACGAGTGAGAGGGTTGGGCTGAGGGATGTCACGGGACCGACAAGCGATATGACGGGAAGGGATCGCGAGGAGGAAAGGCCTCATCTTCAGTCTCAACTCGAGGAGGCCAGGAAGGAGATTACAGCACTGAAATTCTCCTTGGAGAAGATGCAAGGAAAGCGCCCGGTCAACGAGGGTCACCAACCGTAGCGTTTGGCTAGTGTCATCCAGGTTCCCGATGACCGCCAAACCCCGGAACCTACGGGTGACGGAAGCGACGGTTCGGACAGCGACCGGAGGGCCCCAAAGGGCTGAAGGAAAGGCGGAAACCGTGAGAGGGATAGGCGTACCTGGAGTCGGGATCCGCGAGAGGACTCCCGTGCCACGGAGCAGGAGAGCTTGCGGGCCCACGACCAAAGTGGGTACGAATCCCGGAGGAACGATCACGGCAAGCGAAAGCCCCGCAGGAGGCGCCGAAACCGCGGATGCGGAAACGGGCCCTGCGGGCGCGGGAACGACCCAACCCGCGGGCGCAGAAACGAGCCCCGCGAGCGTGGATCGCCGCCAGCAACGGGCGATTCCGCGAGCGGCTCAACCCGCGATCGCAGGTCCATCAGCCGCGACCGCGGGACAGAGAGCCAACGCGGGAGGATTCGTGAGTACGACCGGTACCATCGTATGAGTCGACACGACGAGGATGAGGACAGGTTTGACCGCGACGAGCGTCGCGAGATTGAGGCTCAAGCCGCGCATCGGACCGAGAAGAGGCTGCTCGCCCTGATCAAGAGTCAGGGAGGACTGCAGCAGTCGGCTCAAGACCAAGAGGATAGGAAGTTGGCTTTGGTAACTTCTACACCATTCCATCGAACCATTCAGCAGGCGGAGCCGCCCAAGAAGTTCACACCACCAAGCTTGACGGTCTACGATGGAGCGTCGGACCCAGTGAACCACATCGCCTATTACACACACAAGATGGCGTTATGGACTTCTGACGACGCCATCATGTGTAAGATGTTCCCCGGGAGCCTCGGGAAGGGCGCGATTAGATGGTTCCAAAGCTTGGAGTCCGGGTCGATCCAGTCATGGGGGCAGTTGGCTTCGGCTTTCGCCAAACGGTACATTGCCAACAATCGAGAAGCGATCTCATTGGACACGTTGCTCAGCCTAAGGCAACGCAAGGATGAGGGCCTCCGTCGGTTCGCGAACCGTTTTATGGAGTGCTACGCTCAAATCGACGGGTGCGATGAGAAGACCGCTATAGCCGCCTTCCGCCGGGCTGTGCCAAAGAAGTCCAAGCTCCGAGAGAGCCTGACTCTGCGCCTGCCCTCCACGCTCGATGAGCTACAGGATCGGGTCCATCCATATGCCAAGTTGGAGGATGAAGACGACGGCGATCGGTCCCCTACACCTTCCCGCCGGGCGCGCGGATCGCCTAGGCCGAATACCGGGAAGCGAAAAAGGGTAGACCAGGGCGTATTCACTACATTCAATATTCCGATCTACCGTATCTTGACTCGGATCCGGAACTTTGAATGGTTCAAGTACCCACCAAAGGGGGATGCGGAGGACAACCAGCACGGGCGTAAGTGGTGCATGTACCACCGAGCTCGGGGGCATATGACCGAGGATTGTGAGCCCCTCAAAGAATACCTCGAGTAGCTAGTAAAGAAAGGACACCTCAAGCAATACGTTAAGACCTCGGATGATGAGGGAACGAGTGCTAAGCAGATCTAGGTGGTCCAGACTATTACGGCTCTCTACAAAGAAGATGATCCGGAGTCGCGAAGTCGGTTTCGCAGGGAGTGCCACGAGCTAGAGGTGATGCGCGTCCAGCATGCCGAGCCGCGCCCCTCACTTGGACCACGCGGACCCGGACTTGTCTTTCGCGACGAAGACTTGGCAACTGTCCAGCACCCGCATAACGACCCGCTTGTCCTGACGGTGGAGCTCGGAGAGGTCAAGATCCACCGCGCCTTAGTGGATTCCGGCAGCTCGGTCGACGTGATGTACTACGACACGCTCAAATCACTCGGAAAATCCAAGAGGGACCTTGAAGAGGTCAATATGCAGCTTTCCGGACTCGGTGGATACCCCACTTTTCCACTTGGAGTCCTAAAGGCTCGAGTAAGTCTCGCCGGAAAGGAGCATCACACCGAGTTCGTAGTCGTCGACGTCCTAGGGCCGTACAACTTGATACTCGGGCGACCCTGGATCCATGGCATGGGAGCGGTACCTTCGTCCTTGCACCAAATGGTCCAATTCATTGATAAAGGCGCAATCGTGCGGGTGTGGGCTAACCAACTTCAAGCAAGGCTATGCGCGAAAGGAGTCCAGCCTAATGAGAGGATCGCAGATGGCGACAAAGGGCTCGGGCGAGTGGACATGGTCACCGGCGCCGACCAAGGGCACCGCTCGGATCGCCGCGAATGCGGCTCCGACCGCCGCGAGCATGGTGAGGACGGCCGCGGGCGCGGCCCACCTCCCGCTGGCGCGGGCGAGAATCCGGCGACTTGAGGCCCTGCGCGGCCCTAGATAAGTCAGCCGAGACCTAGGATCTCATGTAGTGGGGGCGGTACTCTTTTTCCCACGCGGTTTTGATGAGGCCCCCCTCTAGGTTTTCATTTTCTAGTTTGTCCTTAGTTCATGACATTTCATATTTGAATTTTTAATTGAAATTTGCATTGTTTTGCATTAGATTGAGTCTTGCACAAAAAAAAATACCAACGTTACGCGATGCGCTAACGGAATAACTTGGCCAAAGAAAACACCCTATGAAGGCCCTACGATACGAATGCGTAGGAGTTGCACGGATCCCGTATTTGAAGAATACGGATGTACGAATATACGAATATACGCATATACGATTGTACGAATGTACGAATATATGAATATACGAATAAGAGCACCCTAATCTGCATGGCCACTCACCGCTTAAGCTCCGGTCCCTATACCCGGGATAGCACAGGGTGTACGAGTATATGGGTCCCGGAGGGGGGCATTGTGGGCGGGCAAAATTCCCTATCAATTAATTAGCATTTAATTCTCTATCTTATTTATTTTGCTATCCATATTTATTATGCTATATCCTTTATTAGGGTAGTTTCTCTAGTTAGGATATTATTTATGGAGGATAATCTTATCTTCGCCTGAGATAAGATATTTGGTTGACTTGGGGAGCAAGATATCGCGAAACCCTACCCTATGGGCCGACCCACCTAGGGGCGCGCGCCTCTCGTCCCTCTCCTCTATAAATACACATGCATGCATGTGCCTGGTAAGTAATAAGTTCTAAGCTATCGCTCTGCCTGACGCCTTGATTCAACATTGCCCTTACTGACTTAAGCATCGGAGGTGGATTAGGGGTCGCTCGCCCCTTGGTCCATTGTTTTGCAGGTCATTGAAGGGAAAGAGGCTTGTAGAGTGGAAGAACATTGAAGAAGAAATTGAGACCTGTACACTGACATATTTTGTGTACTAACATAAATCGTTTTTGTCTTTGTAAAAAAAATGCGAATGCAGATTGCGGGTTCGATGTGGATGAAGTACTCGAGTCATGTATCGGTGCTCGATCTTTTCAAATGTGCCAGGGCCAGTTGAGGAAATCACATTTTGTGGCCATCCCTTAAAATTCGTTGCTCCAAGTTTATACGCCCTTTCAACTGTAAGTGAAATTATAATTGGTCAGAATTTATTACTTATTATTCAATTGTTTTTTTTTCTACCCTTAAGTTATAAGTTACAAATATTTAAAATAAAAGGAATTTATCGAAACAATCGATATTAAACTTATGTGTTGAATTATATTTATTCGAAGTATATATATGTTTATTTATGTGCTTTTTAGGATTTTAATATATAAAAAACAAAATTGATAAATAAACCCTATAAAAACTAATCAACTATTGAAATTGACCTAACTTGCAACTATGTTTCCAATCGTGCATACGTTAATTAGCTAACTAACTAGTAACAGTGCCCGTGCCCGGGAGGGCACGACTTGAATTAAATAAATTATCCATGTTTCATTAATTGTTATTATGGAGTATCTTTTTTTAATTATTTATTTATCTATTTTTTTAATGTTTTATATCTTATAAATTTCATATTTGAATTGGATATATTAGTTAGATAGATTTGGTAAGTTATATAGATTTTTTTTCGTTAGATTAGTTAGATAGATTTTTTTTTTGTTAGATTTTTTTGTGCAACACATATTGTTTTATTTCAAACAATATATTAGATAGAGTTTTTTAAAAAAAAATTGGTTAGATAAGAAGATATCTAATGTGGGGTCTACAATGAAATTTCAACCAATCAAATAAATTAAATTGTTTTATTAAAGATGGTGACGTGGTCCAATAAGGAAGTACTACGTGTCGGGCTAAATATTAAATCTAACCTCCGCTTTAGTATATAGTTAAGTTATAGTTATGATTTCTACCAAAAAAAATTAGCTAACTAATTAGGTATTGAACTAGTTAAGTACTTGCATAATTAAGATTGTATATACGTAATTAATTATGCGTTTTCTTTTCTTGAAATTGCAGCCTATGGTAACTCACTTTCAATGTTACGTGAACAAGATGACAATTGCTATATCAGTTCGTGAAGATGCTATCATTGATCCCCATCAATTGCCCGACGACATTGCCCAATCTCTCGTAGTTCTCAAGCATTCTATCAAGAATTGAAATTTGGAAAAAAAGAAGAAGCCTTTTTTTAGCTATATATGTGCACTTTTATGTTTAATTTATCATTTCACAATAAATTGCATGAGTTGTCAAGTTTCATTTAATTAGGTCTTTCCTTTCCTAAATTGCATAAGGTGTGTGTAATGAAGTTCGGTTCTTAATTTTGCATGTTGTAATTTCAGTGCTTTTAATGATAAGACGTTGTACTATGTACTGTATTAAGGACGAAGACCTTGCCAAGACAATATAGTTGAAAACTACTCATATCTTAAGGCTGTTTCAATGCGCGCCCATAAAATTTTGTAATTACACCTGAATTTGCGTGCATTTAGGGCCCGCGCGCATCTAGGACTCGCGCAAGGGCAAAATAGTCATTATGAAAAAAACCGAAAAAAGGAAACCGGGGCGGCACAGGACACGAGACGCGCACCCAAGGCTCGCGCAAGCCCTGGATGCGCGCCACCTCGATATGCGCGCATCTAGGGCGCGCACGAGCCTTGGGTGCGCGCCTCGTGTTCTGTGCCCACGTGTGTCTCATAACTGACAAGGAGCGTCCCGATCGTGGGAGCTCCCGACTCACCCTCAACTAGAGGAGGGCAGTCATCAGTGCCAGCAGGTGGAGGGGCCGGTGCAGCTGGAGCAGGTGGAGGGGCCGGTGCAGCTGGAGCAGGTGAAGATGAAGACCCAGCTGGAGCAGGGGTAGACCGTGTACGCCTAGTTGGTGCAGGGCGGGGTATAAATGGAGATCGTGGAGGAGGACCTAAAGGAACAAACACAGGTGACGAGGGGTTGGGGTCGGTCAAAGGAATACTGGAAAACACAGGAGGTGGTGCGACAGATGTGGGGTGAGGTGGAACAAAGTGGCACGGCTCAGATAACGGATAATCGTCCGTCGATAGATCCGCCATGGTACCAACTGGACCAGCGTCTAAGAAAACACCCGCATCGGCATCGGGTAATGCATCATCACTGTCCTCATCCGTACACATCAAGACATTGCTGTGAAATGAGGGCTCTGGATCCAATGGCTGATCTGATGTCCGCTGAGGAGACTGCTCGATCACCTCCTGCTGTCTACGAGCCGATCCGGCAAGTACAGTCCGTGCGATGGCGTGGGCCGTAGGTTTGGGCGCCGTCTTCTTCCTCCTCTTCTCGAGCATGATGACACTCAGACTAGTGTGAACGTCCTTTACGTGACAAGTTTATATTTAATTAGTAAGTTTTAGAATAAATGTTTTTTAACTTATTAATGCTAGACATTGGGGTTTACGGTTTAGGGGTTAAGTTTTACGGTTTAGGATCTAGGGTCTAGTGTGTACTTTATAACAAAAAGGTAATCAATTTTTTTTATTTTATGTTATCTTTTGGTACATTTTATAACTTTAGATTTTTAATATTATCTTTTCGTACATTTTATGTTACTTTAAGATATGATGTGTTTTTAACTTTAGATTGAATTAGTGTTTTTTATTTTATATTAGTTCTAGGATAATTTCAATTATAATATGCAATAACAACCATATGAATTTAAAATATGAATTATATATGAAATTTTAAAACTTTTCATTAACTCCTCATCCTCGTCGATCACAGGGAGTGAGTATGCATAAAATTTTAAGACTTTTCATTAACAACCATATGAAATCTAAATATGAACTCGATGAAATCTAAATATGAAATCTACGTATACTTTTATTACAAATCATAACTACCAATTGAGAATATGAATATGAAATATGATATGTAAATACGAATAGTATACGCATTAGAACTAATAACTACACTAATCCTAAGTACATGCATTAAATTTAAATTCTAATTCTAAAGACACATGAATATTATTCCTAATATGAAAATACTATTAAAATCTAAATATAATTTCTAAACGTATATACTCATGCACTACCAAATATCAAAATACATATTTTATAAATATGAATAAACATGAATTACAATTAATTTTATTTAATTAGGAAATTACATACCGTTTCCGTAAATCTTTTTCGAGTGCGAATTGGGCTACGAACCGGAGGAGCCTCGGAAGTCGTTGGAAGCACGGATGTCGTCGGAGCCGCCGTCGCCAAGCGACCGTTATGCATCCGAAAACGTCGGATTGGTGGACTGTTCCGGCGGTTGGCGGTTGGCGGCTGGTGGGTGGCCGTCGGCAACGCAGGTGGAACGGCCGGAATTCTGCCAGAGGGGTCGTCGGCCGGTGCGTCTCCGGCGCGGTCGGAAATCGGGGGCGAACGTGGAGGAGGAGGACCCGAAACCGGCGGCAGAGGAGGACGAGCCCCGTCGTCGCCGCCTGGGGGAGCGGACATCGGGGGCAGGCCGTCGTCGGACATCGGGTGTGGCCCGTCGTCGGACATCGGGACCAGCGGCTCGTCGGACATGGTGTCGGGGACGGTAGAGATGACGAAGACCAAGACGACGACGACAAAGACCAAGGCGGCGTCGACGAAGACCAAGGCGGCGTCGCCACAAGAGGAAGAAGGCGGGGCGGGGCGAGGCTGTCGGGGTGCCGGTGTTGTTGCGAGTGAAGGGAGACGACGGGCTACGTTCCATGAAGGCAGACAAGGGCACCACGTACTTGCGGACGTAGCCCGTCGTCTCCCTTCACTCGCAACAAGTACGACGACTGCTGTCTTGTCACGGGCTGCATTGATAAGACCGTCAAGGTCTGGGACGTCCGCAATTTTCGGGCTCCCCTCGCGGTTCTCGGCGACCACCAGTTCGCCGTAAGGAGGGTACGGTGCTCCCCTCACCGCAGGAACCTCATCATGTCTTACTCCTATGATATGACCGTCTGTATGTGGGATTACATTGTGGAGGATGCTCTCGTAGGGAGGTATGATCAGCACACCGAGTTTGCTGTTGGGATTGATATGAGTGTGCTTGTTGATGGCCTACTTGCTAGTACCGGATGGGACGAGTTGGTCTATGTGTGGCAACATGGTACTGATCCCAGGGCGCCTTAGTCCATTGCAATGCAGGTATGAGGGCAGTCTACTTAGTAATTGGTTGCTCATCTGCTGTGACTTTTTTGGTGCAAGGGATTTGGAGGATTGCAATAACAATGTATATCAATCAAAGCTTTGTGTTTTCATTTAAGTACACGATACTCGGCAGGTGTTAGTTTATAATGTTTTTAACTTGTATCTTAGCATGAACCTATGAGGGCACACTCTTCTGATGTTGAACTAGTAATAAAGTGTTGCTCACAACGATGATCGAGGAACAATGACATAAGATGCTTGATCGGTTCGGATTGCGAGGGTCTCAGAATACAATTTATAATCCGAGCTCGTAGTAGCACAAGGTAGGGTGTCGAACACTCGGGAATTCTATCGTTTGGTGTACCTAAAAGGCTTGAAAACGGGAAAGAAAAGCTAACACAAAGGAAAACAAGAGAAATCACTCGGGACCGACACTGGTCACTTCGGGCCCGAGGTGGATCGACAAGAAAAAGGCCGGGACCGACACTAGCTAAGTCGGGCCCGAGGTCACTGGGTATGTCGAACTGCAAATTGGAGAGATAGATCTCGGGTTTTTGCGTTCCTCCTCTAGTAGATGTGGGCTATTCCACCCCAATTCAAGCAATAAGTGTTGATCCTCGTAGGATCGAGGTTGTTCGCCTCGTTCCCGCCACTTCTACACATCGACCCATAGGGAATTTGACCTCCCTTTTGATGCAAGGTCAAGTGATGGGCAAACGATCACTTCCGTTTACTCTTGCCAATCACAAGCCCTTGATCCCTTGCTTCCACAAGGAATTGTAGCTCTATGTAGAGTGGGTTCCTAGATCAAGCACTCAAGGCTATGGAATTGGGGGTTCAAACCCAATCTAGCTAGAGGTTTCTCCCATAGCCCAAGATCAATGGAATCTACTCCATTTGGCTAGAGTAAAAAGCAATCAAAACACAAAGCAAAGCAATCTCAATCATCAAACACAAATCAAATCCAAATTTCATTCACCAAACAAAGGAAATCCACAAATTCCAATCCAAATCCACAATAGCAAAGCAAATCAAAGACAAACTCACTAATTGTCCCCTAGATCTATCCTTCTCCTCCACCGATTTCTCTTCTTCTCCCTCTCTTCTCCTTCTCCTTGCTCTCCAAGTCTCCCTAGAGTCTTTGAGAGGTGATTAGTGTTGTGTGTGTGTGGATAATTGTCTTCCTCCTCTAATTAGAAGCTAAGAATGCCTAAAATAGAAGAGGGGCAAAAGTGGTACATCATATTTGTTTGCCTTGGAGCCCAATCCTCAACCGACCGACTCGGACCGACACGGAGGCAAGTCGGGCCCAATGTGTTGGCACTTCGGTCCGAGGTCCACAACTCGATCTCGGTCCCGACGTTTTGGAACTCGGTCCTGGTCTCTAATCACTCTTCTTCTTGGCTCTTCTCATGCTTCTCTTCATGGGTTGCTCCACTCTTCCGCTCCTTGACTCATGCCTTGATCCTTCTTCGGGTCTCCTTCAAAACATCCTCGAATCATGCCAAAAAGACCTACAAAATACACAAAAATCGCATAGTCTCCGAATCTCATAGAAAATTAGAATTCAAGCTAAAAAGGAACAAAACACAAAAGAAAAGGAACAAAAGACACATATTTACAAGGGAAAATAACCTATAAAACACCACCAATTTGAAAGACATCAGAATACCCCATACTTAAACTTGCTTGTCCTCAAGCAATAACAATGTAAGCAAGACCAAAGCATAATCTTCAAGTAAGGCCTCGAACGAAAACACAATCAAGCACAAGTGATAGATATTCAAGCAAGATTACATCATCACACATGATCAAGTGTTCTAAGGAATAAAGTCTTATGCAACCAAGCCTCACTTTAGGGGCATGAAAATGTGTATCACTCATCATATGTATAGGTATAGCAATGATCACTCAAGCTCAAACATCATGCAAATAAAGACTTTACTATTGAAGCTAATATCACCAATTCCTCCACCTAGAGATGCCTATTACAATGCACACAAGGAATTCGAACTTGGCTCAATGGAGGTCCTCAAAGAGGTTCCATTCGGCCGGGTTGTAATGGGGCTTGTGGTATTTCTCAAGGTGGGAATCATTTTGGTCTTGTGGTGCTTACAATGGGGATTGAACTTCCTAATCTCTCACCAACTTCACCAATAATTCCATAATTAACTTTCACTCAACCTAAAGACCTTGAATTTTCTTCTCTCAACCCAAACCTTCACTTAACATTTCACTACACCTTTGCACTTAGGCTTTTTGTTGGATTTTTCACACTTTTCCACTTTGGATCGACTTCGACTACACGTCGGGCCCGATATACTCTTGAACTCGGTCGGGACCCTTTTCTCACTTAAACTCATCAACTTTCAATCCACTTTCTTTTCCAACATTTTCTTTCTTTGCTCTTTCACTTTTGCTCAACAAAGATGCACTACCCACATGATTCATAACTCCATTCCTTGCCCTTAAACCCGAGAGAATCTCAACTCTCCAAATACACTCCAAACCTCTCTTCTAAAGACCAATCCCATAAGGGTCAAGTCATATAAGGCTAGGAATAATATTTTTGAGGAGTTTCAAACAAAGGCCTAGGCTAGAACGGGGCTACAAACAAAGGATTAACTTCATGGTAGGATATGGAACATTTTGTGACTAAAAGAATAAAGTTCAAAATCAATGTGACAATGCTAAGACAAATCTCATGACGGTCTTGGAAAATAGATAAACACCGCAATAGCAAGTTTACTAAGCATGCATGAGCTAATCACACAAGAAACATGAGGGATATGCAAATATGAACAAGCATCCCTAGAATGGCCAAAAATTAATCTCACAAGGGTCACTAATACTTAGTTGTATAAAGACTCATCATAGAACTCATGTGCTCAATAAAAACAAGCAAGATATCATGATCACATCAAAAGCAACATCATTTTAGAGGCTAAACCATCCAAAAAATATGCAAAGGAATTTACATGCTCACATCATCATTAACCTTCAATTGGACATCTAAGATAGGGATTCCTGGTCCAAAAACAAAATCTTTTTGTTGTTTTCACACGAAAATTTTCAAATTTTTATGGATTTTTTGCAAAAATTTTCTCAAACAAAAACTCATCCATTCAAACCAAATCAAGTTCAATCATTCTTGTTTTTCATCAACAAACCACAATCCAAAAGCAAACATTTTAAACACAAACTAGGAACAAACATCTTCAAACAAACACAAGAAACTAACACATGAAACTATGAGCAACTAACCCCCACCCCATACTTAAAATTTTGATGTCCCTATCAAACAAGGAAACCAAAACTCAAAGTAAGAGAAAAGAGTTCGAAAAGCTCACAATTTCTTATTCTTCATTGGCATGTCTAGATTACTCAAAGGGATGCTCCCGCCGATATCCTCGTTGGAGCCTTGCTTGCCTTTCCCTCTCATACACTTGTGCTTGGTAGGGGTCTTGGTTCGGTAGTTGAAGTTGAGGCGCCAGGCATGTCCATGGATTCTCTCGGGAAGGATAATTCCCGCTCATACAATTGTTGAAACTCTCTTGGACTTGCGACATTTGGTCTTCCACCGTCCTAAGGTCATCCACCTCGCGCCTAGTGTAGCCGAGGTTGCGGTTCATTTCTTCTTGTTGAGCCTGGTAGACACTTTGTTGTTGGAGGAGTTGTTGTTGTTGTTGATACATGAGTTGTTGTTGGAGGTTGACTTGATGGACCTCTTAAAGCATGCTTTCTTATTGGATTTGAAGGTGGGACATTTGATTGGCCAAAAACGTCATGTCTACCGGTTGTTGCCTCTCGGGAAAGATCATGCCGGGGCCGTACCATTGAGCGCAGCCTTCGTATCCACCATATTGAGGTTGCTCTTGCCTAGCTCCGTGATGTCTCTCATTTTGGTGGTGTTTTAGTGGTTAATTTCCCTTGTAAATAGGTGTCTTTTGTTCCTTTCTTTGCTAGTTTTGTTCCTTTTTAGCTTAGATTCCGATTTTCTATGAGATTCGGAGACTATGCGAATTTGTTGTGTTTTGTAGGGAAATTGGCGTGTTTTGAGGAGGTTTCGGAAGGAGTCCCTAAGGAGGAGCAAGGCGTGAGCATCAAGGGAGCGGAAGAGCCGAGCGATCAACGAAGAGGAGCTCAAGAAAAACCAAGAAGAGAAGAGGACCGACGCCAGGATCGAGTTGCCCAGCAACTCGGGCCCGAGATCGACTCGTGGAGACCCGGACCGAGGTGTGGCAAGTCGGGCCCGAGGTACACCT
This sequence comes from Polygonum maritimum, assembly GCA_963924305.1. Taxonomy (NCBI): domain Eukaryota; kingdom Viridiplantae; phylum Streptophyta; class Magnoliopsida; order Caryophyllales; family Polygonaceae; genus Polygonum; species Polygonum maritimum. Next base: position 14,061,964 of record OZ002731.1, on the reverse strand, counting down.
ACGTCGGTCCAAGTCGGCGGAATTGTGGATTGGGGACCAAGGCACACAAATGTGATCTACCACTTTTGCCCCTCTTCCATTTTTGGATATTCTTGGCCCCTAATTAAAAGGAGAGGAGATTAGAAGACATTTATCCAAGCTTAGACACAATTAATCACTCTCAAAGGCTCAAGGAAGACTTGGAGAGCAAGGAGGAAGAAGGAAGGGGAGAAGAAGAGGAGAAATCGGTGGAGGACTTGCTAGATCTAGGAGGAATTTGTGAGTTTGAACTTGTTTTGTTTTGCAATTTGAGAATTGGAGTTTGGATCTTGTGATTTCCCTTTGAATTGAATGAGATTTGGCTTTGATTTGAGTTGGATGATTGAGATTTGTTTGCTTTGTCTTTTGATTGCTTTTTACTCTTTCCATATGGAGTAGATTCCATAGTCTTGGGCTATGGGGGAAACCCCTAGCTAGGTTTGGGTGTGAACCCCCAATTCCATAGCCTTGAGTGCTTGATCTAGGAATCCTCTCTACATAGAGCTACAATCACTTGTGAAAGCAAGGGATCAAGGGCTTGTGATTGGCAAGAGTGAGTGAAAGCAATCTCGAGCCTATCACTTGAACTTGTATCGAAAGGGAAGTCAATCTCCCTAGGGTCGATATATAGAGTGGCGGGATCGAAGGTGGACAACCTCGATTCTACGAAGGATCAACACTCATTGCTGAATTGGGGTGGAATTACCCACATCTAGTTAGGGAAGGAACCCAAAAACCCAAGACCGATCTACCCATTTTGCCTAGTTCGACTTACACAGACGTCGGGCCCGACTTGAAGTGTGTCGGTCCCGTGCAATCCGACATCGATCCTCCTCGGGCCGAAGTGACCCATGTCGGTCCCGAGCGGTTTCCTTTGATTTTCCTTGTTTTTTATCCCTTTCTTTCTCTTTTGCAAGTCTTTTGGTACACTCATCGCACGAACTCCTGAGCGTTCGACACCCTACCTTTGTACTACTACGGGGTTCAGTTTTTAATTGAATTTTGACCCTCCAATCCGGACCGATCAGAAACTTGGCGCCGTTTCCGGGGAGTTCTACTTGTTTGAGGTACCTCTTTTGTTGAGTCTTTGATTTTGTAGTGATTTGGGTGAGGTATTAGCCCGAACCCCTTGTTTGTTTTGATTCGGTTTTGTTTGTGTCTTTGGTTATAGGTGTATGCGAGCTCGTTCCGTCCGATGAACGCTTGAGTTCGACTTTGTGAGTGATCCGGAGAGCATAATCAAGCAAGCTCGAAAGAAGAAGAGAATGGAGAACCAAGCACTACATGATGATGAGGTCGCTAGGATGAGGGCCGACATGGCTCGTATGCAACTTGAGATGGAAAATCGGGATGCCGAAGTAAGGAGGGAGCGTGAGCAAAGGATGAGATTGGAGGCTCAACTCAACACCCAACCCAGGAATGCACGCCAATGCATGCATCCGGAGTTGAAGGTGCCGGAGCCGGCCGTTGTCTTACCGGAGGTTTCAAAGAACTTCGAGATCAAGACTCAATTCATATCACTTATCAAGAGGGACCAATTTGAGGGGCGATCGAATGAGTGCCCGATTGAGCATGTGAAGAGGTTCAGGGATATGTGTGAGACTATCTCGACGGATGAGGAGACGCTAGAGTACGTGCTACTCAAGGCTTTCAAATGGTCTCTAGGAGGCAAAGCGGCACATTGGCTAGAGAGCCAAGCTCCTCGATCCATCACAACATGGCGGGCTCTCAACGAGGCATTCTTGATGAAGTTCTTCCCACCAACAAAAACAACGGAGCTTAGAAGGAAGATAGCAAGTTTCCAACAAGGAGCCAACGAGCCACTCTTTGAGGCTTGGGATCGGTTCAAGGAGATGTTGAGGCAATGTCCAACACATGGGCAACAATCATATGTTCTCCAAGACATATTTTTCCAAGGAATCAACCCCGCCACCAAGGACAAGTTGAATCTTCACACCGATTGTGGGTTCATTGATTTGCCACCGGAGCAAGCATGGGAGTTACTTGATAAACTCTCCGACTACGAAGCCATGTACGGAGTGAGTCAAGTCAACAAGGAGGCAAGAGTCCATGGAGATGGTACAAGGAGGCTCTATGACCCGAAGAGTGAAGAGGTCGACAAGGATGTGAAAATTCAATTTCTTGAGGATGAGTTGAACAAGATGAGGAGGCAAATGAATCACCTCAAGCAAAGCTCAAGTTCATGTGAAGAATGTGGATCTTTCAAGCATGTTGCTCAAGAGTGTCCCAATGAACGCCAAGTTCGCTTGGCCGAGCAAATCGAGGAGGCACACTTTGTTCAAAGAAACTGTGGAGGAAGAGCCAACTTCAACAACGGAGGCAATGGAGGAAATGGAACCAAGGCCAAGCCAATGGCTACAACAACAACTACAACCAAAACGAGCCAAGGGCCCAACCACTACCATACCGACCTCCGGGATTTTATGAGCAAACTCCACAATGGGCACAAGAGATGAGAGGCGATTTCAAGGACTTGAAAACTCAATCCACTAATGTTGAGATGCGAGTTGATGAGATGGGCGCCGAATTCAAGGAGTTTGGTGTATGGAGAAGACAAGTTGACAACCAATTAGCTCACATTGCAACTCAACTTCCGAGAGAGAATGGGAGACTCCCGGGCCGACCCGAGGAGAATCCCCGTGCCCCACAACACCAAAATGAAGTCCGAGCTATAGGTTGAGGAGTGGTCGGAACTTGCCTGAGCCACATGTGCAAAGGCCAAGAGAAGAGAGTCGGACCGAGTTACCCAGCAACTCGGGCCCGACGTGCCCAGATATCGAGCCAGAAGACGGAAGAGGTCCCCTGACTAGGACTGAGGAAGAGAGGAACTCGGGCCCGACATGCCCTGAAGTCGGACCGACTTCCCAAACGTTGCTCTACCCCCAGATCGAGGACCAGCACATCGGGCCCGACGTCGAGCCCACATCGGTCCAAGCAGAGAATGGTCTGAGTGAACCAAGCCGTTCCAAGGAAGTCGATCCAAGCAAGAATCAAAGCGGCACAACTCTTCCTTACCCATCAAAGAAGCCCAAGGAGGTTGTAGAGGGCAAGTTCAAGAGGTTCTTGAAGCTTTTGCAAGGGTTGAACATCACAATACCGTTCACCGACGCTCTAAATGAGATGCCTTCATATGCTAAGTTCTTGAGAGAGATTTTGAGCAAGAAGAGGTCGATTGTGGAAATGCAAGATGAGGTGAAAATCTTGGAGCTACCTCAAAAATTGGGAGACCCTGGGAGATTTGCAATAGCCGTGGGTATTGGGTCCCGAAGTTTCTAAGCTCTATGTGACCTCGGAGCAAGCGTGTCGGTTATGCCCATGAGCATTTGGAAGAGGGCTAACCTTGGTGAGATTGAGCCGGTTGACATGTCTCTCACTATGGCTGATGGTTCAACTACAAAGGCTACGGGAATTTTGGATGATGTCCCGGTTAGAGTGGGGAAGTACTTTGTCCCCGACGATTTCGTGATCCTTGATATGAAAGAAGATCCTTTGGTGCCTATTATTCTTAGAAGGCCGTTTCTAGCCACGGCGGGAGCAAAATTTGACGTGAAAAACGGGAAGGTGACTTTTGAGATAGGAGAAGACAAGGTGGAGTTTCACTTCAACAAAGCTCTAAATGAACCAGACGCCTTGGCAATCTTGAAATTGGAGGAAAATGCCAAGAGGAAAAGAGAGGAAGTGGATGCCACAAGAGAGGAAGAAGCACCTTTGAGGAACCATGAAAGGGTCAATGCTCTAGTTCAAGAGAGAGAGTTGGTGGATCCATTTGAGCACCGGCCCAAGAAGAGTCAAGAGGTGATGAAAGTCCAAGGAGCAAGGAAGAGTATCCTTCTTCGTATCCTTTTGATGTGGGAGACTCTTATATTTGTTTAAGTGACTTGAAAGAGGATCTAAGGGATAGTTACATATGTTTGAGTGATTTGAAAGAAGATTTGAGCTACAATGTTATTGAATCTCCTAGAAATTCTCTAGATGTTTGTGATGTAGGGAAGGAAGATCAAGTTGAGAAGATGCAAGAAGTGCAAGCCTATACTTTGGAGGACAAAGGTGAAAGAGAGTTTGAGGGCCATGCCTACATCAACCACAAGTGGTGGTTCTACGGCTATGAAGGGAATGGCAATGGACATGACTATGGTGACCAATTCACTATCTTTCATCCACCATGAAGGTCGAGCTTAGAAGTCAACCTAATGACTTAAAAGAAGCGCTTCTCGGGAGGCAACCCGAGCTTAGTAGGTTTATTTTCGTAGTTTTGGTTTAGTTTTTTTAGCTTAGCTTAGATTCTCTCTAATCTCTTCTTAGCATGTATTTTGTGGATTGTTGGTGTTATATGTGCTTCATGATTGGGTAAAGGTAATGGAGAAAATAATAAAAGGATTTGTGGGAAGAGAAGTAGCATTGATGAGGTAGTTTTTGGGAGTCGAACCAAGCCGGGTCGAGGTACCCAGAACATTGGGCCCGACTTAGTGCAACTCGGTCCGACTAGGTCGGTCAACCGTGGTCAAGATTTGAAGAAAATCCCCATTATACCCCTCTGACCTGACTTTGTTTCTTTCCCATTTAAAGCCTATTCCCCTTACCTACCCCCATCACCTTCATAACCACCTTCCCATAAATACCAAGCTTCCCTTCATCAACACCAAAATCGGCCCTCTCATCCATCACATTCGATCCACCCTTGCAAACCCTCAACAATCTCGATCCAACACCCTAGCCATCCCCAAGCATCGATCCTTAGGAGAAAACCCCAACAAGTTCCATTGTTCTTCATCCCTCTCCTAGATCTAGGAAGAAAATTTGAGTTCTAAGGAGTTTGATTGCTAAGAAGTCTATATCTCTTCAAATTTGGTATGTGAACCTCGATTCCTATCTAATTCCTTGTGAGTTTCATGCTTTCATTGCTTGAATTGAGTTTTGCCGTGATTGAATGATTTTAGATCTTAAGCATCCATGGCGTTTTGCATGCATAAGAGAATTTGTTCTTAATTGTTGATTGTGCATGATTGAACCTTCTTGGAACTTCGATTGGTGAAGATACATGATTGATATTGGATTCTAGGAGCATGATAGGTTGATTTTTGGGTGAACTTGCATGAGAAGACGAATTTAGAATCGGACCGAGATACCCAGGTACCTCGTGCCCGACATAGGAGAGTCGGTCCATCACTTCGGACCGAGGTTGAGAGCACCTCGGGCCCGATGTCTTGAGTTGGTCGGTCCTAGTTCTAGTTGTCTTTCTCTTGTGTTGGCAATAGGATTCATGAGTTTGATTGTTGGTTATGGCTTGATTATCATGATATATCTTCTAGCTTGACCATTGTTTTGTGATCCTTTGTTCATACATGTTGGATTTTGTGAGTTCAGTGTCTAGAGGATAAGTATGGGGTCATTCTTGTGTGATGAGTTGTGAGTTGTGAATATGCATGATTTTGTTGAGGTTGTATGGATTTTATCTTGTAGTTCTTTGCTTTGAGTGTGTGTAGGTATCATGGCAACCTGAGCATCTTCTTCACACATGGAGAGGCCTTCAAAGAAATCAAAGAAGTCAAAGAAAGCGCCAAAGATGGATGATGTGCAATTTGATGATGATGATGTGATTGAAGTTATGAGCGGTACATGGGTCTAGCTCACCACACAAGGTGGCTAGATTGGGAGGCTATAAGGAAGATGGGGATGGAAGTAGCTCTCACCCGTTGCTATGCTCACATTGGCCTTGATGTGATGTTGAGGTGGAACAACACCCACTACCCCGCCTTGACATCGGAATTCATGGCCACCATCAAGTGCACTTATGAAGGAGTAGAGGACAATGAAGGCATGATCACCTTCCAATTGGGCAATGATACATAAGAGCTTTCACTCCGGAACTTGGCGGTCTATCTTGGATTTCCTTTTCCAAGAGACGAAGCTTTTGTGGACAATGAGAAGGTGAACTATCTTTGGAAGTATGTAGCGGGGAGGAGTGAGATGAGGAAAGAAGCTTCTACAAATGAGATTGCTAGCCCTCTCTTCCGGGTGATGATCGGAGTCTTGGGATGTGCCATCTATGCCCGACACGAGCTAAGCAAGCAGATGAAGGAGGAAGCCATGTTGCTCCATGAGATGCTATTCCACACCGAGAAGCCATTGAACCTCACATGGGAATGGGTGAAAATGGTGAGGGACTTCCAAAACTCTTCCCGGGGCTGATGTGGGGACCAAAATGAAGCTCCAAGACCAATGGAACGCTAAGGGAAAGCCCACACCTAGTGACGCCGCCGACGCCCTTAGCCCGACCGCACCTACTCACGACACCGAGCCCTTTTTGGGTCGAATCACAAGGGCTCGAGCTCATGCCTAGCAAGAGGAGCTCCAAGCTAGACTTATGGCCCAAAGAGTGCCGAGCAAAGGCGAAGAAGGCGAGCTTTGCTTGTTAGTAGTCACCGGGCGCGCCGAGCCGCAAGTGCCGGGTGCCTCGCCTTGTGCCACATGTGTGCCTCCATTAAAGGATCATTAAATGCCACGTTTTTCCAAGGGTTTCCCACCTCCTTTTCTGAGCCAAGGCTGGTCCATGAAAAGCCTTATGGGAGACTCTCATTTCTTATTTAAAGGGGACGCCCCCTTTCATTTGGTAGATTGGAATCAAAACTCAAACCCTTGTGTTTCCTATTATGTTTTGCATTTGTTTTGCCTTTGGATTTCGGCTATAAGCCTTGAATAAGATTGACCTCTTGTTTTTCTTATTACAAATCAGATTCGTGAGTTTGATATACACATTTATGCTGTGTATTTAGATGGGGTTTTAGCATACTTTTAGTCATGTTTTAGGTGCTAAAGTTGGAGTTTGGAGCGTTAAAGAAGGAAGAGCCGCGGTACCCTGAAGACCACTTGAAGCTGGAATGAAGAAACGAAGAAATACATGTTCTGTGGGAGGCGACGACCGCTGCCCCATAGGCGGTGACCGCTGCCAGTACAGAGGCGAATTCTTGCTTTAAACGCTGCGTTTTGTTTAGTGACCTTATGGATATTATTTTAGGTCCGGTTTTTATGTATTTTTGGATAGATGTTTTCTCATATTTAAGGGCTTTTGAACCCTTTGTTTAGACCTAGTTTTTGAGTTTGGAATTATTTTGTAATTTGGAGATCTATGGAGAACTAAGCCTCTTTGCTTAGACAGACAATTGAAGTGTTCGTTCTGATTCAGTTGTGAGATTTCTAATTCCTTATCGATTGCATGGATTTAATCTCTTCTCTTGCTTGAATTGCTATTGACTTGTTTCAATAATTTCTAGCCTGATCATCTAGGATTTATTGTTATTAGGTTATTGCTAGATTTAGAGTATTTCTGGTTGAGCATCTCTAATTCATAAGTAGCAACTGTATCGTGCTAATATCTGGTTGTGTTAGTCTTATGCATAACAGAATTGATTTGCATTCTAGGGTAAAAGCGGGGTGTTTTATCTTAGTTTGTATCCAATTATATTCCTGATGTTGAATGCTGCTAGTTAGATTGAATATTGATAGTTTCATGATTATTTATCTAGTTAGGGTTAATAGTATCTGGTTGTGCTATTAATTACTTTTGAAAAGGAATTGGAATTTCCATTGCATAGATATTGAATGAAATCAATGATCAACTTGTCAAGCGAATGCGGATGTTTATTTGTCTAAGTGTTTCCAAATACTGATTAATAAACTCTTGAATTCGAATGGTTTGCATGTTTTGTGTGAATTAAACCTAAAAACCCCCCTTGTTACTTCTGTTTGACACATAATTCTCTGCTAAAGATAACTTGTCTCCCTGTGGAATCGACCCTTACTTGCTTTATACTTAGGTTTAAGTTAGTGTGGTATTCTTTGCATAATTGTGGTTTAAAATGACTAAATCATCGTTATCAAATTGGCGCCGTTGCCGGGGAGGCAATAATTATCTTTGGTGTGAATTTTTGTGCCAAACTTGGTGTGAATCTATCTTACGGTTCACACCACCTGTGCTACTAATCCATGGCTTTGTTCGAGTGTTAACAGTTTCAGGATGAACACTTTCATGAATACTTGACTGGATTCCAAAAGTATGCGGATGACCTTGGTGCTTGGGGATATCATTATACTGTGGGTGATGTTTGCAATGGCATTGTCAAGGGTATAAATCTGGAGACTCGAAGGATGGGATACTACATGAGTAATAGAAGGCTTTTTGTTATGGAACCTATGGAATGTTGGGATTTCCTTTGTTTTATGAGCCACCAATGTCTTTTGGTTGAATCATCTCAATCAATACCACGACCGGTTGAGACTTGTGATGCTTCTCTTGACGATATGATGAAGGATCTTGCTAAGAGGATGGATGATATGAGTACGGAGTCTACAGAACACTATGAAAGGTGCTACTCACTTTGTCATCCAACAACTTCAGATAAGTCCATTGAAATCAATGAGCCAGATCCATCCCTTCCCACACGATTTGAGGAGATTGAGGAGTCTATTACTGTGAAGGAAGAAGAGTTCTTCTCTGATAGTGATATGTTCTTTGAAGATGATATGGGCGACTATGTGAACGCAAATGAGGAAGATGATATTATAGAGGATTGTGCTTCACCAACAAAGTTCCCCATGCCTTCTACTCCGAAATCAACCTTATTGGTTATTGAGGATCCAGGTATTCCTTGTTCCAATCTCTCATTACCCATTGTTCTTTATTCCCTCAAGGAGTCAAGTTTAGAGCCTAATGAAAAATCTAAAAATTACTTAGAGTTCATCCCTATGAAAGTGGTAATGCTAGTAAGCGCTTTGACATCTCTTGTTCATATTCTAAGAAGCCACCACTTATGTTGAATTGGTTTGAGCATATGCCATTTTATGAAGATTGGACACACAAGTTTGATAAGTTGAAAAGATTTTTGAATGACATGTTATTTAGTTTCAATTTATCATTGGGCTACTTATGTTTCTTTGAGATGAGCTCGCAAGAATTTGATAGGTTGTTAAGGGCATTGACAATGTCCAATCTTGTGAAATCATACGAGGCGTCGAGCCACGACGATAACTAAGGAGCTTATCAGGAGGCAACCCGATGTAGTTTATTTCTTTCCTTTAGATTAGCTTAGATTAGTTTCCCTTTGTTTTTCTATTGCTTCGAACTAACCTGCAGAAAGACAAAGAATCACGACGCACTGGCAGCGACCGCCGCCCCAAGGCAGCCACCGCCGCCAAAACAAGCTCAGCTACGACATTCTACGATTTAATGGCAGCGACCGCTGCCATTATTTCCGGAAAACGGACGGTGTCCGTGGCGGCGACCGCCGCCAATTCTACTTCAGCTACGGCCTTCGTCACAAAAAATGGCAGCGACCGCTGCCATAAAGGCGGCGCCCGCTGCCTTTTCGGGTTTGGCAAAAAAAAAAAAAAAAAATCGGGCAATTGTTTTGTTCGCTTCTTTCTTCCTCGCTACCTAGCGATTGACCGTCAAGAGGCTACTTCTTCTTCTACTATTGTCTCCCCTACATCTATTACAGTTGAGTTTAAGAAGGGAGAGAATGATGATTTTGATGATGAGGAGGATGAGATGCATCAGGTTGCGACTATTGTTGGGTATCCAATTGGTTCTCAGAGACATATTTGGAAGATGATTTAGAGCATGGATACTTGTCAACATGATTGTAGAGGAGGATTTTCTTACTTTTCATGAGGAGGAGAGGTAGTACCATAAGCAACAGACACACTACTTTCAACAGCAGGCGACATTCTTTAAGCAGTAGTGGCTTGGATACCTATCCTACCCTGACTATCTGCTACTACCACCACCTTCACAGACTCACAGTAGTGTAGGTGGCCCATATCAACACCATGGAGGAGCATATGTGTCAGTAGAACTTATTCTTGGGTTCTCCACATTCTGATCTAGCCACCACCACCTTTATAGTAGTGGTATTTTTCCTTACTTCCCCTTATATTATTTTTGTCTTTCTACATTGAGGACAATGTTTATTATAAGTGTGGGGGAGTTGGATTTATATTACTATTGCTATTACTTAAAAAAAAGCCATAAAAATAAAGAAAAAGGCAGAAAAATCCTGGGGTGGACTGAAAACCTGAAAGGGCAGTTCAAGTAAAAAGCAGGTAATCTGACAGGCATTAGGGTTGGGCAAAAATAGATTTTTGAGTGATGTGAGATGGTGAGCCCAACATTGAAAAATGAAAAGAGAGATGTTAGGTGAAAACCTGAAAAGGCGCCTAAGCAAAAAGAGTGAAAGAAAAAAGAGTGTTTTAGGATGTTCTTTTGACTGGAGCTGGTGACATAAGAAGTGGAGTATAGGAGTGTTTTCGGGTAGGTTTTCACTTGGAGGGATAAGGTGTAGTTTATTGATTTTCATCCTCTTTATTGGTGCATATTAATTGATAGATGTTGGATGTGTGGAGTAGGTGTTAGATAGTTGATGGCTGAGTTGTAGTGCTGAGTTGTGTTGATTTGAGTTGTATTGTTAGGATTGATGGATGCTGGAGCTGATTATGTTATATTTTGTTATGGGATGGTTGGTTAGGAGATTTGATGGTTACTTGATGATCTAGGTTGTTATTGATTACGAGTGTTAGTTTTCTGATTCACTCGAGACGAGTGAGATTCAAGTGTGGGGGAGTTTGATATACACATTTATGTTGTGTATTTAGATGGGGTTTTAGCATACTTTTAGTCATGTTTTAGGTGCTAAAGTTGGAGTTTGGAGCGTTAAAGAAGGAAGAGCCGCGGTACCTTGAAGACCACTTGAAGCTGGAATGAAGAAACGAAGAAATACATGTTCTGTGGGAGGCGGCGACCGCTGCCAGTACAGAGGCGAATTCTTGCTTTAAACGCTGCGTTTTGTTTAGTGACCTTATGGATATTATTTTAGGTCCGGTTTTTATGTATTTTTGGATAGATGTTTTCTCATATTTAAGGGCTTTTGAACCCTTTGTTTAGACCTAGTTTTTGAGTTTGGAATTATTTTGTAATTTGGAGATCTATGGAGAACTAAGCCTCTTTGCTTAGACAGACAATTGAAGTGTTCGTTCTGATTCAATTGTGCGATTTCTAATTCCTTATCGATTGCATGGATTTAATCTCTTCTCTTGCTTGAATTGCTATTGACTTGTTTCAATAATTTCTAGCCTGATCATTTAGGATTTATTGTTATTAGGTTATTGCTAGATTTAGAGTGTTTCTGGTTGAGCATCTCTAATTCATAAGTAGCAACTGCATCGTGCTAATATCTGGTTGTGTTAGTCTTATGCATAAGAGAATTGATTTGCATTCTAGGGTAAAAGCTGGTTGTTTTATCTTAGTTTGTATCCAATTATATTCCTGATGTTGAATGTTGCTAGTTAGATTGAATCTTGATAGTTTCATGATTATTTATCTAGTTAGGGTTAATAGTATCTGGTTGTGCTATTAATTACTTTTGAAAAGGAATTGGAATTTCTATTGCATAGATATTGAATGAAATCAATGATCAACTTGTCAAGCGAATGCGGATGTTTGTTTGTCTAAGTGTTTCCAAATACTGATTAATAAACTCTTGAATTCGAATGGTTTGCATGTTTTGTGTGAATTAAACCTAAAAACCCCCCTTGTTACTTCTGTTTGACACATAATTCTCTGCTAAAGATAACTTGTCTCCCTGTGGAATCGACCCTTACTTGCTTTATACTTAGGTTTAAGTTAGTGTGGTATTCTTTGCATAATTGTGGTTTAAAACGACTAAATCATCGTTATCAGTAACATCGAATCCTCCTTGAGATTCAAGTGCAAAGTGAGTCATATCTTTGTTCTTGGATTTCGTAGCTTGAGTTCGAGTGTGGTGGGTTACATCCACACCCTAACTCATTCATATCCTTCGACAAAAACTAGGGCAATCTTCACCACCCTTATCTAATTTCCAACCCTCCCACACGTCCATCAAGTTCCACAAAAACTAGGGCAATCTCAAGAGCAATCGGTCTAAGGCGAGAGGGAAGACAACTAGCGTGTCCTTGCACCGACTTCAACGATCCTTGATTCTATCACTATGTCTCGTAAGATAAAATTGGAGGTCAATCGACGAGCAAGGTCAAGATCTTTCCGCAAGTCATGAGCTTTCAAATTAAAGATGGCCTTAAAGTATGTGAAATTATCTTTGAAGTGATATCAAGTGACATGTCCAAGGCCTCCATGAAAAAAAGATGAAATTAGAGATATTTTCGGAAGTTTGAGATCTCATCACAACCTGAGTAATGTTCAGTAAAACAACCATAACTTTGGCTAGCAAATTGATCTTGAGGTGAATCAATATTCTTTGAAATGCTTATTCAAAGATCTACAACTTCATGGTTGACGTCATCATGAGAATCCAATGAATAGATGGTCCAAATCGCATTTTACTCAGATTAGTACAAGATCTTACGGGAATCTTTGACTTTCGTTATTTCTATCGTTAAGATATTATCTTATCTTTTATTTATTTCAATTTTTCTAGATTTTGTTTTGTGAAATTATGTATTTTATTATATTTTACTTTCCTATTAGGATTAGGCACTAGGTTTTGTCTTTGAAAACACATGTAATCTCGTTTAATAAAATTATGATAAAACTATTGTGTCTTCACCCAGAAGATGTTCCTTGGCTAAGGTGTTCCTCACTTGTTCATCCCAATAACTCAAATTGTTTGTGTCTTCTTCATTCCTTGTTCTTTGAATCTTATTTGTTCGTTTGAGAGAAATCGAAATCTATATCTTGGGCAATTCTCTATCGTGATAGCCTTCACCCAGAAGATTGTCACGTATCAATTGGTATCAGAGCTCAGCGGTTTCAAGGTCAAAGATCAAGTTGATTCCTTGCAAGGCAACTCGTTCCTAGAGAAGATATCAAGGTTATTGTCGAACGTTCTGGTCATATTCGAAACCTTTTGGAGTTATTTTATGGAATCTGATTTTATACTCTTGTAGATAATTTCGATCTGAGTCCGTGCATATAAAGTTCTACAAAATTTGACGTTGTTTGACCCCTAAAAAGCTCAAAATACTCTACAACCCTAATCTGGTGCGAGAAGAAGTTCCTTGTTGTGAAATGTTAAACCTTTGTCACACTTGTTCAACAATTCAGCATTAATGATAAAAAAAGAAGTTACCATGTCTCAGGAGTCGCTAATCCAATTCAAGTTGACTGCTTTTATGGAGAGTATGATCCTACTTATTACTTTGAGTAAGAAGACAACCCAAACTTTTTAGTTAGTTTGTAGGAAAGATGTCTAACATGGAGCCAGTGGAAACAACAACAACAAGCCTTCACGTATGGTGGAAGGAAACTACGATCGCCGAAGAGAAAGGATGGCTGCTTGGATAAGGAGTGTTGACTACCGGTGCTGGTTGGTCATCACGAAAGATGACTTCAAAGTTGACGCTGACAAATTTGACAAGGAAAATACATAGGGTCCTGATGAGTGGGAGCTTATGGAGACCAACGCCAAAGCTACCGTCCTTCTCCAGAACGTCATGTGTGAACAGGATGCCACTAGTGTTGGAAACCTGGAAATGGCTAAGGAGATGTGGGACGCTGTTGAAAATTTCCACATTGGGACAACTGATATGAAGGATAATCACCAAATGAACGCCAAGAGAGAGTTCTTCTGTTTCTGTATGGAGCAAGGCAAATCTGCCTAGAGCTATCCCTTTCGTTTTGAGGCCCTATGCAACAAGCTCACCCAGTTGGAAATCTCAGCTAAAGAAATCACTAACAAATTGAAATTCCAACAAGTCATTGATGGATGGATGGTTTGTTGAAAGTAAAAGCTAACTTTGTGGAAAAAGAAGACACCTTTTTCCACAAAGCTCTCTTACCGCCCTCTGAAAAGCGATTGTGCGAAGTTCGTTGAGTGCTTTTCGTGGTGATCACGCAAAGTTCGATCTCGTGCGTTGCTTTCGATTTCTCATCGATAGGTGGTGCGATGGGGAGAGCAAAGGGAAAAGGATCTTCCTCGGCTGTTGGAGGTGGCAATTCTGGCTCTATGCATTCGGATAAGGGAATTGGTGATAAAACCCTAACTGTTGCGAACTCTTCTGTGAGATCGGATAATTTGGACAAGATTAAGGAAACTGGGGTTGGAATTGGCTCGGATTCGAGTGCTAAAGGCCAAATTGATGAATCTGCTGGAGCAATTCCCCCGATCGTTCCTAGATCTGAGAATTTTGGTGGAACTCGATTGAAGAAAACTTTTGCTGAGGCTTTGACTGGAATCAAGGATGTAATGAATCGTAATAAACTTGATTTCATTCCTGATGTTAATAAGGAGATCTATAAGTTTGATAGTTCTGAAATTGCTAAAGAATCAAATGAATGGAAAGCTGTCTTGATAGGGGGAATCATTGGAAATGGAGTTTCGTATAACAACTTCCAGCTGTTTATGAAGGATTGTTGGTCATCTATTACTCTGCCTGATGTCTTCCTGAAGAAGAATGGGATCTGGATCCTCAAATTCGCTTCTGTGGATGATCGTGATTGGGTTTTGAGGGAAGGACCATGGTTTATTGGTGGTTCTAGGCCTCTGGCTCTTAAAATCTGGTCATCAGGTATGCCTATGAACTAGTCTGTATTTGACAGCGTTCCTGCTTGGGTGTTAATCCATGAAATTGATCCTATTTTCCTATCCAACCATATGCTAAGTGTAATTGGGAGCATTATTGGAGAACCTATTTGTATGGACGACTTCACAGCTTCTAGGAAACGCCTGTCTTATGCTAGACTCCTTATTAATATCTCTGTGGAAGGGGCTAATAGGAAGGAGGTGATTCTAGAAAGTCAGGATGGTAAGAGATTTGTGCTGAAAGTGGAGTTTGAATGGCTGCCTTGGTCATGTTCTCACTGTATGCAGTTTGGGCATAAAGAGCAATTCTGCACAAAACAGGGTAGAGGTGGTGTCAATAGTACTGGTTCTAAGGACAAGCAGAAGGTGTGGGTGAAGAAAACTACTGTCAACACTGCTGCTGTGCCTGTTTCAGATCCTGGTCCTTCCAAAGTGGCTAATGGACAGGTAGGCAATTCTGTTTCTGCTCAGGCTATTATCTCTTCTCAACAGAATCAGGTAGTGCAGGAGGAGAATGTGAATGACAGAAAGGGGAAAGAGTCTCTGGCTAATTCTGAAGATGAGGTCTCTGATGAGGAGTGGATTAGTTCCTCTAGAAGGAAACATAGATCCCATTCACCTCCTGTCTATGGACTGCGTGTTAGAGGTAAGAAGAACAAGGCACCACTTCAGGTGGCTAGTAAAAAGAATTCTGACAAAGGCACTTTTGGAAAGGGTCCTAGCAGCCCTAATAAGAGGTTAAATGGCTGAGATCAAAGTGTGTTGCTGGAATCTTAGGGGATGTAATAAAGCCCCTAAGATTAGCCTAGTGAATAGGCTAACTAGTAAAAATAATATTGCTATTATGGCTATATTGGAAACTAAGATTGCTCTAGATAATGAGATGGATATCTCTAGGAGGTTGCTTAGAGGTTGGAGTTTTGTTACCAATAGTTCTATGGATCATAAAGGAAGGATTTGGTTGGCTTGGAAAACTGATGTTGTTGAGGTTACTGTTCGAAATATTCATCACCAGTTCATTCATTGCAAGGTCTGTAGTAAATATACTCATACTTCCTTCTTCTCTACTATGGTTTATGCTTCTAATGCTGCTACTGGAAGACTTGAAGCTTGGAATAGGTTGAAGGTGTTGAGGAATTCTGTCTCTGGGCCTTGGTTGATTTCTGGGGATTTTAACTGCATTTTGGATGCCTCAGAGAAGCTCACTTTTAGAAGAGATGATTTCTCAGTCTCTGAGGAGTTGTTTGATTTCTGTAATGAGCTTGAAGTTTCAGATATTCCTTATTCAGGAGCAAAGTATACTTGGAGTAATATGCAGGATGGGTTCAATAGGATTGCTTGCAAGTTGGATAGGGCCTTATGCAATGAGGATTGGACCACTTTCTTTCCTTGTAGCACTTCCTTCTTTGCAGATCCTCAACTTTCTGATCATTCTCCTTGTATTGTCAATGTGAACCCTGCTTCTGTGGTTAAAAGAATTCATTTCAGGTTCAGGAATTACTGGACTGATGAAGCTGATTTTAAGCAGGTGACAGAGAGTGCTTGGAATGCTTTGGTGTATGGTACAGCTCAGTTCAGATTAGCTCAAAAGTTGCAAAACACAAAGGCTCGTCTTAAGCAGTGGCAGAAAGGTAAACAAATTCATCTTGAGAAGGAAGTGGAGAACTGTCTTGCTATTCTTTCTGAGAAAAATACTGCTTTGCATTTGGATATGTTCTGTGTTGAGAAACAGCAGGCTGTTAGTGAAGCTAAAGAAAATTTGAATTTGAGAATGGGACAGTTGAATAGCTTTCTTGCTCAAAGAAGTAAAGTTGATTGGCTTAAGCTTGGTGAGGAAACATCTCCCATTTTTTATAGATGCATTAGAGCTAGGAGAGCTATGAATAATATCTTTGTGCTAAAAGATAGTGAGGGCAATTTAATTGAAGATAGTGCTGATATTGAGGAGGAGGTGATTCTTTTCTATAAGAACCTCCTTGGAGTTGAAACCAATTCAAATGCTATTCAGTTAGATAGACTTGAGGGCAGAACTTTATGTGTAGATTCTCATGCTGAGCTTGTAGCTATTCCCTCAGATATTGAAATTCAGAGAGTTGTTGTTGATATTAGCAATAACAAAAGCCCTGGCCTTGATGGTTTTGGCAGTCACTTCTTTAAATTCAATTGGAATTTGATTAAAGGTGATGTGGGAGAAGCTATTAAGGAGTTCTTTAGGTGTGAGAGATTGCTCAAGCAGTTTAATGCAACTTTTATCACTTTGATTCCCAAAATGGATAAGCCCTTCTTTGTCAAGGAATTCAGGCCTATTTCCTGTTGCAATACTGTGCTAAAGATAATTTCCAAAATTCTAGTAGCCAGAATTAGACCTTTGCTTGATGAGATTGTGGCAGTCAATCAAGGGGCCTTTGTTCCAGGAAGGAGCATAGCTCACAATTCTGCTGTTGCTCATGAGTTGGTAAAAGGTTATGAAAGGAAAGGAGTCTCTCCTAGATGCATGATTCAAGTGGACCTCCAGAAAGCTTATGACAGTGTGAGATGGAAATTTCTTGAGGAAACTATGGTGTATTTTGGCTTTCCTACTAAGCTCATTAACTGGATTATGCAGTGTGTAACTACTCCTAGATATTCAGTGATTATAAATGGAGAGCCCAAAAGTTTTTTTAAAGGGGAAAAGGGGTTAAGGCAGGGAGATCCTCTCTCTCCCTTTCTCTTTGTTCTGGTTATGGAGGTTCTTAACAGGAAGCTTAATGCTCTTAGTAGGAGAAGAGGCTTTAGTTTTCATCCGAAGTGCAAGCAGATGCAGCTAATCAACATTGCTTTTGCAGATGATTTATTGATTTTTTGCAAGCCTAATCCTTGCACTTTGCTCTTGATTAAGAACAGTTTGCTGGAGTTTGGTAGAGAGTCAGCGCTTTCAGCTAATGCTGCAAAAAGTAAAGTCTTCTTTGGAGGCTTGAGTGGGAGTCAGAAGGCTGAATATGAAACTCTTTTAGGCATTGCCCCGGGTCAATTCCCTATAAGATATCTAGGCCTCCCTCTTCATTCTAGGAGACTCAAAATTGGTGAATTTTTCCCTTTACTGAATAAGATAACTTCTGTGCTTCAGAGGCAGAATATGTCCAAGTTATCTTATGCAGGCAGAGTTCAAGTCATCAAGGCTATGATTGAAGGTATTCTCTCATTCTGGATGCAATCTGTTCTTATTCCTAAAAAGGTTATCTGCAAGATTATTAGCCTTTGTAGGTCTTATCTTTGGTCTGGGAGTATTGGAGGTAAAAGGAGCTTAGTGGCTTGGGTGAATGTTTGTAGGCCTGTGGATGAAGGGGGCTTGAACTTCAAAGAGCTATTGTCTTGGAATAAAGTCCTTATTTTTAAGCTGGGTTTTGATATTTTCATGGGGAGAGTGAATCTGTGGACTGAATGGGCAAGACTTAACCTGCTTAAGAGGAGCAGTTTCTGGACAGTAGCTACTTCTATTCATGATTCCTGGGTCTGGAAAAGCATCCTTCTTATCAGAGATCAAATCATTATCAAGCTAAATCTGCAAGCTGATATTGAGAGGGGTGGAGTGCTTAGACCTCAATGCCTTATTGACAAAAGAGCTAGGCTTGCAAATGATTTTGTTTATAATCTGTTTCGGCATGTTAGTGTGAAGAGAGATTGGAACAAGTTGATATGGAGGGGCATTCAGTCTAGGAAATGGAGTTTCCTAGCTTGGTTGATTACCTTGAAGAGATTGCCAACTGCAGTCAAGCTAAGTAACATTGGCTTAGTGCAAAACAGAATGTGCAGATTATGTTGTGAGGAGGAAGAAAATGAAGGTCATATCTGGTTCAATTGCAGGTTTGTGAACCAAGTCTCAGATAAGATGCTTGATTGGATTGGAATTTCCTTGAGATTCCATAGTGTGATCGAGTGGTGGCTTTGGTTCCTCAGTAGCAACAGTGGGAAAGGGAATATTTTTAGTACTAAGCTGCTTGCTGTGCTTGGCATCCTCTATTATACTTGGTGGGCAAGAAATGAATGTAGCTTCAGGAATTCTCAGCCTGATGTCAACAGTTGTGCAATGAGAATTATAGAAGTCTGCAAGCTAAGGATTATCACCAAGCTTAAGATCAATGGGAGAAGAGGTGAAGCCATGAGAAGGAGATTGCATTTGTAATGCTGGGGCTGGGTTGAGTGAGGGTCAGAGTGTGAAACAAGTCCCTCTCTTCATTCATTGCTGAGAGTTAGACTGGGGTCTGCTTGAGGACGCAAGAATGAGTTTGGCCTTCACAGTTGCATCGAGATCATTGCTTTGCTCTTGTGCTTAGGCATCTATTTGAGCTTAGTTTTGGTCCTTGCTGGGCGTTCGGACTTGTTTCTGTTTTGTTGTTTTTGTGAGGCTTGTAGGGGTGGGTTTCGGGTAGATGACTGTTCAAAGAGCTCCCCTCTTGCCTCAAGTGGAATGAGGGCTGCTGATGCACCCTCATAAGGACACTTAGGGGCAGTTTGTTCCATGTTTTAGCATCGTGGTGTAGGTGGAAGTGAGTGGCTTGCCATTTGGACCTCCCATCTTACACCCTTGCGGGAAGTTCGAGCTCTTTAGGTTTTGTGTATTTTTGTTTGTTGTCGTTTGAAGTCGTTGTGACTTTGTTTCCCTTTTCAATAATAGTTTACCATTTGCAAAAAAAAAAACAAGTCATTGATGAGTTAACTGGTGAATGGAACACCGATAGGACGTCATTCAAAGAGAGTACATCTAACAAGGAACTCCCAATGAGTGAAATCTTTGGGAACTGTATTCCTACCCACCTCAAACCAGCTACCCTTCGATGAGTAAGGAATAAGAAGGTTACAATGGTGTAGGGATAAACCCACCCACCCATATTCGACCCACCCGTTCTCAACCACGGGTGATGGGTGGGCCAGGTGATATATTTTTATTCACGGGTTGGGTGGTGGAAGTGCTCCACCTACCCATAACCCGACCCATGATCAGTCCTAGTGTTGAGAGTTGGGCATAGACCGACAAAATTTTGGAATAGAAGAATTTTGAATTCTAAAAACATATTTATAAATTTTTCATAGGGTATATCCATAAATTGAAATATATAATTCTATATTTAAAATACTTGAGGTATTCAAGCTGAATATTCGAGACATTCGGGCTAAGGCTATTGTCCACATTCCCCTATAAATTCGGACAGACCGGGTTTATTTATCCGAATGGGTTTGTAGTCTCGTCCATATCGGATCGTTTTCGGATGGATTGTGCAGATTGGGCCGCTGCCAAACATCGATGTCCATTTCCAAAATTTTATGCCAATTCAAGAACAACCCGAAACCACCAGAACCCGTATTTTTCCGGGTATGCTCGTGGGTCGGAATCGAAGAAGGGGAAAATTGGCTATTGAGACCCCGGAGGAAAGACTAATCCTTTACTCTCTCTCTCCGGATCGATCCATCGTTCAGCTGCTCAACGCAAAAGCCAGGTCTCTCTATCTCCCTTCTCAATCTGCTCCAGATTTCAGCTTTTTCCTTCTCCAATGTAATTGATGAGGATCTTCTTTTGGTAGCAGCTCGCGAAATGGATGAGACCGAATTCCAGCGCCTTCTATCTCTCTTCCCTGTCGTTCGATCCCGCGATTACCATGTACCTTCTCTTCCTCCATCAATATTGAGATCTTAATCTGATTTCTTTTTCCTTTTTCTTGTTTCTTTTGTCAAATACTGTTTAGATGCTTTTAGGCCCAATAAATTCCTGATTTGAGACGCTGGACTAGGTTTTTGAGAAGGTCATACTTTTGTCATTGGTGGTGAAGTCCAATTTAGGGGTTTCCAATATTAACGGTTGTTTCAGGGTTGTAATGGAATTGGCATTTTGGTAAAATGGAAAATCATTGGGTTTTCTAAATGATCAGGCCAGAAAGCACCAAGTTTATGACTCTTATAAGTAATGTTACATCTTAGTGTTTGCTTCTCATGAGGAGTAAGAAAATGCATAGTTTTTTTTAAATGCATGGGTATTGGGTGAGCTTAAGAACATTTTGGTGCAATTATGCTTAGTTTATGATTGCAGCTTGAACTCACAAGATATACAAAAGTGAATTTATTTCGTTTTGTTATCGATGATTTTTCATATGTATCTGTTTTGCTGAATGCTGGCCGCAACCTCTTAAAGCCATAAGCTTTCCCAATTCGCTGGCTTATCCTTTAATGAAAAACAGGTGGATCTTGTAGCTTCATCGAGTCAGTCAGTCTCCCAATCTGGAAAGGATGAGGTGATGCGCTGAATCCTATGCATTTCTGCTGAAGGGCGGTGTTTTGATACAGTATAATAAGGTTTGTTCATTGCAGGTTAAGCAATGGCAAGAAGGTTGGAATGAAGACGGTAATAAAGATTCAGAGACCACAGGTATGAGCCATAGTGATCTGATATAGCATATGATTTTGCTGCCCTTTTAGTCTTCTAGGTCATGTTTTGGGTTCGTCATCCATATATTTGCTTCTGGAAGCGTAGACATGATATCATACATGTGTACTGTTCTGTAAAGAGTAGTTGAGTATTCTATATGAACTTTCTTATGTGATAGGAACTGGCTGCATAACTGAACATATACATTGCCTTTACAGATGATTTTTGGGGTATGTTGAGACTGGCTGCAGAGAAGAAGGTCAGTATCTTCATTTCTGTACTCTCTGATTTCCTTTTTTTTTTCCTTTTTTTCATAAGGTAAGGGATTAGGGTCGCTACAAGTACTACTTGGGCTCGCCTAGAGCATCCGCAAGGATGAGACATGATTACTAACCAGCTCTAAAGATATTAGGGCAAAGCGCCACCATGGAGTCTTTAATTGTTTGATTAGAGATGTGACCCTTTAGTTGTTTAGCTATACTCTTGCATTATTGTCTTTGGTCATTAGGCTTCACTTTTATTTTTGTTGGTGATGTTACAATTTCTATATTTGCTGCTGATCAGCTTCTTGTTGGTCTCCTCTAGGTTGGTGCGGCCGACGCAGAGAAGTTCTGTCACTCATTTCGGAAGATCTATCAGAAAGTGGTAAACCTATTAACAAAGTCAAAAGATATTCTTACCTTTTTCTTACATGTGATATGGTTTGACCATAACCTTCTCAACTTTGTTTGCAGGTTTATGAAGGGGTGACTGAGGAGGCAGCCCAAAGATACATGAACTCGTGCTAGTTTTTTGCACTCAAAAGATATCTGAAGAAATTTGAAAATTCGCTTAATGGACCTAGTAGTAGTTCACATCTCATTCTGGGTACACTTTCCTTGTTTCCATCATGCATGGTATTGGTATATGTCAACATTATATGTTGAAAAAAAAAACCACTCAGTTGATGAAGATTTACCTCTGATTAAATGCGATTATATGAGAATGCTGAATTGTTTCCTGTTTGGAAAAAATTACATTCAAGTGACAATCAATATCAATCAATTCAATATATATATATTATAAAAGCCGACCGTTTTCGAGCCACCACGTTGATTCTGGCCCCACTAGATATTTAACCAAAATAATTTTTAAATTCTTTTAATTAACCACCGCAATTTTGCTATGTAAATTTTCCATCTTTTAATTAACTACCTTATCAACAATATCTATTCATACAATATCTATCCATAAAATATTGTACGTAAAATTTCAATATCTTTGACTAAAAATTGCTTATCTATCCACCATATATTGTACGTAGAAAGTGTACAATATCTTAATTAACTTAATTGCTTATCTATCCATATGTATATGTACGTAATTAACTTAATTTTCAATATCTTTTACTTTTTCTACGTAAATAATTTTCAAAATTGCTTTAAAATTATATATCTTTTACTTTTCAATATTATACGTAAATTTGTGGTAGATTCAACCAAATTTGCATATTATCTATCCATATTATCCTAATACTTGTGAGTCACCACGTTGATTCTGGTCTCACTGAATATTTGATAAAAATAGCTTTTATTTATGTTATTTCAATTAATCTAATTAAATTTCTTATTATCTATTTATGTAAAAGATATGACCAAATTTTCAAATTTTTGTAAAATATTCTATTTTTTTAATATATCACTTATCTTTTCTAAAGTTGATTTTGGACCCACCTTAATTTTGATTAAAAAAATAGTTTTTACTTGTGGTATTTCAATTAATTTGATAAAATTATATTATCTATTTATGTAAAAGTTATATTCAAATTTTGGTAAGATAATCTATCTTTTTTAATATATCACTTAATTGAAAAACATGATTCTAATATATATCTTGAATTTTCGAAATATAATTACTATGAACTAATTATATTTGATTTACTTAGTTAAATTAGATTTTTTAAGATAAAATTTTAAATTATTTTTTAATAGAAAGACTAATTTTGTTACTTTATTATTTGATTAACTTGAATAAATTTATCATTTTTAAGGTTAAGTTAATTATTTTCTATATTTACATGATCTACTATATTTTTTTACCCATTATGTTTGATTTTTTCTTTCTATCTTGATAACAAATTTATTTTTTTCAATCCAAATAATAATTTCGATTTCTATCTTGATAACGTACATCTTTTTCATAATTTTTATTTATTTATAAAATAATCCCATAATTTTCTCAAATTATACAAACACCCCTTATTTTCTTAATACAAACATACAAGGGGTCATTTTGAACCACCACATTAATTTTGACCCTGCCTCATATATAAAAACAAACTAATTTTTATTATTCTCACTATATAGGGTTTTCCTATTGAATTTCTTCTTATCTACTTATAAGAAAAAAGTTTTGTCAATTATTAATTCTTAAAGCATTAAAGGGAAAAATCTTTCACAAACAAATTAAGAAAATTCTATGAATATTGGATTCAAATTATTTCTTTAATACAAGTAAATTTGTGGTTTCCGACAATTTCTATTAAATTTATATAAACTTTATCAATTTATCAATTGCTAAAATTTCTTAAATTATATTTACATTTATGATAGTCGTTATTAATATGTGATAAAAATCGTAAGTAAAATATCAATTTATATTCTTATAATCAGATTTTATAAAAATATACAAATGAGTAAAAAATTATGTCTTATATATATTTTTTGGGTTATATGAACTTCAAAAACAATATCACTCTTTTGAAAAAGATAAAAAACATGTTCATATAATAAAACTTATATAATATTTTCCATATGAATATATAACTTTATTTTAATATTTTTATGTGAAATAGTCGTGCATGGCACGACAGGTTAATCTAGTTTGATTAAAAAACACCTATTTTTCAATTTCTGGGATTTCAACTTCTTCATATCAAATGAATTTAAATTGCCTAGGTCTGTATGTGTATGTAAGATTGTTTTCTCCCACTTTTTTGATTATCAAATTACTTTGCAAAGTTATATATGTAATTTCGTTTAAATGCCTACAAACTTTCCACAACCAAACAAAATACAATACATCCAACCAAACAAAATACAACATATAGCTGAATTCCTAGGAATTAGAGTGCTGTCAAATATTGTACTAAAATTCATAGGAAGTAGTTGGAAAATTTCAAATATTGTACTAAAATTCATAGGAAGTAGTTGGAAAATTTCATGTGGTACTCTCAAGTTTTTGGTTTTTCTGGACGGTGCTAAGGTTAAAAATTGATACCGGAAAATACCCCTGAACTTGGTTTTTCTGGACGGTGTTAAGGTTAAAAACTGATATTGGAAAATACCCCTGAACTCGTATAAAAGTTCGACTCTTACCTAAATTTGTAATTTTTCTCTTATATTTCACTAAATTTGTTTGAATTATATAACAAAGACATACTTTTATATTTATTAAGTTAAAATTCAATTATAATGTAAAAAATGGTTTAAATAACTTTTAAAAAATATTCTATTAAAAAATTATATAACTTATGTTTTCAAGTGAATTTTTGTTATACTAGCTAAGTGCCCCGTGCTTTTGTAGAAATTGATTTAATTTTATATAACTATATCTTACCTAAATGTAAACTTGGAAATTTTTGACATTAATTGTCCTCACTCCAATTTATTTCGTCATCTTATATATATTATATATATATATGCTACTATGTGATTATTTATTTTACCTATCCTATCTATCTACATGTAAAATTGTATTATTTTTGCATTAAATGCCTCAAATTAAATTCTTTTTAAGTAAATTGTATTTTGTTCAATCTAATATGGTATTGTTATTATTAGTTTATAGTATAATACTTATTATTATTTTATACTATATATTATCTCAATAAAATAATTTATGATTATATCCTTATCACTTTATACTATATATAATATACTCTATATTTTTAAATTTATTTCTTATTAAATTTTCATTATTAAATAAATTGTCATTATTAAATGTAATATGTCACTCTTATTGATAATTATGTAGATAAATTTGGTATATTATCCTATTGAATACATTTCTGATTAAATGATATGACATAAAACTGAAACATTCTATTTGCTTATTTTTATAATCATTCATAAATTTATTATTAGCTTAGACTATATATGTTATTGAATTATACTGTATCTATATGCGTCATAAACTTTTATTTTAGGCCAATGAGTTCCATAATAATCATTTAGATTTAGAATTTTCTTATTAAACTAGCAGATGAGCCGTACCTTGTACGGGGTTTTAATTATTTATTTATTACTTTGTGTATGAATTTACTATAACAATTACAAATATTATCATAGGTATTAGTATACTTTGTTTTAAAATGACGCTTATTTTTTGGATTACAAAATGACATAATTGTTGTATATCATCAGGTATATAAATAAATTTTATTTATCTATTTAATTTTTATACATACATAAACATATATTTAAATAATTGAGGAACAATGACACAAGATAGATGCATTATCACATTTTATTAACAATTGATACAAATCTTTTGGCATTTATATTAAATTACTTAAACTACTTATATAATAAAATCAATAAGTTTAAATAAACACTCAGAATAATATATTATAATATTATCTTGTATATATGTTTTTTTTATGAAAAAATAATTAAATAATAAATATATAAATATGTAATGAAAATGTTAACGATTATTATCTTAATTAAGAAATCTATATTTTATTTCCAAAGCATAATCAATATGCAATGTTAGTAACATATATGGTAAATATAACATTTACTTTTTTGTTGATATTTTAATATGATATGATAGTAAAAAAGTATTTAATATATTATTTTATTCGAATGAATATTTGTCTTAAATATACTGGTAGAATTTTCTACTATTGATGATTTAAATAAATACCATAATAAAATTAAGAAAAATAATTTAAAGTTAATATGATATTAATTAAATTGGTAAAATATTATGATTATGATTTATAGATTATGACGAAACAAATATGTTTTTTAAATAAAAGGTTTATGATAGATCAATGTATTAATTAAATGTGTATAATGATAAGATAAAGATCTATATATTTGGATTGAATTATTAATTAAACAACTCAAATACTAAGATAGAACTAATATCTTAATTAAGTATGCATAAGATTATGATAAAATCAAGATTTAATAAGATAGATTATTCAAATAAGGTGGTGATGTGGCGCAATATGGTGCCAGAATTTGCTTCTGCTTTAGTATATAGTAATAAATATTAAATTTTATATTTAAAAAAAATTATAATTTTCTTTTTCGTAGTTTCTCTATTAAATTAGTTTTTGGATAATTAATGTCACTATTATAAATAGAGGGAATTGAAGGGGGTGGGGGGTGGGGGGAACGTTTCGGGGGGATATTAGGGAGCCTAATCTACCGGTAAAATTAATTAGCTCGGTAGTCTAATATAAAAGCGGTTTTTTTAGTACATTTTTTTGACTCTCTCTATATTTGCTTGCATCTCCCCTCTCTTCCCTCGCTCGCTCGTTTGATCTGTTCCATCGCTCCCTTCTTCCCCATTTCTCTCTTGCTTCGAGTTCGTGCCGGAAAAGCTCTGCAATCGCCGTCGAGTTCGTTTTTGGTGAACAACTGCATTCTCGATCTACACCTGCTTTGGTAAGTTTTGTCGATTTCGTCAGAATGCTAGGGTTTTAATGGCTGTTTTTGGTTCTAGGTATCAAATTCCCGCTTCTTGTTTGTTTGTAAGGTTTACCACGAATGGCGGTGTAGGTTTTGTTTGGAATTCTGTGCATTTCGAATGGTGGTCATCTTGATGTTTTAGTTTAGGGTTGTTGTTCAGATATTGTGATTTTGCATGGTGATGTTTTTTTAGGTTTCATTTCTGTTTTGCAGACATTAGGTCTCTTTTTTGTGTTTGTATGGTTGTTGTCGAGGTATGTTGCTTTTCAGTTAGATTAAGTGATGACAAGTGATGACAAGTTTATCACAGTAACGTATTATGATGAAATGCGTCCTAGTTGTTCTTTGTGATGACAAGTATATTATACGAGTATGTTTGGTGCATGCTACGTTTCATAGTTTTTATGTGACGATAACTGTTATTATACAGTGTTCCATGTGCTATGTTGATGGAAATATACAAGTGATGACTAGTTTTGTGATGGAAGGTTTTATCATGGCTGAAAACATGCACAATTTCTGATCTTATGGTGATGTTCTCCAAGGAGAAGAATCCAAAGAAGAGGTTCATGATGGCTCACTTGTTGGTTTTAGAGGGAATTTTGCTGCCACACAAGAGTGATGCTTCCAATAAACCTGAATCAGTTGCCCTTGCTTCTGACATGAACAAGTTCAGTAAGTATCCATGGGGTATAGAAGGTGTACTTGGCTACTATTGATAGGCTGAGCAAGGTATCTGAATGCAAGAAGCTTGGCAAGGGGAGGTCTGGTTTCAACTTGCTAGGGTACCCTTGGCTTTTCAGGTATTGTAACATGTCTTCTATTAACATCTGATGATAAGTTTTCATGCTCATAAATGTTTTTGTGTTGTTTGCAGATTTGGATATTTGAGGCATTCCCCCATGTTCTAGAAGTATGTAAAGTTGGTTTTAGAGTTAAAAAGGGGAACTCATATGGTCATATATGGTATCTATAGAACCTGATTTTGTTCTGACTTATAAGAGAATTGAAGACTCTATCAAATAAGGAAGTGATATGTGACACAATTTCTTAAGTACTTCTTGAAGTTCTAAAGGGATGACAAGATTTTATTTTCAAATGTGTCAACCGTTAAGGTGCATATGTTAACCATGAAGTCATGTTCTCTTATTGTTGTAGTAGCTTTCTGTTTTTAGATACGATTCTATCAATTTTGGTGGCTTTGGATTCCCAGAGGTGTCTCTTGATCTTGTCATCGACCCTTATGTCCAGTAGAGGCTTTCTCATGTAGCCATTCCTCCCCAAGTTGTAGACTGTGCACTCAACTCCGAGGCTATAAGGCTATGGCTGAAGTATGCTGTTTACACCTTCAAAGAATCCACATCACAAAGGGCTTCTTCTAAAGAAGCAATTGATGACAAGCCGATTGAGAAGAAGGCCAAGGCAGCCACTCATGGCAAGCCTGTTTCAAAGAAGAGGCCAATGGAGGAGAATGCTGAGCAGGTGTATTCAAGGAAGAAGAAGCTTGCTAGCAAACCCAAAACTGTAGTAAAAGTGCCCAGCAAAACTAAGATTAAGCCTGTTGAAGTGAAAGGCAAGGCTGATGATGATGATGATGATGATGATGATGCCGACTTGCCTTTCACTTCAGCATGCTTAATCTCAGCATCATCCCCAACTGAGATTAAGCCTGTTGAAGTGAAAGGCAAGGATGAGCATGATGCTGCAAGGATTGATGACAAGTCTAAGGGTGAGTAACCTGTTGTAAGGATTGATGACAAGTATTCTGAGGGTGAGCAGGCTATTGTAAGCAGTGATGACAAGTCCCTTAATCCTGAAGTACAACCTTCTGCAGCAAACTTGGGTGATGATGAGTTGATCCTTCTACTACATCACTAGGTAATGTAGATGTTGGTGTGTGTGTGTGGAGAAAGAGGCAAGTGATACTGAAGTTGAGGCTGGTGATGCAATAGTTGATCTAGATATGAAGGAGTCCAGTGAAAGTGACACTGAAGTTACAGTGTACTCTAATCAAGCTGGTGTAGTTCTCAAGAGGTCAACTAGGTTAACTAAGCCTAGTGACCTGATAACCTCTCCATACACAACTGAGAAGAAGAAACTTCCAAGGAGGCCAAAGAATTGTTTCTTTAGAGATCAGGAGAGATCACCTTTCTATGATTGGTACAACGATGAAAAGTATGTTTCTTATCTGATATGATAATATGTTTTGAAGTTGTCATCTTATTTCATATTATTTCATATTTTCAAAACTTTTTGTGCAATGATTCTGCCAACTTGTGCCCATGTAGGTCTACATACATTGTTGGTGGTGAAGTACCCCACATGGACAAGACTTTTGTCAAGCTCTTAATCACCATAAGTAATTGGTTGAACGATTTGTTAAGACAATTTTGTTGAATGTTTAGCTTTTATCATCTGATGACACGATTCATGTGTTATGTTTGTGTGTGCAGTAGTTGATGAGACTCTATTCCACTTTAGGAAGAAGGTGCACTCTGATCCTGAGCACTTCAAAGAAATTGGTGTCATGGATAATCTTTGGATGGAAGATTTAATGAATCACAATTGGAGGATATGTTTACTGGTAGGCTTGTCTTTCAAGATAGTTGGACAAATTACCTTGATGGGATGATGCCAGGTAATTTTGGGAAGCAAGTATATGATGTGAAAAGGTTTTATTCAACATTCGGGGTTCCTGAAGTGCACTGGGTAGCTCTGGTGATTGACATTGTTGAGAAACATATCAATGTTCATAAATGTCGGTAGGAGGTGTTCTCTGAATCTGAAATTCAGGAATCATTGAGCCCTATGAGTGTTATGTTATCCTTCTGGATTCATTCATGTGATAGGATGGCTCACCTTGTCAAAATTGATGAGCCATTCAAAATTAAATGAGTTCAAGATGCGCCAAAAGACAAGCAAGGGTCAGTTCTTATTCCATCATTCATAAGTTGATGACAGGTTTTGTGTTCTTCATGGTGGAGTACTATATATTTTGATATGCTTGAAACTGTGCAATGGTAATTGTGGGTTATTTTAATATATTTTGTTCCACATCTCTACAAAGGACTCAGCCCTTTCGTCCTTACCAATCCACAAACCTCTTTTTGAGAACTCTGATCCTGCGTCCCAACACTGAACTCAACATTCTGACTTTGAGAACTCTGCATAGGCGTCCTTACGACTTTGACAAGCTTCCCTTTAATCACTTAGGACCATTTCTTAGAGTCAAACAAGTACGTCCCGTAAAGTAAAAGCAAAGAAGGCTCATAGAACACTTTTGCAAGATTCTTGGCTTAGGTAAGCTTAGAGTTCCCATCATTTCAGCTTGTAATGAGGGTTGGGTGATCAGGGATACTCTTGAGATCAAAAGAGAAATGAAAAACCGTTCAAAGCAAAAGCATAACACATGTCTTAGACTAGCGTCCCTACAAGATGACTTTAAATGCATAACAATCTTTAAAACAAGTTCTCAACAAAACATAGCCAATAACTGAGGGAATAATAGAACGGGACTTGTTCAATTAAAAGTCATCATCCCCAAGAGCAACCTAAGATGTTCAAAGGGACGTCTATCAAGTTCCTTTGTGAAAATATCGGCCACTTGGTCCTCAATCCTAACATGATCCACTCTAATCAATCCTAGTTCCACATTTTCACGAAGAAAAAGATGTCTAATATGAATATGCTTGGTGCGAGAATGATGAACAGGATTCTAGGCAATGTTTATAGCACTAGTGTTGTCACACATGATAGGGACTGTGTCAAGGGATGTACCATAATCTTCTAATTGGTACTTGATCCAGAGGACTTGTGAGCAACTCGAAGTAGCAACAACTTACTCGGCTTCCGCAGTTGAAAGCGCCACAGAATTTTGCTTCTTGGATCCCCATGACACAAGGCAAGAGCCTAGGAACTGTGCCATTCCCGAAGTGCTCTTCCTATCCACCACATGTCTCGCGAAGTCTGCATCAGAGTACCCTATGAGGTTGAGAGACGTCTTCCTTGGAAACCAAAGGCAGAGGTCGTCTCGTCCCTTGAGGTACCTGAAGATTCTTTTGACTTCATGCATGTGGGACTCTTTTGGATTGACTTGAAAGTGAGAACAAAGGCACACAACGAACATGATGTCAGGATGACTCGCAGTCAAGTATAGCAATGACCCTATCATGCCCCTGTAGAGTTTTTGATCCACACTCTTACCTTCTTCATCAGCATAGAGGCGAGTGTTGGGAGAGATAGGAGTAGCTATTGGTTTGGACGTGTTCATCCCGTACTTCTCGAGCATTTCACGGATGTATTTCTGTTGGTGAATGCACGTCCCATCTTTGAGTTGTGTGATTTGGAGTCCCAAGAAGAAGTTGAGTTCTCCGAAGAGGGACATCTCTAACTCACTACTCATCAAGTTCTTGAATTCCTCTACAAGTTTCATGTTAGTGCTTCCAAATACTATGTCATCGACATAGACTTGGACAATAAAAACATCTTTGAGATCTTTCTTTAAAAACAAGGTTTTATCAATAGTACCTCGAGAGTACCCGTTGGACAAGAGAAAGGACGCAAACTTGTCGTACCAAGCATGAGGGGCTTGCTTGAGTCCATAGAGCGACTTGTCAAGGAAGTACACATGGTCGGGGTACTTCTCGTTCTCAAAACCAGGGGGTTGAGCAACGTACACCTCTTCCTTTAGTTTGCCGTTGAGGAAGGCGGTCTTGACGTCCATTTGAAGCAGCTTGAACCCCTTGTGAGTGGCGAAGGCGATGAGAAGGCGTATGGCCTCAATTCTAGCGACACGAGCGAAGGTCTCATCGTAATCGATTCCTTCCTCTTGCTTATAGCCTTGAGCCACAAGCCTTGCTTTGTTTCTTGAAACTCTGCCACTCTCATCAAGCTTGTTTCTGCAGACCCACCTCGTCCCTATAATAATCTTCTTTTGGGGTCTAGGGACGAGCTTCCATACTTCATTCCTTTTGAACTGATTTAGTTCTTCTTGCATGGCTTGGATCCAGTCAGTGTCCTGAAGTGCTTCTTTTATGTTCTTAGGTTAAACTAAGGACACAAAAGCATTGAATTCACAGAACGCCATATTTGCACTTTGGGACTTGTTAGCAACTGATCTGGTTTAGAGTCCTTTTGATGTATCTGAGACAATTTGATCAGTTGGATGATATATTGAGAGGTTGGGTGTCCTATGGGTGGCGTCCCTTCCAAGAGTACACCTAGGATCTGTCCAATCTGAGTCATCCGAGTCCAAGTCTTCCTCTTCAGCAATAGGCTCAGTGTGTTCCCCCTCAGAATGAGCGTCCACACTTTGCCTTTGCTCTCCTTGTTGACTTGATTCCGCAGCATCCACTTGATTAAGCGACCAAGTCTGAGAAGATTCTTGTTCACCACTAGGAACTCCCATGGAAACTTCTTCTCGGTTTTCAGGGGCGTTCCCAGGAACATAGTATTTTCTAGAGGACCAACTTTCTTCTTCATCGTCTTCGTCATCGCACTACTACAAAATGATTAAAATACCCCGGGCGTTTTATACCTAATACACCGGATGATACCCGGGGTAAAGGTTGCTGAGGTATTTGATTAGTAACCTAATACACCGGGTCCAATCCGAGGTAAATGCCCTCCTTGAAATTTCTCTCTAATCTTTAAGCCCGGTGTATTAGTAATTCAAATACACCGGGTAGATACCTATCCGGGTATATTTGAGTTGTGTTTATCCGGGGTATTAGTATTTCAAATACACCGGTTATGGATGTCCGAGGTATAAAGATTAGGGTATATACACCGGATATTAAAGTCCGAGGTATAACGTTAATTGAATTTACCTCGGTTATTGAAGTCCGGGGTATATACACCGATTATTAAAGTCCGGGGTATAAGTCCGATTAGTATTTTTGTATATATACCCCAGATTAGTAATGTCAGTTTTGATTAGTAAACACAATATATAAATTCATGGTTAATGTTGGAGTTAATTGCTCTCGCCTCTCGATAATGTCAAAAATGACAATTGGATCCATGTTATAAATAGAAATATATAATAAAATACTAAATATCATTAAATAATCCCAAAAATCAATTCATACAAAGATGACCATCAATATTGTCACTACTAAACAATATATCCATTATATCTATCCAAAAGTACTAACCAACTAAAATATAAATTTTGAGAACACTTATCAAAGTTAGTGGACTAACGTTTTCTAACATGAATCATTGAACACAAAGACTCCAAAATCATAGAGGTCTGCACTATGTTCTGCAAAACAAAGGAAAATACAAACAATGGTTTTGCGAGCTAAACTTTCAAAATCTGACCCACACAAACAACAACATCTGACCTGAAAAATCCTTCTGTTTTGCGAGCTAAACTTTCAAAATCACTCTATGTTAAATTATGTGGGATCTCCCCAAAGTGGACCTGCATGGTTTACACATTTCAAGAATTATATATAAAATGTACAATCTGTAGAGAAATTACAAAAACTCCAAATAAATCAAAGTCAAAAAAAAGGGAGGATCGCATACCTTGAACATGTGTTGTCTTGCCTTCTGATTTTTGGTAGTGGAATGTAAATACGCTTGTCAAATCGTCTCCAAATGGCCTGCCCATCAATTGGTGCATAAAAGTTTCAGAACATTTACTGATGAAAGGCAAGAGTTTAATCTTCACCAGAACATACCCGATCAAGAGCGTAGGATTTTTAGCCATCGATACTAGAGTATTTTTCTTGTGTAGGTTTTTCAGCTATCAGTACTAGGCGTTGAATTCCTCACATAATCTTGCTGAATTTCTGAATTAGGAGTCACAAACTCAGTTAAATGAGGAATGGCAGGTAAAACTGAGAATATAACTGCAAACCGGTCAAACACATGTCTCGCTCCCTTCATCAGATGTGGTATGTACTGCATTTATTTATTCCATTAGCAAATTAGATCTCCAAGCTTGCTAAGCAGATTTAGACTATAGAATTACAAAATTTTTGACACCTAATAGCTAATATACTTGCCTGTGAAAATATGATGAGAAGTGGTAGACCAACTTCCACACACTTAGCAACCTATCGATCCAAACACACAACAAGGTTATTATATAACTATTACCAAATGGGAGTTTATGGGTAAAATGTGAATTGAGATTACTTACTCCAGGGAATCCCAGCTCATACAAACCAAATCCAGATAACGCCATTAAAGGAGCAGCTGATAAAAGACTTAGAAATCTGACAAATAGTAAACAAATTCGTAAAAATTAATAGTAATGTAAGCCCTTATAGTGACAACAACCTGAGACGAGCCAAACCCACCTTGTGATATTGCGCCACAGACCACTGAAACCCAGAGCAATTTGAATAGTAGATGCAACAATCATGGCGCCTTGAATTCCTCGCATAATCTTGCTGAATTTCTGAATTAGGAGCCACAAACTCAGTTCACAATGGAATGGCAGGTAAAACCAAAAACAATAGTACACAAAAAGGAGAAATCAATAAGGCAACCCCTTGAGGATCCACAATGTTCCTGTACCGACCAGCCAAGCCAATTGAAATTGTGGTCGGGACGAATGTGTAAGCTTATGTAGTACAACATCAAAGGCCATCCTCAAACGTCTATGCTCATCCAATTGGTTGTTAGGCCGATGGATTAATCTATATAAACTGCCCCTGCAAGACCGAAACTATATTGGAAATTTCAACCGAAATATGAGGATGAAGAAACAATAAAACTGTGATAAAAGTCATCATAGTAGGCATCAGTTCTATATACGCACATGAAACTTAAAGCTCAATGACAAAAGCTTTCTTATCCTAATTCACCAGGATCACCATGGAGACAAATTGCAAGAGGCCTCTATTTCAGCAGAGTCCTTAAACATACACAAATGTAACAACCTGAATGCTTGCGCCCTATTATGGCAATTACTTTTCCTAACAGTAAATCTTTTGCATGTACCTATAGGCTATAGTTACCTTGGAAGAAATTCTGTAATATGAACGTCTTTGGAATTCAGCCAAAGGCATAAAAAAATTTATGGATTTCGCATAGTAATTTGCAAGGAGAGGCAGGTATTCGCAAGGAATTCGCAGTAGAGGCAAGAGATTGGGAACGAGAGGCGAGTATTCGAGGAACTTACCAGGGGCGGCAGAGAGGCAGGGGCGGGCGGCAGAAAGGCACGAGAGAGGCCAGGGCGGGCGCCGGATAGGCACGAGAGGCAAGGGCGGGCGGCGACGAGGCAAGAGAGGCAAGGGTGGGCGGCGGAGAGGCAGGCGTGGACGTCTGGGCGATGAATGATGCAAACGGTAAAAGGGAGAAGGAGGCACGAGAGGAGAAGCAAAAGATTGGCAGAGACTAGCATCGGGAAGGAAAGTGAAAGCGGAAGTTAGGGTTTTTTTTCAAGGATTTAATTTCTCTTGTTAATTTTAATTTTCAAGAATTATCAAACATATTTTCCTTCCCACCAACATAATATAATGTATTCGATTTAATTTGATCTATCTAGATTTATTTCGATTTTCAAAAGTTATGAATTTTAATTAGTTTAATCTAGTTTAATTTTTATAAAAAGAAAAAAAAACTAATTCATCGGACAATAAAGTTTATATCTTTATTTGGAAAAAAAATTATTCCCGCCATAAAGTTGTAGACTAGGAATAAGTCATATGTCATGAACTATGAATATAAAATGTCATATAACAAAAATTATGAATAAGTTGTCATATATCATGAATTGATAATACTTGAACCCGAAACCTTAACCATTAACCCTAACTATTAACCCTTAACCATAACTATTAACCCTTAACTCTTAACCCTAATCATTAACCCTTAAGGCCTTTACCCTTAACACTAACCATAACCCTTAACCGTTAATCTAATCTCAAGCAACAAATAAGGAAAATCAAATGAAATAAGATATTGTACGTAAACATTTTTTTCAATTTGTTAAGAAAAAACTTGAGGTTTTCACTTAAATGTTTATATTGCTACTATCACCAATCTTTTTAAAGTCTTGACAATAAATGAAGTAAGATTTTGTTAATCGAAGGTCTTGACGGTAACTCCATTCCCTCCCCAGATGCAAAGATGGCTAAAAAACGGGACGTTCCTTTGCGATTTCGGACACTCCGGCCCAACCCGATTTTGAGGCCTTAAACAGCATTTTTTGGGGAAAACCCCAATAGACAGGCCTTGCGATCCTGCTCTATAGCACCGTCTCGTTGAGACCTTCGAAACAACATAAAATACGTCCTGATCCGGCTCCCGAGCGTAAAGCTATGCCCCTTTTCTCATATGACACTAGCATGGAGGTCTGCTTCTCCCTTGGTTCGGGACTCATACCAGAATAGGAACCCCGAACTAAAGATTTCACTTCGTAGCTTACGTCAAGACCTTCAAAACACCTGCTCACACGGCTCGAACGGATCACCGAGTCGAAAGTTATCACATTTCCCACCGATGTCTCAACTCTTTTTAATAAATATATTTTTTAAAAATCTCTAATTATCCATTCTATGATCCTAACTTCTACATTTATCATTTA
Organism: Polygonum maritimum; assembly: GCA_963924305.1. Classification (NCBI taxonomy): domain Eukaryota; kingdom Viridiplantae; phylum Streptophyta; class Magnoliopsida; order Caryophyllales; family Polygonaceae; genus Polygonum; species Polygonum maritimum. The sequence goes on along the minus strand of OZ002731.1, from coordinate 14,025,727 downwards.
TTTTGCCACAATAAATTAAAATAAAAGTCTATTTCAACCTTATCAAATCTTTTACCTTCACATGCCGCTCCTTTTTAACCTCTCCCGAACTTATTTTTATAGACACTTTTCTATTCTCAACTTCTAGTAATTACTATGTTTGCATTTTACGGTTTTTTATTTTTCAGCTTTTGATAACTACCACATTGGCCAAGCAAGAAAGAACGTTGTCCTTGTTCAAAGGACGATCGTCCTTTGAACAGGGACAACGTTCTTTCTTGCTTGGTTCTTTCTTATAAGACGAGTTAAATACCATTGAGTCACGGACTTGCTTAGGGTTTCTCGTTCACTTGTTGTCCTTTTCACTCATGGGCGTCCTTAGGACTTACCTGAGATAAGCACTTGGACAAACATTAAATACCATTGAGTTTGTCATTATCAAAACTAGGGACTTTCATTATTGGTCAGATATTAGAGACTGGCGTCCTTAATATCGTCCCAACATCATCTTTGTTAACTGTAAGGACTCTCTTTATAAGATAAGGATAAGCTATTCGAAAATCCTCTAAGGAGGTAGAGGTTTACCCATAAGGACTACTTGATCTTTGTGGGGTTTCTCTATAAATACCTGTGTTCTTATCTTATTGTTTCATACCTTCTTGAGTCTTTTAATTTTGCTGCACAAGGACGCTCCCTAAAGGACACCCTTGACTCTTAACTACTAACGTACGATCCAACATTAAATAATGCAATCCCACCCTTGGAACCAATCGAACGGAAAGGAATACATTGATGGAACCCAATTTTCTTTATGATAGCATCAAAAGGGTGTACATCGGATTTTGTTTCTATTAAGCAAAGAAATTGTAATTTATGAAGTTTTTGTAGGAAGACAATTTCATCCCAGAAATTAACCTTCCAAATGCCCCTAACATTCCAATAAGCACAAGTCATGATAAATAGTATATGTGTGGTCGAATAATAACATGTTGTTGATATATGCCAAAACCATATTAAAGCTTTGAGTATATAATAATAAAGTGTCCAACATCAGCTATTCTTTAATGTATTCAAAATTATATAATATTAGTAGTATGATGATATCAAAACATGTTGCTAGTTGCCTTTAAAGTTGTTGTTGGTTGCTGTTAAAAGTGTTTTTGCGCTTAAGATACCCCACTATTGGCCTCTTGAGATGCAGGTTGTCTATTTGCCTAGAAAAGCATAATTGAAGCATAGTTGTTATTTGTACTTTAATTATTAGAAATAGACAATGAAAAAGTTGAGAGAAACATACTTGTCCTCTTGTCACAAACATATAGTAAAAACCTCCCTCATAGAGTAACCTTATTCTGAGAGTGAGAGTTGATTGCCACATAAAAGCGTCTAAACACGATTCAATCCTCCTCTTTTCTATTGCTTTCCGAGAGTGAGCGGGAGACATTGTATGAGGATTTGAAAACTTGGAGTTAACCAACCGGTTTATCTAAGTTAATGGAGGGAGTTTGGAGTTTGTGAGGGAGTGTACAACAAATGAAACACATCGGGTCAAACACAAGTTGTGTCTTTGGATTAATCTAACCCCTCACAATGTTCTTTGTTCAATTCTTTTAAGATGTTTTAGGAACAATGCAAGGACAAAAATCTAACGAGAGATGAAGAGAAAAAGGGTCCATCTATCACATCAGATGAATTTTACAAGGCCCTTGCGAAGTCTCGAGAAGAGTCCCGAGTCGAGGCCCAAGAAGCCTATGAACGGACCCGAGACGATCTCCTCCAAGCCTTGGACAAAAGGATAGAGCGGTGCCTAAGTGGGTCACAAATGCAAGGGAACTCATTAGGCCAAAGATTTGAGTTAGGCTAGCCCTTGGTCTCCTAACTTGAACCGGCGGCTCAGAGGGCTAGCACCTCTGTCCAAGGAGACCCTCAAAATTTGGAGGACATTCTACCCTTTCCCAAGGGGCCACCACCAAAAACCCAACTTAAGTTTGATAGGCATCTTTTTCCTAGGCACCTTCGGGGGCGCCTAAAACGGGGCCCCATGGCGCCACTTTTGGCCCCACGCTACAACGTACAAGATCCCTTTGGTCCAAGGGTTCAAGCTCGTTTGCACGGCCAAGGCTATGATTGTGGCTACGAAGAGCCTCAGACCTCACAAAGGGATCGCCCCCATGGTGTTAAGCTTGTTATTGAGCCTTTCGCCGAGACTTCTGACGTTGAGGTATACGTTGATTTGGAATAAAAAATCGAGTTAGTATTTGATTTTTATAACTACCATGATGCCCAATGAGTGGCCATAGCTACCATTCATTTTACACATTTTGCCTACTCGTAGTGGCAAGAAGAGAAGGATATGCGAGAGTACATGGGGGAGCACCCCATTAGCACCTGGGATGAGCTTAAGGACACCATGTGCGATCACTTTGTGCCTAAGGACTACCTTAATCGTATCCAATTCAAATTGGAACGAATCAAGCAAGGCGCTCGCAGCCCCGACGAGTACTATAAGGAGCTTCGGCAGTTGGTCTTTAGGTCCCGAATTCAGTTTCTCGAAAGGTATATGGTGTCTAAATTTATAGGAGGCCTAAACTCCGATTTAGCTACTCACGTGGAAATGTAGAGGTTTGGAGTCAGAGTGCCCATCACCGAGGTGCTCCATTACCCTAACCAAGTTTAGCAAAAACTACAAAAGCGAAAGAGTAGAGGTGACGGACGGACATGGAGCCCAGGTACCTCAAGCTCCAACCCTACATTTAAGAGGAGCGAGGCCAAAGAGCGTAAGGTGGAGGCCGGCCATATGCCACCCAAAAAAGAGGCATTCCACTCCCACTCCATGCCCAAGGATGACGCCAACACCCGCACCGGAGACATGAAGTGCTACAAGTGCTTGGGGTGGGGGTATTTTGCTCATGATTGCCCTACCAAAAATCAAGTGCTCCTCAACCAGGTTGGGGACTATGAGTCTGAAGAGGAGGTGGAGCAAAGTGAAGGTGAGGAAGAAGTGGACGTTCTTGCCATTAGTGGTGAGTTCTTCGTTCTTCAAAGAGCCCTTATTACTAACGAAATGCCTTCTACGCCTTCACAACGAGAGAATATCTTCCAAACTCGATGCGTTATCAAAGGCAAAGTGTGTAGCGTTAATATAGATGGATGATCATGTAGCAATCTAATCGATATAGAGGTAGTGTCTCTTTTTAACCTTAAGACGACACCACGTAAGGTCCATTACTCGCTACATTGGCTTAACCCGACGCCCCAATATGGTGAAGGAGCAAGTAAAATCAAATTCTCTATTGGGCCCTATGAGGACGAGGTCCTTTGTGACATCGTGTCCATGACGGCTAGCCACCTACTCTTGGGTCGACCATGGCAGTATGACGCACTGCCTGTTATCCATCAAAGAGTCTCCAACGAATACATCTTCCACATGTGTTGGATCGTGTTAGTAGTAAGAGTATAAGGACGTCCTTATGTAGCGAAAAATTAACATAGCAGGAATGAAAGCAGAAATAAGATAAGGACGGGACAATTGATTTATAGAGGAACCCCACTAAGACCAACTAGTCCTTATGGGTAAACTTCTACCTTCGAGGAGGATTTTCAAATGACTTCCATATCTTATTATGAGTGAGTCCTTACAATTTACAACGCAAGTTCCACTCTTCTCTAAACTAAGGCGTCTGTCCTTAAGTTCACTATTGTCACTCCTTTTAGCCTAAACTGATAACCTAACACTCACAATTACAAGGACGGTCAAACACACGTATCTCACAGTCCTTTGGAGACACAAGTTCGTTCACAAACAGTTTTTAGTTTTTGTTCTGGACTTCTTCTTGATCGACACACTCAGTTCACTTTGTTCTTGAGATGTTCTTGGTGTTCTTGAGTTTTTCTTGATGGCGCTCTCAAGAGTGTGTGTAAGAAGTCACATCACCATAAATACAAATGAATGTAATTATAGTGGTTGGGAAGGACACCTTTCTTCTGACTCTTTTTCCCTTCAGCAGTTCTCAGCCGCACGATCAGATCGGGAGTCCATACACTGTTGTCTTCTTACCAAGGTTGGATCTAGGGTTTTTTGGGAAGCTTACACGTGTCCTGGTCTCCTACATACGAAGCTGTTGAGAACTTGAGGCTTGTCTTGTGATGTCTACTTTGTCGACAGCCTGTCTTGAACATTTGAACTTTGGAACGCATTCCTACTCGATAGGGACTGCGTCCTCATCTTCACAGAAACTCATTCTTGTTCTTTCTTCTAACTCTTTGCGTCCCTACTCCTTAGGGACTACATTTCACTTGTTGTCCTTTTTGCATGATGAGCGTCCCTGTAAGTTCCTGGAGCATAACTTGGACAAACACATTAGACCAAAGTTGAGTTTGTCATTATGAAAACTTCAAGACGATTATTATTGATACAATGATAAGTACTGGCGACCTTAAAATTGTCCCAACAATTTTCCCCTTTTTGATGATGACAAACCCTTCGTAGAATAATCTCAAAAATTAGACTTAGCATGGGTGAAAACTTGTGAGCGTCCTCTATAACTTAGCATTTTTCAACTTTGAACAAGTTTTAAACATTTGGATAGGGTGAGCATTCTTAAAACCTTTGGCTTAGTTCCCCCTTAACACTTGCATATTCTAGACAACCTTTTAATAGCGTATCTCTACAATACTAAACTTCCCTCTTTTGGCATCATCGAAAAGGAAAACAAGTGTTAGAGGACGGTTAGCACAAAATCATAACTAAAGGTAAGAACGTTTGAACACATAGAATGTACACAATAGGAACTTCATTCATGAAGAGAGGTTACAGAAGTACATGATGAAGGATTTAATAATGAATTGTAATAAAATATGTGAAGGGAATGAAAGAGGAGGAGGGGATCATTCAGAACTCTTTTGGCATGGCGTCCTTGATTGCCTGAAGAATTTCAGTCTGGTGGTCCATAAGAAGATGATGCTGATCAGTATAGTCCTTAATATGATTAATTATCAAACACTGATTTTGGAGCAAAGCGTCCATAAGCTGATGTAGCGAGTATTGTTCAGGATTGGCAGGAGCCGGGATGGGTTCGGGACAACTAGTTAAAGCACTAGCATCCGGAGGAGGGGCGTCCCCAACTAATTGATCAAAATAGGCCAACTTTTCAGCCCCTCCTCCGGAGCTATCAGCTTTCCCCTTGCAGCATCAATCTCCCACTAATTTGGGGACTCTCCCCTTGTTGCAACTAGCAGCTCCTGGATGATCTCGGCGTCTCATTCAGTTGACGGTCCCCTGGACTTAGGTCTTTTTGGAAGCTGGGGGAGGTCTATTTGGGCAGGAGTAGCCGGGAATTTTAAGAGTTGGAGGGGAGAGTGGATCTGATGGCTTTGGATTGAGAGGGAGGAGGAGATGAGGCCGACACCGTTTTCTTTGAGGAAGGTGTCTCCTTTGGCTTTTTGGATTTGGAGGAGTGGGTGGTCTTTTGCATCTTTGTTGGGGATCATGCTTTCCTTTGCTTTTCACTTCAGCCGGATAGCTTCCATGATCTACGCAGGGGTTGAAAATTTATGTTTAGGAGGCGGTAGGGATGCTTGTTTTGAGGGAGTTGGTTTGGATGGAGCTGGGTGTTTTGCAGGAGTTAGGGGGAGATTTTGAGGAGGAGGAGGAGATAAAGATAAGGATAGGCGAGGGGAAGTTTTTGGGGGTTGCTTGATGCCTGGAAGGATGGCGTTGGACAAGTCTGGAATAACGTTCATGAGGGACGCTATCACAAACGTCCGAAAAGCTTCCAAAATTAAGTTGGATCCACCACTGAAGGGCTCATCTTGCATCTTCAGCTCGCGGAGGCGAGGCATGACAAATCGTTCAAGGAATGTTTCCAAGTTCTTGAACTGGGCATCTGTGCAAGTCCGCATGGCATCCTTGACATGATTGTAGAGCTTCCTTGGCCGTTTGTCGATGAAGTCAGCCAACATCTCATCAAGGACGATTTTCTCTTTATTCTCAATCATTCCTTCCTTCCCTTTACTCTTTCCTCTGACCATTTTACCCTTTTCGGCGGTGGAGGTTTGACGTCTAGGTGCCATTTTTTAGAGAGAGAAGGGAGGGGTTTTTATAGAGAGAGGTGAGAGCATTTGAGAGTTGGGAGGTTTTAAGTGTTGATAAAAGTGGCAAAGGGAAGGCAGGGAGGGGTATTTATAGGTTAGCAAATGGGAAAAGGTTAGTGGCACGCTGGTCATTTGCACCCCTTCCCAATGAGAGACACGTGGATTCTTCCATACGAAGTAACGGATGATTACACGCTACAATTACCAAGAAATCCCAACTGTCTTCCATTTCAAATTTCAAACTCAAAACTCGCGCTCGGGACCTTTTAACTTCTTTCAATTTTCTGAGCAAACCCTGAGAATGGCTTCCTTGTCAAAATCTGTGAGGACGGCAATACTGACCTCATAACTAGCGTTCGTTCCTGACTTAGCCTGATTTTCTCTCAACAATTTCAGAACACTTTGACCAGAGTCCTTATAATCCCTTAGAATCATTTTGAAAACTAAGCAAGTACGTCGCGTAAAGGAAAATATGAAGAAGGTTCATAGGATGTTTTTACTTGGCTCTCAGCTAGGGTAAGCTTAGAGTTCCCATCATTCCGGCATATGATGTGGGTTGGGTGATCAGGGATACTCTTGAGACAAATAGAAAAATGAAACGAATATCCAATACAATGCAAACAAAGTGTTTATGACTAGCGTTCTTACAAATATGATTTTCAATGCACACAGTCCCTAACACCTGCTTTCTACTTGCTTGATGAAGATCTTGAACATCCTAAACGCATCTGCTTTGCCAACCAAGAAAAGAACCCAGGTAAATCGAGAAAAATCATCAACAATTACATACATGTACCTCATACCACCATAGCTCTTCGTCCTCATGGGTCCACATAAGTCCATGTGAAGGAGTTCCAATGGCTTCTTTGAACTCATGTTGGATCATTGTTATTAGCTAAGAGTAAGGACGTCCTTATGAAGGAGTCCTTAGGCAGTAGAATATTAAAACTTTGCAACTAAGAATGACAGATATAAGTTTTTTAGTAACTAAGAGTAAAGACGTCGTTATGAATGACGTCCTTATGAAGGAGTTCTAGCACAAATCTACATGAATTATAAGTTTTTTCACGTCAAATAATTAAGCAAGTGCATTATTTATGCCCTTCAGGTGATAAATAATTAGTGAGTTATCATTATGCTCAAGAATGGATTTGGATAAAAGCTCATTTGTGAATTTCTAGTGACAAATAATTTCTTTAATTAATGACCTTTTTATCATCTATGCAGAACATAGTATTTTCATCTACTTTTAGAGGAGGAGGAGGAGGAGGAGGAGGAGGAGGAGGAGGAGGAGGAGATAAGAAGAAGAAAGAAGAAGAAAGAAGAAGAAGAAGAAGAAGAAGAAGAAGAAGAAGAAGAAGAAGAAGGCTTTGGAGAATAACAACGCTTGAAGGAATAAAACTGGTGGCGGGATTGGCCAAAAACATTGAGATTGAGAGTCTCATCAAATTAATTGTGGAAGAACACATCGAGAAAGAGGTTTACTTTTTGTTCTAATTACTAAATCTTCAATCATGTGAATTGGTGATTCTAGGTTATTGACTGAGAATTATTTGTAATTAAATGTCACTACTGGAAAAACTCCGTGTAAATTGATGAAAATGTGATTTTGATCCAGATTCTTCTAATGTAGAATGCGATGCTTGAACTGTCCAAGGTTGTGAATACAAAAGATCAAGTGGTTGCTGGTACCATGTACTACATAACTCTGGAGGCCATGACATCGACAAGAAGAAGGCTTATGAAGCCAATGTTTGGGTGAATCCTTGATTGAACTTCAAGCAAGTCTAGGAGTTGCCTTCTTAGGCAACACTCCAACTCAAGGTTCACCAGCTACTAGTACAAGGTTAATTCGTAAGTGTCTCCTAGGTACCTACAATGATACATCTGCCTACCAAGTGTCAATCAATTATCTATCTATCTTTTAATGAAAATTTGGTTACTTCTTACTTAGTTAACTGATCGATTCACTTATTCTTACAAGCCAAGTTTTTTATATCCTCTATACTAATATGTGTTTACAACATGCTCTAGTGAGTTTATTGCATAACGTTCGATATGTTTAAGGCTTGGTGTTTGTGTTATATGTGCACGTAGCTACCACAATACCTATGGCAAGATTAGTCTTATTTTCAGCTCTTATTCTAGAAACATGGAACAATTCCACAATAAACGGGTAAAACATTCATCAACCTAGAAGTCGTTATAACTTATTATCACAACATTACTCAATTTGCAATGCTAGTAGTGAAAATCATATCAACTAGTTGAAGATAAAACACATACAATAGTATATGTGAGCTTAAATAATTGGATTCAACAACAAGTCAATGCTTTCCATTTTGGTATTTCAGGCCTCGCTTCTGATCTTTGTCTAAACTTCCGGATGGCTATAATCGATCCCCGTAGGAAGTGTCTTAATACATTCTTGAGCATCGCCACATAGAGGATGACAGCTAGAAAGGCAATTATAGTGGCACCATAAGTAGCAATGAAAGTGAGGGTATTAGGAGATATGGAGATTGTCAATGTCAAATACGTTAATGTCAAGAAGATGAGAGCACTAAAGAGTAGAAGAGGCCCAATTCGTGAATTGGGATGCAGGATGATGATCAATACGGCTGAGATGAATCCAGCTGTGTTGAAGGATGCAAAAGTGACAAACAAGAATTCTGGACAGTTAACCGTAGGGTTTGACAAGTCTTCAAAAGAGGAGGATTTTGGGAAGCCTATTCGCTTGATGCATTTCCAATCAAGTTTCATGTTTTCCTTCCATATAGTTGCGGGTGGAGAAAGCGCGGCAACAAATGTTACACTAGTGATTAGACCAGCAACCACAGGCACCATTCTGTCCAACCCCATGGTCAGGTTTCTCAAGAAGGCTTCTTCTGGTTTCTCCTCAATTAGATGCGATCTTTGTGATGATGCACATGTCGTACTTCTTTCTTCCTCTAGGGTCATGCTAATGTCTCCACTTCCACAATCTAAAGCGGGTCTCTCTTCAGCTTCTTCTTCATTGTTCTTGCTTAGTAGCATCTCCACCTTATAAAAAACCACACAAATTAAAAGAATACGAAAACTCTTAGTGTGGCCTCCTAAGGGATATGTAATAATTCATAAATAAAGCTACTAATGACCCATTCGGGATTCACAAAAATCGTTACTTGAACTTGTTTGGTGGATGCAGCAAGTTGGGCAACCGTTTGACCTACACCATCCTTAATGTGAACAAGGTCGTTTGCATCCTCACCAAGCCCTTCAAATAAAGCCTTGAATGCGTCAAAGTGACCGTTCTTGACAGCTAAGTGGAGGGCAGTGTCCCCTTGAATTGTGACTTCCTTAGCAGCATGTGGGCACCTAAACAGCAATTCCCTGATGACAACCGCTCGTCCTTTGAGGGCTGCATAGTGCAAGCACGTCCTTCCACCTTTATCCTTGACAAAGCAGAGATCGTTCCCGAGATCCAAGAACTCACACACAATACTTGCATTCCCCGTTGCACACGCCATGTGGATTGGGATTAGCCCATCTTTATTGGCTTCCCATGCTAAGCAAGGCCTCAGGCGCGTGATTTCCTTGACGAAATCAACTTGTTCTGTCAAGGTCGCCACATGGAGAGGGGTGTCTGCAATGGGAGATAGGTGAAGCCAATATAACGCAGTTGGGTCATCTTTCAAGATGGCATGAAGCTCTTGTATGTCTCCCAATCTCGCAGCATGAAATAGCCTTAAATCCATTCAGTAATTGAAATTTGACTATAGAACACAAATTTAAAGATTGAACGTTAGGTTCATTCCACTGTTAGTATTTTGACATCTAAGTGCATTGTTATTTTTTCCCCTTTTTTGAGACATAAGAGAGAAGAGCTTTTGAGTGTTTCTTTCTAACAACAATGCAAAAAAAGTTGGAAAAACCGAGGGAAGGGAATGAAGTAGGGATATTTTTTGTTTGGTTGTTTTCATCCCAATTTGGAAGCCAAATCTCAAGGGTTGTTTGTGGTTGAAGTTTAATTTCCTTTTTAAAATTTGGAATTGAGCCCTACTCATTAGCCACCCATGTCGGGTTTAAAGCAGGAAAAATATTTATGTTTTTAACTGCAATAGTCTAAAAATTAAAAACCCATTTTTTAAGCCTTTTTTTAAGACCAATACAAACTGGTGCAAATCCTCTATTACAAAAACTATGTTTCTCTTTCGTATTCCACTTCTAATTTATTTTAACTAGATGATTACCTATATGGAACATTATTGTCAATAATTTATTTGCATAGAATTAATTGATAAAATAGTTCATGATTATATTATTAATACTTTGATATTGATAATATGTTTTTTAGTTTGAGACCGAATATAAGAACTATCTATTTACAAAATAATTTAAAGCTATTTCTACAATTAAAAATATATAAAATTATTAAAACCAATCAAGATAAACGGTAAAAGATTTAGCATGTGAGAATATGTTTTAAATATTATAAATAACTAGTACACATCCCTACCATATACATGTAATATAAATATAAACCCTAATTAACTTACCCGAGATTAAATTTTACCACAAATCTGCTTTTAACTTGAGAATTTATAACCCAAAGCTGATAGACTCGAGTTCAAATATATTGACATATATTTTTATTTTTATTAATATATTAATATAATTTTAACTTTAAACTAATTCTATTCAACTTTCATGTTTATATATTATTTAATATATTAATGACATATGAGAAAGTTTGTTCACTATACTTCAAGATTAATAATGACAAAATATATACTCATTGATAAGAAAAATTTGTTAAAATATTAAATATCACATGAAATTTTTGTTTCATATAAGGGTATCAAGTTAGAAAAATATAATGTTAAAAAAAAAATCTTAAGATATCAAAAATTATGTAAGATATGAAGTGAATATAAGGGTTATTTAAAGACTATAATTGAAAATATAAGTTATTACTTTATTCAGCCTAGAAGATGTGGTGTAAATTTTAACAAAGACTTTGGTGTTAAAAAATTAAAAGAGTTGCCAAAATGTAACCTGACCTGAAAAACTGACTCAAACCGACCGAAAATTTTAGGGTTGAAATCCGACCCGAATAGTAGAGAGTAAAGGAAAAAACCGAACCTAATTAACTCGAACTCGATTAGGTTGAAACCCGAACCCGACCTGACTGACCCGATTTTTTGATATATAGGTAAAATAAATATGCTTTCTTTTAGATAATATAATGTATTTTATTATAAAACCTAGTATCAATAAAATACTATTATAAAAAACTTATTAAAAATAATTCTATTTTTAAATATTACTCCCTCCGTTAATAAATACTTGTCGTTTTAGCTCAATTGAGTTGTTAAGAAATACTTGTCATTTTAGATATTTTAACACAAATTTTCCAATATTATCCTCACAAGTTGAAAAGAATTACCTAAATCTATAATAGAAAATAAAAGATCTTCATAAGATTGTGGGTATCTAAGTCAAATCATTTTGTTTCTTAATTTTTGAGACAAATCCTAAAACGACATCTATTTCTTAACGGAGGGAGTATTATTTAATCATCATATTATGATTTTAATAATCATTTAAAATTTAAGTTCTTGGCCCGTTAGGTCAACCCGAACCCGCACAATAACCTGTCAAGACCCGACCCGACTTAACCTATAACCCGATTGACCCGAACCCACACTGAACTTGAACCCGAAGCCACCCGACTGACCCGTTTGACACCTCTATTTCTAACCTATCTCCTTAAGACATATCATAACTATTTTGTTTTAAATAATATAATGTATTGATATATATATATGCATTTTTCACTAATATATTAATATCATTTAATTTCTCAAATAATTTTGTTCATTTTCATATTTATATTTTTAATTAAAAGTTTTACAATAATTTACTAATAAATCTAAAATTAAAATTCATATTATTCATCAACTAGACAAACCGAACTCTCCATAACTTGATTCAATTAAATTGGTAATTTATTGAGTTTTGAACTCATGGTTAACCAACCCTCAAACATATGATTGAACTTGAACCAACCGAACTGATCTAATTGACACGTCTAACATCTTAAAAGATTAATTATTTTAAGAACCATCAGTTTTATGAAAATAAGTTGAAAAATTAATTTATGAAGAATCCATTATTATTTGATGTTATTATTTTTTATGTTTTATCTTAAAATATATAATTCAATCAATTTGATTAAGATTATTTTGTAAGATTAGTTTTTCAAGTAATAATTATTGAATTAATTTTTTAGTATTAATTTATTGCGATTTCAATTTTTTTGGAATCCATTATTTTACCCTAATAATATGTAGAATCTTCACAAAACATTATAAGAAATAATAAATATTTTGTTTGTAGATGATATCGTCTTGGTGGAGAATTCCAGAGCTGAAGTTAATAGCAAACTAGGTACATGGAGGGAGAGACTAGAATCTAAGGGGTTTAGACTGAGCCGATCCAAGACGGAATATGTCGAGTTCATTTTTGGGCAGGAAAATGAGCCTAGGAGTGAGGTTCAGTTGGGAGGTGAGTCCATTGCACAAAAGGACAAGTTTAAGTATCTGGGATCAGTTTTGTAGAGCAACACGTGTATTGATAAGGATATAAGATCTCGTATTCAAAGAGGATGGCAAAAGTGGAAGGCGGCTTCAGGTTTTTCAGGCTATTGGGGATTTTAGAGGAGTTGGCATAGTGCATGAAGAGTTGGAGGGAGAAAATCAGTGTGGTAGACAGCTAGTCAGCTTGCTGGTGGAGCCAAGTGGAGCCGTGTATTCTTTTGTTGGCCGTCAATTTCTCGCTTAGTGGGTTTGCTTATATATAGCATTTTTGTAGCTTAGTCTTTTTATTCTTTATTCTTTTTATGTCTGTTGAGTGGTTCGGTCTGTGTCATTTGGGTCGTATTGGGCGCATTTCATCTAGCTCTGGAAAGCCCTCGCCCTAACCCCCCAGATCATGCTTTTGCGGGATTCCCTGGGTATATGTTGTTGTAATAATTATGTTTTACATAAAATAAAAGAAGTTTTAATTATTTAAATCAAACTAAAATATTTATTAAGGTATCAAAATTAGGTAAGATATCAAGTGCATATAATGTTAGTTTTAGAGAGCTGTAAAAACAATTTATTATTTCATTTAGACAGCATGGTACAATATTTTAAAAAGAATATTGTTCTGCTTTATGATCTATTGGGTAAATGTAGGATAAATACAAAATAATTTGATATTATACGTAGTATTAACCTAAAATGATATAATGATGGTTGAATATTATTATTTTAATGTCCATAGATACAATAGATATTGCATAAGGATCAAAGATATAATTTTCATAGAAATATATACGATTAACATTCAACTACTTATATATTTTGTAGTAAATTGAAAAAAATTAAGAAGAAATTATTACTAAAATATATTTAACTTTAATGTGATATGGGGCTAAAATTAATGTTGTGGTTCGAAAAATACTAACTTTATGAGTAGGTAAAATGAATTGTCTTAATTATTTCTCTGTGATTCGCCATTAAGGTATTTATAATTTATTATGCTCTTTTCTATCTTTAAATATTTATTTATTTTTAGATTAAATGCGATAGTTATCCGTTATGATCGAAGGTTCTATGTTATTTATAAAGATAGAATTCTTGCTTGGAGTGGGTAGTAAGATATCGTTTGCTTAGGGATAGAAATTTTAACCCCCAACCCTCTCTCTTCCATTATAAATACACATCATCTCCATGTAGAAGGATCCATATCTGGAGTAAGCTGATATTCGCTTAGCCCTCTAGCAATTATTTTCTTTTTGTGTTCTCCTCGATGGGGTCCCCACCCCCTTTGTTCATTGTTTTGCAGATTCTAAGTTAAGGAAGCAGTTGGAGTAGAAGACGTAGGAAGGAGTAATCAATTAGTGCATTAAAGGCGATTTTTTGTGCACTGACTATTGCCGTCATCTATGGGGATTGAGTACTCGATCCACCCAATTATAATGGTGGAATCGATCCCAATAGAAAAAAGAAAAACTTCTCGAAACCTTGGGGAAGCCGTGCAAAGAAAAATTGAGGACCCAACTCTCGACGAATCGAACCCCGAGCGTAGTACAATGATCTGCGAGCATAGTGCATAGGCTAATCGAGAAAAAGTATGATATTCGCTAGGAGGATCGAACCCTCACGCGCGAATTGATCCCGATGTTTGCTCGGAAGATCCGACTTTGGTAAAATCCGAGTAAGGTGCTTTGCCCGGAGACAGCTCGAACCATGACCCAATCCCTCTCACAAGTATGGTTATTCATCACACGAACCGTTAGGGACCAGAGTCGAGCGACGGAATTGAAAGTCGTAATTTTATGCGGTCCGAATCTACTGGACTTGGTCGAGTTTAGAATTCGGCGATGCGTGTCACCGAGTCCGAGAACAAGGATTATCGATCCATGAAGTTTCTAGAATCAAGAATTATTTTGGATTGTCGATCCAATAAAAACCCTATGACTTAGTAGAACCATAAGGATATATAAGCTAGAGTAGAACTACCCCCAAAAGCTAGCCAATAGGAGTGGGGAACATCCCACTTATATACCACACATTGGAGGTCATGACTTTCCAATGTGGGAAATCCCCCCATAAGGATTTCCTACAACTAAGCACCCCCACTGACTGCCGACGCCCACAGCGGCACTGTTACAGGAATCCAGGCACCAGGGTCCGCACCAGGTGCCTTGGCCACGGTCGGCCCTTAATCCGCCGGGGTCGGTCCGCACTAGGTGCCGACTACCCACCACTCCTGTAACTGCCGTCGAGACGTGAGTCTGGCGTTCCGACGGGTACCCACTGGGGAACTGGGCTTCCTTACCTCTTACGTTCCGGCAATGGTACCACGCGACCCCTACCAATGTGCACTCTGGCTACAACGGAAGGCATCGTATCGGAAGACCGGTCCCAGCTCTAATACCATTGTTACAGGATATATAAGCTAGAGTAGAACCACCCCCAAAAACTATCCAATAGGGATGGGAAACATCCCACTTATATACCACACATTGGAGGTCATGACTTTCCAACGTGGGAAATCCAGCATCTATGTTCGAACACACGTATGAATCCACGTGTTGACCGACGATCGAAGTACATACAAACCAATATTGTACGTACGTGAAGTTGATGCAAATTAGTGAGTGTACGCACGCAATAAAAAGATTTTGGTTAATTTTTGCATACGTATGCACAAGACGATGTTGAAGATTGCAAATGGCGATTGGTTAGTTATGGTAAAAATTTAACTTTGATCATAACCAAGTACACAAGCCAACCAAAAAAAATTCAAATTCGGCAATCGATCAAGATCTGAACTTAACGACGACGTTATATTTATATTTATGTTGATAAGCCTATATCAATTGATAAAAGTCCAATCTTGATCACGATTAAAAGGTCCATATAACAATTAAAAATAAGAGGTGATGAATTTATTAATTATCGATTAGTTAAAAATC
Source organism: Polygonum maritimum (assembly GCA_963924305.1). Taxonomy (NCBI): domain Eukaryota; kingdom Viridiplantae; phylum Streptophyta; class Magnoliopsida; order Caryophyllales; family Polygonaceae; genus Polygonum; species Polygonum maritimum. The sequence continues at coordinate 14,010,144 of OZ002731.1, read as the reverse complement.
AAATATTGATTACAAGTGTTTGTTAATTGAACGAAACCCTATTTTACAATCTCGTTCGTAATCTCGTACGACGAGTTCAAAACCCTAAGATCAAAACTCGTGATTGATGGGGACAAGTCCAAGGAACGTTCCTTGTCAAAGAAAAACGCCTTAAACTTTAGGGCGAGAAGCGAAGAGCAGGATGACAAGAAATGGCCAAGACATCACGCAATGGTGGAGACCTTGACTCCAATCGAACCTTGAGCGTCGTAATGTCCAATGCAGATAATCCCATCCGGGGTAAGAGACCGAGCCAAAAATGCCCCGAGCCAAAAACATTAACTTCTTCGGATGAAAACAATGATCACACAAGCGGCGACGACATGAAACCGCAGGAAAATCCGTGAGCGCGGCTCAAATATCCGCGAGCGCAAATCAACGAAATTCGATTGTCAAATTTTCAAGCGTACTTTCGACTAGCTTTTTGGGAGTTACGCTTACCGGATTTGGACTATCCATACATCTATGGAAAGAGGAAAGATAAGCTACAAATCATCTTAAGACATCATCCCCATAAAATCACAAGAAGGTCGGCAAAAAGGTGTTCTAAAATTGCAGCACACAAAAGTACGCAGATGAGACCAACCTACTTCCAACTCCTCGCTTGGATGTCCTTTTGTTGAAGACTCTGTAAGCTTTGCTCTAAGAGGAATATGTAAGGAAGATACATGACTCGGCTAAAGTCGTCGTGACAATATCAAAGCTAGTATAATATCAAAAATATCAATTAGAGGTCTTCAAGAGGAATATGTAAGGAATATGTAAGGAAGATACATGCTCTAAGAGGAATATCAAAAATATTCCCTAAACTAACAAAGCTAGTATAATATGCAATTAGAGGTCGAACCCAAGAGAATCAAGGGGAGTTCAAAGAGGTTTGTTATTGTTGAAGGGTTTCTTGAACAAATAAATTTTTAGTCAAGACCCCGCTGAGTATAGCGAAGTCAGGATCGTCCACGGGAGCGAGAGTAGTGCTAAGTTTAATTGATAAACTACGAAAAAGCAAAGAAAACAAGGGCAGAACAACTCAGGCTCGACCCAAAGAGGGTCGATCTCGACCCTAGGGAGGTCGATCTTGAGAACAGAAACACACGAACGCACACAAAACACACTCAATCACACAAGTAACGGTTCGAACACGACTTAGGGAGTCGGGATCAAAGCAAAAACAAGAATTTCAATCAATATAAAGGGGCAAATCCTAGGGCTAGGGCTACCACAACAACAACCATACATGCTTTCAACAAGAATTCACAACTATCATGCCATCTAGATCATAGAAAAGTTAACTTTCGCAAACAATTCAAGCTATTCAATCAACTTTCGCAAATCAAACAACTTTCTACCTATCCTTCAACCTAGGAATATCAACTTTCGCAAATAATCCTATTAGATGTAATCAAGCAATTAACTTTTCACTTTCGCTAGGGTCAATCACAAGACATGCCTCAATTTTCACCAAGGATTAAGCACAAGATAGGTTAGATATGATCCTTAAGCATTCAAGTCATGAATTCAAGTTTTAAACATGCATGATTGTGTTCGGTTTTCGCCCAACCCTAGAACTTAAGAAAACTACTCACACATGGCAAAGAGAGAAGAGGAAGAAGAAGAAGAAGACATGATCAAAACCAAACTAAAATTCAAACTAAACAAAAGATCAATCTTACAAATCTCAAACTTGCTCTCCAAGTCTTCTTCCCAACTCTCCAAGTCTTGGATTAAATTGAATGTATAAAAACTATAGGTTCAACCGCCTTTTATAGACAAAAAGGAGTCCTAATCTAACTAGGAAACACAAAGAAAACACCTTCCTAAAATACAGATTTGGAAACTTCAACATGTAATCCGGATAGAAGGAAGTCGGCGCAAGGTTCGACCCTCATAGGGTCGATATCGACCCCCTCAAGGTCGATCCTGGGACTTTTGTTCATTGGCTTCCAAGTTTTGACGATTCTGCTATCTCGACCTCCTTGGGCTCGATCTTGGGACTTTTTGCTTGACTTTTCTTCTTGCTTTGGCTCCTCTTTATCTCTTCTTCTTGACTCTTCCACTTGAAATCTTCCTCCTAGCTCATCCATCCTCTCCTAGCCTCGCTCCAAACTCGTCTTCAAGCTTCAAAATACCTACAAAACGACACAAAAGCGCGTAGTTTCCGAATCTCAAGGAAATACGAAAACTCATGCAAAAAGACTAAAAACCACAAGACTCAACTACGAAACACAACTCAAACTAACCTATCTAGACCCTAAAAATCTACCTAAAAATGCGGACATCAAAACACCCCATACTTAGACTTGCTTGTCCGCAAGCAATAATCATGCAAATCAAAACCAATAACACAATCTTCAAGCATAGCCCTTGTCAAAACATTTTAAACACAAGTGAGAAAGAAGACAAGCAATTTTAACGTCATCACATATGTATAAGTCTCAAGCTAGGCAATCACAATCCAACCTCACAAGGGATATAAATGTGTTTCTCTCAACTCTCATGTGTTTTGGCTATCACATCAACTCTCATCTCAATCTTTATGAAACATCTACTTTATAATTGAGACTTATATCACCAATCTCTCTACCTAGAGAAGTCAAAACACATCAATCTTCATAAGAACTTAGGCTCAATGAAATCTTCATAGAAGACTCATTCGGCCGGGTTGTAATGGGGTTCGGTAATAACAATAGATAAGGAAGTTATTTGGCCATGTGGTGCTAAATCCGGGAATCAAACTCCTAAATACAACACTACAAACCATAACAACTCACTTTTTCTCTTTTCAACTCATAACCAAACACTTCAATGAAACTCACACCCATCAATTTCTAACCCAAACTTCCATAACACAACTTATAAATACTAGGAATTCTTGGCTTTGCACTTAAACATTTTTTCTTTTCTTTTTCTTTTTCTTTTTCCCTTTTTTTTTCAGCTTCGAGCATGCAGAGGGTCGACCCCTGGGGGGGTCGAACCTGAGACTATTTTTTTTTTCACTGGGAGCCGAGATCGACCCAGAGGGGGTCGATCCTGAGACTATTTGCTCGAGCTTCTTTACTTCTTTTCTTCAATTTTTTACCAATGTGCAATCCAAGCCAAGAATCCTATTACACTACACTTCAACAAGTTGTTTTCTACCCTTTTACAATGTCACCTCTTTCAAACCCAACACAAATGTCACTCAACAAAACTTATTCCCAACACTCTTCATCTAAGTTCAATTCCCGGAATAGGGTCAAGCTAATATAGGCTAGGGATAATTTTTGTGGAGCTTCAAACAAAAGGCTAAGGCTTAGAACGGGGTTTCAAGCAAAGACAATTCAAGGTAGGCATGGAATAATATGGGCTAAAAATACAAGTTCTTAATCACAATCAACATGCATGAACAATCTCATATCGGCTTCAAGAAATCGATAACGATATCAATGACAAGAGACATATGCATAAAGAGAGCAAAATCACACATATAAAGAAGAGGGAATCAATGATGTTCTCCCTATAAGGCCAAAATTCTCACTAGGTAAAAATTTGTTGGATTGCAAATACTTTCACTCAAGACACATATGCTCAATTTCATCACAAGTCATATTCACAATCAAGAGCAATTTCTCATAAACTTGGGCTAACCTATCCAATTGTGCCAAAGGAATTACATGATAAACATGAAAATTAATTTTCATCATAGGACATCTAAGATGGAATGCTTTTCTATCCTAAAACAAACAAGGAAGCAAAATTTTTTTTTTTGTTTTTCGACATTTTGCAATTTTTTTGGATTTTTGACATTTTCTAAATTTTTTTGAATTTTTCAAGACTTTTCTCTTTACAAACAAACTATCAAACTACTCAAACAAAGCAAGCAAAGACTCAATTATATAGAATATGTGAGATTTCTTCTTGCCCACCCCATACTTAAATCATGCAATGTCCCCATGCATGAAAACATATGACAAAGTAAAGAGAAAAGAAGAAGAAAACTCACAAAAACTCTTAGAAGCTTGATTGGAGATGGAGTTCCTCATGGAGGTGGAGGTGGTCGACGTGGGCGGAAAGGAGGTTGCTCCGGGGGAGCCCATGCATCTCTATCGGGGAAGTTGCCTTGGTTCCATCGCATGTAGTCCTCCATTTGAGCCCACCGGTAGTCATCCACTTCTTGTTGAGCATAGAAGTACCCTTGAAATTGTTGGAATTGTTGGTGTTGTTGAGTCATCATCTCCCGGGTCTGAGTTTGGTACTCCATGAGGGCCGCTTGACCCTTCATAATCTCATCATAGTGCTCCTTTTGCGAGACCCGCATGGAGGCCATCTCGTTGGCTAAGTAAGCCATGTCATATGTCGGTGGGGCCTCATGAGGCGGTGGCTCAGTATAGGAAGGGCCGGAGTGAGCTCCCGAAGACGCCCCAAACTCGAAGTACGGCCTGGAAGAAGGAGGAAAGGGTGGCGGGATCGACCCAGAGGGGTCGAGGTCGACCCCCATAGGGTCGATCCTGGGGCTGGTCGGAGGTGGGGGCAAGGCAAGAAAGTTGGTGGCTTGAGGGTCGGGGCTTGGGTACCGACGTGGGCGGCGTCTCAAAGACTCATCTTGTGTGGGCCGAACTCTCAAAGGAAACTTGTTGGGAGACCATACCTCGTACCAATTCGGGAGATGGAGCAAGTCAACTCGCTCCCGAGTAATAGAAACTTTCTTCCCGTTGTAGGTGGAGTAGAAGGTGGAATCGCCTTTGGAAGGCTTGTCAATTAACTTGGCGTTGGCGATGAATGGCATATCCACAAAGATAGGCTTCGCAGCAGTGTACGCCCTCATGTTCATGCCAAGACTCATTGCAAGTTGGGCAATCATTCCACCAAAGTAAATAGCAGCCGAACCGCCCTTGAAATCCTCAATACTCTTCATCCACTCATAGCCAAGATTTATAGGAGCCGGAGAGGTAAAGAGCATGGTTCTTAGCACAATCATTTCCCTTCTAGAAGTACGATTGAGCTCGGTTCTCGGGAAGAGGACGCTCCCTAGAATGCGCAAGATGATCCGGAAGAGAGGATTGGCAAGATTGGAGACTTGCATGTTATGGCAAGATGGCACTTCTTTCCCGGAAAGATAGCTCCAAGTGGCGAGGATCGGAATGGGGCTTGGGTCGTCCTCCGTCGAATTGGGGAAGCCAAAGGCGTCATTGAGTTGCTTCAAAGTGAGCTTGAACCATTTGTTACCCAATTGAAACTCCATCTTCTTGTTGGAATCCGGGCTCTTTATGTCGGAGGAGAAGGTCGCCATGAACTCACAAGTGAGAATGGGATAATGATGATTGTCCCACTCTAATATGTGCTCGGCTCCGATGTAGGAGAAAGCCTCCTTGACATCCTCATGAATATGCAATCTTTTCCCATCCGCCTCATCATACCACCTCGTCTTGTGTTTCATCTCGAGGTAGGTATTGAAGTCGTCAACATACTTGGTGGCAATGTGGTAATCATCTAGAGCGGACTTGTCACTCCTCTTTGCTCTCTTTGAAGGTTTAGAACCCGAAGCCGACATAGTACCTACATCAATTCAAACACCAAAACCACATAATACACACAATCCACCCCACACTTAAACAAAGGCAAGAATCTCAACCAAAACACTTCATAACATGGATATGAGAGGATTTATAATAATGGAACATGAAGCACAAATCCACATCTCATCCTATCATGCAACCTAAGCCCAAGGAAACACACCCAATCAAGAGCAAAATATACCTAGGAACGACCCAAGGAGGGTCGCCCTCGGCCCCATAGGGGTCGATCCTGAGCATAGCAATAAAATCACACAAATACACATGATTCAGGTTCGACCCAGGGGGGGTCGATCACGACCACAGGGGGGGTCGATCCTGAACTGTTCACTCGTCTTCTACCTCCAAACTCAACCGAAAATTTGGGTATGGAACCCATTGGCACCAAACCACAATTTTCTACCAAAATTAGCTCATGAAGATCAAATCTAGACATACCCAAGCATGCAAACTTCAACAACAACACATTCAAGCAAGCAATTTGTCAAATTCATCAATCTAGGTCAAAAACCCCCAAATATGCATATTCAACCCAAAAATCCAATTTCACTCAAGTTTAAGCAAAATTGAGAGTAGAGGGTTAGAAATCATACCGAAAATGCCTTGTAAGAAGTGAAAGAAGTAGAAAATTGGGTCGATCTCGAGATAGATCTAGGAGGAGACGAGGGCTGAATTTTTGGGGCTATGGGGGGGCGGTTTTCGAGGAGCAACACCAGGAGGGGTAGGTGGTGGTGCGGCTGAGGAGTGGTGGTGGCCGGAGCTGCGGTGGTGTGGCGGTTGATTCCGGCGAGTGTGTGGTAGGAGGGGTGAGAGAGGGGTCGAACAAAAGAGAGGGGGAAGCAAGGGAGGTCGGTCGAGCTGATGTGGTGAAGGAGGGGGAGGAGTTTTGAATTAAATTTGGGTAAACAGACATACCTTACACCAAGGGGTAGAATCGGAAATTCGCGCCTAGGGTCGATCACGACCCCCTGGGGGTCGATCTCGACCCATCTGGGTTGTGTTTTCCGCCATTTCGGTCATTGTGCAAGATCGTCTTGTCCCGTCTCTTGAGCTCGTGTTTTGCAACTTAGAGTCCTGCAAAAACATCCCAAAAATCCTATCCCAAGCAAAATATATCCTAATCTAATCTAAGGAAGGTGAGAAAATAAAAACAAAAATCTAATCTAGAAATTGGAAAATCAAAAAGAATGGAAAAATTAAAAAGAAAAGTCTAATCTAGAAACCGGGTTGCCTCCCGTAAGCGCTTTTTTAACGTCATGAGCTTGACGATGGGTGTTGTAGCTTAGTCCGAGGTGGTGAGAGCCCAAGTGGCTCGGATCTCTTCGTCGGGTTCCTTCCTAGCATAGTACTTCTTCAAACGATGCCCATTGACTTTGAAAATCCCACCATTCTCATCTATAAGATCGGCCGCCCCGTGCAAGTAAATATGGTGAACCGTGAATGGTCCGCTCCATCGGGTCCGTAGCTTTCCGGGGAAGAGTCGGAGTCTTGAGTTGAATAAGAGCACTTGATCACCGGCCTTGATGGTTTTTGGCACAAGCTTGCTATCATGCCACTTCTTGGTCCTCTCCTTGTAAATTTTGGAGTTCTCATATGCCTTGAGCCTCAACTCTTCAAGTTCTTGCAATTCCATGAAACGCTTCTCCCCGGCCGCATCGAGATCCATGTTGAGCTTCTTGAGAGCCCATAAAGCCTTGTGTTCGAGCTCGACGGGCAAATGACAAGACTTGCCATACACTAGATTGAAGGGAGTGGTGCGGAGTGGTGTTTTGTAAGCGGTGCGGTAGGCCCATAGAGCATGATCAAGCTTGGAAGACCAATCTTTTCTTGAGCGGGACACCGTCTTCTCTAGAATGCTCTTGATTTGCCGGTTTGAAACTTCTACTTGACCGCTAGTTTGAGGATGATAAGGTGGGGCCACCTTGTGAGACACCCCATACTTGGTCAAAAGCGCCTCAAAGCTCCGCTCAATGAAATGAGAGCCTCCATCACTAATGAGGACACGAGGGACACCAAAACGGGGAAAGTTGTTGGTCTTCATGAACTTGGCCACTACTCGAGCATCATTCGTCCTTGTAGCTATGGCCTCAACCCACTTGGAAACATAGTCAACCGCCACGAGTATGTACTTGTAGGGACCCGAAGAGGGGAAGGGTCCCATGAAGTCAATACCCCAAACATCAAAGAGCTCAACTTCCAAGATACCGGTGAGTGGGTTCTCGTTCCTCCATGTAATGTTCCCCGACCGTTGACACTCATCACAAGTTGTCACATATGCTTGCACATCTTTGAAGAGAGTCGGCCAATAGAGTTCGCTTTGAAGGATTTTAGCGGTCGTTTTGAAGCCCTTAGCATGGCCACCCGTGGGTAGAGTGTGACAATGTCGGATGACTCCCTCTATCTCATCGTCCGGCACACAACGTCGAAAGATGTGATCACTTCCTTGTTTGAACAAGTAAGGATCATCCCAATAGAAATCTTATCGCGGCATGGTCGGTATAAACAATCACCTTAGAGCCTACTAGATAGGAGCGGAATTTTTCAAATGCAAATACTACGGCAAGAAACTCTTTCTCGGTGGTAGTGTACTTACTTTGAGCTTCATCAAGAGTCTTACTTGCATAGTAAATGGCATTAAGCTTCTTGTCCTTCCGCTGCCCAAGAACCGCACCAATGGCATAGTCACTAGCATCACACATGATTTCAAAGGGAAGTGTCCAATCCGGTGATTGCATGATGGGGCCGGTCACAAGAGCTCTCCTCAACCTGTAAAATGATTCAAGACAATGCGAGGACATGCTAAACTCTACATCTTTCACTAGTAAGTGAGTCAAAGGTTAAGCAATTTCAGAAAAGTCTTGAGTGAAGCGCCTATAGAACCCCGCATGCCCCAAGAAACTCCTAACGTCTTTCACGGAAGATGGAGGGGGCAATTTTCAATAAGCTCAATTTTTGCCTTGTCCACCTCAATCCCTCGCTTAGACACTAGATGACCTAAGACAATTCCTTCTCTAACCATGAAATGACACTTTTCCCAATTAAGCACAAGGTTCGTTTCCTCACATCTTTTAAGGACCCTGGAAAGGTTAACAAGACATGAATCAAAAGAGGAACCACAAACCGAGAAATCATCCATAAACACCTCCACTATCTCCTCAATCATGTCGGAGAAGATGGCCATCATACACCTTTGAAAAGTGGCCGGGGCATTGCAAAGCCCAAATGGCATTCTCTTGTAAGCAAACGTCCCATATGGACAAGTGAATGTGGTCTTCTCTTGATCATCGGGGTGAATGGGAATCTGCCAAAAACCACTATAGCCATCCAAATAGCAAAAGTAATCATGTTGAGCTAAACGTTCCAAAACTTGGTCAATTAATGGGAGTGGGAAGTGGTCCTTCCTAGTGGCACTATTATGTTTCCTATAGTCTATGCACATCCTCCACTTGGTGGTAGTCCTAGTAGGAATCAACTCTCCCTTCTCATTCTCTACAACCGTCATCCCCCCTTTCTTAGGAACCACATGTACGGGGCTAACCCACTTACTATCGGAGATAGGAAATATGATACCGGCATCTAGCATTCTAAGGATTTCTTTCTTCACTACCTCTTTCATGTTAGGGTTTAGCCTATGTTGGTGCTCAATAGTGGGTTTATAGTCATCCTCCATATCTATCCTATGCATGCACAATGACGGTGAAATACCACTAAGTTCCTCTAGAGAATATCCTATGGCTTTCCTATGGGTCCTAAGCACATCAAGCAATTTGTTCTCCTCGTCCTCACTCAAATTAGCATTAATAATGACGGGGAGAGAAGAATTTGGACCAAGAAAAGCGTACCTCAAAGAATCGGGAAGCTCCTTGAGCTCGGGAGTGGGCTCGGGCAAGCTAACTTCATCCTCGTGCTCCGCCTTGAGTGCATCCAAGATAAGGAAGGACTCCTCGCCATCATCCAGGGGGGTCGTGCTCGACCCAATGGGGGTCGATCCTGAGACCCTCGAACTTTGCGGAAGAGGTTCCCATGTCAAAAATCGTCCCGTCGGGTTGTTGCACTCGATGTAGTCGGAGTGTGTGTAGAGCATCTTGACCTCCTCATGACTTGATTCCTTCAATGTTGGATTGAACCGGAACTCGACCACTTCTTCACCAATCTTGAAAGTAAGAAGTCCACTCTTGACATCTATGACCGCGCCCGCGGTGGCTAAGAAGGGTCGTCCGAGTATGATGGGAACGACCGGATCCTCGGGCATCTCCATGACTATGAAATCATTACGCACAAAGAACTTTCCCACTTGAACGGGGAAATCATCAACTACACCCGTGGGCTAAACACACGATCCATCCGCCATGTATAACCTCATTTTCACCGGTACTAATGGCCCCATGTTGGTCTTGGACCAAATTGAGAGTGGAAGCAAGCTAGCACTAGCACCAAGATCACACAATGCCTTGAAACGATAAGCTCCAATACCGATTGTAATAGCAAACTTCCCGGGATCACCGAGCTTCTCAGGAAGGTCCAACGACCTCACCTCATCCGTGAGTTCCGACATAGATCGCTTCCTAGATAGAATCTCCTTCAAGAACTTGGTGTAAGCGGGCATTTCGTTTAAGGCCTCGGCGAAAGGAATAGAAAGATTCAAGCCTTGAAGCAACTTAACAAAGCGCTTAAACTTTCCTTCCGTCGCGTCCTTGGGCTTCTTCGAAGGGTAAGGAAGTATCTTAGAATGGGAAGAGGAAGGAGTAGGAACCGGAATGATTGGCGGAGAAGGGTTGGAAGACGTTCCGGGTGCAGGGTGGGCGAGCTCGACCTCAGTGGGGTCGATCGCCCCTTCATCCTCATCATTGGCGGTCTCAGGCTCGACCATGGAGGGGGTCGATCCTGAGGCTGCTTCTTCCGCTGTTTGCTTCGGTGGATCAGGTAATGCTTTGCCACTCCGAAGATTCATGGCTCGGATTTCACCATTGCTTGCTCGGCCTCTAGGATTCTCCTCGGGTCGGCCCGGAAGTTGTCCTTGAGGTCGTGGGATTTGAGCCGCTAGATTACCAAGTTGGGAATCAACATTCTTCCTTCATGCATCAAAGTTTCCCAATTGGCCTTGAACGCCATCAAGTTTGCGGTCGAATCTTTCAAAGTAACCTTGAGCCCAAGCCGGTGGTTCTTCTTGATAACCGGGAGGTCTATAAGGAGGGGCCCTTTGCTCTTGTGGAGGAGGTGGATAACTTTGGCCTTGGCCATTGTTATTCCATTGAGGATAATTGTTGTTGTTCCTCCCCGCATAAGCATTGTTTTGGCCTCGGTAGGGTCCTCGCATATAGTTGGCCTCTGCATATGCCTCGGCAGCCCGAACTTGCTCCACATTTGTACAAGAAGCGGTGGTATGAGATTGAGAACCACATTCTTGACAAGTGGGGGCAACGGACTTGTAGTAACTCACTTGTTTCTCGAGCCGGTTGATCTTATCTTGCATGAATTGAAACTTCACATCTTGATCAATTGGCTCAGTATTCGGATCATAAAGCTTCTTTGATTGAATCCGGATGGGTTGTTGGGTCCCATACATGGCATCATAGTTGGTGAGTTTGTCCAATAGAGCCCATGCCTCATCGGGATCCATCTCAATGAAACCGCAATCGGTGTGAAGATTGATGCGGTCCTTTCTGGCAGCGTTGATCCCTTCGAAGAATATCTCTTGAAGAACATAAGGAGGTTGTCCATGAGTAGGACATTTCCGAAGAAGCTCCTTGAATCTCTCCCAAGTCTCAACAAAAGTCTCGTTAGGAAGTTGATGATAAGAAGTGATGCGCTTCCTTAGCTCGGTAGTCTTGGCTGGTGGGAAGAACTTCGTCATGAGCAAGTCGTGCAAAGCCTTCCATGTAGTGATGGACCTAGCGGGTAGACTTTCGAGCCAATAGAGTGCCTTCCCGGTTAGAGACCACTTGAACGCCTTGAGGAGCACATATTCAAGTGACACGCCATCAGCGGCGATGGTGTCACAAAGGTCGGTGAAATTGTTGATGTGCTCCATAGGGCATTCGGATGTCTTGCCTTCATATTGAGACCTCTTGATGAGAGTGATGAAGTGGAACTTGATCTCAAAGGCACGCTCAATCGCCGGGAGCACTATAGCGGACTCGGGAACTCTAAGCTCCAGATGCATGTATTGCTTAGCGTTCCTCGGAATAACATCTAGTTGTTGTTGGAGACGGGCAGCAGCCTCTCTCTCTCGATGCAAAGCAGCATCTTGAGCAGCACGCTCCATTCGCATACGCTCCATCTAAGCACGGAGTTGTTCCATCTGTTGAGCAAGAGCCTCAGCGTCGGCCATTGCTCGTCGTTCTCGTAGCCTGCGATGAAGGGTTCTCTCTATTTCAGGATCAAAGGGAAAATAGTCGATTTTCCTTTGTGAACTAGAGGGCATACACCTGCAATCACAAACACAAGAAAAACGAATCAGTAACACACAAGGGGTATGGGCTATTCCCAAACCCAAATATCAACTAAACTCGGCACTATTGCACACTCCCCGATAACGGCGCCAATTTGTTGAAGGGTTTCTTGAACAAATAAATTTTTAGTCAAGACCCCGCTGAGTATAGCGAAGTCAGGATCGTCCACGGGAGCGAGAGTAGTGCTAAGTTTAATTGATAAACTACGAAAAAGCAAAGAAAACAAGGGCAGAACAACTCAGGCTCGACCCAAAGAGGGTCGATCTCGACCCTAGGGAGGTCGATCCTGAGAACGGAAACACACGAACGCACACAAAACACACTCAATCACACAAGTAACGGTTCGAACACGACTTAGGGAGTCGGGATCAAAGCAAAAACACGAATTTCAATCAATATAAAGGGGCAAATCCTAGGGCTAGGGCTACCACAACAACAACCATACATGCTTTCAACAAGAATTCACAACTATCATGCCATCTAGATCATAGAAAAGTTAACTTTCGCAAACAATTCAAGCTATTCAATCAACTTTCGCAAATCAAACAACTTTCTACCTATCCTTCAACCTAGGAATATCAACTTTCGCAAATAATCCTATTCGATGTAATCAAGCAATTAACTTTTCACTTTCGCTAGGGTCAATCACAAGACATGCCTCAATTTTCACCAAGGATTAAGCACAAGATAGGTTAGATATGATCCTTAAGCATTCAAGTCATGAATTCAAGTTTTAAACATGCATGATTGTGTTCGGTTTTTGCCCAACCCTAGAACTTAAGAAAACTACTCACACATGGCAAAGAGAGAAGAGGAAGAAGAAGAAGAAGACATGATCAAAACCAAACTAAAATTCAAACTAAACAAAAGATCAATCTTACAAATCTCAAACTTGCTCTCCAAGTCTTCTTCCTAACTCTCCAATTCTTGGATTAAATTGAATGTATAAAAACTATAGGTTCAACCTCCTTTTATAGACAAAAAGGAGTCCTAATCTAACTAGGAAACACAAAGAAAACACCTTCCTAAAATACAGATTTGGAAACTTCAACATGTAATCCGGATAGAAGGAAGTCGGCGCAAGGTTCGACCCTCATAGGGTCGATATCGACCCCCTCAAGGTCGATCCTGGGACTTTTGTTCCTTGGCTTCCAAGTTTTGACGATTCTGCTCGATCTCGACCTCCTTGGGCTCGATCTTGGGACTTTTTGCTTGACTTTTCTTCTTGCTTTGGCTCCTCTTTAGCTCTTCTTCTTGACTCTTCCACTTGAAATCTTCCTCCTAGCTCATCCATCCTCTCCTAGCCTCGCTCCAAACTCGTCTTCAAGCTTCAAAATACCTACAAAACGACACAAAAGCGCGTAGTTTCCGAATCTCAAGGAAATACGAAAACTCATGCAAAAAGACTCAAAAACACAAGACTCAACTACGAAACACAACTCAAACTAACCTATCTAGACCCTAAAAATCTACCTAAAAACGCGGACATCAGTTATCAATATTAAGAGAGCAGAGTTTATTCAAACAATTCCACCTTAATAATCCATTGATCATCAATTCATCCACTTCTTTATATTCCTTGGTTAATTCCAATCCTTTTCTTATTTATTCAATAGTCCATTGTTATCAATATTAAGAGAGCAGAGTTTATTCAAACAATTCCACCTTAATAATCCATCGATCAACAATTCATCCACTTCTTTATATATCTAGGTTAATTCCAATCCTTTTCTTACTTATTCACTAGTCCACGGTCCTAGCGAAACTATGATATGAACAAGAACGCTTAATTCAAATCATGTAATGAATACAAAGATAATAGGAAATTAAATCATGCAATCAAGCTACGAGTCTCATGCACAAAACAACCATTGAATACTCTTCTCAAACCTAGTCCACAGTACTAGATAAGAGTTGATTAGAGAATAGGAAAGATGCATAGACAACAACCAATCATGATTCAAACAATAGACCTAAGTCAATTAAATAAGTTGATCAGGCTTATAAAATCAAACAAAGATCATGGGATGAAGCACAAGAGTATCAATAAAGACCTAAGGATAAAGAAGTTACCATAATTTCACGATTTCATAATAAAGCTTCCTCGATTGAATAAACCCCAATCGAGATTAGTTGTGCATAATACAAGATATCGAGCTAAAACAATTAAGTTCTAAGAATATTGGATGATGAGTGTTAGTACATAAATATGTCGGTGTATAGGTTTCAACTCCCTCTTCAATGATCTTCTCCTCTACGCGCCTCTTCGTCTTCAATGACCTACAAAACAATGGACCTAGGGGCGAGCGATCCCTAATCCACCTCCGATGCTTAAGTCAATAAGTGCAATGTCGAGAAAGGCGTCAAGGTAGAGCGAGTAGGCTAGGTTTACCATGAACATGGCGAATACATGTGTATTTATAGATGAAGGGAGACAGGCGCAGGGGGACACCCCCTAGGTGGGCCGATCGGATGGGCTAGGGTTAGGGTTAGGCGATTCCTTGCCCCGCAAGTCATCCGATATCTTATCCCATTTAAGGATAAGATCTTCCTCCATAAATATCCCTAATCTAGAATAACTACCCTAATAAATAAATATGGATAGGCATAATAAATAAAATATGGCAATTAATTAGATATGCTAAATAATTGATGTCGGAATCAATACCCGCCTACAATGAGATATATCTACAACCTAGGACAAAGCTCCCCTTATATAGACCCAAGGAACATGCTCCCCGAATCAAATAAGGTAAGAGGCAAAGATAAGAAAAATGAAACAAGATAGAAAACCGCGTCGCTCGGATCTGCCGCGAAACCGCGCCCGTGCTTGGGAAGCCGTGCCCGTGGTTTCATCGGGTTTCGGCTATCTAGGTCGGCTTCTACCGCACACACGGCCCATAAGGCATGCCCGCGGCCTTCGGGAGATTGATAGGTCGGCCTTTGATAAACCGCGACCAAGCCCTAGAGAACGCGCCAGCGGTTCTGGGATAGTGGCGACACTTGACTTGAATCTTGACCTGGAAACTCTCGTATCTTCATATCTTGTGTCTTCGGTCTTCATATTATAACTAAGCTCAAAGTCTAACCTAAACACACTCTATAAAGTCCTAAAATATAAGAGATAACCTATACTAAAGAGAGCATATCAAATATCCCCATACTTAGATCTTGCTCGTCCTCTAGTAAGCTCAAACTAAATATGACAATCAAGCTTATCTAAGATCTCAGGAAATACAAGGGAAGACAAAAAAAAAAACTCAACTCTCAACCCGAACCCAAAAATAGAGTAATAGTGAGCATAAACAATAAAGCTCAAACACACACCTCACAACAAGTTAAAGCACTCAAGCTCTAGAAAGTGTAAAGCAACCTAGGATCTAGCCAATTCTACAATGTAAGCTGATTTGCCCTAGTTTATATGGGTTAACTCTTGTATTTTAGGGCTATATTGAGTGTGTTAAGGTTAGAGTTTGTGCGTAATTGTAATATGTAGGCCAAAGACACAAGGATTCAAGTTTCAAGAGTTTTTAAGGTGTTTTGACTGTCTGCACTACACCTCTTGCTTGCAAAGGCTATATCTTGAGATGAAGTGGTCGGATTGAGCTGATTCCGGTGCCATTGGAAAGCTAACTCAAAGAGCTTCAATTCATATGTTTACACCGAAGTCAGATTCCAAGCCGAAGAGGGTCAAAACAACCTCCAAAGTGACACCAACGATTTTGTTCTGATTGCGCGACCGCGGTAGAGGATCCGCGCCCACGGTGACTGCCCGAGACAACTTGCTCTATTCTGTCGCGAAATCACGGGTACAGTGGAGACGACGCGACCACGGTGATGCCGAATCCGGAGCGGACGAGATTTCTATCTTCTTTCCTTCTTCTTATCTTTCCTCTTTCCTTTTCTATCTTTTCTCCTTTCCTAATTAGATTAGGGGAGCATGCTCTCTGGGTCTATATAAGGAGGAGTCTGCCTTAGATTTTAGGTATCCATTATTCCAATTCATAATCAAATTCTTCTCTTTTTAGGTTTTTAGTTTGATTATGGAGAGCTAGTCTCCTTGGGTTTGTTTAAGGGAGAAGCTCTGATGTATGAACTCGTGAGGTTTTGGTAATTGATTTCTATCCTTTGGTTAATGTTAATTCTCTTGTGCTTCATCTTATGAATGTTGATTGTTTCTCTAGGAGTAGCTAACCTATTGAATTGATTGATGTTCTACTGTTGGATTGGGTTAGGACCATGGACAAAACTAATCTGTGAAAACAACTTAACCTAGACCTATTGTCTATGCAACTAGGATTAAGAAGAGAATTGATTGTTTTATCTTACAATTGACTCGTAGCTTGATTGTTTGATATTATATCCTGCATATCCTTGTTCTCTATGCTAATTCTAGGTTAAGCGTCCTTGCCTAGGGTTATAGAATTGCTTGGACCGGGGACTTGCGATTAGGAATTAACCATAGGTGTGAATGAAATCAATGGATGAATCTATGATCGAGTGATTATGTCAGAGTGGATCTTTTGAATGAACCTGCTTCTTATCTACTTGTTTATTTGTTTGTTATTTGTTTCCTAGATTAGTTTAGGTTAGATCTTTCCTTGATTTTCCCCTATCTTTAGTTGATAGATATATTGATACTAGAAGCCTTAGTTCTCTTGGGTTCAACCCCTTACTTGCATGCTATACTAGTTTGTAGTTTGGGTTATTTATCTTTGATCTTGGCACGACGACTTTAGCCGAGTCATAAGACCAAAGTGATGTGCTCTCAAATCCAAGATTGATCGAAACGGGTTCGGTTTAGTTTCATGGAGGTATTCTTGAGTCGATTTTTGTATGAAATACAAACTCAAAATATTATTATGAAGGTGGCGAGTACTCGGTGTACAAATGGGTAGAGTAGAATTTTGTGTGAAATGTATTTGGTGAAAGATCGGACAAGAGATCAAGCTAGAAAGGTGAGAGCTTGAAGCCGACGAAATGGAGGCTCGTTCGGCCCGTTCTCCCGTGAGGAGAAGAGACCGAAAGAGTAGGGCTAAAAGCTCTCTTACTCAATTTCAATCTAAGGAAAAAATGAACCCCCTAGGCGTCTTTATATAGGGAGAGATGAGAGGAGGGTGGCGGCAGCTTGGAGTGGACACCAAGCTTCATGAGGAGGTGGGGAGAAGTGGGCGCCAAACTTCATAAGGAGGTGTAGAAGAAGTGGGCGCCAAGCTTCATAAATGAATGGAGAAGAGTGGAAGCCAAGCTTCAAGAGGAGGTGTGAGAAGAGTGGGCGCCAAGCTTCATGAGGAGGTGAAGAAGAGTGGGCGCCAAGCTTCAAGAGGAGGTGTGAGAAGAGTGGCGGCCAAGCTTCTTCCAAAGTGAGCTTTGAATGTCCATCTTCATAATGGGCTTTGGGCCTATCAAGATCCCCACTCGGGCCGAGCATTTGGAGGCACACAATCTCATTACTAGGTTGGTCATGTGGGCCGTGGGCCATTTGATGGGATCCAGCCCCGGGTCCATGAGGACGTAAGGAGACCAAAGCCATGGCGACCTCCTTGGCGACTTAGCTTGGTCGACGCCCGAGACAAGTTAGGCACGCCCGTACCTATGCGCGCCTGTGTTGGCTTAGCCGAGCCTATCGGTGTCTATCTTTATGTTATTTTTGTTATTTGATTTTATGACATTTTTAGGCATTTTATTTGATTAATAAACTTGGTATTTTATGTTTTGGAGCGCGGCCCACATGTGCCTATGTGGCTGGCTCCCTTGGCTTTGGCGCTTAAGTTATTTAAGGCCAAGCCTTGCCTCTTTTCTAGTTACGTTGATTTTGAGCCTCCAGGATAGAGACATACTCTCCCAAGGCTAATTGGCGTCACATTGCTATCTTAGTTATTTTTCAATTCAATTCAATTCTCGTCTTTCAATTCATGTCCTTTAATTCATTGTCTTTCAATTCGGTCTTTTGTTTTCGTAGTGTTCTTATTCTCTGGTTAATTCTTCATTGTTAGAGAGACTTTTCTCGTGCTTCTCATCAACAAATCCATTCGGTGTTGTTAACTGTAATATCAAAAAGGATAGTATTTTTCATATATTGTTTTCTTCCATTCTTGTAAAGATCATATAAATCTTTTTAGGGTTTTTGTTATTCTCACTATCTTTGTAACTCTATATATTCTTGTATAGCTGATCAATGAGAATTATCCTTTCCCTACAATTTCATCCTTTCACATGGTATCAGCCTAACCTCTCGATCCTCTAAATCAACCTCTTGTTTCACTATGTCCGGCGATCTCACCCCGACATCTCTCAACTTTGGCAAATCCGGTCAAATTCTTGCTGCTGCTGCCGGCCAACACGGTGCTTTTCACTTCCCATTCATCAATGTTCAGTTGAATCGCACCAACTACTCACTTTGGCGTAGCACGGTTCGATCGGCTCTTCAAGCCTATCGTCTGGATTCCTTCATTACTGCCGGATCTGCCCCAGCGGAATTCATTCCGGTTCCTCCTGCTGAAGATTCCTCTTCCGAAACTCCGGCCAAGACGACTCTCAATCCCGCCTATGATGAATGGGTGTACAAAGATCGTCTCATTCTTCTTTGGATCAAGTCCACGGTGTCCACTCCTATGCTCGGCCTTCTCAATCGTGCTGAGTCGTCATTTGCAGCCTGGTCGACGCTGGAGCGTCTCTTTCATGCTCAGACCAATGCCCGCCAAATGCACCTCCGACATCAACTTCAAACTCTTCAAAGAGGTTCGCTTTCTGTTCTTGAATATGTTGAAAAGAAACAGGCCCTTGCTGACAGCCTTGCTGAATGTCTGTATGTTGTCAATGACCGAGACCTTGTTTCCTACATTGTCTATGGTCTTGGTCCCGCTTACGGCTCCTTTCGCGCTGCTCTGACTATGCACGGTGGTACCATCACCAGTGAAGCTCTTCTTGGAATGCTTCTTCAGGAAGAACAACGCCTTGAAGAGGAATCCAAGCCAATTGATCCACCGCTCCCTGAGGCCAATTACGCCGGCCGTTCTCGCCTCTCTCGTCCGGCATCGACAAATGTCTCCTCCAATCGGCATCAGTCCTACTCTTCACCTTAGCAACCGGCGTCTGGTTCTCAGGAGCACTCCTCTCGCCCTCTATGCCAAATCTGTCATCGTCTAGGGCACGAAGCACACAACTGACACCAGCGCTTCAACATGTCCGAGTTTCCGGCCACGAACCGCAACGCCGCTCAGCGTCTTCAGTCGACATCGTCGCCAGCAGTTCATGTGGCAGCCGCTCCTTCTTCGCCATCACCATCGGCGCTCTATGACCCCTGGGTCATCGATTCCGGTGCCACACATCATGTGACCAGTGATCTCGGCAAGCTGTCTATCCAGGCCCCTTATGACGGTAACGACCACCTCATGGTCGGGAATGGTGAGTCTCTTCCCATACTAAATTAGGGCATTCTAGTCTCTCTGCATTACAAAACACCAGTACACCTCTTTTTCTAAACAATATCTTATTTGTGCCAAAAATTGCAAAAAATCTGATCAGTGTTTCTCAACTATCTCGTGATAACGATGTTTATCTTGAATTTCACCCCACTCATTGCTATGTTAAGAATTTGTAGCGCCAAACAATACTAAGAGGTGAACTTGAGAATGGTCTATATCGATTGCCATCGTCCGTGTCGTCTCCTCGAGTCTTTCTTGGTGTTCGTGCTTCTCTTGATTGTTGGCATCACAGACTTGCTCATCCTCATGAGTCGGTCTTGCGTCATCTTGTTTCTACTTACAATTTACCCATTTCGAACAATAAATTGAATTCTGTTTGTAGTTCTTGTCAGCTAGGCAAGAGTCATCGTTTGTCGTTACCCAGTCGTATTGAGCATGCTAAGAACGCTTTTGATTTAATTCATTCTGTTGTGTGGGGACCTTCTCCTTTAAGTTCAATAAATGGCAATCGTTACTATGTTTCTTTCATTGATGATTGTACTAAGTTTATTTGGGTATACTTCTTAACCACAAAATCTCAAGTGTTTGCCACTTTTCAGTTGTTCATTCAGATGATTGAGACTCAATTCTCCAAGAAAATCAAAGCTTTTCAAACCGATTGGGGTGGTGAATACCGTAATGTCTCTACTTTTCTACAAACAAATGGTATTATGCATAAAGTTTCGTGTCCCTATACTCCTGAACAAAATGGATATGCTGAAAGACGTAATCGCATTATTGTTGAGAATGGCCTAGCCTTACTTGCTCATGCTTCTTTACCGAAACAATTTTGGGAAAACGCCTTTCACACTGCTGTTTATCTTAATAATCGGACCATCACTCCAACTCTAAATAATAAGTCACCTTTTGAATGCTTATATGAACGTCAACCTGATTATGGCATGCTAAAATCTTTTGGATGTTTGTGCTATCCCTTTATTAGACCCTATACCTCTAGTAAACTGGACTTCAGATCTCTTCCATGTGTTTTCATTGGTTATAGCCCTAAACACAAAGGTTACAGTTGTTATCATGTTCCCACTTCTAAGGTTTACATTGCTAGACATGTGATTTTTGATGAAACTGTTTTCCCATTTCCTGCTCATAGTGTGTCTGTTGACAAACCTACTACAGAAAACAATTTCGTTCCTCTTCATATGTTACAGCTGGCTTCTCAACCAGCGGCACCTTCTCTCCCGCTCCCTGCGACGCCGCCGGTTACCAGCGTCTCGCCAACGCCATCCACAACGTCGCGGTTCCCTACTGGAGTCCCACCAGCGCTGTCCACGCCGTCCCCCTCCTTTAGTGAGCCGCTGGCGGAAACCCTCAGTCCGAGTCCCTCTCAGGTTTCCTTGCAGCCCGCCCCAGCGCCGCCGCTAGAGGCCCCTCCGGCAGTCGTGGAACCATATCCTCAAGCACCCACGTATTTCCGGCCCGCTGCAGATTCATCTCATGGTATGGTCACTCGTTCTCGCACTCATTCTTTAAAACCCAAAACTTTGCTCACCACTAAACATCCTGCTCCTATCTCTCATATCCCCTCTGAACCTAAAACGTTTATTCAAGCCTCAAAAGATCCCAACTGGCAACATGCAATGCAGTTAGAATATGATGCTTTAATTCGTAATGGGACCTGGGACTTAGTACCCCGGCCCCCGAGTTCTAATCTTATTGGTTGTAAGTGGGTCTACAGGATAAAACGCAAAGCCTTGTTGTGAAAGGTTTTCATCAGGAAGAAGGAGTCGACTACTTTGACACCTTTAGCCCAGTTGTGAAGCCGACTACTGTTCGACTCATCCTTAGTCTTGCCATGACTAAAAACTGGCCATTACGACAGGTTGACGTCAACAACGCTTTTCTTAATGGTGATCTATCTGAGACGGTCTATATGAGTCAGCCACCTGGCTTCACATCGTCACATCAACCTGATTTTGTCTGTCGGCTCCGCAAGGCTCTCTATGGCCTAAAACAAGCGCCTCGCGCCTGGTTCCACAAGCTCCAACAGGCTTTATTCCATCATGGTTTCTCTTCCAGCAAGTCGGATACTTCTCTATTCATCAAGCATCACGGCTCCCACGTCATCTATGTGCTCGTCTATGTTGACGATCTCATCATCACAGGTTCTCATGCTCCCTTCATCTCACAGTTTGTGGCTCATCTCAACTCTGTGTTCTCCCTCAAAGATCTCGGCCCTCTCCACTACTTTCTGGGTATTGAGGTTACTCGCTCCGCTGACCGTCTCTTGCTCTGTCAGAAGAAATACATTTGTGATATTCTAACTCGCAGCAAGATGGCTGACGCCAAGTCCATTGCATCACCCGCCGAGCCTGGCTCTCGCCTCCTTCAGCACGGTGATCCTCTTCCAGATCCGCATCTCTATCGTAGCATTGTCGGTGCTCTACAGTATTGCACTATCACTCGTCCTGAAATCTCTTACGCTGTTAACCGGGTCTGTCAGTTCATGCATAATCCCATGGACCTACAATGGAACGCAGTCAAGCGGATTTTACGCTACCTTAAAGGCACCGTTGACCATGGCCTTGTCATTCGGCCAGCCAGAGACAACCGGCTCGTTGCCTTTAGTGATGCTGGATGGGCTTCCGATCCTGATGATTGTCGGTCTCAACATGGCTTCTCGGTTTACTTTGGCGGCAACTTGATCAGTTGGTCTTCTCGAAAACAGAAAGTTGTCGCGCGCTCCAGTACAGAAGCCGAGTACCGTGCCATCACCTTTGCTGCTACTGAACTCATATGGTTACAGGAGCTCCTCCGCGAAATGGCCATGATCGGTTCATCATCCACCTATAATCTTATGTGACAACCTCAGTGCTACCTTCCTCTCTGCCAATCCTGTGCTCCATCAGCGGTTTAAACACATTAAGTTAGACTATCACTTTGTTCGACAGCAGGTTCAGGAAGGTGATCTCATTGTCCGTCATGTTCGTTCCGTTGATCAGATTGCAGATATCTTTACCAAAGCTGTTGGTACATCTCACTTTCGACGGTTACGGTCCAAGCTCATGGTTCATCCACCATGAGCTTGCAGGGGGATGTTAACTGTAATATCCAAAAAGGATAGTATTTTGCATATATCGTTTTCTTCCATTCTTGTAAAGATCATATAAATCTTTTTAGGGTTTTTGTTATTCTCACTATCTTTGTAACTCTATATATTCTTGTATATCTGATCAATGAGAATTATCCTTTCCCTACAATCTCATCCTTTCACAGGTGTTCACGGAGTTTTCGAGGCTTCAAGGCGGATCCGAGGGTGGAGTTATCAATGGTATCAGAGCCAACTCGTCTTGTAAGTCACACCTAAACTCCTTCTAATCTCGCAATTCACAAACCAAAGAGCTTGAACTTCTTCCTTTGTGTGAGCAGATCCATAAAAAACGAGAGAGTGTAGTTCAAACCGAGACCCTGCTCGTGTTCTTCCAAGAGAAGGCCGAGAAATTTTTTTTTTTCCTCTCTTTGATCTGTCTAATTGATCGTGCAAATTGTGGCTGGAAAGTGTTGACTTGCAACGTGTGATCTGTGAATATATTCCATGCTAATGCTTGTAGACGATCGTGAAAATCCCCATGTATAATCTTGATCGTGTGTGTGTCCTGCATATATTGGTCCTGCGTTATTTCGTGAATGTGCTGAATATACGTTCACTTGCAAATCTGAAATTGTGCTGCGTGTTTTCCTTCTCAAACAAAGATTGCTAGCACCAAATCTTTGTGTCCGCCGTGATCTTAGGAACGCAATAATATAATTTGGGCAAGTTGTTATCATACATATAGATTTGATTTTTCTTTTTTTTTGGGCCTTGTATTACGTGACATTATATATATTTGGTGGCTCATTGTTTCGTGCTCTAGCATATCATAAAATTGTAACCTTAACTTAAACTCTAGCAAGGATAAAATTCGTCTAGTGTATTTATTTTAAGAAGAGTCGGTCCAGGTATTGAAAAAAAAAACAAGGCGAGTCACCTAACAAAAAAAAATTAGGTCGGGCAAAGCCAAAATAAGGCAATTCCGAACCTAAATTTGAAAAAAAAAAGAAGGACGGGCAAAGCCAAAATAAGGCAATTCCGGACCTCACTTGGATCGACTATTTGACCGACCTTCCTAGTAGCTTGCTTGATTCCTTGTGTGTGTGGCATCCTTCACTATCTTGTGCTTGTGTGGGTTGACGCTACTTTCGGTTTACTTGCTATAGTTGTGGGATCGATCGGTGTACTTCGTTACATTTCTCCACATCACCACATTGCATGTGCCTACCCGCCCTCTCGGCATCCATATATCTAGCCTGTCCCATTGCGTGATTTGTTGGAATTTTTGGGTGCATAGACTGTGGTGGTAGTCTGTTACTCGTACTCCCCTTGTGTATTGTTTTGTGCCAGGACTGATGGACGAGTAGGTCATTACCTCTTAGATGGACGCCCTAACTGTCCGTGTTGATCGCTTGCCCACATCCGAGCCACTACAACGGCATGTGTCGGAGTCCCCCACTTTGCTTAGGATGCAGGAGGAGTTGGCTACTTTGAGAGAGCAGCTTGCAAGTGCCCGAGCACAACGACGTCATGCGCCGGCACATCCGCCCGCTTCCTCTAGCGTCATGGCCACAGCTTCGGCACCGCCTACTTCGCACCTTCACACATCATTTCCAGGTAATGGCTCGACCTTTACTACTTCTACAGCCTATATGGCCGCTCCGATGCTAACCTATTCAGCCTCGTTCACCGGCCAAAACTTACCTTGGGTAACCCAATCGGGCGCGCCCCATTTGGCCGCCTATGCTGCCTACCCAACGCCCGTCGGCCCGCCGAGTACGTGGCACGGGCAACATGTGCCCACGCCTCACTCCTTGTATCATATGGGTCATCATCCTTATTATGGACATGCCGGTACACCTTCATATGACTCACCCATAGGTACCCATTATTTTGTCCACACGGTCGTGCCCCCTTATGGCGCGCCCGACAGTGGCACACTAACGGCCCATAGTGGCGCTTTGTTTGGCCCTCCTCTCTTTGATATATATACAGGTCAACCCCTAGCACCGAGCCATATGGATACTATTTCTGAGCCTTTCAATGGGGAGAATCCAGTTGGAGAGTACCTATATCCGTGGACCTTAGTCATGCCCGATACTCCAGTCATTCCATGCTACGACGTGCAATTAGAGCCTCTTGGTCCTCACCAGGCAAATGACGTCCACATTGAGCCAAATTTAGAGGACATCCATGATTCTGCAATTAAGGATGGCATGCAAAATTTTGGCCAGATTGGAGATGTTTTGCCCATGGAGTGCCCACAGCCTACGTCGTGTGACCTTGCTTCTTTGCCTACCGTCGCCGCTTCCAAGGTTACACTTGTCCAAACTGCGCCAATTTTGGTGGAAGAGCTAGATCCATCATGTTATGGCATCCCAACCAGTTTGGTCCATATTGGAGCTGCTTTTCTTGTTGAACGCCCCAGCGGTGCTTTTCTTGTGCCTTCTCGAGCTCTGTCCCCGACACTCCCAAGCTCGAAGCGAGGACGCTTCGAATCCAAGGGGGGGGGGGGAGAATGATGGGATCCAGCCCCAGGTCCATGAGGGTCCATGAGGACGTAAGAAGACCAAAGTCATGGCGACCTCCTTGGCGACTTAGCTTGGTCGACGCCCGAGACAAGTTAGGCACGCCCGTACCTATGCGCGGCTGTGTTGGCTTAGCCGAGCCTATCGGTGTCTATCTTTATGTTATTTTTGTTATTTGATTTTATGACATTTTTAGGCATTTTATTTGATTAATAAACTTGGTATTTTATGTTTTGGAGTGCGGCCCACATGTGCCTATGTGGCTGGCTCCCTTGGCTTTGGCGCGTAAGTTATTTAAGGCCAAGCCTTGCCTCTTTTCTAGTTACGTTGATTTTGAGCCTCCAGGATAGAGACATACTCTCCCAAGGCTAATTGGCGTAACATTGCTATCTTAGTTGTTTTTCAATTCAATTCAATTCTCGTCTTTCAATTCATGTCCTTTAATTCATTGTCTTTCAATTCGGTCTTTTGTTTTCGTAGTGTTCTTATTCTCTGGTTAATTCTTCATTGTTAGAGAGACTTTTCTCGTTCTTCTCATCAACAAATCCATTCGGTGTTCACGGAGTTTTCGAGGCTTCAAGGCGGATCCGAGGGTGGAGTTATCACAATTGCCAAATGAGCCCGAAGTTGCTCTTGTAAGATCTTAGCTCGTCGCCTTGTCAAGGCTCCAGGAGGGTGGCTTAGCTCCTTAGCCGTGTTTGACCTTGTGGCGGGTCGCCCGACCTATGGGCGGCTGTCCTCGGGGGTGCCTCGAAGAGGCACCGGGCTGCGTCTCAGCGGCGTGCATGGGGCGCCTCGCCGAGGCACCGGGCCGCGCCTCAATGCCGCTCGCGGGGTGCCTTATCGAGGCACCGGGCACCTCGGCGCCGCTTGCGGGGTGAGGCCCCAAAGAGGCACCGGAGGCACCGTGGCATCGGTGACTTGATGCGAGCCGGGCGGCACCTTGGCTTTGTTGTCTTGATGTGAGCCAGCCGTGATCACATCATCCTCCCCCAGTTGAGAAGGATTCGTCCTCGAATCTTCTTGGTCAGACTCGACATCATTGGACACGAAGGATCGGAGATCCAACACGTTAAAAATGTCGTTGACACTATAGTCTTCCGGTAGCTCCCGTCGGTAAGCATTGTCGTTAATCTTCTCGAGAACTTGGAAAGGACCGTCGCCTTGGGGTTTTAACTTAGAACTGTATAGGTTCGGACACCTCTCTTTACGGAGACGCACCCACATGAGGTCCCCAAGTTCTAAGATCAACTCTTTTCGGCCCTTATTGGCGTGCTTGATATATTGTTGGGTGCTCTTTTCAAGGCGCTCTCGAGTTGAGTCATGGAGAGCTTTGATTTTCTCGGCGTGGTCAACTCCTTCCTCACTCTCCTTGTCTTTGATAGCTAACGGCATAAGATCCTGTGGAGTGAGGGAATTCTTGCCGTATACGACCTCGAAAGGTATCTTCCTCGTGGCTCGGTGGTCGTACCCATTATAGGCGAACTCCATGAAAGCTAGGCATTCTTCCCACCTGCGCAAGTTAGTTCGCGACATAGAACAAAGCAAGGCGCCTAAGGTTCTATTAACATCCTCGGTTTGTTCGTCCGTTAGTTCAGAGTCGACAAGGAGTGACTATGCGTAAATGAGATTTAGGCACGTCAGCCTCTCATGGATAGTTCGGTTCACTTCCTCATCCCGGACCACCATGAGTTGTTTGGAGCTGCCCTCATAGGCTTGAAGCTCCATTTTCTTTTTGGGACCTTTCTTCCTTAGCTCCCTCGCTTCTTGGTCGGCGATCACTTCGTGGGGGACTAAGGGATGTGTGTGAATTTCTTCCCATCCATGTGGAAGATGTATTCGTTAGAGACCCCTTGGTGGATAACGGCGCAGTCGTACTGCCATGGTCGGCCCAAGAGCAGATGACAGGCCGTCATAGACATGACATCACACAGGACCTCATCCTCATAAGGCCCAATGGCAAACTTGA
Organism: Polygonum maritimum; assembly: GCA_963924305.1. NCBI lineage: Eukaryota > Viridiplantae > Streptophyta > Magnoliopsida > Caryophyllales > Polygonaceae > Polygonum > Polygonum maritimum. Next base: position 13,983,095 of record OZ002731.1, on the reverse strand, counting down.
TCTTGGCTTGCTCTTTAACTGTGACAGGGGCGTCGGAGTTAAGCCAATGTAGCGAATAATGGACCTTGGAGGGTGTCGTCTCGAGGTTAAAGCGAGAGACCACCTCGGTATCGATTAAGTTGCTACAAGATCCACCATCTATGATAACACTACACACTTTGCCTTGGATAAAGCATCGTGTGTGAAAGATGTGTTCTTGCTGTGAAGGCATCGAGGGCCTTTCATTAGTGAAGAGAGCTTGTCGAACAACGAAGCACTCACCACTAACGGCGGGTACGTCTATTTCCTCCTCGCTTTCGCTTTGCTCCAACTCCTCTTCAGACTCATAGTCACCAGCTTGGTTGAGGAGCACTTGCTTCTGGTTAGGGCAATCACGAGCAAAATGGCCCCGCCCTAAGCACTTGAAGCATTGGAGGTCACGGGCACGAGAATGGGCACCTTCCTTAGGCACGGTGGGAGCGTGGGATGCCTCCCGTTTAGGCTGAACGGGGCTGGCCTCCGCCTTGAGCTCCTTAGCCTCGCACCTCTTAATAGGTGGGTTAGAGCTCGAGGACCCAGGGCTCCAAGTACGACCACCTCCGCCACTCCTCCGTTTTTGCAAGTTTTGGTACACCTGGTTGGTGTAATGACGAACGTCGGAGATAGAGGCTTCCGCACTGAATCGTTGCATTTCCACATATGCAGCGACGTCGGAGTTTAGGCCCCCAATAAATTTGGAGATGATGTATCTCTCCGGAAATCTGATTCGGGACCTAAAAACTAGCTGCCGGAGCTCCTTATAATAATCATCGGGGCTGCGGGCTCCCTGCTTAATCCGCTCCAATTTAACTTGGATGCGGTCAAGATAATCCTCGGGCACAAACCGAGCAAGCATGGCCCGTTTTAGCTGACCCCACGTGCGAATGGGATCCTCGGCTTTGTATTCGCGATCTTCCTTCTCCTCTTGCCACCACGAATAGGCAAAGTCGGTGAAGCGAATGGTGGCGATCGCCACGCGTTGGCGACCCGGGTAGTCATACTATTCAAAAACCGCCTCGGTCTTAGCCTCCCAATCAAGGTAGGCCTCTACATCTGAGGTTCCGGCAAAGGGTTCCACCGTAAGTTTTATTCTGTGGTGGTGGTCCCTAAGTTGTTCCAGGGGGTGGTTAAGACCGTGCTCATGCTCTCGATCTCGGACCCGGATTTCATCCTGAGGCGCAAAGGGTCGGATAGATTACGCCGTGGTCCGAGGGGCGCCGCCGGAAGCCCTCGGTGTTGACAGTTCCGGGGCTGCCTTTCCCCATCTTCTTGGGGGTTGGTTGGCGGCTTCCGAGGCGGAGGAAGAATAGCCTCCAAACTCAATGGTTCATCCTTGCGGAGAGTATTCCGTCTTTGCTCAAGAGCCTCATGTTGAGACGCCGAGTGTTGTCCCTCCTCAAAATGAGGGCTAGGTGAACGCTCATGCCACGGAGACATGCTAAGGCGTTGTTCGATCTTGTCGTCCATGGCCCGGAGCAACTCGTCACGGGTCTTCTCATAAGTTTCCCGAACGTCTGCTCGGGCATCATCTCGGACCTCTCGTAAGAGGTCGCGTAGCACCTTCCAGGAGAAGGTGCTGTCCGCTTCCTCCTTATCGTCGGGAAGATTCTTGTTCTTCGGAGAGTCTTGAGACATGATGAAAACAACAAACACAGAACTTGGTGAAGGTTAGATAAATCCAAAGACTTCACTTGTGTTTGATACAATGTGTTTGAATCTCTTCTTTTTTTTTTCTTTTGTGCGCTCCCTCACTTTTCGTGGAAAGCAATTAGAATTAGGAGGACTGACTCGTGTTTGGACTCGATTTTATATGGCTCTCAAACTCACACGCTCGTACTAGAGTCGTTTCCTTCGCCACCGAAGTTTCTTAACTCGACTTTCCTCCACACGCTCAAGTGAGCGACACCAAATGATAATCAGGGCAACCGGAGCTTGTGGGCGAGTATTTACTAGCCCTACAAGTCAGGAGTTCAGTTGCTCGGGGTCCGGGAAAAAGCAAGGGAAAGCTTGACGGTATAAGGCTTCTTGGGTTGGACCCCTTCGAGGTCGGGTTGTTCGACCTTCTTCTCGTTTTTTTTGTAAGTGAGAGATACTATCTCTCTCTTGTTTCTTTGCTTTTGCTAGGAGAAGTACTACTTCTCTCGATATATTTTTTTTTTTTGCAAATGAGAGATACCATCTCTTTCTCGTTTTCTTTCTTTTGCTAAGAGAAGTATTACTTCTCTTCGATTTTTTTTTAAAGAGATTGAATTCGGTCAAGGGGTGAAGAGTAGAGAAAAACGAAGCTAGCTTAGGCAAGGGTAAGAAAGGGTTTCGAGCAACCGAAAACCTGATTCGTAGGGTAGTAATTCGTACCCCCACAACTTGAGAAACTCAAGTCGACAGGCTCTGATACCAGATGATGTGCTCCTCAAATCGTGGAGGTATTCTTGTGTCGATTTTTGTATGAAATACAAACTCAAAATATTATTATGAAGGTGGCGAGTACTCGGTGTACAAATGGGTAGAGTAGAATTTTGTGTGATATGTATTTGGTGAAAGATGGGACAAGAGATCAAGCTAGAAAGGTGAGAGCTTGAAGCCGACGAAATGGAGGCTCCTTCGGGCCGTTCTGATGTGATTCAGCCCGAACCACATCAAGGAGCCAGTCCAGGGCATCCGCCTCGCGCCAACACAAGTTTGGCTAGCCCAAGGGCCACGCCTAAAGAAGACCCTAGCCCCATTCTCGGGCCTTTGACAAGGTGGCATGCTAGGCTCTTACAAGAGCAGCTTCGGGCCCATCTTGCTATCCCAAGCCCAACGCCTAGCATGGTGAACGAAGCCTTTACTTGGCTTCAAGTATTAGGCCCAAGCGAGAGCTCAAATAGCCCCGAATCTTGTCTTGGTGTCATCAAAGCCGAGCCCATTAAAACATGCCTTGCCCGACACTACAAAGCTCATCAAGATGACTCATTAAAGTGTTACTTGGTCGCCACTCTTAGATCATCAAGTGCCAGCCATGAATGTCGTTCCTTGGGCGCCACACAATACCAATCAATACTCTTCCTTGGCCGCCAAGTCTGGATCATCAAAGAGGCGCTTTAAGTGGGTTCCTTGGCCGCCAATCCTCGCCATTAAGGGGCCAGCCTTGAATACTTGACTTGGGGGCCAATCTTCTCCATCACCTCCATCATTTAAGGATGCTTGGAGCCCACTCCAAGCTGCCGCCATTCTCCCCTCTTATCGCCCTATATATAGACGCTAGGGGCCTCATTTTTAACGCAGACTGAAATTGAGTAAAGAGCTATAAGCCATACTCATTCGGTCTCTTCTCCTCAAGGGAGAACGGGCCGAAGGAGTCCCACTTCGACTGGCTTCTAGCTCCTCGACTCTTGTTCTTCCTTTCTTATTCTTCTTTCCCATTGTCTTTTTTCATCCAACACAATATTCTTCTCTTTGTAAACACACGATTCAGCCACTAAAATATCAATTCCATTTGCGTCACATACCAAACTCAATCAAGAACGCCTCCATGAAACTCAATCGAACCAGATTTGGTCGAACCGGATCCTGGAACACATTATCTGGTATCAGAGCATGTCGACTTCAGTTTCTCATGTTGTGGGGGATATGATGGAACATTATCTTAAAGAAGAGCCCACTCATCAGTCCTTCTATGGCACTCAAGACTTTGTTAAGTACATGGTTTGGGAGTGGAGAGCTGAGCGTTTCTTCAACTATTATGAATATACGGTCGAGCAAGAAGGGGCTCTTGCCATTAGTTGCTTTGAAGAAAATGCATATGATTGGTGGAACGAGTATGAAGCAGAGTGTGCTTACTATGGGTATCCACCGATCCGCACTTGGGAGGAACTAAAAACCATCCTTCAAAGTTCTTTCGTCCCTCGTGATTATAGGTTGAGCCTTGAAGCCAGATGGGACAGGTGTAGGCAACACCATCGCTCTCCCCTTGCATACTACGAAGAGTTGACTGAACTTATGTTCTTTTCAAGCCACCCCTTCAGAGACAGGTGCATTCTAACTAAATTCATTAATGGTTTGAACTCTGACCTTCGTTTATAAGTTAAGAAGCATAGGCTTGGGAGTACAATGTCCATATCTTCTGTTATCCAAGAAGTTAACAAGGAGTATGAGTATCAACAACGGAAATATTCAACCAAGAATTCTCCTTCAAGCTTTGAGTCTGTCTTGCCAAAGACACCTATGAGGGTAAAAAATCCAAGACTTGAGTCTAAGAGGGTTCAACCAACGACTCAAGGTTCATGCGTCAATTTTACAAGACCGATTGAGGTGAAGTCCACCATTGTACCCACACCTAAGGAACAGTGGAGTTCTTATGCTGAACCTTCGCCAGTTGAGAAGTCATCCTTGGGTGTTGGAAGTTTCAAAGAAGACACCAAGTCTTTTCAAGGACAAGGCCACCTACTCGCCACTCGCCAAGACTTAGCAATGAACTTTGAAATGTTGTATGAAAAGAAGGACGACTTGAGCAAGTGTCGGGCCAAGGCCGAGCTGCCTAACAACGTGGGTCTTAAGACCTAAGGCGAGGTCGACAGCTGTCTCAGCCAAGGCACACCCTTGGAACCACCCCCTCAAGTCGCCGCCAAGTGTGGGAAGGCAAGGCGAGTAGAGATCATTAAAATCTTAAGTGATGAAGAAAGCGACCCGAGCTTTGAGGAAGAATCAAGTAAAGATGTGCTCATGGTGGGGAGTTCGAGTGAGGGGTTCCCCGGGCAGAAAGAGGGGAATGGCCTAGGAGAGGTGGAGGACTACATCGAGTTGAAGGGCCTCATGAGCCAAGACGAAGAGGACTTCGTGGAGGAGGTACCTCTATTGGGCGAACTATCCTTCTCCAAGGAGTTCTATATGGAGCCATACCAAGTCCAAGAGCTTCATGGAAAAGAAAGTGTTGGAGGGCTCCACGAAGTCACCAACGACGTAGACCCAAGACAAAAATCCCAAGTGGACTACCTGAGTGAGTCACCCCATGTTGGTACTTCGAAGACTAAGGGTGATCTTGTCTCAAAGCCCAAAACCATTGAGTTCATGGCAAAGACCAAAGAGCTTCCACCAACCACTCTTCCCAGCTTCTTGAACTCCATGCACACTCCTTGGATGGATGCTCGTCCGAGACTTGCATTCGCTTTGCCCTTGACATCTATAGAAGAAGATGAGCTAGCCGCCATTGGGACGTTCACATCAAAGAATTCTAACCTGTGTGCCACTTCCATTGAATGTGTGGCAACCCATGAGCTCACCGCACCAACTCTCATGCATGAAGGGAGTTCATCCTTTAGGGAAGTTTTCTCAACTCCCTCATACTTAAATTATGATTATGAGATACGTGTGACACATGCAAGAAGTCAAAACTATTTCACCTTATGTCATGCCTATGTCACATCTAGGAGTAGATATTCATGTATCCATCATAGCTCCCTTTCTCAATATGTGTCAACCAAGATGCGTATAGCTCATCTCCTGATATTGTTTCACTACGCTAATAATTTGATTGATTTTAGTCTACATAGGTCCAAAAAGAAAAGCGGGCGAGCTTATGCATGCATCTTGTCATATCATCTTGAACTTGGGGATTATGTTGTGCTTATATCATTTATATTGCATATATTATTCCTATGGTATTTGTGTGATTATCTTATAGGCCAATGGGATTCGAGGTCGAATCCTTCTCAATTGGGGGAGGATGATGTGATTCAGCCCGAACCACATCAAGGAACCAGTCCAGGGCATCCGCCTCGCGCCAACACAAGTTTGGCCAGCCCAAGGGCCACGCCTAAAGAAGACCCAAGCCCCTGTTGGATCGTTAGTACTGAGGGACGTCCTTTACTGGAGTAAAGGCGTCCTTTGGTCTGGCGTCCCTACGAGGTGTAGGGGCGTCCTTGAGTAATGCAGCGGAATAAAGTACTAAACAAGTTAATAGATGAACGCAGTGAATTATAGAGGAACCACTCAAGACCAAGTAGTCCTTGAGTGTAAACCTCTACCTCCTTGGAGGATTTTTGAATAGTTCTTTCCTTTATATTGAACGTCCTTACAGTTGTACTGGCGAGTCTTTACAGTTCTCTAGTACTTAGCTTTTCCCTAAGTCCACTAGTAAAGGACTCCTCTAAGCCTACAACTTAAGCTGGTTCAATCTACTAAAGGACTTTATCCCTACGTTCTGCAGTACTTCGCAGAACTCTCTCTCTTTTTGGTTTTTCTGATTACAAACTGTTTTGTGATTTGGTTAAGAGTCTCACTCGATCTAACACAAGTTCTAGCACTGTTCTTAAGTTCTTGAGATAGTTCTTCGTGTTCTTGAGTGAGCCGCTATCTACTGATTCTCTCTGAATATTCCTGAAAGCGTTAACGTCACAATAAATGCCTTGGGGCTATTTATAGGACTTGGGGAAGGGCGTCTTTCTCCTGGGACGATCATGCCCTTCGAGGACGTGGCTACAGGATCTTCCTCCACGTAGTAGGGCGGTGATGAGGAAGCTTCCTGTATCCAGCTGTGTATGATGAACTCCGCTACAGGATCGGCCGCCACGTGTTGATGGACTCTGCAACAGGGTCGTCCGCCACGTAGTGTTGGACTTCGCTACAGGATCGGTCTCCACGTGTCCTTGGATGATCAAATATTGTCGAGTGATGTCATCCTGTCGGCTATAGAGTAAGGACGCTCTGCTTGCGTTCCTACTTGCTTGGGACTGCATCCTTGCTTAAGTAGTCTCTGGTCGGTCCTTACTTCCTGTTAGCTAGCATCCCAAAGCCTATGGGACGCCCATACACACTTGTTGTCCTTTTGTCACTAGCGTTTCTGAACACTTGGACAATCTTTATTAGAATCAAACTGAGTTTGTCATATCAAAACTAAGGGACGGTTGTGGGCACACTACCAAGTACGAGGGCGTCCTTGATAGCGTCCCAACAATTTCCCCCTTTTTGATGATGACAAACTCTTTAGTAAAATAGTTTTGGCGTTTGAGCTTAGCATGCATGAAAACTTAAGAGCGTCCTCTAACACTTAGAGAAATTTCATTTAGCACAAGTTTTCATTCTTTGATTCTCTAACTTTTGGATTTTAAGGAGAGAAAAGCGTCCTAGAATTTTCTAGACGTCCTCTAGTTTATTCTAGCATGGCGTTCATGGCGTTCCTTAGACCTTTCACTTAATAGTTCCCCCTTAACACTTGCTTATTCTAGATAACTAATTTATAGCGCATCTCTGCAAAACTACACTTCCCCCTTTTGGCATCATCGAAAAGGATAACAAGTGATAAGAACGTTAAGCACAAAAACATAACTAAAGACAGTGGAACGCTTAAACAATCATAATGCAAGCAAACAATCAGATTGCCATTCAAACGAAAATGAACGTAGTGTTTGAAAACAAAAGAAGCACAAGCAAAAGCAATTGTGGGATAAAGGGGTGGGGAACGGTGATCACTGAGGACGGCTCTTGTCTTGATAAAACTTAAGAAGTTGTTCCTGAAGTTCAGCCGACTTGACGAAAGCAGAGGACAAGTCTTTTAGAGCAGAGAGGATAAGACACTGGTTGTCCATAATGGCGCCCATAAGTTCTGCAGGAGGATGCTCGGCAATGTTTGCAGGAGCCGAACGGGGCACTAGACCAGAGCTCGAGGAAGGAGCGTTCAAGGGAGGTTCTGAAGCAGGAGAAGTAGCCATCAATACTTGATCAAGAACTGTGAAGTTGACAACATGCTCTTCTTCCTGAGTACCCTCTTGAGACATAGACGCTAGGCGTTCTGCTTCAGCCTCAGCAGTCAAGCGTTCTTCTTCAGCTTTCTGTCTTGCTTCCTCTGCCTCAGCTTCCAACTGTTTGATCACTGTAGGTAGCTCTTCATTGTGACTTATCTCAACAAGCCCTTTCTTGGCGTTCCACTTCAGACCGAGTTCTTCTGAAGGCGCGCTTTCATCGTCGGCGTTCTGAGACAGAAGGATAAGCTTGACAAGTCCAGGATACGGCAAGGCGTGGCGCTTCCTCCCACACTTAGCCATGTGTTTCATAGCAATCCTGGCAAGGTTTATGGGGCGGCGTTCAAGCAGTGCATCAAGAAGTATAATGTCATGCGTCTGAACGATGGAGCGCTTCTCTTGCCGGGGTAGGACGGCGCGACATATGAAGTAATGAGCTATGGCGCCGACCTTGCTCAAGACATGAGCAACCCTGTCCAGTCCCATTGGCCTTTTGCCCTGAAAAACGTGTTCAACCAGAGGCAGTTCCTCATCAGTTGTTTCAAAGCCACTCTCTAGAAGACTGCTCAGCGCGTTGGACGGAGGCTTTTGAGAACTGAGGCCCATGAAAGCTCTGACCTGGCGTTCATTGACTATGGCTTTCTCACCATCAATTTTGAAATGGAGAGAGCCATCTTTAGCTTTGTAACGCAAATCTCTGTAGAACGCCTTGACCTGTTCCTTGTCAACAGTAGCCGGTGCAGGCCCAACGTTCAGCCAGCCTTGGAATCTTAGCAGCTCGAGGAATTCTTGGACGCCTTCATCTTGGAAGGAGGCGAGCCATTCTTCCGAGTAAATCAAGGGGCTGAGAACTTTGACCGGTGCGCCATCAGGCTTTCTCTTGCGCTTGCCCTTGGGGTACTCAGAGTCCTCGTTATCAGAGGAACTGTTCTCATCAGCAGAGTCGCCTGACTCATCTTTCTCAGCGTTCTGTTCAGCAACGTCCTCTGTGCCTTGATCATTTTCAGCATTGCCACCAGCTGTGGCTTGAACGGCACCAGTTGAGGTTTGACCTTGGGACGCGCCCTCAGCGTCCTGAGCTTCTGATTGGATTTCTGTCTGTGGCTCAGCGTCCGCTGGGACTTGAGATTCTGTTTGGATTGGGGGGGATGGTTTTTCTTGTGGAGTTGGGAGGGGATTGAGGAGAGGGAGGTTTTGGTTGTAGGGAGGGACTTCATGAGCATCACGCTCGAGTTCCTCAGATAATGAGGGCTCGGCGTTCCCTGGAGCGACCTGGTGCTCACCAGCGTCCTCAGTAACTTGTTCCTCAGCTGGAGCATTCTCGACTCCTTCCGCCTCGTCACTAGAGTCCCCTACTACATCAATGAAAGGGGAGACTTGATCAGTAGGCGTTCCTCTTTGGCTCTCAGATGAGCTAAAGGAGGAGGAGGAGATGTGCTCAGGCTCTGGAGCGTCCTTAGGTAGCAGCACCTTAGGATTTTCGCCAGCTTTGCGTCGGCGAAAGGTGTGCTCTAGTGTGGAACGCTTCTCAGCCTCGTCCGGGCCACTTTCGGAAGAAGGACGACGGGACCTTGGAGTCTCGGGGTCCTTAGGCGGTGAGATATGGGCCGGTGCGGATGGAAAGTTGGCTAGATTTAAGGGAGAGAAGGACTTGGGAGGAAAAGGAATAAGGGCATTGGTTCTTGAGGGTTGAGGGGACGGTGGAGGTGTGGGGAGTTGGATGATTGATATTTGTTTAGGAGGAGGAGTGGATTCTTTGGAGAGGTTGGAGGGCCTTTTTGTGGAGCTAGGCCTTGATTTGGAGCTTTTGGAGGAGGGGACGCTTGAAGTTTTGGCCTTTTTGAGGGGCCTTGGGTCGTGGGTTTTCTTGGAGCGTCCCTTCTTTAAATGTGGAGGAAACTTATCCACAATCTCCGTTGGTTTTGAAGTGGAGAAGGGTTGAGAGATTTTGGAGAGAGGAGAGGATGGGGCGGGACGCTTGAGTAAATTTTTGGTGGTGACGGTGAGGACGGAAGGAGGAGGAGTAGAAGGACTTGGAACTCGGGACTTGGTCATTTTAAAGGCTAGGGAGTCCCTTCGGTACATAGGAAACTCGGGCAAGACTGCATTGTGCAAGTCTGGGATAAGCTCAAGAAGAGGGCCAAGATTCTCACCTCCGAACTGAGAAAAGAAGAGTACATCGTCCATCCGTCCAGGAAGATCTTTGAAGTCTGTTTTGTGGAGGCTTGGGACGACAAAGCGTTCAATGAACTTCTTGTAGTTCTTTGTTTTCTCTGCATCGGTCTTAACTTCTGGCAGTTCCATGCGTTCCCTGATTAGATTGTACAGCGTTTTGGGCTTCTTGTTGATGAAGTCCAGTAGAGACTCATTGAGAACGATGGGTTTGGGCTTCTCTATGTAATGGGACTTTACGAGCTTTCTTCGCTTCCCGCCGGTAGAAGATCCGGCCACGTTCATCAGTCTTTGAGACATGTTTCAGGTGAGGTTCTAGTGAGAGAAAGTTGCCGGAGTTTTAGAGAGAAGTCAGAGCACAATTAAGAGCGCGGAAGTGGTTGAGAATAATAAATTCTGAGAGCGACTATTCTGGCCTTATATAGAGGAAGCGGTGGCACAACTGTAATTATCACTGTTTTACTGTGCGACACGTGGCAAAACTTCCCCCTTAAGATTTGAGCAAAAACAACGGTCACTGTTCACACTTTCAAAAGTTCAACATTCTGACTCTTCAACTTCTTCTCAAATACTGAACTGGCGTTCTTCTCAACAAACACTGAGCGTTCTCTCATACTTAGCAAAATTTTACCTCTTCAAGCAGAATCAAACCTATGACAACCGTCCTTGTGATCACCTTGCGAACCATTTGAGAACAAAGCAAGTACGTCCCGTAAAAGAAAAAATGAAGCTCATAGGACGCTTTTGCAGAGTTCTCGGCTAGGGTAAGCTTAGAGTTCCCATCATTTCAGCTTATAATAAGGGTTGGGTGATCAGGGATACTCTTTTCAAGACAAATAGAGAAATTTGAATGGCGTTCCAAAGTAGCAAACATATGAAGTTTTAGACTAGCGTCCTTGCAAATATGAATTCAATGCATAACAGTCCTTAAACACTTAGAATCTACAAAACATAGCCAATCATTGAGGGAATAGCAGAACGGGACTTGCTACTTAAAAGTTATCATCCCCAAGAGCAACCTGAGATGCTCAAAGGGACGTCTATCAAGCGCCTTAGTGAAAATATCAGCTATTTGGTCTTCAGTCCTTACATGCTCCATACTAATAAGTCCTAGTTCAACATTATCACGCAAGAAATGATGCCTTATATGAATATGCTTTCTGCGTGAATGAAAAACAGGATTCTTTGAAATTTCAATAGCACTTGTGTTATCACAACGAATGGGAATAGTTTCAAGATTGATACCGTAGTCCTCTAGTTGATATTTGATCCAGATAACTTGTGAATAGCACGAGGCAGCAGCAACGTACTCGGCTTCCGCGGTTGAAAGCGCCACAGAGTTCTGTTTCTTAGATCCCCAAGAGACTAGGCATGAACAAAGGAACTGTGCCATTCTTGAGGTGCTTTTCCTATCAATTACATGACCCGCATAATCAGCGTCTGAGTAGCCAACAAGCTTGAAGAACGTCTTCCTGGGATACCAAAGGCAAAGATCATCGCGTCCTTTGAGGTAGCGAAAGATCCTCTTGACTTCTTGCATGTGGGACTCCTTTGGATTCGCCTGGAAGCGTGCACACAAGCAAACGGCAAACATGATGTCGGGACGACTTGTAGTCAAGTAGAGCAAAGAGCCAATCATTCCTCTGTAAAGCTTTTGATCAACGTCCTTCCCTTGTTCATCTGCGTAAAGGCGCGAGTTGGGAGAACAAGGTGTTGCCATGGGCTTGGACGTATTCATCCCGTACTTCTCAAGCATTTCACGGACATATTTTTGTTGGTGAATCCGCGTCCCTTCTTTAAGTTGATTGATTTGAAGTCCCAAGAAGAAATTTAGTTCTCCAATGAGGGACATCTCGAACTCACTACTCATTAAGGATTTGAACTCATCTACAAGTTTCATGTTAGTACTACCAAAGACTATATCATCAACATAGACTTGGGCAATTAAAATGTCCTTGTGAACTTTCTTTATGAACAAAGTTTTATCAATTGAACCTCTAGTGTACCCATGAGACAAAAGAAAGGACGCAAACCTGTCGTACCATGCACGAGGGGCTTGCTTGAGTCCATAGAGTGCTTTGTCCAAGTAGTACACATGATCTGGGTGAGAGGCGTCCTCGAAGCCAGGAGGCTGAGCAACATACACTTCCTCCTTGAGTTTTCCATTGAGAAAGGCAGTCTTGACGTCCATCTGAAATAACTTGAATCCTTTGTGAGCGGCGAAGGCGATAAGGAGGCGAACGGCTTCAATTCTAGCAACAGGAGCAAAGGTCTTATCATAGTCTATGCCTTCCTCTTGCTTGAATCCTTGAGCCACCAGTCTTGCCTTATTTCTTGACACACGTCCACTCTCATCAAGCTTATTTCTGAACACCCATCGCGTCCCTATGATATTTTTGCCCTTGGGACGTGGGACGAGAGTCCAAACTTTGTTCCTTTCAAACTGATTGAGTTCTTCTTGCATTGCTTGAATCCAGTCAGCGTCCTGAAGTGCTTCCTTGATGTTCTTTGGCTCCACCATTGATACAAAAGCATTGAACGCACAAAAGGCTAAGTTTGCACTTTGGGACTTGCTTGCAGCTGACCTTGTTTGAACACCTTGAGAAGGATCTGAGACAATCTGAGACGTTGGATGATCCTTCGAGAAGCGAGACTCTCTTTGAAATAATTGAGCAAATCTTGGATCAATTTCATCATCTGAAACGTCACTGTTTTCCTGACAAGCGTCCTCAGTGTGTTCCCCCTCAGAGAGAGCGTCCACACCTTGACGTTGCTCACCTTGTAAACTTGATTCAGCCACATCTTGTTGAACTGGAGACTCACTACGAGAGGGAACTCCTTCAACAATGCTAGGAACGTCTACTGAGACTTCTTCAGGATTGGGAATAGCGTCCTTAGGAACATAGTATTTTCCAGAGAACCAACCATCAGCTTCGTCTTCAGAGTCGTCCTGCTGTTGTGAGGAGGAGCGTTCTTTCTTGCTTGGTTTTTCTTTGTGAGAAACGCTCTCCTTGAACACAACATGAATGCTCTCCTCAAGCTTTAGAGTCCTTTTGTTGAAAACTCTATATGCTTTGCTGGTGAGAGAGTATCCAAGAAATATAGCTTCATCACTGCTTGCATCAAACTTTCCAAGTCGTTCTTTGTCGTTGTTGTGTACAAAGCACTTGCATCCAAAACTCTGAGATAGTCAATGCGAGGCTTCCTTCCATTCAACAACTCATAGGACGTCTTCTTCAACAAAGGACGGATCATGGCACGATTGATGATGTAGCAAGCTGTAGCAATAGCTTCCACCCAGAAGTATGTGGGAACGCTATTAGCCAAGAGCATAGTCCTTGCCATATCCTCCAGCGTCCTATTCTTTCTTTCCACAACTCCATTTTGTTGAGGAGTCCTTAGAGCTGAGAAGTTGTGTGAGACACCATGTTGATCACAGTACGCCAGGAACTCTGAATTTTGAAACTCCGTTCCATGGTCTGATCTTATGGCTTTGAGAGGCGTCTCAAGGGCAACTTTCACTTGTTTGATGAAGACTTTGAACGCATTGTAACAATCTGCTTTGGTTGCCAAGAAAAGAACCCAAGTGAATCGAGAAAAATCATCTACAAGAACGTAAATGTACCTCTTTCCACCATGACTTAGCGTCTTCATTGGTCCACAAAGATCCATATGGAGAAGTTCCAACGGCTTCTTCGTACTTACTTCGTTTTTGGACTTGAAAGACGTTCTTGTTTGCTTCCCTTTGCTACAGGCTTCACACTGTTCAATTTTCTCAGGATCAATTTGAGGGAGTCCTTTCACAAGTTTTCTTTGATGTAGCTTAAGGATTGTGCTTGGTCCAGCATGGCCAAGGCGGCGATGCCAGAGATCAGCGTCCTCCTTTGAAACAGCTAGGCATAGTTCAGATTTGGGCTTGAACTCTTGATTGAAGATGTAGACGTTGTTCTTGCGAACGCCTTTGAGAACAATTTTGTTTGTTTTCTTGTTGATAATGAGGCACTCCTTTGAGTCAAAAGTGACTAAGTTTTCACCTTGATCACACATCTGAGAAACGCTTAGGAGGTTGAAACCTAGTCCTTCAACAAGGCTTACGTTCATAGCTTTGATGGACGGATTGAGAATGGCAGTTCCCGTCCCTTTGATCTTTCCCTTGCCCTTGTTGCCAAACGAGACAGTTCCTCCCGTGGCACTACTATGGATAGAAGTGAGATGGATCTGGCTTCCTGTCATATGATTTGAGGCGCCACTATCAATGATCCATGGGCGTCCCCTCACTTCCACCTGCCAAAACAAAGTTAGTGTTTGGCGACCCAGGCTAGGTGTTCCTTACCTGGTTCGTTACAGAAGTAGAACTCTGGTTTTGGCATATAGTCATTTAAATTAACATCATTTGAAGTAGCATGCTTGCGGAAAGAGTTCCTAGAGCGTCTAGAACGCCTAGGATTAACCTTAGGGACGGACTTATCATTTTCAATGTTAGTCCTAGCAGCTTTTCCACTTGCAATATCTTCTTTCATTTTTTCACACTCAAATTTGAAGTGGTCTCCTTGTCCACAGTACCAACACGTCCTATAGTACGTACCGAGGTAGTACTTCTTGTTGGGACGTTGGATTTTGTTTTCTTTCATCTTTTGAGGATCACAGACTTTAGAACCTTCCCCTTTAGCAATTTTCTTGTAAATCCTATGACTAGTGGAGTTAGTGTAGTAGTCCTCTTTTCCTATCTCTCCACTCTCTAGGACTCTAATTCTTTCAAGGAGATTCTTAGTTTTCTCTCTTTCAAGTTCAAGTTCAGAAGTTTTGCTAGCCTCAAAATCGCTAGGAAGAGAGTTCTTAGTGTCAGATTCATAACTTAGACCTCTCTTAGCTGGGACGAAGACCATTGGTCTAACTTCTTCAACTATGGGACTCTTACCCATCATTTTCACTTCTTCCCTAAGCTTAGCGTTCTCAAGTTTGAGACACATGATTTCAGTTTTTAGGGACTTAGTTTCTTCACATGAGGACTCTAATTGAATGGTCATAGAACTACAGTTTTCACATTCAACCACAATATTTTCATTTTCAAGTTCAAGTTCATCCATTCTATGTTGCATGATAACACTTTCTTCCATGATTCTTCCAATAAGTTTAATGAGCTTGGATTTAGAACAATTTTCTAAGGAACTCATCATAGACTCACGGGTTACCTCATTTTCAGATTTCGAAGCGTCCTCCTCAAGAACTGTGGCGTCCTCCATGGCCATGTACGCCACTTGCTCATCAGGTTCTTCATCATCATCAGAAGAAGAGCTACCATTATCCCATGCAGATGCGAACGCTCCGATGAGTGCTTTTGTCTTCATTTCTTTTGCGGACATTCCCGTTGTACACTTTTTGGCAAAGTGTCCATTCTTCTTACATTTATAAGAAGTAAGTTCTTTCATCTCTGCCTCAGTATACTTGGGACTCTCCTTCTTGTAAGGCACCTTGTGTTTGTTGAATTGTTTGTTTCTTTTGCCAAAAGAACGCAGAACTTTGTTAAAGAGAACAAGTCCTTCCTCTTCTTCAAGCTGTTCCTTAGTCTTGCTTTCTTTCTCTTTCAATGCTTGAACGCGCATCCTTTCACGGTTCTCATTCTTATTGGCTTCCACCATCATAGCAAGTTCTTGTTGA
The DNA here is from genome assembly GCA_963924305.1 of Polygonum maritimum. Classification (NCBI taxonomy): domain Eukaryota; kingdom Viridiplantae; phylum Streptophyta; class Magnoliopsida; order Caryophyllales; family Polygonaceae; genus Polygonum; species Polygonum maritimum. The sequence goes on along the minus strand of OZ002731.1, from coordinate 13,967,532 downwards.
CGACGAAGATACTCAGCGTACTCCGGTGTTGATGTCATCAATGCTAGATCTGTTTGTGGATTCCTTGCTAGCTCAGCCAAATCGGAGTTCCTTCTTGCTTCGTATCCTCTTAGCTTCCCGTAGATCTCTTCCATGTCAAGAGTCTTGTTAGCTGTATTCTCCTTGAACGTGGTTCTATCAAAGTTCCACTTTCCTGTTAAACCATCTATGACCACTTGAACTCTGTTTCTCATTGAAACTTCAGCTTCAGGAACGCCCAGGTTCCTCATCTTGGTAACAAGTTGTTCAAAACGGTATGAATAGTCGTTCACAGTTTCATTGGGGAGCATTCTGAAAGCATAGAACTCTCTCTTGACTTCAAGCTGAACGTCTTCCCTCATCTCAGCAGTTCCTACGTGGAATTTTTCAAGAGCTTCCCACTGTAGTTTGACAGTTGCCAAATTGCTGACTCTGGTGGCGTCCCTCTCGCAAAGAGACGGTTGAAGAAAGCACATAGCCTTTGCATTTGTTTCCATCAAATTGAATTCATCAGGACCCCACTCGTCCTCTTTGTCCTTCTTATCAGCAGGAACGGCAAGGTCACCTTTCATGATCACTTTCCAGCACTGATAGTTCTGACTCCTTACAAAGTTCTCAAATCTGATTTTCTAGCGGTTGAAGTTGCCGTCCATTAGGCGCGGAGGCTTCACAAAAGAGATTCCAATCGGTTCCATGTCCATCTTTAACCTGCAACTCAGTAAGAATCTAGAGCGCCTGCTCTGATACCAATTGTTGGATCGTTAGTACTGAGGGACGTCATTTACTGGAGTAAAGGCGTCCTTTGGTCTGGCGTCCCTACGAGGTGTAGGGGCGTCCTTGAGTAATGCAGCGGAATAAAGTACTAAACAAGTTAATAGATGAACGCAGTGAATTATAGAGGAACCACTCAAGACCAAGTAGTCCTTGAGTGTAAACCTCTACCTCCTTGGAGGATTTTTGAATAGTTCTTTCCTTTATATTGAACGTCCTTACAGTTGTACTGACGAGTCTTTACAGTTCTCTGGTACTTAGCTTTTCCCTAAGTCCACTAGTAAAGGACTTCTCTAAGCCTACAACCTAAACTGGTTCAATCTACTAAAGGACTCTATCCCTACGTTCTGCAGTACTTCGCAGAACTCTCTCTCTTTTTGGTTTTTCTGATTACAAACTGTTTTGTGATTTGGTTACAAGTCTCACTCGATCTAACACAAGTTCTAGCACTGTTCTTAAGTTCTTGAGATAGTTCTTCGTGTTCTTGAGTGAGCCGCTTTCTACTGATTCTCTCTGAATATTCCTGAAAGCGTTAACGTCATAATAAATGCCTTGGGGCTATTTATAGGACTTGGGGAAGGGCGTCTTTCTCCTGGGACGATCATGCCCTTCGAGGACGTGGATACAGGATCTTCCTCCACGTAGTAGGGCGGTGATGAGGAAGCTTCCTGTATCCAGCTGTGTATGATGAACTCCGCTACAGGATCGGCCGCCAAGTGTTGATCGACTCTGCAACAGGATCGTCCGCCACGTAGTGTTGGACTTCGCTACAGGATCGGTCTCCACGTGTCCTTGGATGATCAAATATTGTCGAGTGATGTCATCCTGTCGGCTATAGAGTAAGGACGCTCTGCTTGCGTTCCTACTTGCTTGGGACTGCGTCCTTGCTCAAGTAGTCTCTGGTCGGTCCTTACTTCCTGTTAGCTAGCGTCCCAAAACCTATGGGACGCCCATACACACTTGGTGTCCTTTTGTCACTAGCGTTCCTGAACACTTGGACAATCTTTATTAGAATCAAAGTGAGTTTGTCATATCAAAATTAAGGGACGGTTGTGGGCACACTACCAAGTACGAGGGCATCCTTGATAGCGTCCCAACAGCCCCATTCTCGGGCCTTTGACAAGGTGGCATGCTAGGCTCTTACAAGAGCAGCTTCGGGCCCATCTTGCTATCCCAAGCCCAACGCCTAGCATGGTGAACGAAGCCTTTACTTGGCTTCAAGTATTAGGCCCAAGCGAGAGCTCAAATAGCCCCGAATCTTGTCTTGGTGTCATCAAAGCCGAGCCCATTAAAACATGCCTTGCCCGCCACTACAAAGCTGATCAAGATGACTCATTAAAGTGTTACTTGGTCGCCACTCTTAGATCATCATGTGCCAGCCATGAATGTCGTTCCTTGGGCGCCACACAACACCAATCAATACTCTTCCTTGGCCACCAAGTCTGGATCATCAAAGAGGCGCTTTAAGTGGGTTCCTTGCCCGCCAATCCTCGCCATTAAGGGGCCGGCCTTGAATACTTGACTTGGGGGCCAATCTTCTCCATCACCTCCATCATTTAAGGATGCTTGGAGCCCACTCCAAGCTGCCGCCATTCTCCCCTCTTCTCGCCCTATATATAGACGCTAGGGGCCTCATTTTTAACGCAGATTAATATTGAGTAAAGAGCTATAAGCCATACTCATTCGGTCTCTTCTCCTCAAGGGAGAACGGGCCGAAGGAGTCCCCCTTCGACTGGCTTCTAGCTCCTCGACTCTTGTTCTTGTTTTCTTATTCTTCTTTCCCATTATCCTTCTTCATCCAACACAATGTTCTTCACTTTGTAAACACACGATTCAGACACTAAAATATCAATTCCGTTTGCATGACATACCAAACTCAATCAAGAACGCCTCCACGAAACTCAATCGAACCAGATTTGGTCGAACCGGATCCTGGAACACATCATGTTCTCCCGCGAGGAGAAGAGACCGAAAGAGTAGGGCTAAAAGCTCTCTTACTCAATTTCAATCCAAGGAAAAAATGAGCCCCCTAGGCGTCTTTATATAGGGCGAGATGAGAGGAGGGTGGCGGCAACTTGGAGTGGACACCAAGCTTCATGAGGAGGTGGGGAGAAGTGGGCGCCAAGCTTCGTAAGGAGGTGTAGAAGAAGTGGGCGCCAAGCTTCATGAATGAATGGAGAAGAGTGGGCGCCAAGCTTCAAGAGGAGGTGTGAGAAGAGTGGGCGCCAAGCTTCATGAGGAGGTGGAGAAGAGTGGGCGCCAAGCTTCAAGAGGAGGTGTGAGAAGAGTGGCGGCTAAGCTTCTTCCAAAGTGATCTTTGAATGCCCATCTTCATAATGGGCTTCGGGCCTATTATGATCCCCACTCGGGCCGAGCATTTGGAGGCACACAATCTCATTACACGGCCCACATGACCCACGATTCAGCCACTAAAATATCAATTCCGTTTGCGTGACATACCAAACTCAATCAAGAACGCCTCCACGAAACTCAATCGAACCAGATTTGGTCGAACCGGATCCTGGAACACATCACGTTCTCCCGCGAGGAGAAGAGACCGAAAGAGTAGGGTTAAAAGCTCTCTTACTCAATTTCAATCTAAGGAAAAAATGAGCCCCCTAGGCGTCTTTATATAGGGCGAGATGAGAGGAGGGTGGCGACCAAGCTTCATGAGGAGGTGGGGAGAAGTGGGCGCCAAGCTTCGTAAGGAGGTGTAGAAGAAGTGGGCGCCAAGCTTCATGAATGAATGGAGAAGAGTGGGCGCCAAGCTTCAAGAGGAGGTGTGAGAAGTGTGGGCGCCAAGCTTCAAGAGGAGGTGGAGAAGAGTGCGCGCCAAGCTTCATGAGGAGGTTCGAGAAGAGTGGCGGCTAAGCTTCTTCCAAAGTGATCTTTGAATGTCCATCTTCATAATGGGCTTCGGGCCTATTAAGATCCCCAATCGGGCCGAGCATTTGGAGGCACACAGTCTCATTACTAGGTTGGTCATGTGGTCCATGGGCCATTGCCAAATGAGCCCGAAGTTGCTCTTGTAAGATCTTAGCTCGTCGCCTTGTCAAGGCTCCGGGAGGGTAGCTAAGCTCCTTAGCCGTGTTGGACCTTGTGGCGGGTCGTGCCCGACCTATGGCCAGGTGTCCTCGGGGGTGCCTCGAAGAGGCGCCGGGCTGCGTCTCGGCGGCGTGTGTGGGGCGCCTCACCGAGGCACCGGGCCGCGCCTCAATGCTGTTCGCGGGGTGCCTTATCGAGGCACCGGGTACTTCGGCGCCGCTTGCGGGATGAGGCCCCAAAGAGGCACCGGGAGGCACCGTGGCTTCGGTGACTTGATGCGAGCCGGGCGGCACCTCGGCTTTGGTGTCCTTATGTGAGCCAACCGTGATCACATCACAAAGTCCCCAAGCAAGAATGATCCTAGAACACTCGAATTTTACCACTCAATTTTGCTTAGGCGCCCTTTCGGGTTTTCACCTAATCGCTCTTTTAATTTTTCAATAGGTATACTCACATAAACACACAATCACTCATGAACCTCATATTACCCCAGCCTAATGCTGGTCCGGGTTACCTGTTTATTACCTGAGCCGCCCTTTCGGGTTTTCGACTCATCCTAGGATTTATATGTCTTTTTTCAAAATAGTTATGGCTTTTTCTATATCTTTCTTTTTCTTTCTTCTTTACTATGCAAAAAATATGGTGCAAGCGCTCCATGAAAAGAAGAAAATAAAAAATCTGAAGCAAAAACAGCTATCTACACTAACTAGGATAAACGAATGCGAGTACTTCCTCCCCCATACTTAAATCCTTCATTATCCTCAATGAAGCTAAGAGCAAGGAAATAAGCAAGGGAGAAGGCATGTTAGAAGACTCACATACGAAGAAAAGGGGTGGAGTGGAAGAACTCCTCAAAGGTGTAGAAAGAATGGAAGAAAAGACTTTGGAATACCGCTCTGCAAGCAAACCGCGGGCGCGCTATGAAAGGTGCGGTCGCGGATTCATCACCAAGAGAAAGTGTCAACTTCTGGGAGATAACCGCGGGCGCGGCCTGTGAGGCGCTGGCACGGTTCTTGACAGTGTCGAGCTCTTGACTTCGTCTGGAACGCGGTGTTGTGCAATGCCGGCATCGGATCTCAGCTCGTCTTTCGGGATATGGACAAACTAATGAACTCGAGCCGTGATGATGACACACAGGGGAACAAAGCTCCCCCATACATAGGCTTTTACACATTGTCAACAAAAATAGAACCCCAAAGATGGTTGGAAAGAATATATAGAAGGTGGTGGTAAAGACAAAAGATGGAAAAGATAGAATGGTGAGGATAGATAGATAATTAAGGAAGAGAAGATTGATTTTTTTTTAATTTTTTTTTCATTAGGACAAAACGAGCACACCATGACGCAGTATGGTCGCCGCGAGCACGGGCTAGTAGCTGTTCCTCGGGATGGCACTGGTGGTCAACCGCGGGCACGCCTTTGTAACCGCGAGCGCAGTTTTGCACCAGGATGTCCTTTTCGACCTAGTAGCTGTAAGTTAGCCCATAAAACGAAAATAATCTAAACTAAGAAAGGAAAAACAAAGAAGGAGGAAAGAGACTAACTATCCTTGGGTTGCCTCCCAAGCAGCGCTTGTGTTTACTATCGATGGCTCGATCTTCTTCAACTCAGAACGGGTTCCTATAGTCCTCGTGTCTTGCAATGCCTCGGGGAATGGAGGTGGAGGCTTGTAGGAGTTCGAACGTTGAAACTTGGGTCGCACATAACCATCGTCCTCCTTTGGGGCTAAACCATGGGCGCGATCTGGAGAGTGCGGGCGCGGTTTGTCAGCTTCATAGCCGCGGTCATGGTTTGTGAGGCACCCGGCTGCGTCTCGGCGGCGTGGGTGGTGCGCCTCACCGAGGCACCGGGCCGCGCCTCAATGCCGTTCGCGGGGTGCCTTATCGAGGCACCGGGTACTTCGGCGCCGCTTGCGGGATGAGGCCCCAAAGAAGCACCGGGAGGCACCGTGGCTTCGGTGACTTGATGCGAGCCAGGCGGCACCTCGGCTTTGGTGTCTTGATGTGAGCCAACCGTGATCACATCACAAAGTCCCCAAGCAAGAATGATCCTAGAACACTCGAATTTTTCCACTCAATTTTGCTTAGGCGCCCTTTCGGGTTTTCACCTAATCGCTCTTTTAATTTTTCAATAGGTATACTCATATAAACTCACAATCACTCATGAACCTCATATTACCCCAGCCTAATGCTTGTCCGGGTTACCTGTTTATTACCTGAGCAGCCCTTTCGGGTTTTCGACTCATCCTAGGATTTATATGTCTTTTTTCAAAATAGTTATGGCTTTTTCTATATCTTTCTTTTTCTTTCTTCTTTCTTATGCAAAAAATATGGTGCAAGCGCTCCATGAAAAGAAGAAAATAAAAAATCTGAAGCAAAAACAACTATCTACACTAACTAAGATAAACGAATGCGAGTACTTCCTCCCCCATACTTAAATCCTTCATTGTCCTCAATGAAGCTAAGAGCAAGGAAATAAGCAAGGGAGAAGGCATGTTAGAAGACTCACATACGAAGAAAAGGGGTGGAGTGGAAGAACTCCTCAAAGGTGTAGAAAGAATGGAAGAAAAGACTTTGGAATACCGCTCTGCAGGCAAACCGCGGGCGCGCTATGAAAGGTGCGGTCGCGGATTCATCACCAAGAGCAAGTGTAAACTTCTGGGAGATAACCGCGGGCGCGGCCTGTGAGGCGCTGGCACGGTTCTTGACAGTGTCGAGCTCTTGACTTCGTCTCGAACGGGGTGTTGTGCAATGCCGTCATCGGATCTCAGCTCGTCTTTCGGGATATGGACAAACTAATGAACTCGAGCCGTGATGATGACACACAGGGGAACAACGCTCCCCCATACTTAGGCTTTTGCACATTGTCAACAAAAATAGAACCCCAAATATGGTTGGAAAGAATATATAGAAGGTGGTGGTAAAGACAGAAGATGGAAAAGATAGATAGAATGGTGAAGATAGATAGATAATTGAGGAAGAGAAGATTGATTTATTTTTAATTTTTTTTTCATTAGGACAAAACGAGCAAACCGTGACGCAGTATGGTCGCCGCGAGCACGGGCTAGTAGCTGTTCCTCGGGATGGCACTGGTGGTCAACCGCGGGCACGCCTTTGTAACCGCGGGCGCAGTTTTGCACCAGGATGTCCTTCTGGACCTAGTAGTTGTAAGTTAGCCCATAAAACGAAAATAATCTAAACTAAGAAAGGAAAAACAAAGAAGGAGGAAAGAGACTAACTATCCTTGGGTTGCCTCCCAAGCAGCGCCTGTGTTTAACGTCGATGGCTCGATCTTCCTCAACTCAAAACGGGTTCCTATAGTCCTCGTGTCTTGCAATGCCTCGGGGAATGGAGGTGGAGGCTTGTAGGAGTTCAAAGGTGGAAACTTGGGTCGCACATAACCATCGTCCTCCTTTGGGGCTAAACCATGGGCGCGGTCTGGAGAGTGCGGGCGCGGTTTGTCAGCTTCATAGCTGCGGTCACGGTTTGTGAGGCACTCGGCTGCGTCTCGGCGGCGTGTGTGGTGCGCCAAACCGAGGCATCGGGCCGCGCCTCAATGCCGTTCGCGGGGTGACTTATCGAGGCACCGGGTACTTCGGCGCCGCTTGCGGGATGAGGCCCCAAAGAGGCACCGGGAGGCACCGTGGCTTCGGTGACTTGATGCGATCCGGGTGGCACCTCGGCTTTGGTGTCTTGATGTGAGCCAACCGTGATCACATCATAAAGTCCCCAAGCACGAATGATCCTAGAACACTCGAATTTTTCCACTCAGTTTTGCTTAGGCGCCCTTTCGGGTTTTCACCTAATCGCTCTTTTAATTTTTCAAAAGGTATACTCACATAAACTCACAATCACTCATGAACATCATATTACCCCAGCCTAATGTTGGTCCGGGTTACCTGTTTATTACCTGAGCCGCCCTTTCGGGTTTTCGACTCATCCTAGGATTTATATGTCTTTTTTCAACATATTTATGGCTTTTTCTATATCTTTCTTTCTTTTTCTTTCTTCTTTATTATGTAAAAAATATGGTGCAAGTGCTCCATGAAAAGAAGAAAATAAAAAATCTGAAGCAAAAACAACTATCTACACTAACTAGGATAAACGAATGCGAGTACTTCCTCCCCGACACTTAAATCCTTCATTGTCCTCAATGAAGCTAAGAGCAAGGAAATAAGCAAGGGAGAAGGCATGTTAGAAGACTCACATACGAAGAAAAGGGGTGGAGTGGAAGAACTCCTCAAAGGTGTAGAAAGAATGGAAGAAAAGACTTTGGAATACCGCTCTGTAGGCAAACCGCGGGCACGCTATGAAAGGTGCGGTCGCGGATTCATCACCAAGAGCAAGTGTAAACTTCTGGGAGATAACCGCGGGCGCGGACTGTTAGGCTCTGTCACGGTTTTTGACAGTGTCGAGCTCTTGACTTCGTCTCGAACGGGGTGTTGTGCAATGCCGTCATCGGATCTCAGCTCGTCTTTCGGGATATGGACAAACTAATGAACTCGAGCCGTGATGATGAAACACAGGGGAACAAAGCTCCCCCATACTTAGGCTTTTGCACATTGTCAACAAAAATAGAACCCCAAATATGGTTGGAAAGAATATATAGAAGGTGATGGTAAAGACAGAAGATGGAAAAGATAGATAGAATGGTGAAGATAGATAGATAATTGAGGATGAGAAGATTGATTTATTTTTTATTTTTTTTTCATTAGGACAAAACGAGCAAACCGTTATGCAGTATGGTCGCCGCGAGCACGGGCTAGTAGCTGTTCCTCGGGATGGCACTGGTGGTCAACCGCGGGCACGCCTTTGTAACCGCGGGTGCAGTTTTGCACCTGGATGTCCTTTTGGACCTAGTAGCTGTAAGTTAGCCCATAAAACGAAAATAATCTAAACTAAGTAAGGAAAAACAAAGAAGGAGGAAAGAGACTAACTATCCTTGGGTTGCCTCCCAAGCAGCGCTTGTGTTTAATGTCGATGGCTCGATCTTCTTCAACTCAGAACGGGTTCCTATAGTCCTCGTGTCTTGCAATGCCTCGGGAATGGAGGTGGAGGCTTGTAGGAGTTCAAAGGTGGAAACTTGGGTCGCACATAACCATCGTCCTCCTTTGGGGCTAAACCATGGGCGCGGTCTGGAGAGTGCGTGATGTGATCGTGGCCCGGACTCCGAGAAGGGCACCCGAGCTTGAGAGGGTCGGCGCCCAATGCCCCGCGCATGCGGCTTTCGGCGCCGGTGCCTCGTTTTGGCACCGAATCCGCGGCGCCGGTGCCTCTTTTTTGGCACCGTGTCCGTGGTGCCGGTGCCTCCCGGGGGCGAGTGCACCTAGGAGTGGGTGCCGATGTTGGGCTTTCCACGACGCCTCGTCCCGGGCTTTCTAGACAAGCCTTTCTTAGAGTAAAGTCCACAAGTGCCTATGCAAAACAAGGCGGGCTCGTCCACAACAATCAAGACAAGAAATTCGGGCCCAAGCCCACTCGTCCGTCCCTTTCTCCAAGCCCATGCCGCCATTCCACCTCCTCAACCTTTCCTTGACAGCAAAGTATGAGCTAAGAAAGACGGTGACTTCCGCGCCAAGCGACCGCCATCAATGCCCCGCCTTGGAGACGAAGTCACTAGCTTAGAATTCCCTCATTTTTGACCCTATAAATAAAGAGGGGATGTATTCTTATTTTACAATGTTGTTTTGAGCTTGAACTTTTCTAAGAGACTTTTGTCCTAGTTAGGTTTCGGGCTTTCCCGGCTTGTGGGACTCAAGCCGTAGGGCTCTCGTGAGACGCGAGAGCCGGGCGGCGGGCTAGGGTTCGTGTGAATCGAGCCATGGCTCCGCCGTTCATATTTTTCTATCAAACCCTGGCCTTCGGGTAACCGAGGGCTCGGAGGGCAGCTTGGCTCGTGACACTCGAGCCTCGCCTTCCCTCCTTAGGCGTCTTAGCTTGGTTCACTCCGAGCGAGGCGCCTACCTATCCTTAGGGCCACTTGGGTTGTTGGGGTTCGGTTCCGCACCCCTTGTATCCCTTAGTCAATCCCTCTCGGTGAGTGGACCGAAGTGAGGGCTTGACTACTTATCTCTTATTAATAAAAAGCCTACAAAAAGAGTTGGTTGAATCAAAAATTCCACACATTCGAAATGTTGCATTTTCACTCGAATTTCGCAAGATTGAGCACAAGTTCTCGTCCAAGACGTGTCCAAGGAAGCCCACGAACTCCCTCGAGCCAGAATCGAGTCCGATCATAAGGCGAATCACATCATCTGGTATCAGAGCCTTTCGAGGCGGGTTCCGTAAGTTTTGATTACGTAAATTACACTTTCATGGTTGCTTTCGTAAAAGCTCAAGTCTTTTAAGACCTTTTCGGCCAACCAAGACCCGAACCAACCCTAAACGTCACCTAGGCTTGGGAACGACCTTAAGGCCATGAAGATCCGGGAAAAAAAAAATCTAGTAGGCGAGGTGAAATTTTTCTAAGGCTCCCCTTTCCTTTCGCCCACGCCTAGGCTTAGCCACCTTCCCTCGAAAATCGTCCACAAAATGATAGGAAAATTTGCGGAAGCTAGGAAGATCGAATTGGGTGTGAGATAAAAAATTTCGTGGTCTTTCGAAACTTGGAGCCCAAGGAAACCAAGGGGGCCGAACCAATTCCATGCCTGCGAAGGGAGCTAGCAAAGGGGAGAGTAAATGGCGTTTTTCACCCCTTCCTTGCCGACTTGAATTACCATGGCGTCTTGAAGAGCCTTGGCCACCAAGACAAGCATAGACGCCATAAAACCGAGCACTCTTTCGGGTCCAACAAGAATCAAATGTGGGAGTTCCATCAATGCATCTTAATTCAACTCTCACTTCCTTAACTCCTCCAAATCACCTCCTCATTGGCCTTGGAGTGCAAGCTGTTGGATCGTAAGTCGGTTAATGAGGGCGTCCTTAACTGGGTTAAGGACGTCCTTTTGTGCAGCGGAAAGTAGACTTAACAGGATACAGGATAAGATAAGTAGACACAAGAATTTATAGAGGAACCCCACTAAGACCAACTAGTCTTGTGGGTAAACCTCTACCTCCGTTGGAGGATTTTCAATAGCCGTCCTTATCTTATTAAGAGAGAGTCCTTACAACTTAGGCGAGTTGTTACACGTCTCTGAGCTAAGCGTCCGTCCTTAGCCTCACTAGTAACACTCCTTTCAACCTAACAAGTAACCTAACACTCTTAGCTATAAGGAAGCTATCACTCACGTCTTTCACGGTTCGTTGTGAAAGAAAAACTACAACTCTAACTATTTTGTGGTTTGTTTTGGATTTGATGTGGTTGGACTTTCTTTCTCTTGCTTCAAGCTCACTTGATCTTCTTGATCTTCGTTCGTGTTCTTGAATGCTTCGGGAGAGCTTGAGAGAAAGTCTTCAAAGTCCACACCGCTATGCATACCCTTGGGAGGGTATTTATAGCGGAAGTGGTTCTTGTCCTCTAGCATCCTCTGAGACTGGGCAGGATCCTTGATCTTTGATCAATGGTGCGATGAGCCTCTTGAGGAAGTCAACTCTGTTGACGCTTGGAAAGCCTCCGCATGGGTAGGGGACCATCGCTGGGAAAGCGACATCTTTGGAATTGTCTACACGTGCCCAGACAAGGGAAGCTTCCTTCTGAGGACTACTGCCGGACGTGATGTAATCATGTTGGAGCGGCCTTGATTTGAATTTGAACTTCGTCCGTATTTTGGCGCGCGTCCCTTCTTGATGAGGACGCCGTCCTATCTGCGCAGGAACTTCGCCAAATACGTTTATCCTTGGAAGTTCTGGTAACGTGCGTCCCTACAGCTTAGGGACTGCCGTTTACTTGTTGTCCTTTTCGCTCATGTGCGTCCACTGGACTTACCTGAGATCAACACTTGGACAACTTATCAAATACCTTTGAGTTTATCATTATCAAAATAAGGGACGATCATTATTGGTTTAGATACTAACGACTGGCGTCCTTAATATCGTCCCAACAATTTCCCCCTTTTTGATGATGACAAACTCTTTTAAATAATGCGCACTGAAGTAAAGCTTTTAGCATGAGAGACTACACTTTGATTTTCTTTTAGCTTAGGTTGGCATGCAACACGTTCTTTTAAGTGCGTCCTATTTTGTTCTTAACTAGCGTCCTTTGGACTTGGCCGAAATTCCCCCTAAACACATGCTTTCTATGATAACTCAAAGACAATCGCATCTCTGCAAAACTATACTTCCCCCTTTTGGCATCATTGAAAAGGAGAACAAGTGGAAAAGCATGCGAGCACTAAGTCATAACTAAAGAAAGGAACGCTTAGACATAATGAATCACAAATGTAATGAACGGCATTCATAAAGAAAGAGAAGTACAATCATTACAGACATGTAACATAAGTTCCAAAACGGGGACAGCGTCCCAATGTCTTAACCGAAACACAATAAAAACAATAAACTTTTTCAGGGATAGAGAGGGGAGAGGTGATCATTTGCGGGGACGCTTGCCGAGAGCCTTGAGATTCTGCTCCTGAAGGTAGTTGTTCTGCGCAAGGAGCTCATTGTTGCGCTCAAGAAGTTCTGTGTGGGTGTGGAGGGTGTCGTGAACCTGCTGAATTAGATCAATCATCATGCACTGGTTCTCGATCATCATGCCCATTAGATACTTCGTAGAGTGCTTCTCGGCCTCATCAGGGACGCTCATACCATCGAGCTCGTCCTCTTCATCAGCAGCGTCCTCAGCCGGCGTCCCAACTACTTGCAAATTCTCAGCCTCTGGATCACCTTGAGCTTCTTCAGCAGCAGCGGAGGCAGCAGCCTTAGCTTTCCTCTGAGCCTCTTTCCTTTCCTTTTCCATTTGGCGTTTGACGGATGGGAGCGGCTCATCACAGCGGAGTTTTCCAACTAGGGGCAGGGAGATTTGCCTAACGTCCCAGTGGATGCTAAAGGACTGTTCTTCTTTCGGAGCATAGAGGCCCTGCTGCTTAAGAATCTGCTTGACCAAGCCAGGGAAAGGGAGAGAGTGCATGCCGCCTGTGCACTTGCCCATGTGCTCCAAGATTACCCGCGGCAAGTTGATCGGTTTGCGTTCTAAGAAGGCGTCTAGCAAGATACTGTCAGTGATCTAGACTATTGACTTCTTTTCTTGGCGGGGGACGACCCTGCGCACAATGAAGTGATGCGCAAGGACGCCCGTCTTGGAGAGACAGTGAGCAACCCTGTCCTTAGCTACTGGTTGTCTCCCGTTGAAAATTCGATTGAAGATCTCTTCTTGGGAGAAACGACCAAAGTTCTTGTTGGGAAGGTCGTGCATGGCATCAGGCGGAGAGGGACGCAAGCCTAGCATTTTTCGGACGGTGCCCTCAGCAACTGAGTACTCGTCCCCATCAATCTCAAACGTCCCCTGAGGCTTCCCGTTTACTTCTGTTATTTCAAATTTGGAGTAGAAACGGAGAACCTGTTCGGGGTCCACTTCGGCAGCCTCGGCGCCTAGATGCGTCCATCCCTGAAACTCAAGTAGTTCCAAGAACTCGTGGCGCTTGTTCTCTTCCAGAAATTGGGCGGTGAAGAGGAGCGGCGACAGAATCTTCTTCAGGCGTTTCTACTTACTGCCGTTGCTCACAATGATTTCATCACCGGCGTCTTCTTCGTCTCCATCTCCCTCTTCGTCCTCAGGATCCTCATCCTGGTGAGGAGCATCCTCTTCATCAGAGGCCTCGTCCCTTTGTTCATGGAACTCGACCATCTCGGTGTCCTCAGCCGCGGACGCCTGTGCTGGTGTAGGCGCGTCCACAGCTGGAGTCTTGGCCAAGGACTCTGTAGGGACGGATGAAGGAGGCATCCCTTGGACTTCAGCAGATTTCTCGACTGCCTGAGCGGGCGGGGGAGGAGGTGGAGTTGAAGCTCTAGGAGGAGAGGGAGTAGGAGTCCTTATCTTCGCTTTTGTGGGGGCAGAAGAGGAGGTTGGCGGAGCCATAGAGATGGGCTGCACTTTGAGCGGAGCAAGGGGAGGAGGCGGCTTCTTAGCAGGAGAGTCCTCAAGAGCTATAACTGGTGGTACAGCGTCCTTGGCCTGGACTTGTACTTGAGGAGCGTCCTTTGTGACTTTGGGCATTGGCTTTGCCAGGTCCGCCTCTATCTCCACGTCCAGCGGATCCGTAGTAGCCACAGACGCAGGAGTGGCGTCCTCTACCCTTGGAGGAGGAGGAGGGAGTTGATGAACTGCCTGCAGACTCTCTTGGATCGCCTTAGCAATGGCGTCCTTCTCAGCTTGCTCTTGGCGCGCCTTCTCCTCTTTCTCAATTTGGATTTCAGAGAGGCGAATGGCGGCCATTTGCTCATCCGTGACGTCCTCAAGCTGGGCAGAGGTCTTGAGGCGTCTTTTTGGGGCGGGAGGAGGGGAGGAAGGGATTGTTTTTGGTGGAGAGGAGGAAGGGCCTTTTATTTGGAGCTGTTGAGGAGGAGGGGGAGAGGATGGCCTTTTGCGTTTTTGAGATGGGACGGAGCCCGCAGGAGCCACGACGAACTCCATGATATCGGGGAGTAGTTTGGCGAGCTCGTCTACCGTCCCACCAAACGAGTCGTGAATGATGCCGGGCCCCATGAATGGAGGGTTGGAGTTGTTGGTTTCCGCAAGGCGGGGCTTGACATACGTTATCATAAAGTAGTGGAGGAGACGTTGTATTTTTGGGGGGTGGTCATGAGCGGACGCCCTTAGACAGATGTTGGCGAGCGTCCTTGGCTCTTTTTCAAGCCAGTCCTCAATGAGAGGGTCAAGGGGAGGACGGCGTCTAGGATGGGATGGAAGTCTAAAGACGGCGCCTTTGCCAGCGGTCCCCTCTTCCGGTTCCGGGACGAATGGCTTCTCGAGAAACGAGAATCGTTTCTGAGAGGATTTGGATTTAGGTTGAGAGGGGTGAGATTTTTGTTGGGGTTTGGAGGAAGATTGAGATTGGGACCTTGAAGGAGGAGGTTGGGATTTTTGTGGCTGAGGCGGGGTGGTTGAGTGGCGGCGTTGGCTGGTTTGAGATGAGGAATGGTGGCGAGGGGGTTCTTGGCGCCCAGTTTGTCACCCTCTCGAGTCCATGAGAGACCGGCCTTTCACCGGAGGAGACTTCGACGAACTATGGTTCTTCGCCGCCGGAGAGAAAGATTGGTTTTTGGTTGCTCTGGTGTTGGCCATTTGAGGTTTATATAGAGGAGGATTAGGGTTGAAGAGGAGATTTCGGGATTTGGGATTTGCGTTTGAAGATATGGCAAGATCTTGAGAGATTTCTAAATTTGTGTAAATGGCAGGGGAGCAAAGAAGAGATTTCAGACGGTGCAGGGGAGAATTTATAGGAAGAAGACGAAGTGGAACGGTCAGGGGTAATAGGGTAGTTTCACAATGTTTCCTCCACCCGCCTTCCCACATGTGGCTTTCTTCTTTGCTAAGAAACACAGCTGTTTGGCACTGTTTGCGCATATCCCGAGATCTTCACTCGAAATCCCGCGACGATTCACCTTGCCTTTATCAAATTTCAAACTTTTGACAACTGCAAAGGACTCTGTCTCGGCGTCCTTACAACACTTTGTTATTCTGAACTGAACCACGGCGTTCCAGACACTGATCTCAACCTCTGAACTTAGAACTCTGTACGGACAACTCTCAGCTCTTAACACATGTCCCTTTGATCACTTAGAACCATTTTTGAAAATCAAGCAAGTACGTCCCGTAAAGATAAAACAAAGAACACTCATAGGACGCGTTTGCAAGATTCTCGGCTTAGGTAAGCTTAGAGTTCCCATCATTTCGTCTTGTAGTGAGGGTAGGGTGATCAGGGATACTCTTGAGATGAAAAGCGAAATGAATATCGTTCAAAACACAAGTAAAACAGATGTCTTAGACTAGCGTCCTTTAAAGATGACTTTAAATGCATGACATACTTTAGAGCGAGTTCTCAACAAGACATAGCCAATCATAGAGGGAATAATAGAACGGGACTTGATCATTTAAAAGTTATCATCCCCAAGAGCAACCTAAGGTGCTCGAAGGGACGTCTATCAAGTGCTTTTGTGAAAATATCGGCCACTTGGTCCTCAGTCCTAACATGATCCACTCTAATTAATCCAAGTTCAACATTGTCACGAAGGAAGTGATGTCTTATATGAATGTGCTTCGTCCTAGAATGATAAACAGGATTCTTTGCAATACTTATAGCACTCGTGTTATCGCACAAAATAGGGACTGTGTTGAGGAACGTACCATAATCTTCAAGTTGGTACTTGATCCATAGGACTTGTGAGCAGCACGAAGCAGCAGCAACGTACTCAGCTTCCGCGCTTGAGAGAGCCACGGAGTTTTGCTTTTTGGATCCCCAAGATACAAGGCACGAGCCCAGGAATTGAGCCATTCCTGAGGTGCTCTTCCTATCCACCACATGGCCAGCGTAATCTGCGTCAGAGTATGCTACCAGGTTTAGGGACGTCCTTCTGGGGTACCATAGACATAGGTCATCCCGTCCCTTGAGGTATCTGAAGATTCTCTTGACCTCTTGCATGTGGGACTCCTTTGGATTTGCTTGGAAGCGAGCACACAAACATACAGCGAACATGATGTCGGGACGACTTGCCGTTAGGTATAGCAAGGACCCTATCATTCCTCTGTAGAGCTTTTGATCTACACTCTTGCCTTCTTCATCAGCATAAAGGCGAGTGTTGGGGGAGATGGGAGTATCAATGGGTTTTGATGAGTTCATCCCATATTTCTCGAGCATTTCACGGATGTATTTTTGTTGATGAATGCGCGTCCCATCTTTGAGCTGGGTGATTTGGAGTCCCAAGAAGAAGTTGAGTTCTCCTATGAGGGACATGTCAAACTCACTACTCATCAAGTTCTTGAATTCCTCTACAAGTTTCATGTTAGTGCTTCCAAAGACTATGTCATCGACATAGACTTGGATAATCAAGACGTCTTTAAGGACTTTCTTGAAGAAAAGTGTTTTATCGATGTTACCTCGTGTATACCCATTGGACAAGAGAAAGGACGCAAACCTATCGTACCATGCACGAGGGGCTTGCTTGAGTCCATAGAGTGCCTTGTCCAAGAAGTACACATGATCAGGGTGATCAGCGTCCTCAAATCCTGGAGGTTGAGCGACGTACACTTCTTCTTTAAGCTTGCCGTTGAGGAAGGCTGTTTTGACATCCATTTGAAAAAGCTTGAACCCTTTGTCAGCGGCATAGGCGATGAGGAGGCGAATGGCTTCAATTCTGGCAACAGGAGCGAAGGTCTCATCATAATCGATCCCTTCCTCTTGCCTATAGCCTTGAGCCATAAGCCTTGCTTTGTTTCTTGATACGCGGCCACTTTCATCAAGCTTGTTTCTATAGACCCACCTCGTCCCTATTATGTTTTTGTTTCTCGGACGAGGGTCCAAACCTTATTTCTTTCAAATTGATTAAGTTCTTCTTGCATGGCTTGAATCCAATCAGCGTCCTGGAGTGCTTCCTTTATGTTCTTAGGTTCAACTAAGGACACAAAGGCGTTGAAGGCACAGAACGCTATGTTGGCGTTGAGGGACTGATTCACAGCTGATCTTGTTTGAACTCCTTTTGAGATGTCTGAGATGATTTGATCTGTTGAGTGAAGTCTTGAAAGGTTGGATCCCCTATGAGCATCGTCCCTAGCAGGAGTACACCTAGGGTCAGTCCAATCAGATTCGTCTGAGTCAAACCCATTGTCTTCATTGAAAGGCTCAGAGTGTTCCCCCTCAGGTTGAGCGTCCACTTCTTGACGCTGTTCGCCTTGTAAGCTTGATTCAGCTATATCATGTTGACCTGGTGATTCACTCCGAGAGAGAATTTCCTGAGCAACACTGGGAACTTCCACTGAGACTTCTTCAGGGTTTGGAGCAGCGTCCTTAGGAACATAGTATTTTCCAGAGGACCCAAAATCAACTTCATCGTCGGAGTCGTCCTGCTGATGAGAAAATGAGCGATCTTTCCCACTTGATTTTTCTTTGTGAGAGGCACTTTCCTTGAACACAACATGGATGCTCTCTTCAAGCCTTAGAGTTCGTTTATTGAAAACTCTATATGCTTTGCTGGTAAGGGAGTACCCAAGGAATATGGCTTCGTCACTTCTTACATCAAACTTTCCAAGTCTTTCTTTATCATTGTTGTGAACAAAGCATTTACATCCAAAGACTTTGAGATAGTCAATGCGAGGCTTTCTTCCGTTCAACAACTCATAGGACGTCTTCTTCAGCAAAGGACGGATCATGGCTCGATTAACAATATAGCAAGCTGTAGCAATAGCTTCCGACCAGAAGTATTTGGGAACACTATTAGCCAGAAGCATAGTCCTTGCCATATCCTCCAGTGTCCTATTCTTTCTTTCCACCACTCCATTTTGTTGAGGAGTCCTTGGAGCTGAGAAGTTGTGTGAGACTCCATGTTGATCACAGTAGGCCACGAACTCTGAGTTTTGAAACTCCGTCCCATGATCTGATCTTATGGATTTGAGAGGGGTCTCAAGCGCAACTTCCACTTGTTTGATGAAGACTTTGAATGCGTTGAAGCAATCTGTTTTTGAAGCTAAGAAAAGAACCCAGGTGAATCGAGAATAATCATCTACAAGAACGTAAATGTACCTCTTTCCACCATAGCTCAACGTCTTCATTGGTCCACAAAGATCCATATGGAGAAGTTCCAAAGGTTTCTTTGTGCTGACATCGTTCTTTGATTTAAAGGACGTTCTTGTTTGCTTCCCTTTGATACAGGCTTCACACTGTTCAATTTTCTCAGGATCAATTTGGGGAAGACCTTTCACAAGATTTCTTTGATGTAGCTTAAGGATTATGCTTGGTCCAGCATGGCCAAGTCGGCGATGCCAGAGATCAGCGTCCTCCTTTGACACAGATAGGCACAACTCAGAGTTAGGCTTGAACTCCTGGTTGAAGATGTAGACATTGTTCTGGCGTACTCCTTTGAGAACAACTTTGTTGGACTTCTTGTTGATAACGAGACACTCCTTTGAGTCAAATGTGACTAGGTTTTCACCTTGGTCACACATCTGGGAAACGCTGAGGAGATTGAAGCCTAGTCCTTCAACAAGACTGACATTTGTTGCTTTGATGGACGGATTGAGAATGGCAGTTCCCGTCCCTTTGATCTTTCCCTTGCCCTTGTTGCCAAACGAGACAGTTCCTCCCGTGGCACTACTTTGGATAGAAGTGAGATGGATCTGGCGTCCTGTCATGTGATTTGAGGCGCCACTATCAATGATCCATGGGCGTCCCCTCACTCCCACATGCCAAAACAAAGTTAGTGTTTGGCGACCCAAGTAAGGTGTTCCTTACCTGGTTCATTACAGAAATAGAACTCTGGTTCTGGCATGTAGTCACTTATATTCACATCATTTGAAATAGCGTGCTTTCGGAAAGATCTCTTAGAACGTCTGGGACGCCTAGGTTTAGCCTTACGGACAGACTCATTATTTTCAATATTAGTCCTAGCTGTTTCTCCACGTTCAATGTCTTTCTTTAGTTTTAAACATTCATATTTGTAGTGATCACCTTGTCCACAATACCAACACGTCCTGTAGTAAGTATCAAGGTAGTACTTTTTGTTAGGACGTTGGATTTTGTTCTTTTTCATCTTATGAGGGTCGCAAACTTTAGAACCTTTCCCTTTAGCAATTTTCTTGTAAATCCTATGACTAGTGGAGTTAGTATAGTAGTCCTCTTGACCTTTCTCTCCACTCTCTAGGACTCTAATCCTTTCAAGAAGATTCCTTGTTTTCTCCCTCTCTTGTTCAAGTTCTGTGGATTTACTTGCCTCAAAGTCGCTTGGGAGAGAGTTCCTAGAGTTAGACTCAAAACCTAATCCCCTTTTGGCTGGGACAAACACCATGGGTCTTACTTCTTCAATAACAGGACTCTTTCCTAGCACTTTGACTTCTTCCCTAAGGTTAGCGTTCTCTAGTTTGAGACACATCAATTCATTTTTTAGGGATTTGATTTCCTCACAAGAGGACTCTAGTTGAATGGTCATGGGACTACAGTTTTCACATTCAACCACAATGTTTTCATTTTCAAGTTCCAGTTCATCCATTCTATTTTGCATGATCACACTTTCTTCCATGACTTTTCCAATGAGTTTAATAAGCTTGGACTTAGAGCAATTTTCTAAAGAACTCATCATAGCCTCACGGGTTACCTCATTTTCAGATTTTGGAGCGTCCTCTTCAGCAGCTGTGACGTCCTCCATAGCCATGAATGCTACTTGTTCATTATTAGAGGCATCCTCAAGAGCTATGTATGCCTCTTGTTCATCGGGTTCTTCATCATCTGAACTGACATTATCCCATGCAGATGCGAACGCTCCAATGAGAGCCTTCGTCCTCATGTCCTTTGAGGACATTCCCGTTGTACATTTTTTAGCAAAGTGTCCTTTCTTGTTACATTTAAAACAAGTAAGTTCTTTCATCTCTGCCTCTGTGTACTTGGGACTTTCTTTCTTTGGCATCTTGTTCTTGTTGAAATGTTTGCTCCTTTTGCCAAAGGAACGTAGAACTTTGTTAAAGAGAACAAGTCCTTCCTCTTCATCAAGCTTTTCCTTAGACTTGCTTTCTTTCTCTTTCAAAGCTTGAACGCGCATCCTTTCACGGTTCTCATTCTTATTGGCTTCCACCATCATAGCGAGTTCTTGTTGGCGACGAAGATACTCAGCGTACTCTAGTGTTGACGTCATCAAGGCGAGATCTGTCTGAGGGTTCCTAGCCAATTCAGCCATATCGGCTTCCCTTCTTGCTTCATAGCCTCTTAGCTTCCCATAGATCTCTTCCATATCCAGGGTCTTGTTGGCTGTATTCTCCTTGAACGTAGTCTTATCAAAATTCCATTTCCTTGTAAGTCCATCAATGACTACTCCAACTCTGTTCCTCATTGAGATTTCAGCTTCTGGGATGCCTAAATTTCGCATCTTGGTCACAAGAGCTTCAAAGCGGTATGAGTAGTCCTTGACAGTTTCATTAGGCAGCATTCTGAAGGCATGGAACTCTCGTTTGATTTCAAGCTTAACGTCTTCCTTCATCTCCGCCGTACCCACATGGTACTTCTCGAGAGCTTCCCATTGTAGTTTGGCTGTTGCCAAATTGCTAACTCGGGTGGCGTCCCTCTCGCAAAGGGACGCTTGAAGGAAGCATATTGCCTTAGCGTTTGTTTCCAAAAGCTTGAACTCGTCAGGACCCCACTCGTCCTCTTTATCTTTCTTGTCATCTGGGACGGCAAGGTCACCTTTCATAATCACTCTCCAGCATTGATAATTTGACCTCTGCAAAAGTTCTCGAAGCGGATCTTCCAGCGGTTGAAGTTGCCGTCCGTCAGGCGAGGAGGCTTTGCAAAGGAGATTCCAATAGGTTCCATGTCCATCTTGTACCTACAACTGAACAAAATCTAGAGCGCTTGCTCTGATACCAATTGTTGGATCGTAAGTCGGTTAATGAGGGCGTCCTTAACTGGGTTAAGGACGTCCTTTTGTGCAGCGGAAAGTAGACTTAACAGGATACAGGATAAGATAAGTAGACACAAGAATTTATAGAGGAACCCCACTAAGACCAACTAGTCTTGTGGGTAAACCTCTACCTCCGTTGGAGGATTTTCAATAGCCGTCCTTATCTTATTAAGAGAGAGTCCTTACAACTTAGGCGAGTCGTTACACTTCTCTGAGCTAAGCGTCCGTCCTTAGCCTCACTAGTAACACTCCTTTCAACCTAACAAGTAACCTAACACTCTTAGCTATAAGGAAGCTATCACTCACGTCTTTCACGGTTCGTTGTGAAAGACAAACTACAACTCTAACTATTTTGTGGTTTGTTTTGGATTTGATGTGGTTGGACTTTCTTTCTCTTGCTTCAAGCTCACTTGATCTTCTTGATCTTCGTTCGTGTTCTTGAATGCTTCGGGAGAGCTTGAGAGAAAGTCTTCAAAGTCCACACCGCTATGCATACCCTTGGGAGGGTATTTATAGCGGAAGTGGTTCTTGTCCTCTAGCGTCCTCTGAGACTGGGCAGGATCCTTGATCTTTGATCAATGGTGCGATGAGCCTCTTGAGGAAGCCAACTCTGTTGACGCTTGGAAAGCCTCCACGTGGGTAGGGGACCATCGCTGGGAAAGCGACATCTTTGGAATTGTCTACACGTGCCCAGACAAGGGAAGCTTCCTTCTGAGGACTACGGCCGGACGTGATGTAATCATGTTGGAGCGGCCTTGATTTGAATTTGAACTTCGTCCGTATTTTGGCGCGCGTCCCTTCTTGATGAGGACGCCGTCCTATCTGCGCAGGAACTTCGCCAAATACGTTTATCCTTGGAAGCTCTGGTAACGTGCGTCCCTACAACTTAGGGATTGCCGTTTACTTGTTGTCCTTTTCGCTCATGTGCGTCCACTGGACTTACCTGAGATCAACACTTGGACAACTTATCAAATACCTTTGAGTTTGTCATTATCAAAACAAGGGACGATCATTATTGGTTTAGATACTAACGACTGGCGTCCTTAATATCGTCCCAACACAAGCTAAGGACGTCATTAAGAGGGAATGCCCATGAGTTGCTTGCAACTCTTCCTTTGCCACCATAACTCCGACCACCTCCTCACTTCCAAAGGCTGGCCGGTTTCTCCTAGTCCCTCACCTCCCACACTTTATAAATAGGAGCCATTTTGTCCTCATTTTCTTTCATCCAAAACTCAAGCCGCAAAAACCGAGAGCTTGCCTAAGAGATGTCCGCCGATCAAGTGAGTTCTAGCCTCTAAATTCCTAGAATTTTCGTGAGTTGGAGTGTGTGCTTTTCATCCTCCTCTCATGTGGATCGTTGGTGGTGGATTCGAGCCTTCAAGTCCGAGTCGTTTCATCTAAACTCTCGTTTCTTCAATCAAGTAAGTGGCCTCGACGTCATCTTGTTGTTGTGCTTTCGGGGAGGGTTGGAATCGCCCATGATGGGCTGAGTTCCACCAAATCTAAGAGGCTCCACAGCCTCAAAGGATTCAGGCCGACCTTAGACAAAAATCGGATCCCTAAATGAGGCTAAACCGAGACTTTGACCGACCTTTAACCCGATCTTAACCAAGCCAAACCTTTGAGCAATGAAAGTATATTATGAATTGTGTGATTTATGTGTCATGTAACTTATGAGTGGCTTGAGAAAACTTGCTTGGGTCGACGACAAGAGACACGAGATGTGTTCCTCAAGCCTAAAACCGAGATGGCGCCCATGGGTGTCGAAATCAAGAAAAAGGGGGTCGGTTGTATCGTTTAAAAAAAAAGGGAGAGACCATGAGCTTGGATGCGAGCTCGGAAACTTCCAGTAAAGAAGAGAGAGTCGGACTCATGATTTTAAAAAAAAAACGAGAGGAAAACCGAGCCCAAAGTTAAACCGGTTCGGATATGTATCTTACGAAGGCTCTTGTGTGTTATTTGCGGAATTTTTCATTACCATGGCTTCGAAGATGATGATGAGTGTAAGAAAGAGCGCTTCAAGCCATGCCTTGGCTGGCCCGCGTCGAGTGTGCGGAATGGTGCCCCGCAAGGAGGATATTGTATTCATCGATCTCGTAAGTGATGACGAGGTCGAGGTATCGACAAAGGCTGCAAGTCAGCCGAGTGTGAACCAAACGCTCGCTCGTGATGAAGGAGTGAAGGCTGACGCAAGCTCCGGAGAGGAGGCGGACCCGAGCATCAATACCGGCGACGGGTCGGACGACTCAAGCTCGGGCAACTCTAGATCGAGCGACGAGTCGGACGGCTACGAGTCGGGTCCGTACATGTCCACCGACGGGGAGAACACTTATATGGATATCATGGATGACGATGCTTCCGTCGGAGGAATGGAGGGGCCAGCCGAAGAACACTTTGAACCACTTCAAGTGGTGTATCCGGAGGAAGACGAGGTCGAAGTCGAGAATCTGAACGAAGGTTTCCCCGAGTGGGAGGCCAATGAGTGGTTCGAGCTTGACGAGCTCCTTAACCAGCTCGACGAGCCTATGGAGGAAGGGGAAGTCACCGATGATCGGGACGATGTAGGTCACGTCCTCATGAGCGAAGACGAGGCTGACTTTGACGGGCAAAAGTACAATCTATTTCATTGCCGGGCGCTTGTGTTAGGCGTGGACTGCCTCATCAATATAGACGGGGGAAGCGCCTCCAACCTTGTGTCCGAGGACGTCCAAAAACAGGCCGGTCTTCGGCTACAACGAAGCACCAAACCTTACACACTCGGGTGGCTTGGCGATGAGGATGCCTTACACGTGACCCACTATGCGTATGTGCCGCTCGTCATCGACGGGTACCATGACCTAATTCGGTGTGACGTCGTACCCATGAAGACGGCGCATATTGTCTTGGGGCGACCTTGGCAATCGACGAGGTGTGTAACACACGATGGACGGTTGAACACGCACTCCTTCGGGCATGACGACAAGATATTTTGCTTAACTCCGTTAGAGGCCGAGGAAGTGGGGCCGCTTCTCAAGCGCGGACCCGCTCGTCTAAACCATCTCGCCACCGCCACTCCCATACGTCAACCCAAGGATTTGAGGTCCAATCCTCTTCAAGGGGGAGTGGATGATGTGATCGTGGCCCGGACTCCGAGAAGCGCACCCGAGCTTGAGAGGGTCGGCGCCGAGTGCCCCACGCATGCGGCCTTCGGCGCCGGTGCCTCGTTTTGGCACCGAATCCGCGGCGCCGGTGCCTCTTTTTGGCGCCGTGTCTGTGGCGCCGGTGCCTCCTGGGAGTGCGCGCACCTAGAAGCGGGTGCCGATGTTAGGCTTTCCACGACGCCACGTCCCGGGCTTTCTAGACAAGCCTTTCTTAGAGTAAAGTCCACAAGTGCCCATGCAAAACAAGGCGGGCTCGTCCACAACAATCAAGACAAGAAATTCGGGCCCAAGCCCACTCGTCCGTCCCTTTCTCCAAGCCCATGCCGCCATTCCACCTCCTCAACCTTTCCTTGACGGCAAAGTATGAGCTAAGAAAGACGGTGACTTCCGCGCCAAGCAACCGCCATCAATGCCCCGCCTTGGAGACGAAGTCACTAGCTTAGAATTCCCTCATTTTTTACCCTATAAATAAAGAGGGGATGTATTCTTATTTTACAATGTTGTTTTGAGCTTGAACTTTGCTAAGAGACTTTTGTCCTAGTTAGGTTTCGGGCTTTCCCGGCTTGTGGGACTCAAGCCGTAGGGCTCTCGTGAGACGCGAGAGCCGGGCGGCAGGCTAGGGTTCGTGTGACTCGAGCCATGGCTCCGCCGTTCTTATTTTTCTATCAAACCCTGGCCTTCGGGTAACCGAGGGCTCGGAGGGCGGCTTGGCTCGTGACACTCGAGCCTCGCCTTCCCTCCTTAGGCGTCTTAGCTTGGTTCACTCCGAGCGAGGCGCCTACCTATCCTTAGGGCCACTTGGGTTGTTAGGGTTCGGTTCCGCACCCCTTGTATCCCTTAGTCAATCCCTCTCGGTGAGTGGACCGAAGTGAGGGCTTGACTACTTATCTCTTATTAATAAAAAAGCCTACAAAAGAGTTGGTTGAATCAAAAATTCCACACATTCGAAATGTTGCATTTTCACTCGAATTTCGCAAGATTGAGCACAAGCTCTCGTCCAAGACGTGTCCAAGGAAGCCCACGAACTCCCTCGAGCCAGAATCGAGTCCGATCCTAAGGCAAATCACATCAGTGCGGGCGTGGTCTGTCAGCTTCATAGCAACGGTCACGGTTTGTGAGGCACCCGGCTGCGTCTCGGCGGCGTGTGTGGGGCGCCTCACCGAGGCACCGGGCCGCGCCTCAATGCCGTTCGCGGGGTGCCTTATCGAGGCACCGGGTACTTCGGCGCCGCTTGCGGGATGAGGCCCCGAAGAGGCACCGGGAGGCACCGTGGCTTCGGTGACTTGATGCGAGCCGGGCGGCACCTCGGCTTTGCTGTCTCGATGTGAGCCAACCGTGATCACATCATAAAGTCCCCAAGCAAGAATGATCCTAGAACACTCGAATTTTTCCACTCAATTTTGCTTAGGCGCCCTTTCGGGTTTTCACCTAATCGCTCTTTTAATTTTTCAATAGGTATACTCACAAAAACTCACAGTCACTCATGAACCTCATATTACCCTAGCCTAATGCTGGTCCGGGTTACCTGTTTATTACCTGAGCCGCCCTTTCGGGTTTTCGACTCATCCTAGGATTTATATGTCTTTTTTCAAAATTGTAATGGCTTTTTCTATATCTTTCTTTTTCTTTCTTCTTTATTATGCAAAAAATATGGTGCAAGCGCTCCATGAAAAGAACAAAATAAAAAATCTGAAGCAAAAACAACTATCTACAGTAACTAGGATAAACGAATGCGAGTACTTCCTCCCCCATACTTAAATCCTTCATTGTCCTCAATGAAGCTAAGAGCAAGGAAATAAGCAAGGGAGAAGGCATGTTAGAAGACTCACATACGAAGAAAAGGGGTGGAGTGGAAGAACTCCTCAAAGGTGTAGAAAGAATGGAAGAAAAGACTTTGGTATACCGCTCTGCAGGCAAACCGCGGTCGCGCTATGAAAGGTGCGGTCGCGGATTCATCACCAAGAGCAAGTGTCAACTTCTGGGAGATAACCGCGGGCGCGGCCTGTGAGGCGCTGGCACGGTTCTTGACAGTGTCGAGCTCTTGACTTCGTCTCGAACGGGGTGTTGTGCAATGCCGTCATCGGATCTCAGCTCGTCTTTCGGGATATGGACAAACTACTGAACTCGAGCCGTGATGATGACACACAGGGGAACAAAGCTCCCCCATACTTAGGCTTTTGCACATAGTCAACAAAAATAGAACCCCAAAGATGGTTGGAAAGAATATATAGAAGCTGGTGGTAAAGACAGAAGATGGAAAAGATAGATAGAATGGTGAAGATTGATAGATAATTGAGGATGAGAAGATTGATTTTTTTTTTGATTTTTTTTCATTAGGACAAAACGAGCAAACCATGACGCAGTATGGTCGCCGCGAGCACGGGCTAGTAGTTGTTCCTCGGGATGGCACTGGTGATCAACCGCGGGCACGCCTTTGTAACCGCGGGCGTAGTTTTGCACTAGATGTCCTTTTGGACCTAGTAGCTGTAAGTTAGCCCATAAAACGAAAATAATCTAAACTAAGAAAGGAAAAACAAAGAAGGAGGAAAGAGACTAACTATCCTTAAGTAGCCTCCCAAGCAGCGCTTGTGTTTAACGTCGATGGCTCGATCTTCTTTAACTCAGAACGGGTTCCTATAGTCCTCGTGTCTTGCAATGCCTGGGGGAATGGAGGTGGAGGCTTGTAGGAGTTCAAAGGTGGAAACTTGGGTCGCACATAACCATCGTCCTCCTTTGGGGCTAAACCATGGGCACGGTCTGGAGAGTGTGGGCGCGGTTTGTCAGCTTCATAGCCGCGGTCGCGGTTTGTGAGGCACCCGGCTGCGTCTCGACGGCGTGTATGGGGCGCCTCACCGAGGCACCGGGTCGCGCCTCAATGCCGCTCGCGGGGTGTCTTATCGAGGTATCGGGTACTTCGGCGCCGCTTGCGGGATGAGGCTCCAAAGAGGCACCGGGAGGCACTGTGGCTTCGGTGACTTAATGCGAGCCGGGCGGCACCTCGGCTTTGGTGTCTTGATGTGAGCCAACCGTGATCACATCACAAAGTCCCCAAGCAAGAATGATCCTAGAACATTCGAATTTTTCCACTCACTTTTGCTTAGGCGCCCTTTCGTATTTTCACCTAATCGCTCTTTTAATTTTTCAATAGCTATACTCGCATAAACTCACAATCACTCATGAACCTCATATTACCCCAGCCTAATGCTGGTCCGGGTTACCTGTTTATTACCCGAGCCGCCCTTTCGGGTTTTCGACTCATCCTAGGATTTATATGTCTTTTTTCAAAATAGTTATGGCTTTTTCTATATCTTTCTTTTTCTTTCTTCTTTATTATGCAAAAAATATGGTGCAAGCGCTCCATGAAAAGAAGAAAATAAAAAATCTGAAGCAAAAACAACTATCTACACTAATTAGGATAAACGAATGCGAGTACTTCCTCCCCCATACTTAAATCCTTCATTGTCCTCAATGAAGCTAAGAGCAAGGAAATAAGCAAGGGAGAAGGCATGTTAGAAGACTCACATACGAAGAAAAGGGGTGGAGTGGAAGAACTCCTCAAAGGTGTAGAAAGAATGGAAGAAAAGACTTTGGAATACCGCTCTGCAGGCAAACCGCGGGCGCGCTACGAAAGGTGCGGTCGCGGATTCATCACCAAGATCAAGTGTCAACTTCTGAGAGATAACCGCGGGCGCGGCCTGTGAGGCGCTGGCACGGTTCTTGACAGTGTCGAGCTCTTGACTTCGTCTCGAACGGGGTGTTGTGCAATGCCGTCATCGGATCTCAGCTCGTCTTTCGGGATATGGACAAACTAATGAACTCGAGCCGTGATGATGACACACAGGGGAACAAAGCTTCCCCATACTTAGGCTTTTGCACATAGTCAACAAAAATAAAACCCCAAAGATGGTTAGAAAGAATATATAGAAGCTGGTGGTAAAGACAGAAGATGGAAAAGATAGATAGAATGGCGAAGATAGATAGGTAATTGAGGATGAGAAGATTGATTTTTTTTTTGATTTTTTTTCATTAGGACAAAACGAACAAACCATGACGTAGTATAGTCGCCCCGAGCACGGGCTAGTAGCTGTTCCTCGGGATGGCACTGGTGGTCAACCGCGGGCACGCCTTTGTAACCGCGGGCGCAGTTTTGCACCAGGATGTCCTTTTGGACCTAGTACCTGTAAGTTAGCCCATAAAACGAAAATAATCTAAACTAAGAAAGGAAAAACAAGGAAGGAGGAAAGAGACTAACTATCCTTGGGTTGCCTCCCAAGCAGCGCCTGTGTTTAACGTCGATGGCTCGATCTTCTTCAACTCAGAACGGGTTCCTATAGTCCTCGTGTCTTGCAATGCCTCGGGGAATGGAGGTGGAGGCTTGTAGGAGTTCAAAGGTGGTAACTTGGGTCGCACATAACCATCGTCCTCCTTTGGGGCTAAACCATATGCGCGGTCTGGAGAGTGCGGGCACGGTTTGTCAGCTTCATAGCCGCGGTCGCGGTTTGTCAGCATCATAGTCGCGGTCGCGGCTATGGAGCTCGAGCAAGGCCTTAAATTTCGTGCCAGGACGTGAACCGTGGGCGCGCTTCGTCAACTGAAGGTGGCCCTTCTGGTTCTAGAGTGATTCCGCGGGTGCGGGTGGGTGCGCACGGGCGCGGTTTCTCTCCAAAAGCTTCCTCTCGACCAGCGATGTCTCGCCCACTCCTCAACTACATGAAACTCACATTCTCCTTGTGGTTGAGAGGTTGAGAAGGGAGCTTCCCGGAGTCCTTAAACTGCAGCCGGTTGATCATGGTGGCCAATTGACTCAGTTGAGTCTCTAGATTTTTCACAGCGGCCCTCGTCTCCTGATTCTCTATGATAAGAGCATTAATAGTATTGTTGTTGTTGTTGGCCTTGAGGAGCGAACTGCTGCTGTTGCTGCTCTAGCTGTTGCTGATTGCTCCACCGGAAATTTGGGTGGTTCGCCCAACCCGGATTGTAAGTGTTGGAGTATGGATCATTCTGGGGTCGGGGTGCACCATAATTCCCAATAGCTTTCATTGATGCCTAATGCTCCTGGATGGTGGGACATTGATCGGTGGGGTGGCCCACATCAAAGCACAGACCACAAGATTTCAACTGCTAGACCCCCTTGCAGCCTTGCTCACTAGCAACTGCTTCATGAGATCCTTAAGTTCCCTTACTTCAGCATTAAGGGACTCATTCACTACATTGACTGACCTCACATTGGTCCGTGCTCATTGATTACGAGCTTGCTCAGCCAAGACCTCTACCTTCTCAAACGCCTACGTGGGGGTCAAGTTTTCGTAACTTCCTCCACAAGATGCATTCACCATGCATTTGTCAGCGTCGCAGAGACCCTCAATAATATAGCAAATAAGGTCTTTGGCGAGATAGCAGTGATATGGGCAGCTAGCTATGAGCCTCTTGTAGCGCTCATAATTATCATAGAGATTCTCATCCTCCCCTTGCTCCAAGCTGCTGAGTTGCTTCTTATTAGATGTTTGCTTTGAAGTAGGGAAATATTTCTCTAAGAACGCCTTCTTCATCTCGTCCCATGTAGTGATTGAGTTAGGCACCAAATAAAGGAGTCACTCCTTTGTAGAGTCCGCCAACGAGAAAGGGAAAGCTTGAAGCTTTATTTGATCTTCCGTCACATCGGTTGGCTTCATGTTGACATAGACAGCGTGGAACTCTGTAAGGTACTTGTTTGGGTTTTTACCACTCAACCCGTGGAAGGTGGGTAAGTGATGAATCAACCCGGACTTAAGTTTGAACTTTACGCCTTCCTTTAGAGTAGGGAATTGAACAGCCGGCCAGCTACTGTTGCTATAGATTGGGCGCAGTCAGTTGGCGAATAGTCTGTTCCACCACTGTTTCTTCTTGTTCAAAGTCAGAGAAAGAGAGAGGATTCAGAAGGTTGTGAGATGCAGAAGCTCTGGATGCATTTCTCAACTTGCTAAAGGTCTTGTCAATTTCTGGATCAAAAGGTACAAGAGAAGAATAAGTATACCGGGTGCGGACCATAAGATAGGTCCACACCCAAAACGGTGTGGACCTATCTTATGGTTCAAAAGTATTATTTAAATAATAAAATATTATTTCTAAATATTTTAATAATAAAACATATCATAATTTTCTAAAATAAATTTTATATATTGTAATATAATTTAAACTATAAAAAATCGGGTCCGATCCAATGGGTTCGGGTTTCAATCGGGTTGGGTTGAAACTCGGTCACGGGTCTAAATTTTCAGGTTAAAACCCGTGTCGGAGGCACTTATGTATATGCACGTAATGAGCTATGTTGGGATGGTGGTTAGTCCCGACAATCGATCCCAATAGGTTTTGATGATGATTGAACACTTGAGAAACATTTAATCTAGTTTGCTACATGTTTCAGGATCAAACAGGTTGAATTGAGCATGAAACTGAGCAGGATCATCCGATGGGATCAACCGGATCATCAAATAGCTGGCGCGCAAGCAGAAGCTATTTATGGAAGGTGGATCAACGTGCAAAGCTGGAAGCTATATATGGAAACGCGCGTAAAGGGAACGGATGCAACGACTTTCCTAATCTTTGAAGGATCTCGAAGATTTGATATGTTGTTGGAGATTTTATCTTATTCCCTAAGTAAGATAAATCTTGTTAGATGAATATTTGTATTCTAGGATAGAATTTATTCTAGCCGAGTCATATAAATAGTTCATTGTATTAGGGTTGTTACTAACGCTTTTTCAAGAGAGTTGAGAGAGCTGTGTGCTTGAGAAAAAAGAACACACGAAGTACTCTAAGCCGAGTTGTGTACGAGGGTTAGAGGTGTGGGTCAAGTCCGTTGAGTCGATTTACGAGTGTGTCCGACGCTGAGGGATCTAGGTCTGGGTAGAAGGTATTGTGTATACCTTAAGATCAAGGATTCGCGTTTGTATGTTCATACTTGGTAATAACAAAAGGCTGGCTTGATTTGAATCGCTTTTGTGTGAACTTTAACTTGTTTGAACTGTTTGTTATTTCCGCTGTCCGGTTTGTTGATCCCTCTGGAGGATCAACATCCGTATACTAACACACGTAGATCCTACAATTGGTATCAGAGCCTGCGTGCTCTAGTTTGTGTGTTTGTGTCAAACAGGTTTTGAGATGGAGAAACAACTTCAAGAACTTGGTGTCTCTAACTCCAAACCCCCACTGTTGCTCCCTGGCCAGTACAATCAATGGCAAAATGCAATGTCCGATTGGATCAAGGGAAAGAACTTCCAATCCTTGCTGGCTATCGAACTGGGAGACCTTGAAGTTGATGCTGACAAAAAGGCTAATCCCAGGCTCATGGGACCAGATGACTTCAAGGCGATGGAAGCCAACTTCCTTGCTAAGACCTTCATTTCATGTGGGATCACCAAGGAGGATAAGAACAAAGTTGGCAATCTGAAAAATGCCAAGGCGATGTGGGAAGCTCTAAGCGACATCCACAATGGTACCACTGAGATGAAGGATAACTTGATCCTTGCTACCCAGAAGGAATTCCTCACCTTCAAAATGAAGGAAGGGGAAACTGTATCCTCCTATCAGTCTAGATTTACTGCTCTTGATACTAAGATGCTTAGTCTAGGTCTTAATGATGATAAAATTTCGACTAAGACTAAAGTTAGAGTGTTAATCAATGGACTTACTGGTGATTGGGAACATAGTCGTCTAACCTTCCACGAAAATGACAAGAACAAATCTCTTAAGCTGCATGAGTTCTTTGCTAAGCTAACAAAATATGAAATTGAAAGGAATTGTATCAGGGATGGAAAGGAGACGCCTAAGTCCCTAGCTCTCAAACTTGAGAAGGCTATTGGGTACATCGTCGAGGAAGGAGAGGAGGACACTGTTGATCCTGCTGATCAAACTGCTTTCTTCACTAGAGCCATGAGAAGGCTGTGGAACAAGGGGAAGTTTCCAGGTGGTCGCCCCAACAACTCTGGTGGACGCCGTGGGAACAATGATGAAGCTAGAGACATTAAGGACGTCACCTGCTATCGGTGTCGTGACAAGGGTCATTATGCTAAGTCCTGCCCTAAAGGACCTGAGGGAGAAAAGCCCTACAAAATGAAGAACAAAGAAAGAGCTTTTGCTGCATGCTGGGGATCAGATGCAGAGGAAGAAGAGGAAGAAGAAGAGCACCACACGTGCAAAATGGCTATTGCTACGCCAGAGTCTTCTTCATCTGAGGTACCTGAATCTGAGTTCCTTGATTCTCTGAAAGATCTCTCTAAGGAAAGCTTGATTAGAATGATTGCTTAATTGCATAATGACACCATTAATGCTCAGATAGAATTCACAAAAGCTAATGACATGTGCAATGAACTAAAAGAATCTCTTGAAAATGCTTTTGAAAAATCTGTTGATCCTTGCAAACATTGTCCTGAACTTGAAATTAAGATTCTCAACATGACTACCACCATTGATGAGCTAAATGATGAAATTGTTGCTTTGAATACTGAAAAAGGTGTTTTGTTGACTAAACTTGATATTGCTAAGGGTAAACAGGAAGTTGTTGATGTAGGTCCTACCTTTGTTCCCCAGAGATTCGGGATAGGTTACACAGGAGACAAAGAGAAGGATGGGGCTCATAAAAATTTTGATGCTGCTGAGTTGTATGAACAGAGGGGTAGGGAACTACAGAGTCTTAAGGATAGGAACTTGCACTTGACCAAAAGAATTCAGGTTTTAGAGCAAGGTGAGGAGAAAAACCCGAGTGAGGACTCTGAATGGTATGTAGGTAAACCAGCCCACAAAATGTTCATAAAACAATCTAAGGGAAGTGAGCCTAAGGACCTCAACAAGGATAGGATCAATGAGAGGAGAATTCAAAAACCTCACCCTAAGTATCACATGGGAGCTTACCTTATGACTTGTTGGTACTGTGGTGATGGGGGCCATAGGAAAGCTGACTGTGAGAAGAGAAAGTCCCAAGCTAAGAAGAATGAAAATAGGATCAATGAAACTAGTACCTCTCAGGAAGCCCCTAGGAACAGACCTGCTAGGAATAGAGCTCCTAGGAACAATGGACCTAGGAACAACCCTCGTAGAGCCCCTAGGAATTTTCAGCGTGCTAAACAAGGTCCACCTAGGATCAAGAAACTTGCTTCACAAAATGCATGCAATGTTGTGAATCTGCTTGATTTTTATAAAGCTAGTCCTGAGGAACAAAGAAAGTATCAGTATCTTGCTCGACCTAGTCAAGCGAAGCTTGTTTGGGTCGTTAAGGACTAATCTTTTAAATGCAGGGTGTTGTGAGTGAGGAGAACAGGTGGTACTTTGATAGTGGATATTCGTGCCACATGACCGGTAATAGGAACAACCTCAACTCACTAAACACAAATGCTAAAGGAGCTGTGTCCTTTGGCAACAAGAATGAAGGCAAAATCTTAGGGACTGGTGCAGTAAGGATCAATGACAGTGTACAAGTACAGGACGTAAAGCTTGTGAATGATCTTGGATTTAACCTACTTAGCATTGCTCAAATCTGTGATCAAGGAGACAATGAAGTGATTTTCTCATCCAAGGAGTGTCTTGTCAAAGACAGGAAGACTGGCGAAGTTGTACTAAGAGGTAATAGGTTCAACAATGTTTACATTCTTGATCCTTCTTTTACACCACTTCAGGGAATTTGTTTGGTAACAATTGCTGATACTAGTGCCCTCTGGCACAAGCGTGTTGGACACGCGAGCTCTCACCTTCTATTCAAGCTTTTCAAACAGGACCTAGTAACCGGATTACCATGTGTTCAACAAGACCAGGGATCAATCTGTAATGCTTGCGTTACAGGAAAGCAATCTCGTAGTTCCTTCAAGTCGAAGAATGTTGTGAGCACAACACACCCCCTGGAATTGCTCCATATGGACTTATGTGGACCAATGAGGGTGGCTAGTTTCTCCGGGAGTCGATATATCTTTGTTATCATTGATGACTTTTCTAGGTACACTTGGACCATCTTTCTCAAGAACAAGAGTGAGGCGTTCTAAGAGTTTGAGGTGCTTGTCAAACAATTGGAGGTTCGTGTGGGACAGAAGCTTGGTGTTATCCGGTCGGATCATGGGACAGAATTTGAGAACGCTTCATTCCTACGATTTTGTAGGACCAATGGAGTTTCTCATAACTTCTCTACCCCTCACACACCTCAACAGAATGGAGTGGTAGAGCGCAAGAACAGGACCTTGGAAGACATGTCCAGGACCATGCTGATTGATAGTGGACTTCCACAAGTCTATTGGGCCGAAGCCGTCAACACGGCTTGCTATATCCTTAATAGGGCTATGATTCGTCCAATTCTTTTGAAAACTTCTTATGAATTGCTTAGGGGAAGAAAACCCAATATTGCACACTTGCGAGTCTTTGGTTGCAGGTGCTTTGTACATAATAATGGCAAGGATGCTCTCGGGAAGTTTGATCCCAGGAGTGATGAGGCCATCTTTATGGGATATGCACTAGATAGCAAGGCGTACAGGGTTTTCAACAAGAGAACAAGGAAGATGGAGGAAAGTATACACGTGGTCTTTGATGAAAAAACTATGGCTGGAAACCATCACACCTCATCTCTTGATCCCGCGGCGCATCTTCAGCAGGATGATTCAGAAGAAGAAGATGAAGGACCAAGGCGGACAGGTGGAAGTGGAGGAAGTTCAAATGTCAATAATTCCACAGATTCAAATGGTGATTCTCCAAATGATGATGATGGTGCATCTGATGCATCTATGCCACCACTAGAGGAAGGTCCCGAAGATGGTGTCTCTTCTGATCCCACTCCTGATCCTCCGTCAACCAATGTTGAGGATGGTTCACAAGCTGAGGGGGAACAAGCAGAAGGTACATCAACAGAAGGATCACTTCAAGTCCAGAATTATCAACAGAGAGCTGCTCATCCACTAGATAATCTCTTGACTCCATTAGAGAAGGAAGGTGTAAGTACTCGTTCCCAACTTCGTAGTTTCTTTGCATACCATGCGTTTATCTCTTTTGTAGAACCCAAGACGATCGATGAAGCTCTTCGTGATCCGGATTGGGTTGTGGAAATGCAAGACGAGTTAAACCAGTTTGTGAGGAACAAGGTGTGGGAACTAGTACCGAGACTAAAGCACAAGAAGGCAATTGGAACCAGATGGGTTTTCCGGAACAAACTTGATGATGGTGGAGTTGTGGTAAGGAACAAGGCGCAACTAGTTGCCAAAGGTTACAACCAACACGAAGGGATCGACTACGACGAGACCTATGCTCCTGTTGCTAGGATCGAGGCAATTCGTCTGTTAATTTCTTATGCAGCTCACAAGGGATTCAAATTGTTCCAAATGGACGTGAAGACGGCGTTCTTAAATGGGATCCTCCAAGAAGAAGTATATGTGGAGCAACCTCCTGGTTTTGAAGATGTTGATTGTCCTGACCATGTGTACAAGTTAGACAAGGCGTTGTATGGGCTCAAGCAAGCTCCCAGGGCTTGGTATGATAGGCTCGCCCAGTTCCTATTGTCTAATGGATATAGACGTGGTGCAATCGACAAAACGTTGTTCCTCCTGGAACAACGCGGTGAGATTCTGGTAGTACACGTGTATGTTGATGATATTGTGTTTGGTTCCACTAACCCAGCTCTTGTAGAAAAGTTCAAAACTCTTATGAGTAGCGAGTTTGACATGAGTATGATAGGGGAACTATCATTTTTTCTTGGTCTTCAATTTTCGCAGGAAAAGGAGGAAACAAGAATCCATCAACAGAAATATGTCAAGGAGATGCTTAAGAAATATGGCATGAATAACACGAAACCTATTGATACTCCTATTTCTCCTAACACTCATTTGGATGCAGATGAAGGAGGGATCAGTGTTGACCAGAAGACGTATCGAGGAATGATTGGTTCCTTGTTATATCTAACGGCCAGCCGGCCAGATATTGTGTTTAGTGTTTGTCTTTGTGCCAGGTTTCAAGCAAATCCTAAAGAGTCTCATCTCAAGGAGGTGAAGAGGATCTTTCGATATCTGAAGGGATCTACCAATCTCTGCCTTTGGTACCCCAGGATCTTCAAGTTTGATCTTCTCGCATACACAGATGCTGATTATGCTGGGCACATTGTGGATAGAAAGAGTACATCGGGGATGGCGCAATTCATAGGACCTTGTCTTGTTTCTTGGGGATCTAAGAAACAGAATACGGTTGCTTTGTCCACGGCCGAAGCAGAGTATGTTGTGGCTGCAGCGTGTTGTTCCCAGGTACTATGGCTAAGACAGTAATTGGTGGACTATGATATGTCTCTTGGAACTACTAGCATTCGATGTGATAACACTAGTGCCATAGATATTTTCAAAAACCCTGTTCATCACTCTCATACTAAACATATTGAAATTCGCCACCATTTTTTACGAGACAATGTTGATAATGGTTTGGTTAAGTTGGATCATTGTAGGACCGAAAACCAAGTGGCAGACATTTTCACCAAGGCATTGGATAGAAAACCCTTTGAGCATCTGAGGATACTCTTAGGCATGATCACCATGAACTAGTAAAGTCCCGGTCCTCTATTTCCCCAATGACTGGCTAAAATAACTCTTTGATCCAGGGGGAACAACACTGTTAAGTGATATCTTCTTGACTATGTGCGCTCATGATGATTTACTTGCTTATGATTATTGATCCATGTTGCTTTCATTCACAAATCTTGAGCTATCATTATTTAAAGCATGAAAACCTTTTCTTTGATCCCAAAATGACTAACTTGTTCTTGTTATCCCTTGTTATAAGCCGAAATGATAGTTAGTCATAGACCGTCCCAAGCCTTGATCCAGGTAAACATTTCCTATGAGCATATCTTTCTTGATCCTTTCTTTTACGGGATTTACTTATCTGGATCATTTGTTGTGCCTTGCTTGTGTGAAATACTTTGTTTTGGATATGCGTGTGAGTTTTCTTTGTTACCTATTTGCTGTCCAAAACCTGCCCTTTTCATTCACTCAAGTATGTACGTGGGAT
Source organism: Polygonum maritimum (assembly GCA_963924305.1). Taxonomy (NCBI): domain Eukaryota; kingdom Viridiplantae; phylum Streptophyta; class Magnoliopsida; order Caryophyllales; family Polygonaceae; genus Polygonum; species Polygonum maritimum. The sequence goes on along the minus strand of OZ002731.1, from coordinate 13,930,085 downwards.
CAGTCCAAAGGATCATTCTGAGTTGTGCAGTGTATGGGATCAGTCTAAGGAGTATCGAAATCAGGGGTAACGGCTAGTAAAAATTGAGGAGAAGAATTGTTACCGTTACCGGGTGAACGTTTGTGCAGAAATAGAGCCGTTGGGGAACATTTATTGCACAGATTTTGAACTCAGAATTGCAGGGAGCCGTTGGGGCGTTTTTGTGAACATTGGGGGAACAGTGTAATTTCTGGCCGTTGAAGGATCCGTTGAGGTAACAAATCTTCCCATATCTATCCTTATCCTTTTACCTCTATCTTCTCTCCATAAATATCTCACCCAAATCACCCAGAATCCCCTTCACTCTCTCTTGCCTAAAATCTCTCTTGCCTTAACCAAATCCCTGTATCCTATAACTCTCTGCTTTCCCCATCCAATTGCTCAAACTCTCCAAACCCTAAACTGCCTTCCAAACCCTAAAAGCTCCTCAAAATTTACCATGGCCTCCCCGTCCCGTGATGAAAAGATAGCTGCCCTCCAGGCACAAATTGCCGAGCTCTCCGCTCAAAAGGAGAGTGAATCCAAATATCCCAAGGCTACGGAGGCCCTACCCATGACCTCCCTTGACTCCGTCGCCAATATTGCTAAAGAGGCGGTGGCCGATGCAGAGATCACTGCAGCAAAGGATCAAGAGGTTGCTACCTCCGGGTCCGACAAAGAAAAAACAGAGGAGGAGGCCAAGCAAGAAGAGGCCAAAGCTGAGGCCTCCATGAAAGAAGTGGACAAAGAACTGGCCTCCCCGTTGAGTCGATTTACGAGTGTGTCCGACGCTGAGGGATCTAGGTCTGGGTAGAAGGTATTGTGTATACCTTAAGATCAAGGATTCGCGTTTGTATGTTCATACTTGGTAATAACTAAAGGTTGGCTTGATTTGAATCGCTTTTGTGTGAACTTTAACTTGTTTGAACTGTTTGTTATTTCCGCTGCCCGGTTTGTTGATCCCTCTGGAGGATCAACATCCGTATACTAACACACGTAGATCCTACGAGCTACCTATATGCATGATTATAATACCGTATATACATGAATATATAGTAGCCGTGATATACAAGAATTTTTATTGATTTTATCCTTAATTCCAAAGGTATTTGTAAGTATTTTTGAAATTTATTATAACAATTTGATATATAATTAGCGTAGGTATGATAGAAACATCTGGAGAAGGCTTCAAACACCACTAGCTGGATCGCTTCTTATCACCACCACCACGTACAAGGCGTACACTTATCTTTTTTCCTCTAGTTATGAGTAGTAGAGATTGCTAGCTAGCTAGCTAGTTACGCACCAAAACCACCCACCCACCCACCACCACCATCATCTCAAGTCTCCATCTCCTTTTTTCGCGTGCTTAATCAATCGAGAGTTGCAATCTCTCACCACGCACCACCAACACGGACGTACATATATAGGTAAATTGAGGAGCAGCAATATATGGCGTCTATGCTTGTTCGCTTAAGCCAGCCCAAGTTAATACTGGGCCCATCCCAGCTGGGGTCAAGCAGGAAGCCAGGTTGGACGTCGGAATACATGAGATGCCAAGCATCTCCATCCCCGCGATCATCGGTTCCGTCGTCTCCGGCCAGCAGCAGCAGCACCACGGTGCCTCTTAAGCTCCGCCAAGCCGGAGGCGAAGACGAGGAGGAGGAAGTGGAGTACTACGGCGGCGAGAGTGTAGATGCAGAGCACGACGAGGCGGAGGACCCGCGGCCGCTGAGGGAGATATGGAGGGAGGTCCAAGGGAGCCGGGACTGGGAGGGGTTGCTGGACCCCATGAACTCCCATCTCAGGAGGGAGATCATCCGCTACGGCGAGTTCGCCCAGGCCTGCTACGACTCCTTCGACTTCGACCCCCACTCCAAGTACTGTGGCTCCTGCAAGTATTTGGCCTCCGACTTCTTTCAGAAGATGGACATGTCTCACTATGGCTACCACATGTGCAGGTACCCGATGCCCTCTTAATTAGTTTTTCCTATCGTTATCGTCCATGGCATAGCATTAAATTTTGATATTGGTTATATGTATCTGTCAAATTTGGCTTCTGTCATGTTCAATTCTCATGGCTACTAGCCTACTAATTAGCAAGGTAGTTAACTTAGTTAATTAATTTAATTAATTAAGTTAAGCTGCTTTATCAAGAGATCGACTCCATGATCGAATAGCTAGCCTACTCCATCTATAAATATCTTCTACTAAAGTTTAACTACTATTATTTAAAAAAAAAAAGCAAATATTTTCTTGGAGCCACACATCAATTTACTACGGAGTATTTCACAATTATTTTTTTTAAAAAAAAAGTACCTACTTTACGTTGTTGTAAAATATAAAAAACAAACTATAGGCATGACCACAAATAATAAGAGATCTTTCAACCAAAAAAAATAAAAAAATAATAAAAGATCTCCGACCGAACAAAAAAACATATACAAATAAGAGATGGATATTCACCGGCCTCTTCTTATTTATCCACGTAGTAAATTTCATATATTGAACGTCGATATCCGGGTGAATGAGTCATGAGTGGCAGAATGGAATTAAAAGAGGATTGCATGAGATAGGCTTAATTCAGATCAATCATCTCTGATCGCTTTCCCATTTCTCAATTTTCGGGAACGGTAACAAACATCCCCATCGAGAATAAATGTAACGATTTGTACATAAATGGTGGTTAAGTATTGAGAAAGACAGGGAGAGAAAGATACTGGGGATAAATTCAATTTCCCCTAATAATTAATAGGAGAATTTCTTTTGGTCGAAGAATTAATACGAGTAATTGACGCGCGCGTGAGTGGATCCGAAAATGGAATGAAATGATTAACTATTATTCACACATAGGAGTATATTGATTGATGTACGAGTGGGGCGGGTGTCACAGGTACTTGTATGCAACATCAAACATCAACCTGCCCAACTTTTTCCAGAAATCAAGCATAAGAAGCATATGGAGCCCCCACGCCAACTGGATGGGCTACGTGGCGGTGGCGTCGGACGAGGCCGAGATCCAGCGGCTAGGCCGGCGCGACATCGTGATCGCGTGGCGGGGCACCGTCACGTACCTCGAGTGGATCCACGACCTCAAGAACATCCTCCGGCCCGCCCACTTCCGCGAGAACCCCCACGTCCAGATCGAGTCGGGCTTCTACGACCTCTACACCACCAAGGAGGACGACTGCCGCTTCTGCTCCTTCTCCGCCCGCCAGCAGGTCCTCGCCGAGGTCAAGCGCCTCATCGAGCGCTACAAGGGCGAGCCCCTCTCCATCACCGTCACCGGCCACAGCCTCGGCGCCGCCCTCGCCCTCCTCACCGCCTATGATATTGCCGAGATGCGCCTCAATGTCGTCCGCCACGCTGGCGCCCTGATCAACATTCCTGTCACTGTCTTCTCCTTCGCTAGCCCCAGGGTCGGTAACCTCCGTTTCAAGGACCGCTGTGACCAGCTCGGCCTCAAGGTACGCATGTACCTGTGTTCCTTTGTTCTTACTCTAGCTACTGTAGTGTACGTGACATCCATGTGATTAATCTTATCAAAAAAGAATTCAATATTACTGAAAAAATTAATATCGTGACTTGATCAATTTAGCTAAAATTTTTATAAAATAAAAGTTTATACGTATTTTAAAATTTTATCATAAGTAATGTATACATAATAAGAAAAAGTACAGCATGTGTAAATTTACAATTGTTAAAAAATTAAATTGGTTATTATAGAATCCAATTTTTTATTTATATTAGTAGAATATAGGAAAAAACAAATATTAAAAAGATTGTTGCAAGATTAGTTTATATTTATTTTTTAAAAAAGAAGATAACAAGTAATTACATTAAATTCTAAAAATACATTAAAAGAGACTAATAATAGAAATATTTTATGAATTTTAAATTTTGAGTTTTTTTATTTTTTTTAACGAATTCACTATTTCCTTTTTATTGTTTTAATTTGATTTTTGATATGCTTATTGGAGTGCCTCACCACGCACAATAGTAGAGAAAACGTTGTTTTTATAAAATATAATAAAAAACGCATATCGAAAAGTGACAAATATGTCCTTTCACCAAAACATTAGCTCATAAATTAGATTCTCTGTTTCACTACGTTGATGGGCAAGCTACTGGACCACGTAATAGTGCATACGACAAACAGAGACTTGTGACATCACATGTGGTGGTCCCATGGTCCTGCAAAGAACAGCGTACCTAAAACGCCTCTTTGGATTGGCTCGGTTTCACGACGTTGATTTTTTGGCATGTCCGGTGTGGAGCCAAGATCTTGTACACCCTTCAATACAATCTTGTATGCACCACTTAATCATTTAACCATAAATTAATAATTAATTTTTTTTATAAAAATTACATTAATATTCGAAATAGATATTCTTATATAATTTTAGAACTTTTTGGCATTTTATATTGTTTTAAAGCTAAAAAGATGATTATTTTGCAATTTGAATCTATAATATATTTTTATTATAACTTTTTTTTACAAATTTATAAAACATATCAACTAGAATACTAATTTGGTTTTTATATTTTTTTATGAGTTAAATACTTAAGTGGTACATAGAAGGTTGCATTTATTTAGACAAAGATTTGAAATTCTATAATTTAAAAGATCATGCTTAATTTTTATAGATATAGATTCTTAGATAGAAAACCGTATGCATATAGATATAATCTAGATTAGTTATTTAAAAACTATAAGAGCTCGATAAATTTTTTTATTATAAAAATAACACGTGATAAATGTTTTTGTGAAAACATTAACTCTGTTTTATATTATACTAGAATAGATAGAAATGTACTATGAATGATTTCAATGTAGTTGGGCTCCTAGCAATAGCTTAGATGTACTAGGGAAATTCAAATTACCATAAAAATCTAATAAAATGATTAAACATATCTATGCATTTAGGTCGTCCACATATAAATTATTATTACAAATCTGCACGTACAACTGATTGATACCTCTTGTATGTAATAGCAATTGAGGATCATCAATGTGAACGACAAGGTGCCAACCATGCCGGGCCTGATAGCGAACGAGAAGTTTCAATACCAGAAGTACTTGGAGGAGAAGGTGCACTTCCCGTGGAGCTACGCCCACGTGGGGACCGAGCTGGCTCTGGACCACAGGCAGTCCCCCTTCCTCAAGCCCACCAGCGATGTCAGCTGCGCCCACAACCTCGAGGCCCACCTCCACCTCGTGGACGGGTACTGGGGCAAGTCGCCCCGGTTCAGCCTGGCCAACAAGCGAGACATCGCCCTCGTCAACAAGGATTGCAACCTCCTCAAGCCCGAGTACGAAGTCCCGCCCTTCTGGCGCCAGGACATGAACAAGGGCATGGTGCGTAACCCTGATGGCCGCTGGGTTTTCCCTGACCGCCTCCGAGTTGAGGCCCATCACCCTGACGACACCGCCCACCACTTTGACCAGGTCATCCGCCTTGCCAACGACCCCTCTCACCTCGATGGTCTTATATAACTCTTCATTAGGATACCAAACGTTATATTTTAAGACGTAAACTATCGGCCAAAAGCTATATATATGTGGGATTGCTTTAGTAATAAGACTTCATCATGCAATGGAGAATGTTGTATAAATCGAATTCATGGGTTAGTCTTATTGATCAAGCAAAGTGTATGATCAAACGACGATATGCATGTTTGTACGTACCGTGAAAATATATACAACCTAGTGGTTATTGTTAACAAGAAGAAAGAAACTATCCTTTCGACCAAAAAAGGATAGAAACTATCCAACAATTCCGTAATATTGTAAGTGTGCGGACCGCTTCTTCAAAATGCCCACTTTATAGCTTGTAAAGGGAGCACGGATGCGACCGAGGTTGCAAACTTGTTCTTTGAACATGTTGTAAAGCTACATGGGATCCCTAAAACTATCATTAGTAATAGGTATACCAAGTTTATTAGGCACTTTTGGAGGACGCTTCGGGGGAAGCTAGGTACACAACTCTTATTTTCTACATCTTATTACCCCCAAACCGATGGGCAGACCGAGGTCACCAATCGGACTCTTGGCGCCCTCCTTAGGACGGTGCTCAAGACAAACCCACGAAGGTGGGAGGATTTACATTACCATGTTGAGTTTGCATATAACAGGACCATCCATTCGACAACCAAGAGGAGTCCATATGAGGTTGTCTACGGGTGTAACCCACTCACACCCCTAGACTTGGTCCCACGGCCCCTCAAATCCGGGGAGGACTTCGACGTCTCCACTAGAACCTACACCGTGCGCAAGCTCCATGAGCGCACTCGGGCGCAACTCCGACGGCACGCCGAGCAATATGAGGCACAACACAACTGTGGTCGGCGCCCCATGCTCTTTGAGCCCGGTGACTTGGTGTGGCTCCATCTTAGGAAGGAGCGCTTTCCTCCAGCCCGCAAATACAAACTTTATCAACATGGAGATGGCCCGTTCCATGTCTTGTAATGCATCGGCCCCAACGCCTACAAGCTCGAGTTTCCCGACACCTATGGAGTCCATGCCACGTTCAATGTGGCCGATCTCTTCCCATACTACGAGGCTGAGTTCATTGGTGAGGAAGCGGGCATACTTCCAACACAAGGGGGGAGGGTGATGCGCCCTCGCCCATGACCGCCAAGGATGAAGAGGAACCCCTTCAATTAGCGTTGGCTCGGATGGCCCCATTACTAGGGCACGGGCCAAGGCCATTGCTAAGGCCACGTCCTCCTTTGTCACTAGGACGATGGCCAACCTCAGCCTAGGCGACGGGCCCCAGGTCACCCTTTGCTTCACCCAACTCAGCCTCAGCCAAGGTGTGCCCAACGCTAGCGGCCCCAGCGCGCCCGGCGTGCTAAAGCCTTGTCTCGGCGCCCCAACGCCCGTGGCCCATCCTGGCCTAGCCTAGCACCCTTGCCCAAGCTGTGCCCGGCCATTTGGAGGTTAGCCCATGCTCCAGCCTCGACACCGCCCATGCTCGCTCGTGCCCGTGTCTCGGCCCTTGGAGGTTAGCCCAATGGCCCGGCGAAGCCTTCGTTGGCCCTTGGCCAATGCCTATCCATTTCCTACTATTTTTAGCATCTTATTTTGAACTCTTTTAATTTAAGCCTTAGCTAGATATAGTATTATGGGCTTGCATGTGGTCCGGCCAATTATCTAGCTTGTCTTTAATTTTCCTATATAAAGGTGAGACCTTATTCTTGTCAAAGGTTAGACACACTTTAATACAAGACTAAAGTTGAGTAAATTATCTTCCCTGCTTGTATTCTGTGTCCACCAATACTCTCTATCAAAGTGCTCTTGCGCCCCTCTTGTTTCTTAAAGTATGAACTAGAGAAGACAAGCCATAACGTTGGCTTGTGAGGTCTTCATCACGTTGAAGCCTTGGTCCGTTCGTCCCTCATCATCATCACTAGCTTCCACACACTCAACCTCAACAAGACCCATAACACACAGTCTAGATCGGCACACCAAGGCCTTGTCCAAACAAGGTCGCATCAGCAAGAGAGATGGTGGAGGCTGAAAGTGCAACTCTTGAGGTTTGAAGTTTGATCAACCTTATTGACAATTTATTCAAGCTAGTTGTAATTTGTTTAACTGTGTTGAAAGTCTGTTCAACCATAACTCTTATTTGTGGAACTCTGGTTGCACTTTGGTCAACTCTGTATGGATATTTGGCACTTGTTAAACCTTAATGCTTATTTGTGTAACTTGACTTGCAACTTTTTCAACTCTGTCAGACATTTGTGCAATCTTAATGTTAATTTGTTCATCCCTATGTGTAATTTATTCAACTATGTTAGTTTTGTTCATTTTGCATTTATTGAATTGATTTGGTTTCACAAGATGAATTTTATATGTCACTGAACACACCGCCTAACATGTAACAGGAGGATCGTGGTTCACAAAAGGAATCAATCTCTATTTGTTCCATGGAGGCTCCAGGTTGTGATAGAGGTATGAAAAGAGGATATCAAAGTCTTTCGAAAATTTCAAATCACCATATTTTGACAAGCGTGTCGTTTTGTCTGAAAAGCCGTCCTCTGATGTTGACATGAAATTGTGGATGTACAGAGGTAATTAACAAGACATTTTAAGGTTCTTTTTTTACGTTTTTTTCTTTTCTTTGCTATTGGTTAATTATGTACTCTATTTTGTAGTTGTAATGTTTGTAAGATGTGCGAGACATGACTTCAACCAAAAGAGATTTTAGCTCAATCGCTATAGGTTTTGAAGTTACAACCAATATCATTGATATGTGGTGCATTTTCTTAAACACTGTTGAGGAGTTCCTACAGAGTGATAAAAAGTCATTGAGATTTTTCTTGTCATCAGAGATATCAATATGTATATGTTTAGTTTTCATCTAATTATTCGATTTGTTCAAATATAATATCAATTTATGCACCTGACTAATCTCTTTATAAACTTTATATGTAGACATATTTCCTTTCTCCATTGTTGGACGAAAATGAAGGCAAAACATTTATTTATGTCAATGATTGATGAAAGTATGGAGAAGTGGAAGGTGTTTGAGCCTCACACTGTCGGTCTTGTAAGAACTTCCTAATACGAATCTTTTTTTTATATGCATGATTATCTAATGTCTTTGTGTAATCTGATTATTTTGTTTAATTTGCATCAGTTCTTTCCAAGTGTGCTTTTCTGGACAATTTTATTATGTCATATTGAACTTGACAACTGCACGCTTGCACATTCTTGACAATTCTACAACAGACATGAATATGGAAGAAAAGTATGGTGATGTGCCTTCTAAAGTGGTTAGTTTTTCTTATTCTACTCCATTTCATGCTTGTTGATATCCATTGCAAAATGTTTCTTCAATCCTATTCCAGATTTGTTCAACCATGTTCCGTATTTGTTCAATCCTATTTGACATTTTGATGTGGTCCAAATCCAGGATCGGTCGAAACGGGTTCGATTGAGTCTCGTGGAGGTGTTCTTGTTTGGATATCGAAAGAGAATCGAAACTGAATTGTTATTAGAGTGGCGGAAACGTTTGATTAAAATGGAAAGGGAAAGAAAAGGTCTTGTTGTTACAAGGACGGAAATGATGGATCGAGCTATGAGTTTAGGCAAGAGTCGATTAGGGCTTAAAGCCAACAAATGGGACTCCCCCGGCCCGTTCTCCCTTGAGGAGAAGAGACTGGATGAGCAAGGCTTTTAGCGCTTCAACTCAAAATCCAATCTAAGCAAAATGTGAGGCCCTAGATGTGCTTATATAGGCTGTGGAGAGGAGAGGGCCGGCGTCTTGGAATGGCCACCAAGTTTCAAGAGGAGTTGGGGAAGAGTGGCGGCCAAGGCAAATTCTTGGAGTGGGCGCAAAGTTTTGGTGAGGAGGTGGAGAAGAGTGGCGTCCAAGGCAAGCTCATAATGGCCGTTTCTTATGGGTGTTCCTTGGCGGCCAAGCATTGCGTTTAATGCTTCGTTAGTGACCAACTTGGTGGCCAAGGAAGGGAGCTAGTGTGGCAGCCAACCTTCCTTCATAATGGGCTCGGCATGTCCCTCTTTATCATGGGCTTCGGGCCTAGCAAAGCTCTCGTCTGGGCTGGACATTTGGCGGCACACAATCATGCCACTAGGTTGGGCTTGTGGAGCGTGGGATATGGCCAAATGAGCCCGTAGTTGATCTTGTAAGAATTTATCCCGTCGCCTTGTCAAAGGCCCGGGAAGTTGGTTTGAGTCTTTAGATGTGACGGACCTTGTAGCGGGTCGTGTCCCACCTACGGCCGGGTGCCTATGGGAGTGCCTCAAAGCGCACCGGGCCGCGCCTCAGCACCGCTTGCGGGGTGCCTCAAAGAGGCACCGGGCAGCACCTCGGCTTCGGTGTCTTGAGAGGCACCGGGCGACACCTCGGCTTCGGTGTCCTGATGTGAGCCGGTCGTGATCACATCACATTTGTCCAAATATATTGCCATATTGTTCATTTAAGTGTCTAAATTTGCCCATATCCATTTGTTCAACCGTGTTCTATATTTATTCAACTCTCTTACACATTTGTTCATCTCTATGACATATTTGTTCAACCCTTCTACAGACTTGTACCAATGTACCATTTTGTTTTGTTTTATTTATTTATTTATTTGCGGAGGAAGTATATTGTTCATTACCTAAGGTACCATAAGATGGATTTCAAGGCTTCTACCTTTGTGGATGAATCTAATTAAGGTCCCTGTTGAATGCTTGAAAATGAGCTGGAGGGATACATCAAACAAAGTTGATCATGGGATCTTTCTTATGCGCCATAAGAAGACATACTTTGGTACTGGCTTGTCTAGGTGGGAGTGCGGTTTGAGGAAAGAGGATCAACAAAAAATAGACGATCTCAAGAAAAAGTACTACTATGATTTATAAATGTTGATCACTCCTTGGAATGCGCACAAAGCCGAGGTAGAAGAGCTTATCAAAAGAGAAGGGAAGAAGGAAGGGGAAGGGTAGGAGGTGATATTTGAAAGACTTTTATATGTAATCTATTGAACATGTTGTTTGTTGTCAAGATATTTTGAATGCTTCTAACTTTTTTCAATTTGTATGAAACAAAATAGGCATCTTGAATATAGATTGTGCAACTCAATGACTTTGTTGTTCAATTGTATGGCAAATTTGTTCACCTTTATCATATTTGTGTAACTTTATGCCTTCATTGTTCAATTGAGATATGAATTTGGTCAATTATAAAAGTTATTTGCATCATTCCTATGCAATCTTCTTATGGATTTGTTTTGGACCATCAAGCTCTGCCATCTATTTGTTCAACCATATACTCAATTTGTGAATTATCTCACAAAATTGTCATCATTCTAACCTTCTCAAGAACAAAGAAAATGACACAATCAAGCAAACACATCAATAGTAGTAAATTTTGTTAGGCTTTGACATCTGTTTGTTCAACCACATACCCAATTTATGCAAATCTATAGTAATATGATTGTCTACAAGACGTAAAATATGAACTAGATATTTGAACCATTTGTGCAACTCCTGCTATTGTGCCCAAGCTTCTTGCATTTTTTGCAAGCCTTTTGTTGCTTTCTTGCTTTCTTCATTGTCGTCTCTGTTAGTACACAACATATGCCGTGTACAAGTTTCAACTCCTTCTTCAATGACCTTCTTCTCCAAGCTTCTTCTCCCAGCCTCTTCACCTTCAATGACCTGCAAAACAATGGACCTAGGGGCGAGCGACCCCTAATCCACCTCCGATGCTTAAGTCAAAATAGGTACAATGTCGATTAAAAGGCGTCAGGTAGAGCGATGGCTTGGAACTTACCTTCCACATGGTATACATGTGTATTTATAGAGGAGAGGGACAAGGGGGGCACGCGCCTCTAGGGGATCGGCCCACTAGGGTTAGGGCGATGCCTTGCTCCCTAAGTCAACCAAATATCCTATCTCAGGCGAAGATAAGATTCTCCTCCATAAATAATATCCTAACTAGAGTAATGACTCGGGCAAAGTCGTTGTTCCCTTATCAAAAATAAATCCCAAACATGCAAACAAAGTATAGTAGGCAAGCAAGGGGTCGAACCCAAAGGAATCAGTTTTTATTCAGATTTTAGTGATTTTCATGCAAGTAATCAAAAAGGGGGTTTTGAAAGTTGGTTTCAATCAAAGTTATCAAGCAGAGTTTATCCAATCAATTCCACTTTATTAATCCGTTGATCATGAATTCATCCACCTCTTTATATGCCTAGGTCAATTCCAATCCCAATCATTAGAAATCGCAAGTCCACGGTCCAAGCAATTCCATAACCCTAGGCAAGGACGCCTAACCTAGAATTAGCATAGAGCACAGGGATAGTAGGAAATCAAATCATGCAATCAAGCTACGAGTCTCATGCACAACTTAACCATTGAATACTCTTCCCTAAACTAGTCCACGGTCCTAGAATAGAGTTGTTTCGAGAAATAGGAAAGATGCATAGACAACAACCAATCCTAAATGAAACAATAGATCTAAGTCAATCAAACAAGTTGATCAGGCTCATAAAATCAAACATAGATCATGGGATGAAGCACAAGAGTATCAATAAAGACCTAGGGATAAAGAGGTTACCAGAATTTCACAACTTCATAATAAAGCTTCCTTGATTGAATAAACTCCAGAGGAGAGTTAGTTCTCCATTACAAAGAAAACTCTAATCTTTATTGAAAGACAATTGATTGACAAGAATTGGATATCCTAAAAACCCTAGAAAGGTTCCCCTTATATAGCCCCAAGGATCAACCTTTTCGGACTAAATAAGATAGGAAACCGAAAGATAAGAAAGGAAACAAGATAGAAACGGTGAAATCTCGTCCGCTTGGAAGTCGGTCACACCCACGACCGCGGCACCAGAACCGCGCCCGCGGCGGCCTTCAAATGGTCAAATCCGAGTCGGCTTCTACCGCGACCGCGCCACAGACAGCGCGACCGCGGCCTTCATGGTCTTGGTTGGCTCGCTCCTTCACGCCACCGCGCCCGCGTCCTAGACAACGCGACCGCGATGTCCATGCAATGGCGAATCTTTGTCTTTAAGCTCTTTAACTCTTGATTCTTCATACTCTGTGTCTTTGGTCTTGATATTACAATAACGCTCAAAACTAACCTAAACACTCTCAATATAGCTCTAAAATACAAGAGTTAACCTATACAAATAGGCTGAATCAAATTCCCCCATACTTAGATCTTGCTCGTCCTCGAGTAAGCTCAAAACAAATATATCAAGACAGCATATCTAAGATCTCAGGAAATATAAGGGAAGATAAAAACACTCAACTCACAACCCGAACCCAAAAATATAGAGAAATCATGAGCAAAAAACAATGAAGCTCAAACACACACCTCACAACAAAGATATATCACTCAAGCTCTAAAAACATGAAAGAGAGCAACCTAGGATCTACCCAAATATAACATATAAGCCCCAAAGTCCCCAAGCAAGAATGATCTTAAAACTCTCAAATTTTTCCGCTCAATTCTGCTTAGGCGCCCTTTCGGGTTTTCACCTAACCACTCTTTTCATTTTTCTCAAGGGTGTGCTCATAAATACTCACAACTCTCATAAACCTCATATTACCCCAGCCTAATGCTGGTCCGGGTTACCTGCTTATTACCTGAGCCGCCCTTTCGGGTTTTCGACTCATCCCAGGATTTATATGCCTTTTTTCAAATTTTTTTATGGCTTTTTCTATCTTTTTCTTTTCTTTCTTTCTTTATTATGAAAAAAGTATGGTGCAAGTGCTCCATGAAAAGAAGAAAATCTAAAATCTGAAGCAAATATCTAACTACTCTAACTAGGATAAGCGAATGTGAGTACTCCTTCCCCCATACTTAAATCCTTCATTGTCCTCAATGAAGCAAAGAGAAAGGATATAAGCAAGGAGAAAGGTATATCAGAAGACTCACAAACGATGAAGAGAGGTGGAATGGAAGAACTCTTCATATGCCACCGCGCCCGCGTCCTAGACAACGCGACCGCGATATCCATGCAATGGCGAATCTTCGTCTTTAAGCTCTTTAACTCTTGATTCTTCATACTCTATGTATTTGGTCTTGATATTACAATAACGCTCAAAACTAACCTAAACACTCTCAATATAGCTCTAAAATACAAGAGTTAACCTATACAAAATAGGCCGAATCAAGTAACTACCCTATTAAAGGATAGAGCATAATAAATATGGATAGCAAAATAAATAAGATAGAGAAATAAATGCTAACTAATTGATATGGAATCATGCCCGCCTACAATTCCCCCCTCCGGAACCCTATACACGTGTACCTTGTACTATCCCATGTATAGGGGCCGGAGCTTAAGCGGTGAGTGGCCATGTAGATTAGGTGCTCTTATTCGTATATTCGTACATTCGTACATTCGTATATTCGTATATTCGTATATTCATTGGCCAAACGCGCACGTACAACACGTGACCCAGCGCCACACATGTGATGGCGTCACACACGGCACCAATCCACCCATGAGTCACGTGTTCGATTCTCCATGTCGGGAAAACGTTTTAAATCAAGAAAAACATGTGAAAACGGTTCTCGGGGCGTCCCCCGAATGAAAGCGTTTGTAAAAAACTTAAAAATCCATTTTGAAAAAGCGGGCCCGTGCCAACATATCGAATCTTGCACTCTCATCATGGGAGACCTTTCTTTTTCACAACCATTTTTAAGTGCAAAGCACTAGCCCATATGCCCCCGTCCTAATTCTGCAGCCATAACACACGGGCCTTTCCGAGCCTTGCCATTATCGGGATGCCCTCCCCATGGCTAATCGAGGCATCGCGTTGCCAACTCGGAAGGTTTGTGGCCCTCGTCGGTGTGCGCATCGCAACATGACCCACTTAGTGGCGCTCCGTAGGACGCTCGGCATGTCTTGGTGGTTTCCCCTTGCACCTACCGCGCTCGCGGTGTGCCGCCCATGCTTGCGGTTCGTTCCATAGGACTCTTTAAGGCTCTCTGAGGGTTCCCCGCGCCCGCGGCTCCTGGTCCTACGCTCGCGGCTTTCGTAGCCGAACTCGAACCAAATAGCGTGTTTTGAAGTCGGTCAAGGCTGGTCTTTCGATGTCGGCTCTGGGCATGCAAGTTGACGTCATGCTGCCCCCGCTCGACAGACCACCCTGCGACTCTTTCGCGGAGGTTCGATTTCGTCAGCAGAGATTGGAGCGGGTAAGCGGTTACCGCAGGGGTCAGATGCTCCTACCACGCGAGCCTTGGTGTCCTTACTCCGCTGTGGGCACACCGTCGTTCTTGGGAGGGTGCTCGGAACCCGGAATCTCTCTATGAAAGCAATCTCTTTCATAGGAGGGTCGGTTGTCCCTTCGCATACCCCTTTTCGTATTCAGGTTCGTACCCGATTTCGAGCAAATTGGAGCAAGTTTCCAGCATTGGCTCTTGAAGACGAAAGATAGTGCGCTCTCTAAGATTTCCAAAACATCCTGAATCGTCCCGATCGGACGGTCGTAGCTCACGAACGAGCCTGCACAATAAAGCAGTGCGACGCTGTCACTAGAGCAAGACTGCTCTGTTTTAGGCCGCGATTTCAGGCCGGTTGGAGTGCGATTCCGGTCTCGACGCCAAGAGAAGACTTGTAGATGATTTCTTCAGCTTTCTAGAGACATAAGGCTTGCCATCTTTCGACATCTCTAACTCCCGAACAAAGAGTTAGGCGCAGGCTTCCCTGTTCTGCGCTTTCTGCAGGACAGCAGCATTCGGACGCCCTTTTGACCCTCGTCGAGAGAGTTTCTGGGGCTAACGTCTAAGTATGACTCGAAGATTACCCTTTCCTATTTCCATTGATGTATGGATCGTCCGGTTCCGATGCGTGTAGCTCATGGACGATTGGTCGGAAGTTTGCCTCGCCATCCTGTTCGTGAAACAGGTTGCGGTCTCTTGCGGCGCGATTTTGACTCGGATGCAGCGAGTCTCCAGTTCTGATGTGTGAACGAGAAACGTAGCATTCGGAGTCTACTTTCCAGCGCTTCTTGAATCATCTCGTTCCGACCATCGTGGAGCTCACACGGACTATTATAGCGTCGTAGGTTCCGCGTTGAGCGGTGATCAAGCCCTTCGACCCCATGAGCCCGATCTCTTCCCGTCATATCGCTCGTTGGTCCCGCAACATCCCTCAGCCCGACCACCTCTCTCGTTTCGTGCGCACCGTTCTGGTGGGCTAGCAAGCTATCGTGGTCATGCGAAGGCTCTTGGATGCGAGGGGACGAACGATCATGCTCACGATCGCTTGCCCCGGTGGGCTCCGAGCCTTTTCAAGATCCAATACTTGCTTCGTCATGCCCCATGCGTCGGACACCCCAATGGATCGGACCAACCGCTCGCCCGCACCGGGCTCTAGCGATCGATCGTGTCGTGCAGACCGATGGGTGCCGCCGCGATCGGACCATAGCGGCGCTCTCTTTCGGCCTCCATCCCGGGCTTGCGCCGAGCCGCGTTGTCATCTTACTCTCGCTCGTCGGCATCACGAACCGGAGCGGAGCCATCTTCCGCGCGAACTCCTTCGGCGAAGACGATGAAGTCGATTACTTTCTTCAATCTTGTTGGTTCGATTTCTGGACCGCGCTGTTCGTGCCCAGTTTCGACTGACTTCGAGTAGGATTCTCGCTTCGACTTCTGAAGATAATTTGTAGCTTATCTCCTCCTCTTTCCGGCGATATGTGGATCGTCCAAATCCTATAAGCGTAGCTCCCGGAAAGCGAGTCGGAAGCACGATCGGTCATCCTGTCAATCTCCGACCCGCGGTCGCGGTTTGCCCCAGAACAAAGGTTACGTTCTCTGGAGCGAAACCGCGCCCGCGGTTCTGCCCCAGACTGCGATTCTTTGCGAGCTCCTCCTTCCTCGCCGCCTTGCCTGCGTCTGCCACCGCGCTCGCGGTTATAGTGCAGCTCGCTCCTAGCGACGAGTGAAGACTTGTGCGGTGGGATCGGCTCCGATCCCGAGACCCTCTTCCGAACTTGCGCCGAGTTTGTTACGCCGTGGGCCCGCGCTCGCGGGACCCTGGACCCCGCACCGCAGGTCCAAGTGTCCGATCGTTTAGGGTTTCGTCGAGGCGTGACCCAGCTCGGTTGGGGTAACGGATCGGACCGACCGCTCGCCCGCCCCGGGCTCTAGCGATCAGTTCCGTATGCTCATGCGTATATCCCTTGCAATGCTATGACTCGAGTCCCCATAGGTCCGTGCGATGAACAGACGCGCACGTGACGGTCATTAGAGTTGCCCGCAATCCTAGGGTTTTCATTGGATTGATAATCAACAATGATTTTTGATTAGGGCAACCTCTTGGATCGACAATCCAAGGTCCGATTACGATGTGGTCCATCATCCCGAGCGAGTATCGGGTTCAACGCGCATTGGGATTCGTTCTCCGAGCGTTCTTCAAAGATGGCGTGTTCTGGCCTCGACCCGCGGTCGCGGGTGACGATCCGCGGTCGCGGGTTGTGAATCCGCGGTCGCGGGTGGCCATCCGCGGTCGCGGGTTGTGAACCCGCGGTCGCGGCTCTGGGGCTGCCGAAGGCGAATCGCGCGATTCGCCTGGCGCGATTGCCCCAGGGTTGTCTCGATCCGGGCTCGTGGACAAGCGATCCATAGCCTCCTCAGATCGGTTCTCGTAGGGTTTACGAAGGTCGAAAACCTGTTTGTTCCCCACGGACGGCGCCAAATGTTAGTACACAAAATATGCTGTGTACAAGTTTCAACTCCTTCTTCAATGACCTTCTTCTCCAAGCTTCTTCTCCCAGCCTCTTCACCTTCAATGACCTGCAAAACAATGGACCTAGGGGCGAGCGACCCCTAATCCACCTCCGATGCTTAAGTCAGAATAGGTACAATGTCGATTAAAAGGCGTCAGGCAGAGCGATGGCTTGGAACTTACCTTCCACATGGTATACATGTGTATTTATAGAGGAGAGGGACAAGGGGGGCGCGCGCCTCTAGGGGATCGGCCCACTAGGGTTAGGGCGATGCCTTGCTCCCTAAGTCAACCAAATATCCTATCTCAGGCGAAGATAAGATTCTCCTCCATAAATAATATCCTAACTAGAGTAACTACCCTATTAAAGGATGGAGCATAATAAATATGGATAACAAAATAAATAAGATAGAGAAATAAATGCTAACTAATTGATATGGAATCATGCCCGCCTACAGTCTCTTTCCCTCCTAGTATATGCCCTTGTTTCTTCCTCCCCTTGGTTACTGATCGGTCCGGGATCGGAGGGTCTCACAATTTAAATTTATAAAACCGAACCTCACTTGTAGTAAAGAGGTAGGGTGTCGAACACACGGGAGTTCGTGCGTCGAGAGTACCCGAAAAGACTAAAAGAGGAGAAAATAAAGACAAAACGAAGGAAAACAAAAGAGATCTCCTCGGACCGACACAAAGTCACTTCGGCCCGAGGTAGGATCGAGGTCGAGTTGGTCGGGACCGACGTGGTGCAAGTCGGGCCCGAGGTACTAGGTAACTCGGTCTTGAACAATTAGTAGATCGGTCTTGGGTTTTTGGGTTCCTCCCCCAACTAGACTTGGATATTCTTCCTCAATTCAACCAATAAGTGTTTGATTCTAGTGAGACTTGTGATGGGATCGAGACCACTTTCGCTTACTCTTACCAAACACAAGCTCTAGATCCCTTGCTTTCACAAGAGAATTGAAGCTCAATGTAGAGAGGATTCACAAATCAAGCACTCAAGGCTATGGAATTGGGGTTTTCTACCCAAATCTAGCTAGGGGATTCCCCCATAGCCCAAGACTATGGAATCTACTCCATATGGTAAGAGAAAAGCATAATCAAAATGGAAATCAAGCGAAACTCAATCATCAACATCCAATCAAACTCCAATTGCATTCAAATCCAAAATGTCTACAAAATCCAAGTCTTAATTCTACTAGATCAAAGCAAAACAAAGTACAAAACTCACAATTCCTCCTCTCTTCTCCACCGATCTCTCCTTCTCTTCCTTCTCTTCTCTTCTCCTTGCTCTCTAAGCCTTCCTTGAGCCTTTGAGAGTGAATTTGGGTTGTGGTCTATCCAAACATCCCCTTAATGCTCTCTAATCACCTCTACTTATAGCCTCTCATGGATTGGGGACCAAGGAATCCTAATTTAGAAAGGGGCAAATGTGGAAAGTTGCTAAAAATATGCCTTAGGGAACAATTCAATCCAATGCCGACTTGGACCGACACGGAACGACCTCGGGCCCGACGTTGGGAACGTCGGTCCGGTTCACTAGGTGCTCGATCTCGGGCCCGACTTGGTGTATCTCAGTCCTGGGCCTCGATCCTTGTCTTCTTCCTTGGGTTCCTTTGGTTCCACTTCATTCTTGGCTTGGCTCTTGTACTCCTTGAATTGGCCCCTTCATGAGCTCCTCGAAATTGTCCTCATTCTTGCCATTTTACCTACAAATCAAAGCAAACTCGCATAGTTTCCGACTCTTGAAGAAAACCGGGAACTAAGCTAAAAGGGAAACAAAACTAACAAAGAAGAGAATGAAAAACACATATTTACAAGGGAAATCAACTACTAAAACATCTCCAAAATGAGAGACATCAGAATACCCCATACTTAAACTTGCTTGTCCTCAAGCAATAACAAAGTAAGCAAGACCGAAGCACAATCTTCAAGTAAAGCCTCATATGAAAAACTCAATTAAGAACAAGTGATAGACATACTAGCGAGATTACGTCATTACACATGATCAAGTGTTCAAGGAATAAAGTATAATGCAACCAAGCCTCACTTTAGGTATGTAGAAATGTGTATCACTCATCATGTGTTTAGGCTTAGCAATGAACACTCATACTCAACAAACATGCAAGTAAAGGCTTTACCATTGAAGCTAATATCACCAATTTCTCCACCTAGAGATGCCTATTACAATGCACACAAAGAATATGAACTTGGCTCAACGGAGGTCCTCAAAGAGGTTCCATTCGGCCAGGTTGTAATGGGGCTTTTGGTATTTCTCAAGGTGGGAATCATTTTTGTCTTGTGGTGCTTACAATGGGGATTGAACTTTCTAGTCTCTCACCAACTTCACCATATTATTCCACTTTCAACTTCACTCATCCAAAAGACTTTGATCTTTCTTCTCCTTTCAACCCACTTTTCACTAAACATTCCACTTTATCTTTGCACTACACTTTTTGTTGGATTTTTCACACTTTTCCACTAGGATCGACTTGCATTAAACTCGGGCCCGAAGTGCACTTATCCTCGGTCGGTGCCCTTTTCTTTCACTTAAGCTCTTTGCTTTCAATCCACTATTTTTCCAACTTTTCTTTCTTTTCACTTTCAAAGATGCACTACCCACTTGGTTTATAACTCCATTTCTTGCCCTTCACCAAAGAGAATCTCAACTCTCCAAATACTCTTCCAAAACCTCTCACTAAAGTCCAATCCCATAAGGGTCAAGTCATATAGGCTAAGAATCATATTTTTGAGGAGTTTCAAACAAAGGTCTAAGGCTAAAACGGGGCTACAAACAACGGTTTATCTTCAAGGTAGGATATGGAACATTTTGTGACTAAATGAAATAAAGCTCAAATCAATGTGACAATGCATAGAACAAATCTCATATTGGCCTTGGAAAATAGATAAACACCTCAATAGCAAGTTTTACTAAGCATGCATGAGCTAAATCTCACAAGAAAACGAGGGATATGCAATATGAACAAGCATCCCTAAAATGGCCAAGAAAATCATCTCACAAGGTTCACTCTAGCTTAGTTGCATCAAAACTCATCCAAGAACTCATGTGCTCAACAAAAACATGCAAGATATCATATCACATCAAAAACAACATCCATTTAGAGGCTAAACTATCCAAAAATATGCAAAGGACTTTACATGCTCACATCATTATTAGCCTTCATATGGACATCTAAGATGGGAATTCCTAGTCCAAAACAAAATCTTTTTGTTCTTTTTCACACTATTTTCAAATTTTTATGGATTTTTTTGCAAAAACTTTCTCAAACAAAAACAAACTCATCCAATCATGCCATAAAATTCAATCATCATCCTCATACAAATCATGCCACAATCCAAAATGAAACATCCCTTAAACAAGAACAAAAACAAACAACCTACACATGGAATTAATGAGCTACTAACCCACCCCATACTTAAAATTTTGATGTCCTCATCAAAAGAAATCAAAACTCAAAAGTAAAAAGAAGAGTAGAGAAAGCTCACAATTCCTTATTCTTGAATGGCATGTTGAGGCTTAGTTCGGAGGGTGGCCACGGCGTTGTCTCCTTTGTAGCCGTGCTTGCCGCTCTTGCTCGTACACTCGATCATTGAAGGGATCTTGGCTTGGCGGTTGTAGTGGTGGCGCGGGAGGTGTCCATTGATCTTCACGGGAAGAGAAATTCCCGGACATCCACTCATTGAAACTTGCTTGGACGGTCCACCGATGATCGTCGGCCGCCCTCAAGTCCTCCACCTCTCGTCTAGTGTAGGCAATGTTGCGGTTCACCTCATCAAATTGCACTTGGAAGTCTTCTTGGTGGTGAGAGAGTTGTTGTTGTTGGAAGTTGAGATGTTGTTGTTGAAGGTTGATGTGGTGTGCCTCTTAAAGCATACTTGATTGTTGAAGTTGGAGATGCGACAATTGGTTTGCCAAGAAATTCATGTCCACCGATTGGTTCGGCTCGGGAAACACCATTCCGGGCCCAAACCATTGGGCATACCCCTCATATCCTCCATAGCTTGGTGGTGCTTGATGTGCTCCACTTCCCTCGCCCAGCTCGAAGTGACTCGGGACCGGATCGGGCAAGAACACGTCGGACCGACGTTGATGAACATCAGGCCCGACTTGTGAAGCACCTCGGTCCAAGAGAGTAGGTGCGTGGTCGGTGAGCAAATGTTGGTAACCACCTTCTTCTTCTTCTTTTTCACCTCTAGGCACGTCCACATCCATGTCGTCTCTCCTCACAAACTCATATTGGTTGGGCTCCTCCTCTTCGGTGTCCGGGGATGCTTGAGGTGAAGTAAAGCGGATGTGTTGTGCTCGTCTCCTAACCTCAAGTGTCCCCTCCGGCTCTCCATAAGGATTGACATTCCCCGCCCACACTTGGTACCAATTGTAGTAACAAGTGAGGTCGAAGAGTCGAGGCCCCAAAGGAATGTGCACGTTGTTGAAGTTGGAGTGTGGGGCTAGGTAGGTGGTGGTGCCGGTCACTTGTTTCTCCTTGATGATGTTGGCCTTCTTGAAATATTTCAAGTCCATGAACTCCACACCATTGGCGGCCGGTGTGTAGGTAGACAAGTCCACCTCAAGACGGTGATCTAACCGGGCAATCATGCCTCCGAAATAGATCCATGAAGAACTTTGGAAGTCCCTCACCATCTTCACCCATTCCCATGTGAGGTTCATCGGCTTCTCACTCTCAAACAACATCTCATAGAGTATCATGGCCTCCTCCTTCATCGGCTTGCTCAATTCATGTCTAGCAAAGATAGAACAACCCAAGGCTCGGATCATAACTCGGAAGAGTGGGTTGGCTATCTCATTAGTCGATGCTCCTTTCCTCATCTCACTCTTCCCGGCCACAAACTTCCAAAGGTAGTCGACCTTCTCATTGTCAACATAGGCCTCATCTCTCGGAAATAGGAACCCAAAGTAATGTGCCAAGTTCCGAAGAGAGAGTTCTTGCAATTCGTTGCCCATTTGGAAGGAGATCATGCCTTCACTCTCGGGTCCCTCATACGTGCACTTGAATGTCGCCATGAACTCGGACGTCAAGGCGGGAAAATGAGTGTTGTTCCACCTTAGCAACACATTGAGCCCAATGTTGGAATAGCACCGAGTAAGAGCCTCATCCATGCACATCTTTTGAATTGATTCCCAATCTAACCACCGGGTGTGGTGAGATAGACCCATGAGACGCTCATACTCTCTAGCATCATCCTCATCCTCAATACGCACATCATCCATCCTTTGGACTCTCTTAGACGACTTCTTGGACTTCTTGGTGGCTTTCTCCATCCTTGAAGAAGATGCTCGGGTAGACATGGTACCTACACACAATCAAAACCAGAGAATTCCAAGATAAAATCTATACAACCACAACAAAATCACAAGCTCCCATCACAAACAACTCATCATGCAAAGAAATAACCACAAGGGTGGTCGATCTCGACCCTAGGGGGGTCGATCCTGAGATTATACACATGAACACTCACCATGCAAAGAGATAACCACATACTTGCACTTGACACACTCAATCCACAAAATTCAATCATGTATGAACTAAGATTCACATATCAATGGTCAAGCCTCAAGACATATCATGAATAGCATGCTATAACCAACATTCAAGCTCATGAAATCCTAAATTCACACAAAAGAAGCTCGAAAAACGTCGGACCGATATGCAAAAGACGACGGGCCCGAGGTTGGGGACTTCGGTCCGAGTTGTTGGACCGACGTTGGACATCGGTCCCGAGGTACTGGGTACCTCGGGACAGTTCCTATTCCGACTTCTCATCCTAGATTCATCCATGCAACACACTATCATGTCCCTAAAATCCAAAATCAACCATTTCTTATCATCAATCGAAGTTCTAAGTAGGTTTTTGCAACAATTAAGCACAAATTTCACAATGCATGCAAATCACCATGGATGCTCAAAGTTCAAGCTCACTCAATCATGGCATATCTCAAATCTAGCAATGAAAGCATGAAATTCATAAAGAATCAAATAGAGATTGAGATTTACATACCAAATGTGAAGAAAACAAGAACTTCTAGCAAGCAACTCTTAGAACTCAAACTTTCCTCTTTTAGATCTAAAAGAAGAATGTAGATCTATGGGATTTGGGTGGGATTTTTGGCTTTTGGTTCAATGCTTGGGTATGCTAGGGTATGGATCGAGATCTTGTGGTGAGGTTCTTTGAAAATCGAGTATGGTGGGGGAGATGGGATCGATTTGGGGTTTGAGAGAGAATTGGGTATTTTGGGAAAGTAGTTATGGGGGTGATGATGTTAGGTAAGGGAAAAGGCTCTTAAATGGGGAAGAAGACAAAGGTGGGTCAAGGGGGTATAGTAGGAATTTCCACAAAGTCAAGGTCCAACATGGGTCGGCATAACTGGACCGACATCGGGCACCTCGGGCCCGAGGTACTGGGTACCTCGGTCCTACCCGATTTTGGTTCCTAAAAATCCCACGACTTGGTTACTTCTATCCACAAGTTCTTGCATCTTTTCCACAAATACCACACATGCCAATGAAGCTCACATAACACACATTTCCACAAAATACAAGCTAGAGAAGAGATTAGGACTAATCTAAGCTAAGGCAAAAAGAAACAAGCTAGAAACTACGAAAATGAATCTACTAAACCCGGGTTGCCTCCCGAGGAGCGCTTCTTTAATGTCATTAGCTTGACGTCTAACCTCTACCCTTCAAGGAGGGTGAAAAACGGTGAATTGATCCTCCTTGCCATGTGCTTCTCCATAATCCTCATAACCAAAGTGCCACCATTTGTGTTTGATGAAAGTGTGGCATCCAAATTCTCCATCATCCTTCTCCTCCAACGTGTAGTTTGGCATCTCTTGCATCAACTCATCTTGCATTTTATCATCTACACCACAAAAGTCTAAAGAATTTCTAGGAGACTCAATGACATCATAACTCAACTCATCTTGCAAATCATCCAAGCAAAGATAATCATCTCCTAACTCCTCTTTCAAATCATCTAAGTAAATAAAAGAATCTCCCACATCAAAAGGATATAGATTAGGATACTCTTCATGATTTGGTGGGTTATCTCCATCTCTTGTCTCATCATGGATTTGAACATCGACCATGTCATGGTCTCTCAATGGCGCTTCCTCTCTTGTGGACTCCAACTTCTCCCTCTTGCACTTGGCATTTTCCTCTAATTTCAAAATCGCCAATGCGTCCGGTTCATTAAGGGCCTTGTTGAAATGAAACTCCACTTTCTCCTCGCCAATCTCGAAAGTGACTTTCCCATTCCTCACGTCAAACTTGGCACCCGCCGTAGCTAGAAACGGCCTTCCGAGAATAATGGGCACCATCGGATCCTCTTTCATGTCTAAGATCACGAAATCATCGGGCACAAAATATCTTCCCACTCTAACCGGGACGTCATCAAGAATTCCGGTGGCTTTTGTTGATGAACCATCGGCCATGGTAAGACTCATATCGACCGGCTCCATATCTCCAAGGTTAGCCCTTCTCCATATGCTCATGGGCATAACCGAAATACTTGCTCCTAGATCACAAAGAGCTTTGAAATTTTGGGATCCAATCCCTACGGTGATGGCAAATCTTCCGGGATCACCAAGCTTTTGAGGTAGCTCCAATATCTTCACCTCGTCTTGCATCTCAACAATTGACCTCTTCTTGCTCAAGATTTCCTTCAAGAACTTTGCATAAGATGGCATCTCACTTAGAGCATCGGTGAATGGAATGGTAATGTTCAAGCCTTGTAAAAGCTTCAAGAACCGCTTGAACTTGCCCTCAACAATCTCCTTGGGCTTCTTCATAGGATATGGAAGAGTAGTGCCCTTTTGCTTCTTGCTTGGATCAACCTCCTTGGATCGATCTTTCTCAACAACTTCACCCTGGACCGACGTCGGGAGTACCTCGGGACCGACTTCAGGGACATCGGTCCCAGGGCAAAGAACTTCTGGGCACGTCGGGCCGACTTCAGGGCAAGTCGGGCCCGAGTTGGGTTCAACCTCGGTCCACTCCAGGGGACTTCCTCCATTCTCCGGATCGACATTTGTGTACGTCGGGCCCGAGTTGCTGGGAACCTCGGTCCGACTCTCTTCTCTTGATCTTGGAACTTGTGGCTCGGACAAACTCCGTCCACTTCTTAATCCTATGGCTCGAACTTCGTTTTGTTGTTGTGGGGCACGGGGATTCTCCTCGGGTCGGCCCGGGAGTCTCCCTTCCTCTCTTGGAAGTTGATTCGCCATGTGAACAAATTGGTTGTCCACTTGCCTTCTCCAAACACCAAACTCTTTGAATTGAGTCTCTATGTTGGTCACTTGGTTCTTCAAATCTTGAGCCCATTGTGGTGTTTGCTCATAGAACCCCAGAGGTCGGTATGGTGGTGGTTGGGCCCTTGGCTCGTTTTGGTTGAAGTTGTTGTTGTAGCCACTTGCTTGCCCTTGGTTCCACCTTCCTCCATTGTTGAAATTGGATCTCCCTCCGAAATTTCTTTGGACATAATGAGCCTCCTCAATTTGTTCCGCCAACCGAACTTGGCGCTCATTTGGGCACTCTTGGCCTCCATGCTTCAAAGAACCACACTCTTCACATGTTCTTGTTTGTTGGGCATAACTCATCTTCCTCCTCATCTTGTTCAACTCATCCTCCAAGAATTGGATCTTCACATCTTTATCCACCTCTTCACCCTTTGGATCATAGAGCCTCTTCGGTCCTTCTCCATGGACTCTTGCTTCCTTGCTCACATTGCTAGCACCATACATCGCCTCATAATCCGAGAGTTTGTCCAACAACTTCCATGCTTGTTCCGGCGGCAAATCTATGAACCCACAATCGGTATGAAGGTTCAATTTATCCTTGGTGGCGGTGTTGATTCCTTGGAAAAAGATGTCTTGAAGGACATAAGGTTGTTGACCATGTGTCGGACACGCCCTCAACATCTCTTTGAACCGGTCCCATGCCTCGAAAAGTAGCTCGTGAGCTCCTTGTTGGAAACTAGCAATCTTCCTTCTAAGCTCCGTCGTCTTGGTGGGCAGGAAGAATTTCATCAAGAATGCTTCATTTAGGGCCCTCCATGATCTGATGGATCGAGGTGCTTGACTCTCCAACCAATGCAAAGCCTTGCCTCCCAAAGACCACTTGAAGGCTTTGAGTAGCACATACTCAAGTGTCTCATCATCCGTGGAAATGGTCTCACAAAGGTCCTTGAATTGCTTCACAGGCTCGATCGGACACTCATTCGGCCTCCCTTGGAATTTCTCTCTCTTGATGAGTGAGATAAATTGAGTTTTTATCTCAAAATTCCTTGACACCTCCAGCAAGACGATTGCCGGCTCCCGGATCTTCAACTCCGGATGCATGTATTGTCTAGCATTCCGGGGTTGAGTGTTGATTTGGGCCTCCAACCTTATCCTTTGCTCCCTCTCTCTACGGGCCTCGGCATCTCGATTTGCCATCTCAATTTGCATTCGAGCCATGTCGGCTCTCATCCTCTCAAACTCCTCATCTCGGGCTTGGTCCGCCATCCTCTTCTTCTTGCGGGCTTGCCTTAGAATACTCTCCGGGTCACACACAAAGTCGAGCTCAAGGGTTCCTCGGACGGAACTAGCTCGCATGCACCTACAACCAAAGACACAAACAAAAACCAAATCAAAACAAACAAGGGGTTTGGGCTAGTCCCTCACCCAAATCACTACCAAAATCAAAGACTCAACAAAGATGGGTACCTCGAACAAGTAGAACTCCCCGGCAACGGCGCCAAAATTCTGATCGGTCCGGGATCGGAGGGTCTCACAATTTAAATTTATAAAACCGAACCTCACTTGTAGTAAAGAGGTAGGGTGTCGAACACACGGGAGTTCGTGCGTCGAGAGTACCCGAAAAGACTAAAAGAGGAGAAAATAAAGACAAAATGAAGGAAAACAAAAGAGATCTCCTCGGACCGACACAAAGTCACTTCGGCCCGAGGTAGGATCGAGGTCGAGTTGGTCGGGACCGACGTGGTGCAAGTCGGGCCCGAGGTACTGGGTAACTCGGTCTTGAACAATTAGTAGATCGGTCTTGGGTTTTTGGGTTCCTCCCCCAACTAGACTTGGATATTCTTCCTCAATTCAACCAATAAGTGTTTGATTCTAGTGAGATCGAGGTTGTTCACCTCAAATCCCTCCAATCTACACCTCGACCCAAGGGAGCTTTCGCGTCACCTTCGATGCTAGAGACTTGTGATGGGATCGAGACCACTTTCGCTTACTCTTACCAAACACAAGCTCTAGATCCCTTGCTTTCACAAGAGAATTGAAGCTCAATGTAGAGAGGATTCACAAATCAAGCACTCAAGGCAATGGAATTGGGGTTTTCTACCCAAATCTAGCTAGGGGATTCCCCCATAGCCCAAAACTATGGAATCTACTCCATATGGTAAGAGAAAAGCATAATCAAAATGGAAATCAAGCGAAACTCAATCATCAACATCCAATCAAACTCCAATTGCATTCAAATCCAAAATGTCTACAAAATCCAAGTCTTAATTCTACTAGATCAAAGCAAAACAAAGTACAAAACTCACAATTCCTCCTCTCTTCTCCACCGATCTCTCCTTCTCTTCCTTCTCTTCTCTTCTCCTTGCTCTCCAAGCCTTCCTTGAGCCTTTGAGAGTGAATTTGGGTTGTGGTCTATCCAAACATCCCCTTAATGCTCTCTAATCACCTCTACTTATAGCCTCTCATGGATTGGGGACCAAGGAATCCCAATTTAGAAAGGGGCAAATATGGAAAGTTGCTAAAAATATGCCTTGGGGAACAATTCAATCCAATGCCGACTTGGACCGACACGGAACGACCTCGGGCCGACGTTGGAAACGTCGGTCCGGTTCACTAGGTGCTCGATCTCGGGCCCGACTTGGTGTATCTCGGTCCTGGGCCTCGATCCTTGTCTTCTTCCTTGGTTTCCTTTGGTTCCACTTCATTCTTGGCTTGGCTCTTGTACTCCTTGACTTGGCTCCTTCATGAGCTCCTCGAAATTGTCCTCATTCTTACCATTTTACCTACAAATCAAAGCAAACTCGCATAGTTTCCGACTCTTGAAGAAAACCGGGAACTAAGCTAAAAGGGAAACAAAACTAACAAAGAAGAGAATGAAAAACACATATTTACAAGGGAAATCAACTACTAAAACACCTCCAAAATGAGAGACATCAGTTACCACATGTTTAGGTGGATGCACTTGAACATCGTTGGGCTTGTTTCCCAAGAACTTCTGAATTGAACCCTGCCGTGTTGATGCAGATGATTCTCCACCATTTTTGCTAGCACACAATTCCATTGTCCCTTTAGAACATGTAATAGTTCCTTGAGTTGCTCTATATTTTCCCCTATGGTATCAATGCTTGAATGTAGTTCACTTAATATCTCTGTCATCAAGAATTTTTTTCTCATCCATCTTAACGAATTTTTCAACTATTGCACCATCAATCTCAAAAGTTAGGGTCAAAATTGATTTCTTCATCCATCTAGTCTATAGGTATCTAGGAGGCACCTTCTTCAAGCCAATGTTTTTGAAAACTAGAAACATATGTGAACATGGGATTCCAATATTCATAAACTTGTTGCACGAGCAAACAAACTCTTCTATGGATAGGACATGTTGCACAATGTACACTACCCTAAACTGACAACTAACATGATACGTATGGATATGTCGTCTTCCCCGACCAAATTTGTTAGGCTGCATTCGAACACCGAAGCAATAATTTTTATCTGAACATCATAGAAGACACTTATGGTGTACACAGATGCACAATACTTTTTCAACTCAAACGGTGTCATCAGACTCGGGCAGCAAGCAGACGATTCAATGTCCAGCCTTCCTTGTTCATGCCTTTGCGAATCAACCACACTCTCAAACTACATCATGAAAATAACCATAGATGATGCCAATGAAATGTGAGAAGAAGTAGTTTTGGCTTCAGACCGCGAAGTCATTCTCAAAAGTCCACCCATGTCAACGTCTTGGAAGAATGCAGGTATCCACAATCGACGTAGATCAAACATGGCTTGTAACTAAGTATTAGATTCAAGCCCGAATTCGCCTATAATGGACTGCCACGTCTCCTCGAACTCTTCACAGTTAATTTCATTATTTCATACAAGCTTATTGAACTTGCTTCTAAACTGATCCTTGTTAGCTATATAACTTGTGACCTTTGACGGTATCTTGAAACTTATGTGCCACATGCATATCGATGCACAACATTCTCAAGCTTTTGATCAGTTAAGATGATAAACGCTTCATACCCCATTGCTTGTCTGAAGTTTTGAAATCGTCACACATACGACTCCAAATCTTCTTTCAAAAGCAATCCAAATGCAAATGTGATGTTTTTCTTGTTGTTATCAACTCCAATAAATGGTACAAATACCATTCGTACCCGAGGGGAAAATAATTAATTTGTTCAACTCTATGAGGGAATTGTTCAATTAGAATAGCAATTTGTTCAATTAGGATAGAGATTTGTTCAATTGAGATAAGATCTTGTTCAACTAGGATAAGAATTTGTTTAATTGAGATAGGATTTTGTTCAATTGAGATATGGATTTGTTCAATGGAGATATGGATTTGTTCAACTAGATAAGCGATTTGTTGAACAAATAACAGAATATACATCACATATTAAAATATGGATTTGTGCGGTTGAGATAGGTATTTGGGTAACTGATATAAGTATTTGTTCATCCCTGCTTTACTTGTATGTTGCATCAGCAGACACGACATCCCCAAAAAGGAAAATCTTTTTTTTGCAATTAGATCACAACATAACAGTTTTGTTAATTGTTGTTGTTCATCAACATCATATTCAAAACAGAAGGCATCGCACCTTTCTTGTTTTCTTAATAGGTTATCAATAATCATATGAGCATCACATCCAACCATGAAGGAGTTCAAATCTTTCTTGAAGTTCTTGAAATCTATGATAGTTGCACCAATTTTAGCGTATGACCCAACAGACTCCTTATAGACCTTGTATGACTTGCTTGTGCTAATGTTTGCCTTGGTGTAATTCATAATGAATTCTTTATGGAATGTAGTGAGCTTCCTATAATTCTTGGCATAGTATTTTTGTGTATCATCCAACATCATATGGTTGTGATTAGGGTTGTTCATCGGTTCGGTTAAACCGAAGAAAACCGAAAACCAAACCGAACCAAACCGAACCGAGCTTGTTCGGTTCGGTTATCGGTTTAGGATATATGTTAGTTTGGTTTTCGGTTTGGATCGGTTTGGTTTCGGTTCGGTTCGGGTAAAACCGAACTAATTAAAAAAAATTAATATAGAAAATAGTCAAAACTCAAAATACCCAAATTAAACTTAAGGTCTCCCGATTTTCTTTTCAAAACTCTTGGTCTCCCGTCTCCCCACTCTCCCAGACCTAGCGAAAGCGATTCTCGAGTCCCAACTCCCAAACCCTCGACCTGAAGCTCGGCGGTGGAATTACGGAAACCTGAAGCTCGACGGCGCCAGGAACCCTCGACTCTCGAGTCCTCTTCGACCCTCGACGGCGGAAAGCTCGATCTCGGTCTCGGAATTGCGGAAACCCTCAAGCTTTGCTCGACGGCGCCGGGACCCTGAAGCTCGATCTCGGTCTCTCCTCGTCCTGCTCGACGGCGGAAACCCTCCTCCACGGCTCGACCTACTACGGAAACCCTCCTCCACGGCTCGGACGGCAGAAACCCTAGACGGCGGAAACCCTGCTCGACCTACTTTGGTTAGCTTCTTCGACCTAGTGGCTAGTCATGGATCTGCATTCTGCATGTTTGTTTATTATTGCTTGGGGCTTCAATTTGGACTTGTGTAGGCTACATTTGGACTTACAGTGTTTTTAATCTTATCAGCTCTTCATCTTATTGTTAGCTCTTCATACTTCATCTGCTTGTTTTTAATCTTATCGGTTGGGTTTCTGATTTGTTTGTTTATTTGGATTCGAATTTGGAAGAGCTCTTCATCTGCTTGAGTGCTTGTTTGTTTGTTTATTGTTAGCTTCTGATTTATGCTAGGCTAAATTTGTGCTAGGCTTACAGTGCTTCTGTCTGATTTTTTTTCCCCTTTGTTTTTTTTGTATTGGTGTCTGATTTGTGGTAGCAACTTCTTTGTTTTTTTCTCTATATGCCCTTGACAATAGCTGATAAGATATTTGCAATTCTATGATGTTTGTTGAGTTCAGGGCTAGAAGTCCTTGATGATAAGTAAAAGTTAGTCCGTAATTGTTAGTGTTTATGTTTTAACTTTTAACGTCTAACAGTCTAGCACTCAGGGACTGGCCTGTTCCTCCCTGTTTCTTCAATCTTCCTGTGTGGTTTATTGGAAATTTTGTTGTTGTAGTCTGCTATATAGATCCTTGTCTGCTGAACTGTGTTTACTCAGAGCTGTACAGTTTCTTTGCTGATTATTCAAATTTCGTGCATCTTCTTTTGGTTTCTAATTCTTTGAAACAGATTGACCTTGTACAGTTTGTTTAATAATTGTAATGTTAATTTATTTTTTGTTAATATTGTTAGGTTCACTCTATTGCAGTATTGTCTGCTCACAGTTCACACTTCACTCGATCGAAAACAACGGATCGACATTCATCAAATGTAAGTAGATCTTTTTTCTTGTAAGTATGATATGAAATATATATATATATGGTAGAAGAATTAACCTCTATGTGTTTACTGTTTTTCTTTAATGTAGATGTCGAGCTCCCAATCCAAGAGGAAACGAGGTGGATCAGCCAACATTCAAACTCCCTCTACTTTGCCCTCAAGTAGCACTCAACCCGAGTCACGGGACATACTACGCTCCCAAGCATCTGAAAAATTATCCAGAAATTGAAAACGACGATGATCTTGAGAATGATGAAGATTTTTTGGAGGATGGAGCTAATATCAATTTAGAAGAAAGGGAGGAGCCATCTAATGAAGTGAGGGAGGAGCCAAGTCAGCCAGCGAATGAAGTTCCCAAGCCTAAAAAGTCCAAAGTGATACCGAAGAGGAGTGAACACTGGGATCATTTCAAGGAGTATACTACCCCGGAGGGAGTTGTAAGAGCTGAATGCATCCATTGCAAGAGCACATACGCATGCGATACAAGGAAAAATGGTGTCACCAATCTGGGAAAACATCGAGCGCGTTGTTTGGAGAACCCTGAAAACAAAACCAAAGGTACCCAATCTAAACTTGTCTTAGAAAAGACTAATGCATCTGGAAATTGCAGTATGAAAAATTGGGTGCTTGATTTGGAAGAGTTGAGATCTCGGGTTTGCAAGTTTATAGTTAGATTAGAGATGTCGTTTAATCTTGTGGAGCAAATGCTTTTTAGGGACATGTTTAGTTGTGGTGTTCCTACTTTTAAGGTGCCTTCCCGTTCTACTATAACGCGTGATGCTTATGGTATGTATTTGGAAGAACGGGATAAATTAAAAGGGTTCTTAGACGCTAATTGTCAGCGGGTTAGTTTGACCACCGATACTTGGACTTCCATTCAAAGGGTGGACTATATGGCTTTGACTGCTCACTTTATTGATAACAACTGGACTTTGCAAAAAAGAATGCTGAATTTCTGTGTGATTAGTGGTCATAAAGCTGTGGACATTGCTAGAGATGTTGAAGATTGTCTAAGGTCTTGGAACTTATGTGGTAAAGTCTTTAGTTTGACCATAGACAATGTGAGTTCTAATGATTCTGCATGTCTGAAATTGAAAAATATGCTAGTAAAGAATGGTGGCTGCATTGATAAAGGGAATAACTTTCATATGAGATGTGTAGCACATATTGCTAACTGTATTGTCAAGGACGGTTTAAGTGCATATCTCCCATGTGTAGACAAAGTCAGACTTGTTGTCAAGTATGTTAGGAGTTCTGGAGGTAGAAAAAAGAGTTTTGAAGAAGAAGCTAAAAGGCAGAACATTGATTGCAAGCACAGTTTAGTTTCAGATGTTCCTACTAGATGGAATTCGACGTACTTGATGTTAGATATTGCTTTGAAATTTAAGATAGTGTTTCCTCGACATCTTTATATGCCAATAGATGATGATGGTCACCAAATAGGAGAAATTTCTGATGATGAGTGGGCTACCGTTGAGGTCATTGTGAAGTTTTTAAAAAGTTATATGACTTCACAAACATGGTTTCGGGTTCCTCTTATGTGACAGTGAGCAACGTTTATCTATACATTGGCCAAATTATTCATTTGTTGAATGAAGCAGTGGAAAGTGATGATCTGGTTTGTAGATCTATGGTTATCCCTATGAAGAAAAAATGTGACAAGTATTGGGCAGATGTTGAGAAGATGAATGTCTTTATATTTGCTGGTGTGCTTCTTGATCCGAGGTACAAGTTTGATGGATTGAAATGTGTTCTGAAGAAGTTATATGGTGAAGAGAAGGGGGCTGAATATGCCACAATCTTAAGGGGATCTGTAAAGGAGATATTTGAGGAGTATAGAAGGCTGTATACTCCTAAAGAAAGGTCTGATTCAGCTGCTGGGTCTGCTAACATGGGATCTCAGCCAAGTAGAAAAGGAGCTGGAAGTGGGGATTTGAACAGTTTTGTGAATTTGATAGCATCTGAGGTCTTGCAAATTGGTGAATCTATTGCTCCAAGCTATTCCACTGAATTTGATTGGTACTTTCATGACCCGATTTGTCAAGAACTTGATGCTTTGACATGGTGGAGATTGAATGGACATAGATTTCCAATTCTTTCAAAGATGGCTCGAGATGTGTTAGCTATGCCGGTGACAACCGTTCCATCTGAGTCTGCTTTCAGTACAGGAGGGCTTACAATATCTCCATCTCGAAGTAAACTAAGTACTAAGGTAATGTCTCTTACTTTTCTTAGTCCTTAAAACTAACTTTTGGTTTAAATTTTCTTTTTTAGCTAGCAATTATAATTGTTATTTGTTATACATGTAGATGGTGGAAGCTCTTGTTTGCACACAAGATTGGATACGCGCATCTTTAAAGGCTCGTCTATGTGGTGAAGAAGAGGCTCATTCTCTTTTGAAAGAGCTTGAAGTGTATCAAGAGAGTGAGGAGCTTACAAAAGGTAATATAACCTAGTATTTTACAATCTGCTGCATACAATATAATAACTTTTTTTAGAAGACTTTTAAGGTTTGCTCTTTGGTTTATGTTCTAGATCAAGTATAAGCATCCTCCTTTGAAGACATGGACATTGCAGATAAAGACATGAAGATATGGAGATTTGGGTAGCTTTGGACCTTTGGTTCATAGTCTACTTTGTTTGCTAGTTGCTACTATTATCATTTTGATTAAGGCTTAATTAGTTAATGTATGGGCTTAATAACCTTAATTAGTTAATGTATGCAGAATTGCAAATTGTAGCTTTTGGATTATCATTTTGGTTCATCACGTTTTATGGAGATTGCACACGTTAAATGCATTTATATCACCATGGTCCTGTTTGGTTTGTTCGGTTTTTGTTCGGCTTTTTTATATTCGGTTTTGTTTGGTTATGTTTGGTTCGGGTATTAATTGGATTTAGGTTTACCTTCTACAAAAAAAACCAGATATTGATTATTCGGTTTGTTCGGTTCAAAGCCGAACCGAACCGAATAAAACCGAAACCGAACCGAACCAAACCGCAGTAATTCGGTTTGGTTTTCGGTTCGTATATTTCCGATGTTTGGTTTTCGGTTCGGTTCGGTTTTCCGCAGTTCGGTTCGGTTTTGACCCGATGAACAACCCTAGTTGTGATGCTCTTCAAACTTTTTGACAATATATCCATCCTTTCAGCATTCCTCATAGCCATTCTAGCAATATAACCACATCTAGTGTTTATTTTTCTTCTCTTGACTACTTTTCCATCTCCTCCTCCTCGTCCTCCTCCTCCTCCTCCTCCTGCTTCTTCTTCTTCTACATCCTCCTTTTCTATTCTTTCTGCTTTTGCAATAATCTGTTTAGTTGCACATATTGTTGTAGTTTGTGCAATATGTTTAAATGAATCTCTTCTAAAGTCTTCTTTGTTGCATAACACGTACTTCCAAATTATACTCCCATCTTGAGATCGTGTCATAGTTCCACTACGTGCTTGGAATCCACATGCACGTGCATATGCTTGATAGAAGTTTACTCCTTACTGCCAATTTTTTAACAACATTCTCACATGAGGTGTGAGTTGATCATCACAATATGGGATGTAACACGTAGTGTTTCCAAGAGAAATGGAGATCTTCAATCAATTTTCATCTTCAACTTTGCCTTCGTAAGAGTAAATAAACATCAACACTTAAAGTAAGAAAAGTCACAAGTATGAAATAAACACTTTGTTCAACTATATTTCATATTTGTACAGCTCTGATGCCAATTTGTTCATTCATATTCTTGATTTGTTCAAGTGCATGTAAACATGAATTTTGTGTCACACATCATCATAATTTGTTCAACCATATATGGAAATTGTTCAATTGATATGCGGAATTGTTCATCTATGTTTTAAATATGTCTCAAGACGTTCTAATACGTTATTTGTTCACACTTTGTTCAACTAAATCATCGGTTCAACAGAGATGTTGAATTGTTCATCTACGTTATTTTTTGTTCAACTCTGGTGCCAGTTTTCTACAACCAATATGATTTTTATATTTTTTCAACTCCATTTCATATTTGTTCATCTCTAATGACAATTTCGAGCACAACAAAACATTTCGACTACACAGCAAACAATTTTCGAGGAGCATTATGAATTTGTGTGAGAGAGGTGAAGGAACATTTAGCTACCTGGTTTGATTGCTTTCTTAGTTGTTGGAATTCGAATCCGAACTCGGATCTGCTCAAAATCTTACTAATACAAGAGTCGGATTAAGTTTTTGTAATCGAAAAACGTTTTACCAGATTCAGGTCTTCTCACAATCTGTAAACCTTACCAAAATTAGATCTAGATGTATGTTCGAAGGTACAAAGATAAAAACCAATGCTACAATTGACGAAAGAGAGATCGATCAATGCAAGTAACAAATCTGATGTGAAATTGTAGAATTTCTCAAAGTCGGATTTTGTGTAGGATCGCGAGTGAGTTTTGCTTGAACAATGTAAATGCCTTTGTTCGTATCAGTCACGTATTTTTGGGCCGTATTTTGTGTGTGCTATTAGGCCGAGATCAAGGCTCCAGATTTGTTCTTATTTTCGACCATATCGCCCATTCCCATCAGATTCGGGCTCAATTATTATATATAATATCAAATCAATTTCTATTTAGCCAAATCTTATCTATCGAATAAAATATTATTATTTTTTTTGAATTTATTTAAACAATAGTTTTATATAAAAAAAATCAATTACTCTTAAAATCAAATCTCAGTATCATATTTAAAAAAAATATGATCATGATTTCGGATATAAAAATATTATCAATATGTAGATCTTAGTAATATTATTATTGTTAGTACACAAAATATGTCGTGTACAAGTTTCAACTCCTTCTTCAATGTTCTTCTTCTCCAAGCCTCTTCACCTTCAATGACCTGCAAAATAATTGACCTAGGGGCGAGCGACCCCTAATCCACCTCCGATGCTTAAGTCAATAAGAGCAATGTCGATTAAAGGCGTCAGGCAGAGCGATAGCTTAGAACTTACCAGGCACATGGCGAATACATGTGTATTTATAGAGGAAGGGGACAGGCGAAGGGGGGCGCCCTTGATGGGCCGGCCGAACGAGCCTGGGCCTAGGGTTTTGGTAGTTTCTTTCTCCCCAAGTCAACCGATATCTTATCCCATCTAAGGATAAGATCTTCCTCCATAAATATTATCCTAATCTAGAGTAACTACCCTAATAAAGGATAAAGCAGAATAAATATGGATAAGCATAATAAATAAGATAAGGAAATAAATGCTAACTAATTGATGTCGGAATCATGCCCGCCTACAATTATATATTCTTTTATCAATTAGATTATACCTCAAAAAACATTATCGATTGTGTTCTGTACAGGGGTACGAACAATTGACTAATTAATGTAATTTTTGATTACATACATAAACATAAGTGATAAATACAATTTTTTGATCATACGCATTTTCTTAGCTACTGGTATACTCCAACCATTACAGTTGGAAACTTGGAATCATATGAGTCGTTATGCATGGCTTAGGATAAACTAGCCATTACAAATGGTGTCAAACCCGCATGAGTCCTTTTTGGCTAGGCGTAGCCTGGGTGCCAAGTAAAACCTCCGTATTTATATATGATCAAACTTATACGCAGGGGGTGACAATTCAGATCATCGGTCGGATAATTCGATTTCGCGTCATTCGGGTGTGAATAGTAACAGATATGGACGGATAATCTAGTACATTCGGGTCAAGTTAGATCGGGTCGGGTCGGATATTCAAATTTTCGGATAACTCGGGTTATCGGGTTAAAATTGATCAATTTAATTTGGGTTTCGGTTGAATTGGTTTTGGGTTGAGTCGGTTTTTTCAATTTTTGATTGAATCGGATTTTGGTTGAATCGGTTTCGGCTGAATCGGTTTTTGTTGAATCGGTTTAATCAAATTTTGACTGAATTAGGTCTTAATAAAATTAGGTTTTGATAGTTTGAATGGTGGATCAATCTAATTTTGATTTAACTATATTTACATAATTTATTTTTTTCCATATTTCAAGCGTACAACATCAGTCAGCATATATCAATATAATGATATTAGGCGCTAGGCACATCAGCTCATTGGTTGAGCACACGTCTTGGGTTCGAGACTCTAGGGCGGCGATTTGCCTTCTTCTCTTTAGAGTTGGTTAATTACTAGTTCTCATCCCTTGCTCATTGGTTAATTATATTAGGCGCTAGGCACATCAACTCATTGGTTGAGCACACGTCTTGGGTTCGAGACTCTAGGGCGCCGATTTGCCTTCTTCTCTTTAGAGTTGGTTAATTACCAGTTCTCATCCCTTGCGGATGCTCTAGGCGAGCTCAATTAGTATTTGTGGTGACACTAATCCTTTTCCGTATGAATAAATGATTAAAATATAATGATATTAGTATATCCAAATCTTATACATTCTTCAAATCATGTAGATTCTTAAAGTGTCATATGTTATTTACGTGTATCTATCTCATTTTTTTCCTTGTTAATTGTTGTACCACTCATTCACATAGAAGATAAATCAAGGTGTAAGAAAAAATTAATAGATCAAAGAAGAATCCATAGTGTATTTTTTTTTATCTTATTTTCGGATTGTATCGGGTATCATATAAAATTGTCGGGTATGATAGGTTTCCGATTCTTTCAGATGTCGGGTATAATCGGGTTCGGATTGCTTCGGGATTCAGATGTAACTCGGGTCGGTTATATTCAAGTCGGATTATTCGGGTTTCGGTTAAAACCGGATTGAGCTTTTCGGATATAATCGGGTTCGGGTCATTCTTAAACGGGTTGTTTATAGCTCTGAGTCAGATTCAGTCGAATTGAGTATATTTCAAATTTAATTTTATAATTTTTTTACCCAGATATCGATCGGTTCTCGAATAGGATAATTCAATCACTTAGTTCGGATCGGGTTAGAATTTATACCCTTACTTATACACGGGCACTTATACGACTTTGATCTCTAAATCAACAACGATCTTCGCTAAAAATCCAGTAATAAATCTCATAAAACCACGTACATGACTCAACAATAAAGCAGCTAGTACACAGTCGTGGTCCAACAAAACGACTTTCCACTGTGAAAGTAGAAAGAGTAGAAACGATTTTCCTTTTTTGGAGAAAAAAAATAAGTTGAGCTAGAGCTTGTAATAAGAACAATGAAACCCTGTGTCCGTTTCAGAGTTAAAAAGAAACTGTAGCACCAGAATGTCATCTCATCACACAGAAAACAGAAGCTAAAAAAGCTGAATGGGGTTAAAAGGAGCAGAGCAGAGCTGAGACAGGCCTTCTTCAACCAAAGTTGAAGCCACCAGCAGGGATATTGGTTTGATTACCAAAATTGAAGCCCTCTTGATTTGGTACCCCACCATCCTGGAGATGCTGTTGCTCTTCGTCGTCTTCCTCAGCCCAGTATTTCTCGAGTATCTTCACAGCCTTCTCATAGATTTCATTGTTGTCATGGGTCTGCAGGTTCTCAATCTTGTCCAGCCCATCACATTCATCTATCATCTGTGCATATAGATTTACACCACCATTCATTCCCATTTCTTTGTCTGCTTCCCCTACCTTCAAAATGTTCTCCAGCCCTTCGAGGCAAACTGTCACAATCCTAGGGTCTGGACACACTAGCAGATCACAGAGGGGCTTGATGCATCCCTGAGTTACCAAAAATCTGCAGAGATATAAAATTACCATCTATTGAGACTGTGAGCATTTGTTACAAGGCGGAGTATAGAGAGATAGCAAAGGCAACTAGGGCAGCATATATTGGATGGAAATGCAATGATGTGATTTGTACGCAACATATTCTGCTACAGTCAACAATGAGCAGCATCATTTTCTAACGTTTGAGCTTCCATGAATAAATACTAGCACTGAACAAATATACAAATGAAATAGCTGGAACTCACGAAAAAAATTAAGGCATATATCCATTTAAATCATTGTTTTAAAAACCTAAGCATGTCTGTGGAAGTTCAATTCTAGATAGGTGATAAAATACCTCTCTTGATCAACGTGCAAGCAAAGAGCACATTACGAAATACATATATCAGTCATTTTAGTACATAAAAAAGTACTAGAAATAGAGATATCATTAATCTAGAATGCACACCGAATCTGTTCCTGAGATCCGCCAGAAGTAGCATTTGAGACGGCCCATGCAGCCTCCTTCTTGATGTCAAATTCAGCAAATTGGAGAAGGTGCACCAGGGGAATCACAAGTTGGGCCTCAATAACAGCCTGTATAGTGCATAGTGGCACATTAATACAGAAATGTAGCAAATTTGAGTGCAGTTAACTAGAATCAAAATGAAATGGATCAAAAAACCTGTTTTTCACTAACCAAACTTTATAAAGTTGCATTTAACAGCTGATTTATTTAACAGGGTTCCACTTATCTAAAGTCTTCATATTCTACATATTTCTTTGACACAGCAAAAAATATATCTTTTCATCTGAGACCTACAACATAATTTACTATCTAACTTCAATGTATATGCAAACTGATTTCAGATAAATCAGACTCAAGTAAACGGAGATCAATATGGCAAAACAGGACCTATAAGGAAGAGCTAAATGTGTCCAAGTCCCACGAGTTAAGCAATGACAGATCACATCATAGCATATTGGAAGAAGAATCAAGAACTCGATATGATAAATAAATTAATAAATCAGCATCATCAATACACTATTGACAAGTCCTAAATTGATGAGCCACCTCAATAGCCCACGTCTTGAGAACACATGAAAAAAACATGTAGCAGCCACTGACTCACTGACACACAGTTACACCATATTTTTAGCATAATTCTTTCTAGAAAGTTTGTTACATGACAAGAATTTATGTCCAAGGTTAGGGCTCTAGAAGTAAGAGGAAGCCCATTCATAACATTCCACTCAGCATCACCCAAAAATATATCATCTTTGAGCACCTGAATCTGGGTCCTATTCCCTGCAGTAATATTTGAAATTGTCCAACACGCTTCCTTCTTAATGCTCTTTTTGTGATTGTTGGTGAGGAGTTGATGTAGGCAAGGAAGGACTCCATTGTCTATCACAAACTGCAAACAAGTGAAGCATTTTTGAAAATAACCAATGCAAATTTGAAGAACCTATATTTGACCACAAAATTGGCAACAATTTAATAACTTGTCCATAGATGCAATCATAACCTTAGACCAACAATTACAACAACAATATTACATCTAAACTGTTTTCTGATTCACTTACAAAGCCATTTCCAGAACCTAGAGAGCGTGCAAATATTAGTTGATAGACAAAACAAATATCATGAATTAAGACATGAACACATACAACTTTGCTAGAGCATAAGTACCTGAGTCTGGTTATCATCACCGGTGACAATGTTCCCCACCGTTCTAAGGGCAGGTATGAGAACTGTAGGAGATGGATGCCTTGTAGAAAATAAATTTTATTAGTAAGGAAGAAGCAAGAAAGTATAGCCCTAAAGCCAACTTATGTCCACATAGTGGTACTTAGATGTTCAATGAGAATGCATATGAAATCAAAACATACAGAAGAAGCTCAATGAGTCGTTCACACACGCCTGCTTCAATAACAGCCTGAATTTTGTCATTAGGTCCGTCTGAAAGATATGAAAGGGCCCAGCAGGCGTCTGTCAGAACTTCCTCATCACTCAAGTAGATAAGCTGTCGAAGAACTGGTAAAGCAGGTTTCACCTGTTAAATCCGAGATGCTTGTCCATTAATCTTCCTAATATAATATGAAGTACCCCTTAAAAATCATAAGCATAACACCAAAAGAGCATTGCTGAGTACATTCTCATAAGCAAAGATCCAACCTGTTCAAACGGTGCAGGAGGCTTGCCACGGCAAAAGTTAGAAAGTGTCCACGTTGCATTTCTTAGCATTGACAGTTTGGAGTTGTCATTTAATTGAGACAATAATGGCACAAGTGCACCTTTGCTCAGCACAAGATCTCTACAACTTGGTGAGTCCCCTGCTACATTACCTAACGCCCATACTGCCTGCACAAAGAGCTCAAACAGTTGCCTCCATGCAAAGATTTTATGACAGTGCAAAAAGATTATTCAATTTCGTAAAAAGACAATAACATCGGGAAAACAGACAAATTGTATGAAAAACATAAAATATATCAGTATTTAAAATAAAGGAACAAAAAGAAGATATTATGTACTAGTGGATGGCAACTCTATGACACACATTTATCATGTTTTATAAGTTAATTTACAAAATTAATAGAAAGAGTCTAACAGCCCAGCATCAACTTCATAGCAGTTATCTATAACTAGGCAAATGGGGAAGGGAAAAACAATATGTTTCAACCTGCTCTCGAACATCATCACTAGCAGATGCAAGCAAATGTACAAACTTGGGGACAGCACCATGCTCAATGACAACTCTCGTATGTTCTGAAGTTCCCGATGCCACATTGGTTAAAGCCCAAGCTGCCTCAAACTGAAAAATCAAACTATTAACTGCAAGCATTTGGACATAGCAAGCCCTTATTTTAGAGTTAAAATCCTTCGAGAAGGAGCAATATACCTGAAGTTGAGGTAGGTCATGCCTATTAAGAAAGTCCACAAACCTAGGAACTACACCAGCCTTGATAACCTCATCAATGGGCGGGCAACGCTCTACACATGGAGATAATACAATTATCACACTCTAAGGTTCAGGTAGCAATTCGAAGTAATAAGAAGAGCGCAAAGCTTTCATCATACCAATGGATAATAACTTTCTAAACTGGGTCGTTGCTTCCAACTGAGCAGCAGGATCCTCAGACCATACTCCTTGAACCATTACGGGAATAGTTTCAAGCTGTTAGAGAATGCAAGAAACCATTAATACCGATACACAAATGCTTAGAAGGATATAAATGAGTGAATGTCACTAATTTATATTGTACAAGCTCCCATCTCATTTAACACTCTCTTTCTCTCAGTCCAGCCAAAATAAATATCACCAGAGACTTAAAATTAAAATTACACAAGTAATATGATTTTATAAATTCATGGCTAAATTTTGGGTTTCACCATTATAATATCATAACAAAGATCTGTGGATCACCCCCGAAACGCACCACAGACCCAAGAGAAAGATTAACTAACTGAGTTATCAGCTGCATCTTCAGTGCATCAGGTATCAAGAACATCAAACCAACTAGCAACGGAATCAAATCAAACTAAATAGAGCAATGAAGTATGCCAAAGCGAAGGAGATCGGAAGAGTGTAGAAATTACCCTTTTCTCAATATTCTGAGAAGCGTCATTGAGAATTGATTGGTGGGGTGGTTGCTGCTGCTGCTGGTGTTGAGATTGGAGCAACAGACCTTCTCGACGCTTCTTCAGAAGATTGTCTTCTCTCTTATTCTTCCTGATCTCGACCAAATTCTCCTCCCTCCTCCTCCTGGCATCATCAGCATCAACACCAGACTTGTAGGACTTCTTCCGAACCTCAGATCGAGAGCTGGGCCTCAAAGACATCTTTTCCCCTTTTTCTCTCTGTTTGTTTGACTTTTCTTGCGTCCTCGCTGGTTCTGCGCCTCCTTCTCCCCACCCTCTCCCAATCAGTTCGGTGATTTGATTTTGGTTTCACGGCGCTCCAGAGCCTCCGCGAAAACAAAATGGCAGAGAATGACAAGGGTTATTGGGATTTTTTACTGGGTACCTGCGATTCTGATTTGCTTACTAGGAAGATAGGCTTAATGAAATGTACAGGTCCTGAAATCCGTCCATTTCAATTTTATTTTATTTTTTTGGTCAAGTCCATTTCAATTTTATGTATAGTAACCTTTTACATATTGGAGTTTATGGAATCATATATTAAGCTAAAGTATATTAATTTAGATTTATTTGAAAGATGCGATTCGTGAACGGCTCTTTAAGAGAGAATTAAGATTGAATAACAACCGAGATCCAACAACACCCTAGAATGTGCTATAGTGTGCGTTTTACGAGCGTGTAAAAGAGCCCCAAAAGCCTTTCTCCCACAAAACAACTTCTTCTCCATATGAACGAGGGTTTCGTGTGCAACAATTCATTCAACATCACCAAAATCATTCGTTCTCCCATGAAAAACAATGTAATTGCGTAACGATCTAATGAAGCTGGTACTATAGATGTTGAAAATCGCGCAACAATTTTCGATTTCCTTCGTTGCATTACTCTCAGACTGAATTTCAATTCCTGTTCGAGATTGTGAACCAAATCGTTACACAATTACTTGATCGAGACCGTTTTGCAATTGAAAGATGAATCTAAAACAAAATTTTCAGAATAACAAAAGCATACGATCAAATCTAATACTTTTTCCAATCCAATTTCAACGATAAGCTTTCGTCTCGCAAAATTATGACAATGAAAACTTCATGCTCACTCTCGATATGACTGTGTATCAATGAATAATTGATTGTGTGGTAAAAACTTTCTGAACGTGAATATATCAATGTAAGAACGTGTGGTTCCTTTTTATGCTTAGGAACGAGGAGTCAATTCAACTGTGTATAACATTTGAGCCTGACTTTTGGTTGTAGTTTAACATGACTGTGTGTTGTAATTGTATATGAATGTGTATGAGATTGGCTTTGAGTGTGTTGTTTCATATGAGTGTGAAAATGAAATACGTACGACTATGTATAACCTTTGAACATGACTGTGTGTTGTATTTTGTGCATGACTATGTAGTAGATTACCTTTGAGTGTGTGGTTTCATTTGAGTGTGAAAACATGACTATGTGTAACACTTTTAACATGATTGTGTATTCGAGATGCATATGACTGTGTGTTGTAGTTGTACATGAATGTGTAGTAGATTACCTTTGAGTGTGAAAACATGACTATGTATAACATTTCAGCATAATTGTGTATTTGAGATGCGTATGATTGTGTGTTGTAGTTGTACGTAATTGTGTGGTAG
Organism: Polygonum maritimum; assembly: GCA_963924305.1. NCBI lineage: Eukaryota > Viridiplantae > Streptophyta > Magnoliopsida > Caryophyllales > Polygonaceae > Polygonum > Polygonum maritimum. The sequence continues at coordinate 13,885,287 of OZ002731.1, read as the reverse complement.
ATTACCTTTGAGTATGTGGTTTCATTTGAGTGTGAAAACATGACTGTGCATAACATTTCAACATGACTGTGTATTCGAGATGTATATGAATGTGTGTTGTATTTGTACATGATTGGGCAGTAGATTACCTTTGAGTGTGTGGTTTCATTTCATGAGTGTAAAAACATGATTGTGTATAACATTTGAGCATGATTATGTGTTCGGCTTGAATATGACTATGCATTTACTTTTTATTTAGGTGAAGATGATAAGCTTCTATAAATTGAAGAAGAAGAAGAAGAAGAAGAAGAGAACAAATTTGTGATGATTATTTATCTTGGAAATACGGAATATTATATTCCAAGATGTGTCCCTGAGTTTAAACCCTATAAAGGAAAAAAATTCCAAACCACCGATGATGTTGTTGTATTTTATAAGAGATATGCTACAATGTATGGTTTCATTACAATGAGAGAGCATAGTCAAAAGAGATGAAAAAGTTTTAGACCTCATTATCTGAAAATACCATGTTTGTAATCGAGCGGGATCTAAAAATGTTGTTCCAAAAGGTGAAACTAAGCTTGGTGTAGAAGAATCATCAAAGAAGAAGTCAAGAACAACAATCTCCAATAGGTGTGGTTGTGATGCAAAACTAACTACTCGATACGCAAGGCATGAGAGATACGTTGTAAGAAAATTTGTAGAGCATCACACACACCCGTTGCAACATGATGTAGTTAGGCATTTTGCAAAGAGTAATAAGAAAGGGCAGAATACATCTGTAAACCCTCTAACTTGTCACTTTTTTGCAAATGGACCCCCCCAACTTTGAATATTTCCTATTGAACCCCTAAAATTTACTTTTTTTGCCTATTGAGTCCTTTTTTTGCAAATGAACCCTCTTTTTTCGTAGTGTGAATAACACGCGCTGACCGGGGCCATTTTCATTCCACTCAGTAGCCACGTGACATCCGAAATCTAAAAATGGGGGGATTGTGGATAGGAAGAAGATGAAGAAGAAGATAGGGTTTGGGACTCCACATGACATATTTTTTTTGCCATCTAAGTAATTTTGGGGAACTTTCACAGCCAGCTGGAGGAGTGACTTGCACGTGCCCCATCAGGTCAGCAAAAGGGGCTCAATAGGAAAAAAATGTTAAACTTGGGGGTTTGATAGGTAATGTTCAAATTTGAAGGGTCTATTTGCATAAAAGTTACAAGTTGAGGGGTCTAACCATGTATTCTACCAATAAGAAAGTGTCCAACTTTTAAAAGGATTTCATAATAAATTACATGTGGTCGAATAATGTGTTGAGTTCTTCTTACAAGGTGTGCAAAGAGCTTGTTGGATCTTATTCCAAAATTGATGCAATGCTTGTTGATTTCAAAAACTTCAAACGGGATTTGAATTCCTGTATGGTCGGTTGTGATGCTCAAATGATTATTGATGACTTCTACATGCAAGAAAATGCAAGTGTGTGAAGTCTTTCAATTTGATTACGGAGTTGATCAAAACCAGAAACTATATCGTCTATTTTGGTGTGATCCTATCGGTCGAAAGAGCTTCTCATACTTTGGAGATGTTGTGACAGTAGATGTAACGATCACAAAATGAACATGTATTTTTTGTATTCAACAAAACACCATGGTCATATCTATATTATTACATAGTCATACATATATGATTCACATAGTGAATTAGTATTGTTTACACAAACATATATTACTACATCACACAGTCATATATGCTTATCTCATTTACGCATTCATATACGTATGCTTCACACAATCATATATTATGGTTTACACAATAATTCAAAGACAATTCCCTAACATAACAATGTTGATTTCCAGGTTCAATATGGTATTTATACCTTCTACTAGAGTTGACAACCATAAGAGATCAATTACTTTTGTTGTTGCATTGTTACTAAAAGAGGATATTGAATTGTATGTTTGGTTGTTCGAAAAATTCAAGAATGCAATCAAATGTATGTGATTCTCACAGATTAGGACCGGCCTATTAAAATTGTTGTTGAAACTTTATTTGAAAAAATTGGTGCATCGTTTTTGCATGTGGCATATAATATACAAGGTATCGTGCAAGATTACAATGGAGCACAATGACCAATTCATGAAGAAGTTTTCTTCAATTGTTTGGAGCAAAGAACTTACAATACAAGAGTTTGAAGAAGCATGGGGTTCGATCATAATCGAGTTCAAAAAGGAGGATAAGCCTTGGCTTCCCGTATTGTTTGAATTACGTCATTATTGGATCCCTTCATTCTTACAAGATGTGCCGATGGATGGACTTCTTCGAATAATGTCAAGGTCGGAAAGCCAGAATAGTTCTTTTGGGCATTTAATTATGCAAAACTCAACGCCTGTTGAGTTTATGATGTAGTTCAACAGTGCAAATGATAACCACAGACACAATCAACAAAAATTGGATTTAAATTCAACCACTTGCTTCCCAACTTTGAAAACACCTTTAGATTTGGAGAAACGTTGCTCGCCAATTTACACAATCAGTGTGTTCTATGATGTGCAAGAGGAGATATGTGATGCCTTATATGACTACGTGATAGAAGAGTTTAGGAAAGAGGGTGATGTTCAACATTATCATGTCAGGTTGTTGGATCTTTAGTAGTTAAATCATATAAGAGCGCTCTTCAAAAGGACGTCCTTTTGCAGCGGTATACTTAAGCAAATTAAGACACAAACAAGCAGGTAAGGACAAACACAATGACTTATAGACGAACCTCACTTAGACCAACTAGCCTATATGGGTAAACCTCTTCCTCCGAAGAGGATTTTGAATGACTTCCCATTAACTTGTATTGAATGAGTCCTTATAGCTATTACATAGGCGAATTTCACACTTCCTTAAACTATAAGCTTTCGTCCCTATAGTTTACTAGTGAAATTCTCAAAGCCCTAGCAAGTAACCTAACACTCAAATAACAAGATACAAGGAAATCAAACCTCATGCGTTTCATACTTCCTTCGGAAACACTATACTCATTACAAATAGATTTGTGTTTTGATTTTGACTTCTTCTTCGATTGAACACACTCTATCACTCTTGTTCTTAAGTTGTTCTTCGTGTTCTTGACAACTCTCGAGACTGTGTGGAAGTAGTCACCTCAATAAATACAAAGGGTTGTATTTACAGTGGGTGAGATGGATTTCCTATCCTAGGACCCATTTGCCCTTCTGGCATCCTCAGAGACAAGATCAAAGATGTCGCTTTCTCAATGTTGTACAACGTTGTCTTCATCCGAAAGTCAGCTCCTTTCTTTGCTGGGGAGCTTCCACGTGTTATCTTGGGATGAGTTGGAAAAACAATGTCTTGGCGTCACACTGGTTTGTCTTCTGACATCTAAAACTTCTGAGGATTGCGGCCACTGATGATGTAATCTTTGTTGGGCAACCTTTTTTATTTGAATTTGAACTTTGGCACTTAAGCATGCATTCCTACTTGATAGGGACGGCTTCCCTATCTCGCAAAAACTCGTCCTTGTTCATCTTGGCATGAAGTTCCTGGCGTTGGCATCCCTATGGAATAAGGACGACTATCACTTGTTGACCTTTTCTCTTGATGATCGATCTTGGAAGGATTCTTTGGATATATACTTGGACAACACATTAGAAAACATTGAGTTTGTCATTATCAAAACTAGAGACAGAGATCGTTGATCTGGTGTTAAAGACTGACGCCCCTAACATCGTCCTAACAATTTCCCCCTTTTTGATGATGGCAGACCCTTAGTAAAATAAGCACATATAAAGTTTAAAGCAAATGAGAGAAAACTTTTGAACGTCCTTTATACTTAGCATTTTTCAACATGATTAAGTTTTCCTCAGGTTCTCAATTCATTCAAGGTTTTCAGTTCTCTTAGGAGAATCATTTTTGGTTGAGCGTTCTTATGATTTAGCTTAATTCCCCCTTAAGACTTGCATAGTCTAGATAACTTTCAACAACGCATCTCTACAAACACTATACTTCCTCCTTTTGGCATCATCGAAAAGGAAAACACGTGCTAGAAATGTTAGCACAAAATCATAAATAAAGCTAAGAACGCTTGAACACAAAGTATGCAGAACAAATAGGACTTCATTCATGAAACATGTTTACAAAATACATAAAGGAAGTGAAGTGTAACGAAAGAGTGAAGGGGGGATAGAAGGAGGAGTGATCAGTCAAGATTTCCGAGAAGGCCGTCCTTAATAGGTTTGAGCATCTCAGTTTGGTCGGTCATGAATCTTGACAAGGAAACCATGTGTTGAGCAAGGGCTTCTTGATTATATTCTTAGCGTACTCTTGGAGATGATAAATGATAATGCATTTGTTGTCGATCATCATCCCAAAGAGTTCCTTCCATGTCCTCCAAAGTTCTGTTCTTCCTTTCCACAACACCATTTTGCTGAGTAGATCTAGGAGTTGAGAAGTTGTGGGAGACACCTTTCTGTTCGCGGAAGCTTACGAACTCTTAATTCTCGAACACGGTTCCATGGTCTAACCTGATTTCTTTTAACTGCATCCCTAGAGCAACTTCTACTTCCTTGGTTAAAACCTTGAACATCCTAAATACATCTTCTTTGCAAGCAAGAAAGAGAATCCAGGTAAATGGAGAAAAATCATCTACAATAACATACTTGTACCTCTTTCCATCATAGCTTTGCATCCTCATTGGTCTACACAAGTCCATGTGAACAAGTTCCAATGGCTTCTATAAGCTCACAGAGTTCTTTGATTTGAAGGAACTTCTTGCATGCTTCCCTTGAATGCAAGCTTCACACGTTTCAACTTGATCAGGATCGATTCAGAGAAGTCCTCTGACTAGGTCTTGTTGGAACAATTTGAGGATGGTTCTAAGTCCGACATGTCAAAGACGTCGATGCCACAACTCAGCGTCCTCTAAGGATACAGTTAGGTACAATTTTGATGGAGGCTCGAACTCGCTGTTGAGGACGTACTCATTGTCTTTCCTTACTCCTTTTAGCAAAACTTGATTTATCTTTTTGTTGTTAACCAGGCACTCATGAGAGTCAAATGTGACCAACTTAGTCCTTTGCTCAGAGACACTTAAGAGACTGAAGTCTAAGTCCTCAACAAGATTGACATTGGACACATTGGTTCACATGTTGATTCTTACAATGTCGGTCCCTTTGATGCTACATTTGCCCTTGACAGTCCCTCTTTGAGTGTTTGCCTTGATAAAGGTGAGATGGATCTTGTTTCCAATCATATGATTTGAAGCTCCAATATTGATGATCCACGTGCAGCTCCTCACCCCTACTTGTAAAGGAACATTAGTTCTTTGCGACCCAGGCAAGGTGTCCATTATCTGGTTCGTTATAGTAAAACACTTCATTACGAGGCATAATGGCAATTAGGTTCAAATTATTGGAAGACCTACTATGCTTTTTCATAGAGCCTTAGCATTATAAGACGAGCTAGCATGCGTCCTAACAAAAGACTTAGAGACTTAGCATTTTTAGGCTTAGCAGAATTCTTCTTTTCATTCCAGTCTTTTCCAGCTTTGTTGGACATCATCCTCAAGCTTAGGATACGCAAATTGGCGGTGTCCATGTTTCCCGCAATGCTAGCAAGTTTTATAGTAGTCACCGAGATAGTATTTCGGATGTGGCCTTTGAATCCTATTTTTGTTCATTTGTTTTGGGTTAGGGACTTTTGATCCTTGACCCTTAGCAATTTTAACATACATCTTCTGACTCTTGGTGTTTATGTAGTAGTTCTTGTCTTCTGACCTAACACTTTCTAGAACACAAATTCTTTCTTCCAGATTGATTCGGGCTATTTTGTATGAGTTTAGTCTTGTATTTTAGGGCTATATTGAGTGTGTTTAGGTTAGAGTTGTGCTAATTGTAATACCAAGGCCGAAGACACAAGGATTCAAGAATCAAGAGTTTTTAAGGCGTTTTGAGCTGTCTGCACGGCACCACTTTCTTGCGAAGGCTATATCTTGAGCTACAGAGGTTGGATTGAGCTGATTCTAGTGCCATTGGAAAGCTAACTTGAAAGTCTTCAATTCATCGTTTTACACCAAAGTCAGATTCCAAGCCTAAGAGGGTCAAAACTGCCTCCGAAGTGACGCTAGTGATTTTGTCGAGATACCGCGACCGCGGTGGGAGAAGCGCGACCACGGTGGCTGCCGAGACGACCTATTATTTTCTGTCGTGAAAGCGCGGGCGCGGTGGAGACGACGCGACCGCGGTGATGCCGGATCCGAAGCGAGCCAAAATCTTTCTATCTTGTTTCCTTTTCTATCTTTTGTCTCTTTCCTTATCTATCTCGTGGAGCTTGTTCCTTGGGCTATATAAGGAGGAGTCTCCTTAGGTTTTAGAGACATTCTACCTTCTACCTCTTATCTTATTTCTCATCACCAATTTTCTAAATTAGTTCTTTAGTTTAGTTTAGTATGGAGAGCTAGTCTCCTTAGGTTTGTTCAAGGGAGAAGCTCTGATGTATGAACCTCGTGAGATTTTGGTAATTGATTTCTATCCTTTGGTTAATATTGATCCTCTTGTGCTTCATCTTATGAATGTTTATTGTTTCTCTAGGAGTCATGAACCTATTGAATTGATTGATGTTCTACTGTTTGATTAGGTTTGGACCGTGGACAAAACTAATATGTGAAAACAACTTAACCTAGACCTGTTGTCTATGCAACTAGGATTAAGAAGAGAATTGATTGTTTTATCTTACAATTGACTCGTAGCTTGATTGTTTGATATTATATCCTGCATATCCTTGTTCTCTATGCTAATTCTAGGTTAAGCGTCCTTGCCTAGGGTTATAGAATTGCTTGGACCGTGGACTTGCGATTGTTAATGATCAGGATAGGAATTAACCATAGGTGTGAATGAAATCAATGGATGAATCTATGATCGAGTGATTATTTCATGAGTGGATCTTTTGAATGAACCTGTTTCTCTTATTTGATTATTTGTTTGTTTGTTTCGTTTTCTTAGGTTAGTTTAGTTTAGGTCTTTAATCCCCCCTTTCTTTGGTTGATAATTATATTAATACTAGATACCTTAGTTCTCTTGGGTTCGATCCCTTACTTGCATACTATACTAGTTTGTAGTTTGGGTTATTTATCTTTGATCTTGGCACGATGACTTTAGCCGAGTCACAGATTCTTATTCTTTTGTCTTTCAAGTTGCAATTCAGAGGGTTTATAAGCTTCGAAGTCACTAGACAAAGAGTCCTTAACACTACTTTAATCAGTGGTGCTATCCTCTTTTGGGCAAGGCTCGTTATTATCATTGGACATCATTCCATATGGCGTCTCTAGGGTACAATCCAAGCTTTGTATGGAGAAGCATCTTCAAGGCGAGGGAAGTTATCAAAAATGGTTCGTTTTTGGCAAGTGGGAAATGGCTCTTCTTTCTCGGTTTGGTATGACAGATGGCTATCGACACAGATCTATTTTTAAACCGGTTGTAAACTTCAGGGGAGGAAAGGATTATTTGATGGTCAGCGAGGTGATCGATTGGGAACACAAATGCTAGAAAGAAGAGTTTGTGAAGGAGATTTTCCTACAATATGACTTAAACTTAGTCTTTACAACACAATCGGTTGATGGAAATTTTCCCGATTGTCTCATCTGGCACTTCACTAAGTACGGAGAGTTCTCGTTCAGATCAATATATAACATGGTAATGGAGAGAAGGAGCCATGGTTCGTCTCGTCAAGCATCCACTACTCGACTTAAAGGTGTTTGGAAAAGCATGTGTGATATTCAAGCTATTCCAAGGGTTTGTAACTTGATATGATGGGCTAGGAAAGATATTCTCCCCTGCAAATTGAGCTTATATCGTTACAAGATTGTCTTGGATGATTTGTGTGATGTTGCAACTCATCGGAATCTGCAAAGCATTACCTCCGGGACTGTCTTCTCCCTCAGCAGGTATGGAAGTTTTTCTCCTCTTTGCAGGTGGGTCATGATCATCATACATTCCTTGACTAGTTCAAACATGTGCAATCCCATCTGTCAAAGGAAGAAGTTGGGCTTTGGGATCATGTTATTGGTGAATTGTGGTGTGCTTGTAATGCTAGGATCTTTGAGGGATGTCGTTTGGAACCAGACCTGATTGTCGAACGAGCGTTGCATAGTTCGATTGAATTCTCGGCTTCTATGAGGAAAGGGTACATGGTAACTAACATTCCTCCCAAAGGGCGATCACGCTTGAAAAAACCAAGCTTGGGATGGGTCTCTATTTGCTGTGATGGCTCGGTGAAGGAAAGGAACTGGAGGATGAAAGTAATTTGCCATGATGAATTTGGTCGAGTCCTCTTCATGGGTGCCAAGAGAGTCCAAGAAGGTCTTCAAATCGCCTCTTCAATGGGAGTAGTTCGAGCAGTAGTCGAATCTGATTGCAGGGGATTAATCAACAAGCTTTAAGGGGGACCTGTTCTACATTCTTCCTTGGGGCTTCTCCTCGTAAAAATTGAGGAACTAAGCTATGAACTTCTTATCTATACGTGGCTACTATATCCGTCGTGAAGCCAAAAAAGCAGTAGATTATCTTTGTAGATGGCTTCGTCTTCTACTTTCCTTTTAGCTAGTAACTTACATTTCACCTCGTCTTCTACTTTTCTTTTAATAGTAACTTGCATTTTCAGTTCTAATTTGTATGATATTTTGTGAGACGACATGAATGTTGATTAATGAATATGGTGTTTCATCAAAATAAATTGAACCCCTCTCCCTTCGTAATGAAGCAACAATCCTCTCGCAATTTTTATATTTTCTTTTCTTTTTTTCTCATTGTGTTTTTGAAGGACATTGTGTTTAGTGTTTACGAAATTACAGTTAATTCCATTGTTTTTTTTTTTTGAGAGAAAGCGGTAAGGAGGCCTCTTTTGAAACATTTGTATACTAACTAGATCGTTCTTAAAAAAAAGTGAGTAATTAGTCAGTATAAAAGCCTTTTTTTTCCCTCTTTTCCTTCTTCCCCTTTCTCTCTCCTCCTCACTGCTCTCTCTCGTCCCTCCCTCTCGTCTGTCTTTCCCGATCTCCTTCTCCCGACCCCTTCTCCGTCTCCCTCCTCCTCCTTCAACTAGCGGCGGAGGATCAATCGGCGGCGAGAAAACCGAAGAGCAGAGCGAGCGAGGACTTCGATTTCGGCTCACTAGCGGCCTCGCTTGTGCGCGGCCAGATCCAGCCGTTCCGCCACTCCGTCAGCTCTGCAACCGCCTCAACGCAACCAGGAGATTCTCGAGGTCGGAGTCCATGGACGGGAACGCCAGATCTGGACTCCGATTGGTGGCAGATCTTGACTTCGCAGATCTAGGGTTTCGGTTCACCTTGTCAGGAGCTTCCTCCGCCTTAAACCCGGCCAAACCTCCGCTTCCTCTCCGATCTAGGGTTTCGGTTCGCCTTGTCAGGAACTTCCTCTCCGATTGGTGGCCAAACCTCCGCAACCGCCTTAATCTGCTCTCGAGGCCTCCATGGCTCCTCTCTCAGCAACGCAGAGCCAAAGCTCTCGGATCCGAGGTCTCTCTCGATCTCGAACTCTCTGATTCTCTTGCAGAGTACACTTCCGCTCAATTCAAACTTGTAGAAGAAATCTGGCGTTGTACAGAGAGCAAAGGAAATGGCGACGAACATAGGGATCATGGATTCCGCCTACTTCGTTGGGAGATCTGATATTCTTTCGTGGATCAATTCCACTCTCCATCTCAGTCTCTCCAAAGTCGAAGAGGTTTGTTTCCATCTCGTTTTCCCCCTTTTCTTTCTGGTATTAGGTTAGAAATTTGGATCTGATGAATAACTTCAATTTAAACGGAGGATTATGCGATTGCAGGCTGCATCAGGTGCGATTCAGTGTCAGTTGATGGACATCGTGCATCCAGGGGTGGTGCCGATGCACAAGGTCAATTTCGATGCGAAGTCGGAGTACGACATGATTATGAATTACAAGGTTCTTCAGGATGTTTTCAACAAGCTCAAGATCACTAAGGTGTGGTTTGGTGTCTCTCTTTCTGATTTCTACGCTTTTCTGTTGGTAGCTTAAATGTGATTGTGCCTTGCTGAGATCGGTTTGTCTGATTTTTTGATTTGTAGGACATTGATGTAAGTTTCGAGCTTTTCCTTACCATGCGTGATCTGGTATGATTGGTTCATACATGTGTTTTCTTTTTGGTTTTGATCAGCTTCCTTGTTTTTTTTTACTCCTCCTTGTTTTAGTCTTCCACACCAGCTGCTGATGGACAGTATAAATGAGAAGGCCGATTACGTGGATAATGATCTTCTATCAATTGGCACTAATAGAAAGGAACCTAATAGGATCCTTCTTCGTAGGTTATTCTTCTTAAACCTTTACTCACATTGTTAGGAATTCAATATGAGAGTAGGAAATGCAAGATTATTCTACTTTGGCATATATGAATCTAGTACCGTGAACATATATTGCTTAAATAAATAAGTTGTTTTCACATTGTTAAATTTGTCTATATATTGCTTATAATTATGGCCTATTAGCTCAAATGGTAGAGCAACGTGCTTAACGCACAATAATGTGGGTTCAAATCCCACATAGGCATACTAATAAATTCGGATGACAAGTTGCATACGTGATGACAAGTTAGGGTAATGACAAGTTTTGTGCGTGATGATAAGTTAGTTGTACGTGACGATAGGTTGAGTGATGACAAGTTTTTGTACACGACGACAAGTTTTTGTATGCGACGACACGTTTTTGTACGCTATGACAAGTTTTTTGTACGTTATGACAAGTTTTTTGTACGCAATGACAAGTTTTTTCGTCAAGGATGACAAGTTTTCTACGTAATGACAAGTTTTTTCATAAGGGATGACAAGTTTTCTACGTAATGACAAGTTTTTCTACGCAATGACAAGTTTTTCTAAGCGATGACAAGTTTTTATGCATGGGGACAAGTTGTTTTCAATCTTTCGTTGACAGAATTTTTGGATGATAAGATTTCAGGTGGCACGCGTGTTTTTTTTTTTTTTGACCAGGGGTATTTTCGGAAAACCGACTAGATAGCTCCTTTATTTTTGTTCCCGCCTATCCGCTCCACAAATCTCTCCAAATAGGCTACATACCAAATTTTCGCTTTTTTTTTTTAAACTTTATATATTAATGTATTAAAAATGATGTGATGGACATATGATAGCATTGTCAATGGATTAGCAAGTGTGTCATACACGCATAAAGCAAGTGGAAATTATCAATTAGGGGTTTAATAGGCCATAAAAGGCAAATGCATTCTAGGGCTAATATTAGCATGTTCCGTATTCAAATTTGATGTGAATTGTAACAGACAATGTAGCATGGATATTAGTTATGAGTTATGACATCTTCATCCAAGATGTGCCTAGCATGAAAGGTGACCGACAAATATCAAGCAGCCATGCATTTGACATTTCCAAGGTTTGGCTGAAAGAAGAAGAGATTGGTTAGCAGCCTGTGAGGCAGAGACTTCCTGCTGTGTAGTGTCCGTCTGTATTTACATCAAGCTTACAATAATCAGGTTAAGTGGGTCTTGTCTTCTCACATAGAACTCTCAATAATGAACCAAACGCACAAGAGTAGAATCACCAAAAATAAATGGAAATCATTTCAAGCGTATTTAGATGGCATCCTTTACTAGACTGGATGGATCTCAACGACGATGACTCCCACATATATCTTAACTCGGTGGTTTGAACTCTCCAAACCTGTGTTTTTCCTCATGCAGCTGCTTGATGCAGTGATCCAGCTCAGGAAATGCTGATACAAGAACAAGCTCCAGGAGGTCCAAACTGAGCTGCTTCAGACACACAGATGACTGACAAAGGAACCAATTAGGTCAGATGAACAAGACCACATCTTCTACTGTTGGTTTTATAACATCTATAAAATAACACTCAACTACCTCTTCTACTGTTGGTTTTATAACATCTATAAAATAACACTCAACTACCCTCGTTCATTTATCTAACAAGACAACCCACCAGAAAATGTTGTTTTCCTTTCTATGCACACACCGCATTGACCAACAATAAATGTGCAATGCCGACGAACCTGATACAATTCAAACCCTCTTGTCGGCCCGCACTCATTAGAACAAATTATACAAGTTAAGCTAGCACTCATTTGCATAGAGCAAAAGCCTATGGAACAACTTTGGATACGTAGTTAGGAGAAACTGAAAGGGTGGGTAACATCACCGTATTTGACAATCAAAAGTTCATTTGCATAGAAGAAAACAAAGAGATCACACAGCATAGTGTGTTATCTGTAATTTCCAAACTGAATTGTAGCCACAGGAAAATGTAGACTATCGGTAATTCTAAAAATCAAATTTACCTGAAGGAAGTAGTAGAGATCTTTGGCACATTGTTCATACTCCTTGCGACCAACAAGATTTGCAACAGCAGCCGGAGCATTATCTGGAATGAAAGAGTTAGATGCACAGCATTTAGTGACGGGTTAGTACAGTTTTCATTAAATGTTGGAACGAACTTCCTCCTATTCCACAAAAGTGCAGAACCAAATCTTTACCAATCATAAGTTCATAAACGAGCTTTGCCCGCCTATCAGCCTCCCTTTGCTGTTCCTCCATATTTTGAATGTCATCACCCTTGGGTGAGGTTACTTGGTCAGGCTGCTGACTATGAAGCAAGTCATGTTTTGGAGTACTAGGAATGGGAGGTCTCCGGCGTTTAGGATGTTTCGTTATGAATATCCCATCAGGCCATAGCATCTGGTTTATAGAAGATATATTAACATCTCTTAATTACCAGAACTTCTCGCTAACAGAAGGATGTATACACACACCATGTATATATATATTCAAATCAGGAATAGCATTCTTAATGATAATGATAATGATAACAAGAATCACATGATCATGATGATGAAAAATGTGAAAGTATAGGGTTGCAATATAAAATATAACTAAGATAAGTACCCATAGTTAGAAAGTTAAATGTCAGTCATAAATAAACACTAGTTATATCCCGGGCCCTGCCCGGGGCTTGTGTCAAATAAAACTTTGAATATGTTGATTTAGATATTCATATAATAATTATAAATTACATACATAACTTATTTTAATCCATTTATTTGTTAAATTTTAATGACATGAACTTATGTAAAGTAAATTCGAATTTAATGTTATGAACCTACTTAATGAAGCGATGCTTATCCGATAACTTTTTTAATTAAAAAACGCAATATGTTAAGTTACATATAATATATGAATACTATACCATAACATCATATTTATAACTTTAAAACTACATATATACAATTATTAAAATATAAATATACATATTATTATTAAAATAAATAATTATAAATAACTTTTGTTCGTTGTCAAGTTGGTTTAAAAAGTGTTGGTGTCAAATGAAAGTCTCTTTACCAATTGGTCAACCTAAACTTGTAAGAAAAATATAATGATTTGGCTCAACTAACCTATAAAAATAACGATATGAACCTATACTCAATCCCGAACCAAATTGGCTGACCCGAGCTCAACTGAACCAAACTTGCAATGATCTTACCCGGTTGACATATACATTTCAAAACCCCAAACTGTACTCAATCTAAATCCAAGTGAACAACCTATTGAACCGACCCTATTAATGGATATATTGCCCATATATAATATCCCAAAATGTACTCAATTCGAACTAAAATTGATCAACTTATCAAATTGATCTTATCAATAGCTTTATTCTTCATATAAAATAGTCAAAACTTGTATTTAATTCGAACTTAAAATGATCAATCTACTGAACCTATCAAGCTAATAGCTTTTATGATATTTGGTATATGGATACAATCAATAAATTATATACATATTATTTATGTGATTTTTTATTCAAAAAATCAAGATAGAAGAATATGTACGTAAAAGATAACCAAAATGCTATTATCTATTATCTATATAATGAAAGCCGAGACCTTTCGAGCTTTCACGTTAATTATGGTCCCATTACATAATTACATCTTAACCATTATATATCTTTATTAATTTTACAATAAAATTTTTTCATATATCTTTATCTAATTACCATATATTAATACATTAAAATAATATCTATATCCATAATCTATTAAAACAATATTCTATATCTATAAAATATCCAAATTCTATGTATTTGTACAATCTAGATTTATCCTAAAAAGATGTCTTTATCTAATTACGATATATTAATATATCAAATTAATATCTATATCGATAATCCGTCAAAATAATATGCTATATTTATAAACTATCCAAATAATATTTATCTATGCCATCTATCATAATCGTATTAATTAAGAAAATAATTAAATTTATCCTAAAAAGAATATATCAAAATAATATTTGTATTTATAATTTATCCAAATAATATCTATGTAATCTTTGAATACCATATTAGTTAATTTTGCGTTATGATCGAGGCTAATTTAGGGTTCGTTATGTATCTAGTATATAGTTCAATATTGCAAGTAATTACGTTTGTTTGCTTAGGTTGACCGTTTCTATTAGGTAGCTTATCTTTGTTAATTGGTAAGATATATTACGTAGGTAGCTTATCTTTTTTATTTGCTAAGATATATTAAGTCTAGATATGATATATTTAATCGCAATATATTAAATCTTGTAAGTACAAATGGATAGAAAATTAAGATAAAAATAAGTTATAAAAAATAGGGTGGGTGGTTTATAAAAACGTAATGACAAAACTGCCCTTAACTGCTTCAGGTTTAGAAGTATACTAGCAGATGACCCGTACCTTGTACGGGGGTGTTATTTATTTATTGCTTTGTGTATGAATTTACTATAACAATTATAAATATTATCATATGTATACTTTGTTTTAAAGCGTCGCTTATTTTTTGGATTAAAAAATGACATAATTCTTGTATATCATCATATATACAAATAAATTTTACTTATGTGTTTACTTTTTATGTATACATAAACATATATTTAAATAATTGAGAAAGAATGAAATAAGATAAGATGCATTATCACATTTTATTAACAATTGATACAAATCTTTTGGCATTTAAATTAAATTACATAAACTAACTTTTATAGTAAAATCAATAAGTTTAAATAAAATTCGTATTAATATATTATAATATTAAATATATAGATAATATTTAATAAGTTAAGTAGAAAACCAAAGTATCTCGTATATATGTTATTGTTTTCTGAAAAAATAATTAAATAATACATATATAAAAATATATTGAAAATGTGAATGAATTATTATCTTAATTAAGAAATCTATCTTTTTTTTCTAAAGTGTAATCAATATGCAATATTAGTGATATATATGTTAAATATAACATATACTTTTTTATTGATATTTTAATATGATATGATAGTAAAAATGCATTTAATATATTCTTTTAATAGAATGAATATTTGTCTTAAATATAGTGGTGAAATTTGCTACCATTGATGATTTAAAAAAAATAGCATAATAAAATAACGAAATATATTTAAATTTAATATGATATTTAATTAAATGGGTAAAATATTATGATTATGATTTATAGATTGTGACGAATAAAAATACTTTTTTAAATAAATGGTTTATGATAGATCTATCTATGTATTAACTAAATGTGTATAATGATAAGATAAAACTTTATATATTTGGATAGAATTATTAATTAAACAACACAAATTCTAATATAGAACTAATATTTTAATTAAGTATCTATAAGATTATGATAAAATCAAGATTTAATAAGATAAATTTTTAAAAAATAAGAGTGATGTGGCGCAATATGGTGGCAGAATTTGCTTCCGCTTTAGTATATAGTAATAGATAGATATTGATTATATAGCTGAAAAGTAATCGTATAATAAATATTCCTATAATGAATGTGGGCATGAGCACCTTAACATGGGTAAGCTTATTCCCTATATTTTGTCTT
Organism: Polygonum maritimum; assembly: GCA_963924305.1. Taxonomy (NCBI): domain Eukaryota; kingdom Viridiplantae; phylum Streptophyta; class Magnoliopsida; order Caryophyllales; family Polygonaceae; genus Polygonum; species Polygonum maritimum. Next base: position 13,869,381 of record OZ002731.1, on the reverse strand, counting down.
ATTTTCAATGATTTGTCAGTAACTCAATTGTTAATTATCTCTTTGTTCATTTTCATGGAGATGGAACTCCTCCTTTCTCTAACTCCATATCAAACTTATCTATAAGTCCATTTGAAAAATGCTCAACAATTTTCTGTAGTTGTATATGCTTAAATCCTTAGAAGTTATCTATTCCTAACTTTTCGAGATTAACAATATCAAATTAACCTGCAATAAAACAATAAATACAACAAGATCAAATTCACCTGCTCAATCCGCTTGATCACTGAGGCAACCACTGCTCCCCTACGCAGAAGTCGAATCTTCTCAATCAACCAGTCATCAAGTGCATCACCCATTCCCAGTTGCAGTACCTGTTTAACCACCCAAAATGCCTTTCTCCTACAACATGAATAACCAAAAAAAAAAAACGAACAAGTCAATGACGTCATTGGGTTATATACACAGGATCGCTTTAGTTTTAAGAGCCAAAAAAGTGTCAAACTGTATCGTAAACATGTAAAGCTCTCAGGTTAAAGTCAGCCCATTAGGTTGAGAGCAGCAACTATTTTGAATATATTGTCAATTATCACAAAAACTATTAGAATAGTTCATAGTTAAACTTATAAGATAATTTTGTTCATCTAGTTTGAAATTATATAATAGCATACGGCTCTTTTTTTAATATTTGACAACCTAATAATACTATTAAACAAGGTTATTTATATGATACTTCACAACAAAAAGTATTTATAAATCATTCACGGTAACAGCAAAATTGCACATCATTGAATAAATATATAGAAGTTACTGAGCTTGTACTGTATAGGTATTCAATTTTCTAAGCCAAAGAAAATAGTAAACAGAGAGCTCGATAGCCAGTTTGTCTGACTGCTGATTTGCTTCCGCCTCTCAATCTGACAGGACGGTGTGGTGCATCAAATCCATTCTTTATCAAAAAAAATCCAGTTTTATTTTAAATTTGGCTGAGCTTTATATGAGGTTTGAAAATAGGAAAAACAATGAAATTATTATTAATTTATGTTAGAATGAACATTGGGTTTCATAATTTCAAGTTTGGTTTGAAAACTTTGGCACCAAGCCTTGGTAATAGGTTCAAAATGGCTCTATTTACACGTTGATAAATTATTTCAGATAAATATTGCAGATACCTGATCCATCCTCCCTCTTGAAGCTGGAAAATAACATCCACCAAATCTAAGATTGGAGCACTCAAATTTGGTGGTACCCACTGCAATAAGTTCAGAATATTACATGTCACCAAGAACTATTCGGCTCAAAATTAATGGAGCATGAGATTAAACAAAACCGACCAAAAAGTAATATTTTCTAACTTTCAGTTCTTACCTGCCTAAATTAACAAAACCTGTAGGAAATATTGAAATAGCAACTTTATACAATATACTTACCTCTGTTGGAAGGGCCGGATAGTTCGTATCTGGCAACTCAGATTTCCTACACGAATCTCCACCTTCTGTATTCTCTGTTGTATCTGCATTATTAACAGGTTCTTCACAATGCTTTATATACTCTTTTCCTAGCTTTTTTATGAACGGGTTCATCTTCCCTCCTGCATCCGACTTTAACCCATCGGGAGAAGAGCTTCTGGTAACCTTCCTTTCAGATGTACCATGTTCCATTTTTGACTTGAAAGGCTCAATTATAGTTGATCCAAAGCTGGACATGGAAGTATTCTTTTCTGATGATTTATCATCCATGTGAACTAACGCCAGAATCAAAAGATCTAAATTAATTAAAACAAAAAACACAGTAACAAAGCAAACTGGCATAACTTACTCCGAAGAAATTTGATTTACCTGAAAGTGTTTCAACAATTGAAAATGTACTTGAAAATGTGTACGTCTACAATATCCAGAATAAGAATAAATGAGTAATCATATCAAGATGATGATTGACCTAGCCCAATAGATCCATGAATAAGTTGAATAACAAACCTGTGAATCAACGCTAAGAAAGTCCCAAACTTCAATTGATCCAGAAATAGTTGGAATTCGCATGAGCACCTAAAAGATATCAGGACATGAGGAGTCACTATAGCACAAATTTGCATGAGAAAGAGAAAAGTACAAGAAAAAATACTTCACAGGGCAAATCAAAGAAAAGGAAAAGATATACGTGAAAATATACACTAGATCAGCACAAAACAAAACTTCCAAGGGACAAAGAAAAAGTAAAATGTATAATAAATTGCTTCCCTAACAACATAGTACATCAACCAAGGGTAAACAGGATGCCATGAGCTGCATTACATATTCTGATGAAGTCCCAATTATTCCAAATGAACAGAATGCATAATAACCCCATGAGCCTAACAATGAAAAAACACAGTTAATATAACAATTATTCTAAACCTATGCCCTTAAATCCATAAAATGGACACAAATTTGAAACTTGTATTTATTAATTTATTTATAATTTTTTGAATGGGTTTATTAATTTCCAATTAAGGTTTTAGTTTCTTTACTTAGTAAGCTCAACCTATGCCCTAATAGAAAAAACGTTAGCATAAAACAAGATAAAATAATTCACTGTTCATGATAGAAAAACAATGGATCTTCAGTAATGGTTATAGCAAATGAGAGAGAGAGAGAGAGAGAGAGAGAGAGAGAGAGAGTAGTAATTACCTTCAAATATCTGTCGAGCAGTATACACCGTTCTCGAATCACAGGTACATCTAAACCTGTTGACAGAAAGTGTTTGGGAGGCAAATGGAGGCTATATTCAGAATACTCCTTCAGACGTCGATGCAACTCCTCGAAGTGCCGAAATCTGTCACCAATTCTGCTTTTTAGCTAAGGAATATAAATTTGACATATGGGGAACATGTACTTGGATATCACCTTCTTTTGATTGACCAACTGTTATTATCTGAATCAGTGACAGATATTGAATACACAGCAAATAATTTGGAGCTGCTCTTGACAATATTAGCCCCTAGGACCTGTTCAAAGACGGAAAAAATGACAAACTCACCTCTCTTACATTAGAAGATAAAACAAAATATGCAGAAATAAATGATGGTATGGAGTTAACATAGCTTTACCTCACACCTAAGCTTGAAAAATGTATTCCCAAAGAAAGATGGTTCGGGAGATTTAGTAGCAAATTTGTAACTTTCGCGAATAGAATGTGTAGATGAAGAAGCAGCATTGTTACTTTGCACTCTATTCATAATTTCCAAATCATATTCATCACTGGAGTCATCATCTGTTCCACTATGTTTTGGCTTTAGTATATCTTGCCCGTCTCCTGACAAGAAACTAGTCCTCTCAATCTCTTGCCACGTGGGTAGATTCTGAGCACCTTGCACAGACTTTGATCTGCCAGCCTGTGACCTTGGTAAACGATGATGGTTCTCTACCCTGGCTCTCCTTGCTAGTTTCCCGTCCTTACTTTCCAGTGGGTGTCGAATTCGAGAAAGACCTTCATTCCTAATGGTTCTACCATCCCAAACCATTTTTGTTGGAGTATCAAGACCTGTTATAATGCTCTCTTCATTCTCAGAAGAGTACGCATTACTGCTTTCTGACTCATTTTCTTCCTCTTCATCTGAGAACATTGAAGAACATGCTGGCATTGCATTAGTCCTAGGTATAACACCAGTTCCAGAATAAATGACACCTTTATCAGGTAAATTGCCTTTTCCTGTGCCATCAGTCTTTTTGCGGCTCAATGCCATGTTGGAAGGGTCCGCCACTGCAGCTTTCAACCCAGAATACCTCTGCGGTTCTTCACCTCTCCAAGCATCCTTGTTTCTGAAGTCTCTTCCTTTTGTCCACATGTTCTCAAAATTTTCCGGGGCAAGAGCTTCTGTTTTTTTATGGGAGACATAGTCTAACATGTCACTCCACTCCCTTCCAGTATTTGATCGTAGAAGAACTTTTCCATCCCCAATTTGTCGATTTAAAGGTAAGTCAGTCAAGGATCGAGTAGTGCGGGCATCCATATAGAGCAGTGGGTCCTTCGAAAGATAAGACGCATTCAAATTTGCAGCTCCAGCTTTATCCCCCAAGCTTTCAGGTGAGATACTTTTAAGCTGCACAAGCTCAACACCTGAGACTGAGGGATCTGGATCCCGAGAGAAGTGATCGATAGAGATTTTTGGAGGCCCATTTTGTCTAGGTTGGACTGCATCTTCTCCCGAATGAGTTCCTTTGCTTCCCTTCTTTATAGATAAAACTACTTGTTCGATTCTTTCATTGATAAACCTGACATAAGCATGAAGAAAAGATAAACACAAATACCACAAAAACATGGCGGACACTGAGAATGGAAAGAATTTATCACCTCGGATTAGCCATATTTAAGATAGGCCTCATCACTGCACATGCAAGAAGCTCCCGTACAACATAGCGAAAGAATGAGCATTGCAAATCCTCAGTTTTGAAGGTCAGGTATATAAGACCTTCCATCAAATGTTGCAAAACCTGTGAACGCATGAAATTATGTTGTGAATAAATGAAAATATGTTGTGAATACATTTAATACATTTGAACATGGAATCAAACAAAGAACTAACAGCAACTGCTCTAAAAAGGATCATCCAGTTGTCAACTGCATTAATTGCATACTAGCTCAATCTTGGGCCTTTTCATTCTCCTACCTCGAAACTCCGAATTATACATACTTCCACCATTGTAGCAATTTTATAAAAAATAATAAACATACAATCCAAATTTAAAAAAATATATGTATATATATACAAAGCAAGATGAGCTATTGTAGTACAGTAACACTTTTAGCAATGCAAACGAAATTTGTATAAATACCTGATAGTTCAAGGGACAAAGTAACAATTTAGAAAGTCTTAAGGCACCAGAATGAAAATGCCCAGTACATTAAAATAATAGAGGATGAAATCTTCTCAAATGATTGTTTGTTTTCAGTAAGTCCAATACAAAGGAAAAGAACAAATTGATTATGCAGCAGATACAACCTTGTGCTCTGCTTCAGTAGAAAATAAAGCTGGATGCAATCTGTTCTCAGCAGCTAAGGAGAGTTTCAGTTCCATATCACGTTCATAACAAGTTAATGGCTCCAACTTTTCTTTTGTAATCTTTGCCTGGCAATCACGAAAGAGTTCTAGATGCTTACAAGCATGATGAATGATGTCCCTGTATTAGATTAACATATTATTTCAAAAAATATATACATGAGCAATAAAGCATCTCAAAGATAAGGCTGCCTATAATTGCAGAAATATTTACCTAGTCAAGAGATCAATAAGATTAATATTCCTCATGCGACGAGAAACTTCTCCTACAACTCCATTGATAATTTGCACTAGTTCCTCTGGCCCTTCTGTGTCAGGTGTTAACTTAGAATACCATAGATCTGTGACCCATTCAGAGATTAAATGTCTGGCAAACTGATCAATTGCATCCTCAACAACAGGGGAATTCACTTTCCTTCTCCAGTTTGTTCTCTGAACCACAGGTTTCGAATGTTCAAAAGGATCCTTATCCACAGCTATACTCCCAGTGGATGGTCTACTGTTGTATACAGCAGCTTTTCTCCGCATATCGAAATCCATAGACAAATAACGGAAGGTGATAATTAAGGATGTGGCAACAGGCAAGTTCACCCAAACTGAGGAGCTTGTCACTTCATATGAACAGAAAAGACAGAACAAGATACTATTAGGCTAGCAACAGCATAGCAAAGTAGATTATAAGGTCATATGCAAGTAATGGCTCAAATCTACCACAATAACATGCTTTGCTATATGCACACATAAATGATATATAGTTATTAATTCAAGTTCCAGCAATTATTGCTCATTTACCAAACATATTTTATCCAATAATAGCTGCTCAAGCAGAGATGTCAACTAAAATTTATATCATTCTTGATCTCTGTATTCACAATTTGTTACTCCGTATTTACTTCTCATCCAACATATAAATTGATTGAATCAACAATATCTGCCCAACCAGTGATGTCACCAAACTAATTTTCAAAACCCAAACTAGTTTCAACATTTCCATCATCCTTACACTACAGTTTATGGGAATCATGATTTGCGCATAAGTCCATATAATTGATGTTTCAAGATTTTAAAGAGCAAATCTCAAATTTCAACAAACCTTCAGCCGTTGAACTGAAACAATATGATTACTTGAAATTTTTTTATTATTTTGGATCCTATTTCTCATACCAGTGGTTCCAAGTACCGCAATTAACTTTCAGTTTAAGGCATTCCACAACAATATATATTAAGTAGAAAGGGAGCAGCACCCGTCACACCAACCAACCCCTGACCTTCTCATTTATGGACCAAAGCTATGGTTGATCGACTACATGAAGCAATGTCATTAGATCTAGGTGGTGATCCTCCACTGAGACCATTTCCATTGTAGGAATTCAGAGCTTCTAAGTGTAACCCCTCAACGGGAAGATGAGAGATAGACCCATAGGAATATATTTGAGCACACTATTCAGTTCAGATTTTGGGGAAGTTGAGTCTTAGAACTTGAAAGTAACAGCAAAAAGGGATCAGAGAATGTGATTTTCAATGCTTCCTCCCTCATTGAATTTCCTCTAAAAGTCATGTTGCACCAGCGGTATGGAGAAGAGATTTTGACTAAAATTCTAAATTCATCACTAGATATGAGAAAAGTCTTTCAATTATCTGTGCGATGTATTAATTATTATCTTTAGAACACTATTCGCAATGTGAATCCCGTACCCGAATTTCTACCAGAGGCCACCATTTCGGCATAGGAGCCGACCTAACATCAGCAGCTTCGTAATCACTTTTTTATAAAGACTGCAACAGTATGTGTTTTTTGTTGAATATAAGGGACTGAGAATCAGAAATCAGGTTCTGCATGGGCAAACTGATACTTGATGATCGGTTAATCTATTGTCAGCAAACTGATACTTGATGATCGGTTAATCTATTGTTATTGGTATCATTTTGATACCAAGGCTCATTCTGAAGTTGATGCCCACCCCTCATCCACAGCATGACCCATTACATTGTTACCAATTCTTCACTCCCCTTCCTCTTGATGTGTGGTTGTCGTTTAATATGAGGGACTGAGAACCGGGAATCAGGTTCTGAATAATCCAACCCGATACAAGATGATCCGTTCATCTATGTGTTGCTATTGGTACCAAAACGATACCAAGGCTCATTCTCAAGTTGATGCCCACCCCTTATCCAGAGTATGGCCCATTCCTATTTTTAGTCCCCATGCATAAGCAAAACAAGCAAACACTATAGGCTGGTCGACATATCTTGAGTGTTCTCCTAACTTATAACTAATAAAACCCTCCTTATCGGTTATAGCTGTCATCAACTAAGGTAATATTTACCATCATTCATCAAATGAAACAGGGATTGCACAATTGTTGTACATTATAAGACAGGACAAGACATCATTAAACGATTAAAAGTATAGCTAGTAATATCAATACAGAATCAGTTTTCAGGCACATGTTGCAGCTGACGACACACCAAGTCTACAGATACAACGGAAAAAAATTCAGGCACAGAAGAAACTACCGTAAGGAATCTCCATGCAACAATCCAGAACATTAAACAGACCTTGTCCCAGTATCAATAATAATGAGCAAAGTTCACCGAGTTGTTTCCCTACCAAGATAAAAGCAATTTGAAAGAAGCATGAATTGTGGCTTGCAGTTAAGCCACAAGCACTTTGAATAATATCCAAGAGATCAAAAGCAACCAAACATTGTATGCCCTAATAAATTAGACAGACAGACAGACAGCAAAAGCACAAAATATACGAGAAAAGAAACCAATTGATACTAAATTTGGGATTAACGCTGGCAAACTTACAGGACATGAGATATGACAGTCCTACGACACATATCGCCAGGACAACAATCCGCTTCTTGGCTTCATCCGCCAAGTCTCGGACCGTCATCGCTTGCCTACCGGAGCTCATCTGTTCTGCACACGGCCCCAAAATCAATCACACATCACTCAAAATCAGGCCAATTCGACCATTTCCAAACTCAGATCGGCACACATTTCTAAATCTAACCACCATAGCCCGAAGAAGAAACGTCAAAAATCGATAAGCAGTCCGAGTTACTGAACCTCCCCTTCACCTAAAGAAGAAGTCGTCAAATTGGATAGCTACTCGCAAATTAAACTGCAGACCTACGAAATTAGACCAAAAAATATTAAGATTGGAGAGAATGGGATGAGCCAAATCAGTCGCCACCACCTTCAACGGGCGGACCGTTAGGTTTCGTCTTTACACTATTTCTCTCTCTCTCCTCGCGAAGTTCGGCTAAAGCTAGAACATTCAACTTTTCAATTTCACGTAGGCATCTGTCTCTATATAACTTTTAGTTACCCAAGTCTAATAATGCTCGTCTATCTTTTTATTTCAGTTTTGCCGAAAAGTTTGTCAATTTTTTTAACTTTTGATTTATATCACATTAGTCTTAAAATATTATCTTTATTGAATCTCATATGTTACTCTATTACCTAATTTTCTCATCATTTTATCACTTTTTTTATTAAATTATAAAATTACTCTCATTCATGCAATAATGTTATATATGTCTACGAAGAGGGAGTTGGAGATCAATGAGTTAGTACAAGAAGTTTTCATAAGTTAAGAGCTTTTAAGTTCCGGAAGGTCTAAAAGTATCTGAAATTATCTTCTAAATATACTATCAAGTCACACGTCCAAGGCCTCCACGAAAAAGGATTTAACTGTAAATATTTTCGAAGTTTGAGATTCTAGTACAACTTGAGTGGTGATTAGTAAAACAGCTATAACTGTGGCTACAAAAATGATCTCGAGGTAAATTAAGATGCATTGCAAAGCTTATTCAAAGATCTACAACTTCATAGCTGACGTCAAGATGGAAATTCAACAAGAAGATCGTTCAAAACGCGCTTTATTCAAAGCAGTACAAGATCTTACGGGAATCTTGGACTTTCTTTAATTCAATCCCTAGGTTATTGTTATATCTTTTATAAGATCCGATTTTTCTAGTCTTTGTATTTAAGATATTAATATTTATTATTTCCTTAGATAGATTTTAGCCCTATAATTAGTATAAATTGTTTTAGGGTTGATTGTTTTTTTTGGAGCGTATTTTAAGGGAGAAAACCTAAGGTTGGTTTCTCTCCTACGCCATTGAACAATTTTGATTGCAATACAATTTTTTTTTTTCAAGTACTCAAGTCTAGATCTTACTTGAACATGATTTGGTGCCAGGTGGCATGAGCGCTATCGGAGATGCAATCGCGTCTAAGCTATGGAGGAATAGAAGAATGTATGTTTAGGGTCGTATGTAATGAAACACGACTTCGGTTTTATGTTCAAGCATGAAGACAATTTCAACTATATAATGCAACACTACTTTTGGTTTTATGTGATGCAACACGACTTATTTTTTAATGTTCAAAGCCAAGAAATCAACTGTTGAGTTGAAGACTGAAGGGGGAAATTGGGGGGAAGAGTTGTGCTTTGGACGAAAAAGAAGGAAAACACGACGAAGCGTGGGAAGAGAGACCTAAGGTGCGCCCGCGCAATGCTAGGGCTGCCCACGCCTACATGACAGAAACTCAGTCAGCGAAGTAACGGCCTGGGAGGCCCAAGGTGCGCCCGTGCAATATCGGGGTTGCCCGCACCTACACGATAGAAACTCAGTCGGCGAAGCGTGGCCTGGGAGGCCCAAGTTGCGCTCGTGCAATGCTGGGGTTGCCCGCGCTTTCACGACAGAAACTAAGGTGGGTGCCCTCGCAATGCCGAGGTTGCCCGCACTTTGGGACTCAGCCTAGAACTCGATTGAAATCTAGGCCGAGTTTTGGTCTAGTGATCACCTTGTTTGATAGCAAACCAAGTCTTTATGAACTGACATCCATACTCATGCACCGATACAAAATGAGCAACTACCATACTCAAGGATCAATCCATAAACACTAAACCGAACATTTGACATATCAAGCGGACATTACACATGTATGTCTTTCAAAAGGAAATTCAAACAAACAATAGAGATGAAATAAAGGATTCGGAAGTCCTCAGTTAGTACTTGTTGTCCACCTCGGGTTGTGTTAACTCGGCGCCATCACCTCGGGTTTCCCCACATCTCATAGATAGCATCACTCAACTCACCATCTATTCCACGTTGGATATAATCTGGGTTCTCCTACATTTAAGTGAGAGTGTTTGACTCGGCCTAGGTCTTTACGCAAGAACAAAGATAATTAACCCTAATACAAGCTAGTATAGCAAGTAAGTCGGGGTCGTACCGAAGAGAACTTGCGGCGTCTAGTATCAATATCGTTTACCAACTAAAGATAGGGGAAATCAAGAGAGATCTAAACTAAACTAAACTAGGAAACAAATCAAACAAACAAACAAATCAATCAAATAATATAGAAACAAGTTCATCCAAAAGATCCACTCAGAAATAATCATTTGATCATAGATTCATCCATTGATTCCTTTTATTCCTTTAGTTAATTTCAATCCTAATCATTAGCAATCGCAAGTCCACGATCAAAGCAATTCATTAACACTAAGCAAGGACGCTTAACCTAGAATTAGCATAGAAAACAAGGATATGCAGGATACATGCTAAAACAATCAAGTTACGAGTCAATTGCAGAAACAAATCATCAATTCTCTTCTTAAATAATAGTTGTGTGGAGAACAAGTCTAGGTTTTATGTTGTTTTCACAGAACAGGTTTATCCACGGTTCAAACCCAGATCCAACAATAGAAAATCAATCAATTCAACAAGTTAGCTACTCATGCAGAATCAATCAACATTCATATACTGAAGCACAAGAGAATTAATATTAACCAAATGATAGAAATCAATTACCAAAACCTCACGAATTCATACATCAGAGCTTCACCTTCGAACAAACCCCAAAGGGTTAGCTCTCCATATAAGAGAAATCTAAGCTAAACTAAAACCTAAAAAGAAAAGAATTATTGAATGAACGAGCTATTAAAATATGAGTTATGAGAAAAACTCCAACCTAAAACCTAATAAATAGCCTCGGAAAAACAAATATCCGAAAAGAGTGAAAGATAAGAAAAAGATAGAACGAAGCCAAAATCGCGGATTTTCTCGGCAGACTCTACCCGCGGTCGCGGGTCTGTAGTCAACTCTAGCGAAAAATCACGCGCACTTCGCTAATCACCCTCTACCGTGCACGCCTTATGAGATCCGCACGCGCGGTTTTCTCCGGTGTAAAGTAGACTTCGCTGGGATGTTATCGCGTCCATGCCACCGCGCTCGCGGTTCTTGTACAGAATCGGCTTCTTCTTCATTGGAATGTCATGAAAACTCCCGAATCTTGAATCCTTATGTCTTCGGTCTTCATATAACAATTAAGCGCAAAACACTAACCTAGAACACTCAATTTAACCCTAAAATACAAGAGTTAACATATCTTAAGTATATCAAATTCCCCCATACTTAGATCTTGCTTGTCCTCGAGTAAGCTCAAACTAAATATGAAAAATCAACACAACAAAGATCTCAAGAAATATAAGGGAAGACAAAAACACGCAACTCTCAACCCGAACCCAAAATAGAGCAATAGTGAGCATAAAGAATAGAACTCAAAGCACATACCTCACAACATGATAAAGCACACAAGCTCTAAAAAGTGTAGAGCAACCTAGGTGATCTACCCAAATCTATAGTGTAAACCTCAAAGTCCCCAAACAAGAATCATCCTAAATCACTCAAATTAATCCTCTCAATTCTGCTTAGGTATCCTTTTGGGTTTTCACCTAACCGCTCTTTTCATTTTCAATAGGTGTACTCACAAAACTCACAATCACTCATAAACCTCATATTACCTTAGCCTAATGCTGGTCCGAGTTACCTGCTTATTACCTGAGCCACCCTTTCGTGTTTTTGACTCATCCCAAGATTTATATGCCTTTTTCAAAATTTTATGCCTTTTTCTTTTATTGTTATTATGAAAAAAAGTATGTTGCAAGTGCTCCATGAAAAGAAGAAAATTAAAAAGATGGAAGCAAATCGAAGCAAAAAGAACTAACTACACTAACTAGAATAAGCGTAGCGAGTACTCCCTCTCCCATACTTAAATCCTTCATTCTCCTCAATGAAGCTAAGAGCAAGGAAATAAGCAACGAAGAAGCTATATCAGAAGACCCACATACGAAGAAGAGGGGTGGAATGGAAGAACACTTCAAAGGTGGAGAAAGAATGGACAAAAAGCTTCGAAATTACAGTTCTGCAGGCAAACCGCGCGCGTAGTGTAGGTGGGTGCGACCACGGATCCATGGCTGAGAGTAACTTGCAAATTCTGGGCATCAACCGCGTGCGCGGCAAAGCTAGGGCGCGCACGGCCATGTGTGACAGTGAACGCGAACTTCTCCACGAACGCGAACACGTGGACTTTTGCTCTCGGAGCTCGTCTCTACTCTTGGAACTTGTGAGCTCTCGAACTCGAGCCTCAATACTCATAACCAATGTAATACCTAAAATTTGAAGGAACAAATCTGTTGGATCGTGTACGTTATTAGTCAAGCAGGGACGTCCTCAAGAGGAGTCCCTAGATAGCGGAAATTAAAACAAACTTAAACAGGTAAACAGATAAGATAAGGGACTTTGGGATTTATAGAGGAACCCCACTAAGACCAACTAGTCTTATGGGTAAACCTCTACCTCCGAGGAGGATTTTCGAATAGCCGTCCTTATCTTATTAGAGTGAGTCCTTATAGAGTACAGGCGAGTAGTTACAATTCTCTGAGTGTAAGTATGCGTCCTTAGCCTCACTAGTAACTCTCCTTTTAGCCTAACACCGTAACCTAACTCTCTTTCCTATAAGGCTGCTAAACACTCACGTCTCTCACAGTAGCTTCGTGAGAGACAAACTTTCATTATAACTTTTGTGATTTGTTTTGGGAATTGTTGTGGTTGGACTTCTTCTTCCCTCGATTCAAGCTCACTTGATCTTCTTGATCTTCTTTCTTGAACTTGAATGCTTCGGGAGTGAGCTCGGGAGAAATCTTCTAAGTCCACCCAACTATCAATAACCCTTGAGGGGTATTTATAGTGTTAGTGGCTTTTGTACTGCAGCGTCCTCAGAGATCACTACAGGATCTGTCATTTCCCTTCAACTGTGCGATTTGCATCTTGAGGAAGTCAACTCTTTCACCGCTTGGGAAGCCTCCGAGTGATCAGGGGACCATCTTCTAGAAAGCGACTTCTTTGGAAGTATGCGCACGTGCCGAGACATAGGAAGCTTCCTTCTGAGGACTACGGCCGATTATGATGTAATCATGTTGGGGTGGCCTTGATTTGAATTTGAACTTCTGCACAACTTTGGCGCACGTCCCTTCTCGATGAGGACGCCGTCCTAAGCTCGTAGGGACTCCATTCTTGTTCAGCTTTGGATATTCTGATGTAGTGCGTCCCTATTGCTTAGGGACTCTTTGTTCACTTGTTGTCCTTTTCACTCATGGGCATCTTTGGGACTTTCCTGAGATAAGCACTTGGACAAACATTAAATACAATTGAGTTTGTCATTATCAAAACTAGGGACTTTCATTATTGGTCAGATATTAGAGACTGATGTCCTTAATATCGTCCCAATAAAAGCGCCCCCATACTTGAAGATGACCATGAGCGGACACAACTCCGAAGAGGATGGAGATGGTATCAATGGGCGAAAGTTAATGAGTTGTGGGGAGATCGAAATTCTTCCTATTTCCATATAAAGGCTAATGGGCGAAGGAAGAAGAATGCCATAACGAGATTGGTTGATGAGAATAGAATGGAGTGGAGGAGTAAAGATAACATGATGTGGGTGGCGGTGGAATACTTCTCAGAGTTGTTTAGTTCTAGTCAAAACACAACCTTAAAGTCGGCTCCTCAAGGACTCTCACCTATATTGTCGGATACGGATAACCTAATGCTCTCGCGTCCATTCACTGGTGAAGAGGTTTGAAATGCTATTTTCTCTATGCACCTTACGAAGTCGCCAGACCCGGATGGTATGCCAGCGTTGCTTTTCCAACAACATTGACATATTGTCGGGGCCGAGGTCATTGATTTTGTCCTTTCTATTCTTATAAACGGACACATTCCTGAAGGACTCAATCATACTTTCATTTCTCTTATTCCATAGATTTCTAACCCTTTTCATATAAAGGATTTGTGTCCCATAAGTCTTTGTAATGTGTTCTAGAAGGTGGTCTTTAAGGTTCTGGTGAACAGGCTAAAGGGCGTCCTTGATAAGGTCATCTCGGAAAGTCTGAGTGCGTTTGTGCCTGGTCGGCTGATTACGGATAACGTTCTTGCTGCATTTGAGCTCTTTCATTATATGAAGAACAAGAGGAAGTGAAAGAAAGGGTTTATGGCGTTGAAATTGGATATGGCAAAGGCGTATGACCGGGTAGAGTGGAGATCCTTGGAAAACAGTATGAGAATGCTCGGTTTTAATGAGGGTTGGATTAGGCTGCCGATGAACTGCGTCTCAAGTGTTTCGTTTTCATTCCTGATGAAGGGTAGCCCATCAAGGACCTTCAAGCCGACAAGGGGGCTTCGACAAGGAGACCCCTTGTCACCTTACTTGTTCTTGTTGGTGGTGGACAGATTTTCGGCCTAGAGAAAGTGAGAAGGTTGGCCGTTTGAAGGGAGTTTGCATTGCCAGAACAGCCTCGGTGGTTTCCCATTCATTTTTTGCGAATGACAACATCCTATTTTCTCAAGATAACTGCCAATAAGCGACTAAAGTTGTTGATATCCTCCATGTGTATGGAGCTGCATCAGGACAACATGTGAACTTGAGTAAAGCGGAGTTGTCGTTTAGTAAAAATGTGGGAGAGGAGTGTAGGGAGGTAGTATCGAATGTTCTTCAAATCAGGAGGTGGAAAAGCATGCGCGCTACCATGGTTTGCCCACCATGATTGGAAGATCGAAGAAGGTAATTTTTGGGCAGGTTAAGTAGCGAGTCTGGAAGAAACTGAAAGGATGAAAATCAGCCTCGTTATCTAGAGCAGGGAAGGAAATTCTCTTAAAGTCGGTGGCTCAATCCATCCCGATGTATACAATGTCATGCTTTGAGCTCCCGGTTAGTTTGTATGAGGAAATTGAGAGGCTAATGTGCAATTTCTTATGGAGTGATTCTTCGAAGGAAAGGAAGTTGAATTGGCTAAAATTGGAAGAAGCTTTGTCTCCCTAAGAGTCAGGGTGTCTTGGTTTTCGTGATTTACAACAGTTTAACCTTACTTTGCTTGCAAGGAAAGGGTGGAGGTTGATACAAAATCTGGATTCCTTGGTGGCCATGCTATACAAAGCCCGATATGTCCCACATGTTGATTTCTTAGATGCGAAGGTAGGGCATAATCCTAGCTTTTGTTGGCGGAGTATTATGAAGGTTAGGATGTGTTGTCAAGTGGCTGCTATTGGCTGATTGGAAATGGTAGCAGTGTGAAGGTGTGGTCAAATCGGTGGCTTCCTAGACCATCTCTGTTTAAACCGATTTGCAGACATCCGAGTAGTGATGAGGAGCTTAAGGTCATCGAGTTGATTGATTGGGAGCAGAAGTGTTGGAAGGAGGATGTTGTTTCTCTGCTCTTTATTCCGTGGGATGCTGAATTGGTTAAGGAAATTCATCTTGTGGATCCAGGTATACCCGATCGCATTGTGTGGTCCTACTCTTCGGATGGAGTTTTCACAATTCAATCGGCTTATAGATTGCTTGACGCTCAAAAGAGATCAATGTCGGGGCATGGCGAGGGCTTTGTTGGGAGTACACGACAGGATGTGTGGAAAAAAATCTGGAGTGTGAGAACTCCGCCAAGGGTCCGCGAGTTCCTTTGGAGGGCTTGTAAATCTGTTCTACCTTCTAAGATGAACCTTCTTCGCAGGAAGGTTATGCAAGATCCACTTTGTGATACTTGTGGTCATACTGAGGATGTTATGCATGTGGTGTTTGGGTGTAGGATTCTAGGGGAGGTGTGGGAGCTCTTCCCATCCTGCTTCCAGTCGGGTGAGAACTCTTCCACCTTTCTGGATTGAGATGAGCTTGTAATGGTTTTATCTGAGGAAGAGAGAGATCTATGGGCATTTTTGTGCTAGATTTTGTGGCGAAATAGTAACAAAAGGATTTTTGGAGGAGAGGTATTGAATGCAGCAGAAGTTATGGAAGAAGGGCTACATCTGCATGAGGAGTACTTGCGTGTGCATGGTGGAAGAGATGGAACTATAATAGAGAAGCCCAGAATTCAGCAGCAGTGGTGTCGACCTAGGAAAGACTGGAGCGAAATTAATGTCAATGCATCGGTAAAAGGGAAAGATTGTGGGATTGGAATTATTGGAAGGGGTTGTGATGGCGAAGTTCTCTTTGCTGGTGCGAGGCGGATTTAGTCGGGAACCGAAGTGGTAGTCGCTGAAGCGGAGGCAGCTCGTTGGGGATTGAGTGTGGGTCTCTCTTTAGGAGTGCAATGTGTGGAGCTTGAAACCGACTCTCTTTAGTTGGTGTAGTTAAGTAACAAAAGGGAGCTGACCTTGACAACGTTAGGCAGTGTGTTGGCTCTTGCTCTTGAAACAGGAAGCTTCTTCTCAGAGTGTGAATGGAAGTTCTGCAGGACGTCTGCAAATATGGCATCTCATTGGATAAGTTGTTGGAAACCCCCTAGTACTTTTCTTGTTTTTAAAGATTGTTATTTCCCTCTTGAGTTGTATGATGTACTTGCTGATGACTTGAAGATTAATTAATGATTGTGGTTTTGTGATAAAAAAAACCTAGCCTTATATATTCTTTTTTAGAAAAATGATTTAAAATAATCTCAAATATCAACTTTCAACAAAAAATAATCTCAAGATTTAAAATCATCACCAACGATACAAACTATCACAAAATTAATCAAAAACGATTCGGAAACATTTTTCGACGAGTTTTCTGGTGGAGTCGATATTGCGGGAATAAAAATTAAGACATAACAACTTGATATTTTACACTCGGTTTAAATATTTTCGATTGTCATATCAGCGATTCCACCGAAAAAGGCTTTCAAATCATTTTTGGTTAATTTTGTGATAGTTCGTATAGTTTGTGATTATTTTCAAACTTGAGATTATTTTTTAGAAAATTAGACGAAAATAATCCCAAGTATCGACTTTTGAACAAAAATAATCCCAAGTTTAGAAATCACCGTTAGTGATCCGAACTATTACAATATTAACCGAAAACGATTTTCCGATAACTTCTCCGTTAAAATTGATGATGTGGCAAACGGAAATATGAGATGGCAAATTAACACATTAAACTTTTATTTATTTTGTGACATGTCACTCAAACAAAAAGATTGAAATGCCACATCGACTTCTTCTGCTCAATTACTAAATCCTTCTCCTCCGTCATCTCCTTCTCCACAATCATCGCCGCCCACCTCTGCACCACCTGCGACCGGCACATCCACTCGGCCAACACCCTCGCTCGCCGCCACACACGCGTCCCCCTCGCCCCTTTCTTCGACCTCAACGACTTAGCCCCCAGCGCCGCCCTCGAGAAGCCGCCTGCCGCTTAGCCCTCGGCCGCCGCCGCCATCAACAAGCTCTTCGGCGAGGAGGACTACTACTCGAGGATCTCGAGGCGGAAGAGGCCGAGGTCGCATCGTGGCTCCTCCCCAACCCTAACGCCGAGCCGCCGAACGGCCAGATCTGAGCGAGGCGGCGGATCTGGCGCCGGAGCAGAATTCGATGGAGTACCTGTTTGCGGAGAACGACATCGATACTTGGCATGATTCCGACCTTTTGCCGGCCCTCCAAACGGCCTTCCGATCTCCCCTCTGATCCCTTCCTCCCCTTCCTCCACCGCCTCCGCCACCGTCCCTTCTCCGACCTCAAATGGACCAAAACCGACAACTACCACGTCTTCGCTCCGGACTCCACCACCTCCGCACCTCGCCGGAAAATCTAAAACTTCGCCGCCTCCTCCTCGTCGGTAGAGAGATCCGATGCCGCTCCGCCGGATCCGGATCGGGAAGAGGAGGAATAGATCGTGCAGAGTCCGATTGAGCATCTCCTCCACCGAGAGCGGCCTCTTCAGCGACGAGCGGCTTCTCGTCCGACTCCTCAACTGAATTCAGCCCGCACCTCGAGACGATCCGCGAGGGATCTGCGATTAGGTCGAAGAGGCCGAAAAAAGGAGTTATAGGTGGAAGGTCAAGATCGGGGGGAGGTAGTGGCCGATTGAGGACGAGGAGTTCGTATCGGCGAGGCTCTCGGCAATGTTCCGGCGAATGGTGCCGTGTACGGCGGCGGGCGGAATTCTGGAGGGGAAGGTGAGGGAGAGTATGGCGGTGGTGAAGAGAAGGATTTAGTAATTGAGCAGAAGAAGTCGATGTGGCATTTCAATTTGAGTGACATGTCACAAAATAAATGAAAGTTAATGTTTTAATTTGCCATCTCATATTTTCCGTTTGCCACATCATCAATTTTAACGGAGAAGTTATCGGAAAATCGTTTTCGGTTAATATTGTAATAGTTCGGATCGCTAGCGGTGATTTCTAAACTTGGGATTATTTTTGTTCTATAGTCGATACTTTGGATTATTTTCGTCCAATTTTCCTTATTTTTTTGTTAAAACTTAATACTTTATTTTAAGTCGTTTTTCCTTCTTTTTTTTGTTCATTTAGTAACCCAACCCATTTTGTACATGGGCTTCCCATACCTAGCCAGCCTACTAGGAGACCACAATATATATGAAAGTTGAGGATGACAACCTCACATCCATAAACACTGCGAAGGACATTGCACACTATTTTTTGGAAATTGACATGCCAATTCAAACATCTAGGTCCCTGTGCAATGGCTTGAATCAGTTTTTATTGCCTTTATTGCTATGCAAGGCAATGGTGTGGCTGTTGAAATAGAAAAATCGGATCACAACCACGTATCAAAGGTTTGCATAACCACCCAGGCTCTCATCGAAATGGGTGATTCCCAACTCTGACCTTTTCAAATAAATAAAAGTATGTCTATTAAGGAAATAAAGTATGACCCATGAAATATAGTTTATCCATTCTCAAGACTCAGAATTCAAAATCTCTGAATCTCTCTGAGTTGTACATAGTGTTGATTATTATAGCAACGATATAAAAATGTAAATTCCCCGACTTTTACATGTATGTTAGATGAAGGGGTACTGAACCAATCACTTGTCGAAGTGAGCTGCAACGTATGGACATGAATTTAATTTGAACAAGGACACAAAGTGCAAGCTCACATTGTAAGAGCAAACATTTCTTAATGGCAATCCGGTAAACACTGCAGAGACTAATATGGCATTGGAGAGAAGTATGAGACATAAACCTGTGCCTAAACCTTGTACAGGGGCAAAGAGTTTGGGATGCAGCAAAGAACAAATTAATGCCATCAGATGAATGATTCGCAGGCAATGAATCCAGACCTTTCCAGGCGATGGAAAGCAAGAAAAAATCGAAATAATTTTCCCATTTGCTTCTTCAATCATTAATTGCCCCGGACTACTAAAGCAGAAGTGGTTGCAACACAACTGAGAGGTGGACTTAAAGGTCTCTCAGCCATTTCAGAGCACCATTTGCTACAGACCTGCAAGTTGCATGGTTTCTTCTTTTTTAAAGAAGCTATAGATATGACTAAAGCTGGTATAAGAAAGACAAATAATCTACACTCTTATTTTACCAGCCTGCCAATGATATAACTTATAGAGTGATGTTGTATCAATAACATCAGTATAACTACTAGTATAACAGAACTTATATAAGATGGAACATTGGGGTGGGTGAAGATGGAAAATTTACCCGGCTAAATCTTTCAGTTTCTTCCATATATCATTCTGATCAGCAGACTCCTCATTTTTGTATGTATCTTTATTTGTGTCTGTCTCTGTGTTCATTTGAATCTCAGCGTTTTCAACTAAAAATAAATACAAACGTGAAAATCCTCAATCAGAAAAACGATATAATAGGAATCAATTTAGCCATTACCATACAGAAATATCTTTGCACGTTGATATTTCGTAGATATGGGGTGGGGGAGAAAAATTATTAGCATGCATAAAGTAGAAGCTCTGACTTCCTTTGGTAATGCATCAGGATGTACTTAATTATGAGATGCCAAGTTAGTGTTGATAGACCTGATGTTTACATTACACTTACTTGCTGGCCGAGGTTGAGCGCGAGTGCGCTTACGATTGCTTGAGCTGGTACTCATATGAGCAAGTTCTTCAAGCAACTCTAACTCCTTACCACTGCAATCAAAATGTGTTGTTGAGAAACGTCACAAAGCACCAGTTGAGCTTAGATGAAGTCACAAATATCTTTCTCCCAAAATGGATGGAAACACTAAGGAGCTATATAACTCGAATGGCAAGATAAGGCTGACTGCAGTAAGTTTGGTAGAGGCTGAAAAACGTTATTTATAAGATTTGAAATTTCTTGACAGTATAATAATTAATCCAGCATACGCAAAGATACCATGGGGGAAGCATATCCTATTTTTGATGATCAGAGAGTTATCTGAAGTACTGAAGTAGGTGCTTTAGTTTAGTACTAATTCTCGATGATTAGAATGCCAAAGCAATTGATCCTACTGATGGAGCCTAGCTAATGCAAAGGAAGAAACAACAGCATATGATTAAAAATTAGAACTTTATAATATCCCCAAAAATACAGCCAAGGAACAAAGCGGCAAGTCATATGTCCAGCTCAGATATTCCTTTAGGATTTCTTATATCTGGCATTCAATTTATGAAGATATAGACATTTGGCTTCACTAGAACTACCATGCTTGAGTTCTGATCAAGTTGAAGGCAAGACTTGATAAATCTATTTTGAGTTGAAAATCTTCTTCATTGATCTAGCATGACAAAACCTGTCACTATGCCATAATATTTGGAAGAAATTCGTATCTTAGAACATGACTCAAGGTTGTCTTTTGCAAGCTTGCAAATGCCTATCCTACCACATTGAAAACTATGTGAGCAAAGCAGCCAGCATTAACTCCCCACAGATAATTGAATTGCATGAGACTAGAGTTTACAAGAGTTGATAACATAGAGAACACAGGGAAAAGGGCAAAATTATTGCTTCCTACCTAATACGTTTTGGTATAGAGACCTTGACAGTAAATAAATGATCCCCGCGTATAGAGGGCCTGTTCAGCTTAGGTGCACCTCTCTTTGCTAGAACAAGTACATCTCCAGGCTGAGTTCCTGGAGGAATCTGCAAATCAGCACTCCCTTCAACAGTCTTAACCTGTCAAATTTCATAGCACAAGTCCATCAAGAGTTCACTAATGCACCACAAAACATGTTCAAGCTTAGTAATAGGGGATGCTCCCAATTTTCAATCCCTTTCCCCTTAATATCACAGAAGAAACACAGCTCTTCCATATTGCAACCGCATGGAAGAATCAATTCTGGATTATTAAAACAGGAACCAATTCACTGGAAAGTGGTCAGGATAAGACCTGTATTAATGGTAATGCTATTAGAATAATAATACAAATGGAACACAAGATGAACAATGATTGTAATCCTCATGTTTCTAGGAATTTTACATTTTAGTGCTAATAATTGTCAAATCACAGTAGCACGATATTCGGCACATTTGTTTTCATACAAAAATTCTATGCATACTGAATGTGAATAAATGTTGCACAGCAACGATAACATTTTCCTATTGGTGGAGTCGAACGAACTCATGAAAGGAAGAAGGCTAATCACCAATGCACAGAAATGATGGAGATTATAGTTTACAAGTTCATACAAAACATGCAAAAGCTGGCTCACGATGTTTGGTAATAACTTGGCTTTCAAGTCATATTAAATTCATTTATAGCTATGAGGATCATAACACATTCTACTTTTTAGTAAACAGACCACTTAGGAGGTTAGCATATTTAAAACCCTAACAGGACGTATGCAGTGAGTTACAAGTTTAAGCTGTAACGATGGAGAGATCACAATCATAAATCAATAAGTCATTATGAACAATCTTACACTAACAAGACATTTGTAAATCATTTCTAAGTCTAGATGATGCCTTCCAGATGTAATAATCACCATCAAATTGATACGTTACCTTCACACTAGCTCCCAAAATGGCATCTAGGTAGCTGATAGTAACTGTTGAAAGGAGATTTATGCCATCTCGTTGAATCTCTGGAATCTCTTGAACATCAAGGTACACAAAAAGGTCTCCAGGAGGGTCACTGATCAAAGCATTTTATGAGCACATAGCATATAAAATAAATACTAAAGAGGAAAATGGCATCATACATTCTGCATCTAATTAATTTGAGCTATGAAATAAAATGAAAAATTACTCATCTTACTAGAAGGAAACACCCAACAGCACAAACCAAATGGCTGAAAAGGAGTCATGATTATCTCAGCTAGGCAGAAAGTATTTCCTGAACTAAAGGGACTAATATTCTAGGATAAGCGCTTTATAATATAATCCAGATCAGATGTCTCAAATAAGTGATAACTTATGACTACTTTATAGCATCAAATGTATTTTGCTGGAAAAACTTTGCACACTAAAAATCCTTTAAGGGAGTATCCTTTGTAGCAATAAAATAAGAATTCATCATTTACATGCTTAGTAATGTTCTCTTATAGTTACTGAATAACCATAATCTTTGTGTCAACAAGTAGTGTGCACTAAAAAAGCTTATTATCTTTCATTATGAACTCTGACGCACCTTTTCAAAGCCAAATTATGAAGCACTACAGTGCATATTCCATTTCCTTACAAACATGGCATTAACATCAATAGGCAGGAATCACTACAGAGAAGTCATTTAGTACCCTTTTGGTCCAGCATCACCCTCGCCAGCAACCCGGAGAATGCTACCTTTGCTGACCCCTGGTGGTACTTTGACTTTGATATCTTTCTTAATACGAAGACGTCCCTCCCCAGAACAATTTCGACAGTATTCAGATATAATTTCACCATTACCACCACAGGTTGGACATACAGATACCTAGCAGGTCAATGCAAACACGATATAATTTCAGAAGAACAGGAAACTACAGACAAACATCTTTTATATTCTAATAATTAAAATCACTTGAAAGATGTGATATATTTATCGTGAAAATAGAAGTAATGAGATGATGTTTGGTCATAATGTTCTACTAATAAATTAGAGGTAAAACAGTTAAAAAGAAAAAAGAGCTCTATGGATGATCTGTGTTTCTCACTATTCATTTACTGGTTTCCCTTAGTCCTAGAAATAAAAGTCTTTACCATTAAAGTTTTGGGTCAACAGAAGTACATATGATTTTGAAAATCTAGTGGGAGCTTGGATGGTCCAATTTAATGAATGACTGGCATGTAACCCTTTCTAATACAGCTAAGCCTTAACTAGAAACACCGCTACTCTCTCTCTATTATGGATGACTTTCATCCATATGTAATTGAGGATTGAGAAAAATCTTATCATGCTGATAATCAACTTTAAATTTGAAGCTTATCTAACCTAGAGCAGTAACACGGTTTTAATTAGGTAGCTCACAAAAATTAAATTTTGTACTGAATTAGGTCCACTCACAATTCCCCCACTTCAGATAAGGCAGCACTTTAAAAAGCACCAATATCAAGCAAATTTCAGTACAGAACGCTAACTTTATCTCTTTGCTATGATTAACTGATGATTGGTTGAGCTGTTAAACCTTGTTACAATATCAAGTTTAATGCGTTATTGTTTTGAAATATGCTTATAACAAGATGAACATCGACAGAACAAAATTTAAATGCACAGAGAGATATCCTTGCAGAAAAAATCTATGGAAAAGAACAACATTGATATAATTTTCACTAAAAATACGTAAAGGTCTGCTGGACAACAAATTGTTTTTTAGCTCAATCAGAAAAATAAGCTGCAAAGAAACTCCACACAGATTTTCTGTACTTAGCCTTACCTGTGAGAATAAACCAAAAGGTGTCTGCTCTGTTCGCATCACTTGACCTCTACCACCACAGGTTGAGCATATTCTCATCTTAGAGCCAACCTTTGCCCCACTACCAGCACAAACTTCACATGTTTCTAGGTGTGAAAGCCCAAACTCTTTTTCAACCCCAAATATAGCCTCAGAAAATTGCAGACTAATGTCATAACTGAAATTCAAGAAATTTCACAAGCACAGCGAAAATTGACCATTATAAGTATTCATAAAATGCAAAAAATATATTATCTGATCGGCAGATTCAAAGAAGAAATGCTACAACAGACAAACTTTGGAATGTAACAAAGAGAACAGATCATGAGTTAAGGAACAGTAAACCCACCGTATATCTTCACCCTTTGTTACAGTTGTGCGACGGCGGGATCGGAAACCCGTCTGGTCCATGCCAGAGAAGCCTCCCATACTTGCTCCAAAGAATGTCTCAAATAGATCAAATGGATTGGTCTGTGAAATGACAACAGTCACATTGATAGGAAAGGATCACCAAAGCATATCTTAGAATTATGAAACCAAAATAAGCATGTTTATACAGTATAAGCGCCTGCTGATCCCCCTACTGTGCTCTTAACTCCTGCCTCCCCATATTGGTCATACAACGTCCTCTTTTTCTCATCTGATAACACCTGAAGAGACAGGCAATGTTATCTTTCTGTAAGCTACAAACACTAGTACATGAAAGAGATACCCAAACATAAGAAAAACATAAAATGCATATTACATTGCTTTTCATGCATTTCATGGTCTTTATAAATATTAAAGCCTTTAATAATAAATCAAGAAAAACAAAGCATTTAATAATAAATCAAGAAAAATAAAGCCTTAACTAGGTTTCAACATTCCAAATTATATAATGTTTCTGGTTTTGTTGAGTTTGATTAGACATGTTAATTGATTTGGTTGTCGGGTAGTTTCAGCTTGGTACTCTATGCAGTCAAATAATTTTAGGTTAAGAGTCAAAGTAGTGCTCCACCCTAAACCTATGTTTCAGTGGACTAATTTGAACGGACATTCAACAAGATTCAGCCATAGGATGAACAAAAGGACTCAAAGATAAAACCCACCTAGCCGTTCAAGAGTGGGATTTGATGCCTTCAAGGAATAGAGCAAGGACCCAACCAACCATACCCAACATCCAAAAGCCATCACAACCTCACATACACAGAGCGGTATTGGTGCCCTGAAGTAATAAAGCAAGGACCCAACCAATCATAGCTTTTGTTACTAGTATTCCACGCTTCTTACCATCCAAAGGCCAAGACACGCTTACACCCACAAATATACCTTGACGTACAACGCACATATCATCACTCAATCCTTAATCAACCTGAAGATCAACACGGTTGTGAAAGGATCAAACCCAAACTCCATGGCATCAAGGAGGCCTCTCTATATTTAACTTTGCCTCACAAGCCTATGGTTACAACCCAATAACCACCTTTCAGTTATTAGGTGGCTTCAAAATGTGTCAAACAGATATAGGGTCAGAATTTGCGTGATTGTTGTTAGCGTGTATGAGTGTAAGACTATGTTTGTCAACTAGCTTATGTGGGATTTTGAGATTTTTAGGAGTTTATTTTGTCTTCTTGAGATAAAAAAGAAAAGAGTACTTTGAACAATCCAATGTCCAACTCCTAAATAATCTTTAACTAGATATTATCCTACTTGTTGAACATAGCTGCATTCTATGAACATCCACTGTCTGATGCTACAAAATGGTAAGTGATATGCATCCATTACTAGAAGCATACCATCTGCTGTCCTGCATCCAATACAGAGTACAGCTTTGTTCTACCTTAAGCATAGGAGGGTTCAGGAGGACATCCCTCCTAAGGGCCTTTGAAGCTTCTTCAGCAATCGAAAGGGTGCATGGGAACTCTGCTTACTATAATATGGTTGTCTTGAGATCCAGCTCCAATACCATTTTATCGAATCAGCATGTTAAGGTGATTGGTTTACACATTCATACTTCTAAATTTGGGCCAATTTTAGTTTTAGATTATTTCAGGAGTATACATTTTTATCATTCAGAATCGATGGTTTCAAGCAAAAAAAACTGAAAAGTGCTTGCTATTAACGCCCAAATTCTCAAGGTGGGTATATGGTGTCCAGGGGATAAGCCACAATAATTCTATGTTTAATGGAGAGAGGTCAGAAGGTCAATGTGAAATTGTGCAAAATAAGGAATAATTAGTACATATTCTCTTTAACTTGAGACTTTAATGTTTGTCTGTTTAGAGGAGGAGGGAAAAAAAATGTTTCCACCACTTTGCTACCCCACCCTTATAGTAAGGAAATAGATAAAGGAATGTAAGTGGGCTTCCAGTCATTTTGGTATGGAAAATGGAGATGACTCAAAGTAAGAGGAAATTTGTGGTTGATGTATTATAATTATATAAACCTTATTCGAAACTGTATTCGTTTATGTTTCTATAGGTGGAAACCAAATGGGCCCCAAAACTCTTACAAATCCCAATGCTCCACGAAGACATTTGACGTAACTAAAGTATGGAAATGAAGGATTTGAAAGAGATCACAATAGCCATAAAGAAATGCACTATTTTTTGAACAACAATAAAGATGTGAATGTGTCACTTTTAAAATACCTCGTAAGCAGCACTGATTTCCTTGAACTTGTCAGTAGCTCCAGGTTCCTTGTTCACATCCGGATGGTACTAGAACAAATTTACAAAAATAAATTTCATAAAGATAATTTGAATATCAAAGGTGAATCCACAAGAAGCTAGCTCTAGCTGAAAGATTTTGAACATGATAAAAGTGTCAATTGAAGCAAATCATTCATGCCAAAAGTAGTAATGAAGTCAAAACTTCTGCAACAAGAATCTAATGCTTTGAGCTCCGGTTAAATCCTTCATAGGTTTACAGGAAACTTCAGATAAGCTCAATGAAGCAAACTATGAGAGATGCAATATTTTTTGTTTTGGTGACCATGACAGATGCAACAAGTATTCCTTCACTTCACTAAAACTTAGGTGCTTCTGATAAGAGATCACAGAAGCTGCAAGCGTACTACTCTTCTCAAGCTTAAATAGCAAATACAACCCTGAATCAATCAAAGCTAAGGAAGGGCACACACATGGGAAGATTGAAAATGTTATTCATCTAGGGCACACGCGTTGGTGTATCCAAATTGATTAACCAAGTATTAGTTATCAAAATGGTGGATTCTATCATAGACCGATTGAACAAACTTGATTATTACAAAAAGTCAAAAGAATTGCTTGCTAAGCAGAAGAATATATGCACCTGGCGAGCAAGCTTGCGATAAGCAGCTTTGATATCCTTACTGGTAGCAGACCTGGACACGCCAAGGGTTGCATAATAGTCCGAAGAAGCTCTCACCACAGTTCGCAATCGCTTTCTACCGAGCAACGGAGAATAAACACACGACGAAGAAGGGGAAGAAGAATGACTACGAAGACCGCTGAATCCGCCCCGGCAACTACCGCCGAAGAAGGAGAAGCTTGTGGAAGCAATTGGCAAGTGCGGGAGGTCGGAGGTGAGGGTGAGAGAGGAGTTAGCAGGAAGAGAGAACAAAGTGCTGGTGGTCGCCATGATCAACGCACAATGAGAAATTTTGGGTTGTTAGCTGTTAGCTAATAAGAGAGAAGGAGAATCCCCTGGTTTCCATCGACTGCGATTTCGGTGCGCGTTTTCTATGTGGTGAGGAGTTCGCACGGGAGCAGATGTGGTTGATGAGCGAGGGTTTCGTTACGCGCGCCTACAATTTCTTTACATGCTGTTTAGACATGTCAAACGCTTCGGTTCATCGTCGGATTTGGATCAATCGGATTGCAAGTTAAGCCAGGTCGGTGGATGATAGTTTATCATGCGTGTTTTGATTGGTCAACGTGTCAGAAATATCAAAATTTCAATGATTAATTAAATTATATCATGATTAAAAATAATACTCTCTCATCACATTATCTCTATTAGTTGACTGATTGTTGACCGACTGTTGACTGTCATCAATCGACCACTATGTCATTTTTCAAGCCCTGACATCACGTGCCTACTCTGTTATCAGTCGATCACTTTATTAACATTGTCATTACTCGATCACTCAATCATGACTCGATCAAATTGTCACCACTCGACCGTTGTCATCACTCGATCAATGTGTCATAACTTGATAACTCCATTCAATGTCATTTCTCGATCATGACACTTCTCAAGGGAATTGACGTTTTTCGTGTCTTTTATGTTGTTCGAAATGTAATAGGACAGTTCTTAATCGTTTGTGGTTTCCTTGTTCCGGGATCCGATCGCCCCTCTTGTTTAGCTCGAATCGTTGCTCAACGGTGATTTCGGGGTTCTAGGCTCGGAGGATACAACTACGAAATGTTCGCATGAATGGACGGGTGCGATAATACGAGCACTAATGCACCGGATCCCATCAGAACTCCGAAGTTAAGCGTGCTTGGGCGAGAGTAGTACTAGGATGGGTGACCTCCTAGGAAGTCCTCGTGTTGCACCCCGCTTTTTGTCGTTTTTGCAATCGGACAAGGCCATTTTGCTCTAAGGCCGCGTTATTTTCGTGTTAGTTCGTAGGTTTGAATTTTTGTTTCGCAAATAGAATTGGGTTTTTTTAACGACGTTTTTCGTGTTCGTATGGAAAAGCGACCGATTTTCGAGGGAAATGACGTTTTTCTTGTCCCTTATGTTGTTCGAAATGTAATAGGACGGTTCTTAATCGCTCGTGGTTTCCTTGTTCCGGGATCCGACCGCCCCTCTTGTTTTAGCTCGAATCGTTGCTCAACGGTGATTTCGGGGTTCTAGGCTCGGAGGATACAACTACGAAATGTTCGCATGAATGGACGGGTGCGATCATACCAGCACTAATGCACCGGATCCCATCAGAACTCCGAAGTTAAGCGTGCTTGGGCGAGTGTTGGATCGTTAGTACTGAGGGACGTCCTTTACTTTGGTAAAGGCGTCCTTAGGTTAGGCGTCCCTACGAGGAGTAAGGGCGTCCTTGAGTAATGCAGCGGAAATTAAGTACTAAACAGGTAAGTAATGAACGCAGTGAATTATAGAGGAACCACTCAAGACCAAGTAGTCCTTGAGTGTAAACCTCTACCTCCTTGGAGGATTTTTGAATAGTTCTTTCCTTTATATTGAACGTCCTTACAGTTGTACTGGCGAGTCTTTACAATTCTCTGGCACTTAGCTTTTCCCTAAGTCCACTAGTAAAGGACTCCTCTAAGCCTACAACTTAAGCGAGTTCAATCTATCAAAGGACTCTATTCCTACGTTCTGCAGTACTTCGCAGAACTCTCTTTCTCTCTTTTTGGATTTTCTCTTACAAACTGTTTTTGTGATTTGGATACAAGTCTCACTCGATCTAACACAAGTTCTAGTACTGTTCTTGAGTTCTTGAGTTAGTTCTTCGTGTTCTTGAGTGAGTCGTTTTCTCTCTGATTCTCTCTGAATATTCCTGAAAGCGTTGGTGTCACAATAAATGCCTTGGGGCTATTTATAGGACTTGGGGAAGGGCGTCATTTCGCTGGGACGATCATGCCCTTCGTGGACGTGGCTACAGGATCTTCCTCCACGTAGTAGGGCGGTGATGAGGAAGCTTCCTGTATCCACCTGTGTATGATGAACTCCGCTACAGGATCGGCCGCCACGTGTTGATGGATGATCAAACATTGTCGAGTGATGTCATACTGTCGGCTAGTGAGTAAGGACTCCTTTCTTGCGTTCCTACTTGCTTGGGACTCCGTCCTTGCTCAAGTAGTCTCTAGCTGGTCCTTACTTCCTGTTAGCTAGCGTCCCTGAGCATATGGGACGCCCATACAGACTTGTTGTCCTTTTGATCACTGGCGTTCCTGAACACTTGGACAACTTTATTAGAATCAAAGTGAGTTTGTCATATCAAAACTAAGGGACGGTTGTGTGGAACACTAACAAGTACGCAAGCGTTCTTGATAGCGTCCCAACAATTTCCCCCTTTTTGATGATGACAAACTCTTCAGCAAAACAGTTTTGACATTGGAACTTAGCATGCATGAAAACTTAGAGGCGTCCTCTAATACTTAGAGAAATTTTAATGAGCACAAGTTTTCATTCTTTGATTCTCTAGCTTTTGGATTTTAAGGAGAGAGTCGCGTCCTAGAAAAATTTCTAAGCGACTTCTGTTATTCTAGCATGAGCGTTCTTTAGACCTTTCACTTAATAGTTCCCCCTTAACGCTTGCTTATTCTAGATAACTATTTTATAGCGCATCTCTGCAAAACTACACTTCCCCCTTTTGGCATCATTGAAAAGGATAACAAGTGATAAGGACGTTAGCATAAACACATAACTAAAGGCAGTGGAACGCTTAAACAAACACATGCAAGCAAACAGTGGAATTGCCATTCAAACAAACTTAGAGTTATTACAGACCAAGGTCATAATGTTTGAAGTTCAAAAGAAGCAAAGGCAAAATGATAGGGGATTAAAGGGGTGGTGGCAATCACTGAGAACGGTGCTGATCTTGATAAAACTGGAGCAATTTCTCTTGAAGTTCAGCAGCCTTGGCGAACGCAGATGACAAGTCCTTTAAGGCAGAGAAGATGAGGCACTGATTATCCATAATGGCACCCATGAGTTCTGCTGGAGGATGCTAAGAGATGTTGGCAGGAGCAGAACGGGGCAAAGGACTTGTACTTGATGAAGGAGCGTCCGTGGGAGGAGCTGGAGAAGAAGGCCCTAAGAGCAATTGATCAAGAGTTGTAAGATCTACAGCAGGCTCTTGGTCCTGAGGAGACTCTTGAGACGCAGGATTAAGCCTTGCGGCCTCGGCCTCAGCAGCTAGGCGTTCTTCCTCGGCTTTCTGTCTGGCTTCCTCAGCCTCAGCTTCTAACTGTTTGAGCACAGACGGCAGCTCTTCATTGTGCCTTATCTCGACGAGTCCCTTCTTAGCATTCCATTTCAAACCAAGTTCTTCAGAGGGAGCATTCTCATCATAAGCATCTTGGGACTGCAAGATCGCCTTCACTACACCAGGGTACGGCAAGGAGTGCCTCTTCCTTCCACACTTGGCCATATGTTGCATAGCAATTCTGGCTAAGTTGATTGGGCGGCGTTCTAGGATAGCGTCAATTAGGATTATATCGTGTGTTTGCACAATTGAACGCTTTTCCTGCCTTGGAAGAATGGCACGACAAATGAAGTAGTGAATGATAGCGCCAACCTTGCTCAGAACGTGAGCTACCCTGTCGAGTCCCATCGGCCTTTTCCCTTGAAAGATACGATCAACCAAAGGCAGTTCTTGATCAGTCGTTTCGAAGCCGCCTTCAGGAAGAGAGCTAAGAGCATTGGACGGAGGCTTGCGAGGACTAAGACCAAGAAAGGAGCGCATTTGTCGTTCTGTCACTGAAGCTTTCTCACCTTCAATTTTGAAGTGGAGGGAGCCTTCTTTTGCCTTGTAGCGCAAATTCCTGTAGAACGCCTGCACCTGTTCCTTGTTAACAGTTGTCGGTGCTGGTCCAACGTTCTGCCATCCTTGAAATCTCAAAAGATCAAGAAACTCCTGAACTGAGTCATCGTCGAAGGAGGCTAGCCACTCTTCAGAATAAATGAGCGGGCTAAGGACTTTGACGGGCACATCAGCGTTCTTCCTTTTGCGCTTGCCCTTGGGGGACTCAGAGTCCTCATTGTCATCTGACTCGTCCTCAGCCTTCTCCGAGTCACTATCAGAGGCGTCCTTTGAAGGAGCGTCCTCTGTGCCTTGTTCTTTTTCAGCATCGCCACTAGCTGTGGCTAGATCGGCACCAGAGGTCTGACCTTGAGATGTGCCCTCGGCGTCCTGAGCCTCTGTCTGTTGTTCTGTTGTTGTTGGCTCAGCGTCCGCTGGGACTTGATTGGATTCTGTTTGGATTGTGGGGGAGGGGTTTTCATGTGGAGCTTGGGAAGGGTTGAGGATGGGGAGAGATTGGTTGTAGGGTGGGACTTCCTGAGCATCACGCTCGAGCTCTTTAGAGAGAGTTGGCTCGGCGTTCTCCTGAGCGACCTGGTGCTCACCAGCGTCCTCAATTTGTTGAGCAGGAGTGTTCACCTCTCCTTCCGCTTCATCATTTGAGTCCCCAACAACATCTATGAAAGGGGAGACCTGAGCGGGCGTACCTCTGTGGCTCTCAGATGAGCTAGAGGAGGAAGAGGAGGAGGGAACGTGCTCTATTTGTGCAGGAACGTCCTTGGCTAGCAGAACCCTGGGCTTTTCACCAGCCTTCCTACGGCGAAAAGTGTGCTCAAGGGTGCATTCAGTCTCCTCTGGGCCACTTTCAGAGGATGGACGGCGGGACTTTGGGGTCTCGGGGTCCTTAGGTGGGGAAGTGTGGGCCGGGGCAGATGGGAAATTGGCCAAATTTAGAGGGGAATGAGTGCGGGGAGGAAAGGGGATTAGGGCATTTGCACTTGAAGGTTGGGGGGACGGAGGAGGGGTGGGGAGTTGAACTATTGAAATTTGTTGAGGGGGAGGAGTGGATTCTTTGGACAGGTTGGACGGCCTTTTTGTGGTGCTTGGCCGTTTTGTGGGGGGTTTTGAGGATGGGACGCTGGATGTTTTGGCCTTTTTGAGGGGCCTTGGGTCGTGAACCTTTTTGGAGCGTCCCTCCTTTATGTGGGAAGGGAACTTGTCCACAATCTCCGTTGGTTTAGGAGTGGAGAAGGGTTGGGAAGATTTGGAGGGGGGAGAGGATGGTGCAGGACGCTTGAGTAATTTTTTGGTGGTAATGGTAGGAACTTGAGGTGGTGGTGGAGAAGGACTTGGTACTCTTGCTTTAATCATTTTATAAGCCAAAGAGTCCTTTGGGTACATTGGGAAATCGGGAAGAACGGCGTTATGGAGGTCGGGGATAAGATCAAGTAAAGGACCCAGATTCTCACCTCCAAACTGTGAAAAGAAGAGAACGTCGTCCATCCGTCCTGGCAAGTCCTTGTAATTGGTGTTGTGGAGGCCTTGAATGACTAACCGTTCGATGAACCGCTCGTAGTTCCTTATTTTGACGGCGTCATTCTTTACATCAGGTTTGGCCATGCGTTCCCTTATCAAGTTGTACAGCGTCCTTGGCTTTCTGTTGATAAAGTCCAATAGAGACTCATTGAGAACTATGGGTTTGGGCTTCTCTATGTAGTGGGACTTCACCAGCTTTCTACGCTTCCCGCCGGTGGAAGATCCGGCTACGTTCAACTGTCTTTGAGACATGAGTTCAGATGAAGTGTAGAGAGAGAAAGTCGCCGGAGTTCTAGAGAGAAGTCAGAGCAATTTTGAGAGCGAGAAAGTGGTTGAGCGTAATAAATTTGATTGCGACTGTTCTGGCCTTATATAGAGGAAGCGGTGGCACAAATGGTAATTAACACTGTTTTACTGTGCGACACGTGGCAAAACTTTCCCCTTAAGATTTGAGCAAAAGCAACGGTCACTGTTCACACTTTCAAAAGTTCAAAATTCTGACTCTTCAACTACTCTTCAACAACTGAACTGGCGTTCTTTGCAACAAACACTGAACGTTCTCTCATACTTAGCAACAATTAACCTCTTCAAGCAAACTTCTTCAAGCAAACCAACAACCAACTTACCGTTCTTGTGATTACCTTTCGAACCAGTTGAGAACAACACAAGTACGTCCCGTAAAAGAAAATATGAAGCTCATAGGACGCTTTTGCGGAGTTCTCGGCTAGGGTAAGCTTAGAGTTCCCATCATTTCGGCTTATAATGAGGGTTGGGTGATCAGGGATACTCTTTTCAAGACAAAATAGAGAAAATTTGAATGGCGTTCCAAAGAGCAAACACATGAAGTTTTAGACTAGCGTCCTTGCAAATATGAATTCAATGCATAACAGTCCTTAAACACTTAGAATCTACAAAACATAGCCAATCATTGAGGGAATAGTAGAACGGGACTTGCTACTTAAAAGTTATCATCCCCAAGAGCAACCTGAGATGCTCAAAAGGACGTCTATTAAGCGCCTTAGTGAAAATATCAGCTATTTGGTCTTCAGTTCTTACATGCTCCATACTAATGAGTCCTAGTTCAACATTATCACGCAAGAAATGATGCCTTATATGAATATGCTTTGTGCGTGAATGAAAAACAGGATTCTTAGAAATTTCAATAGCACTTGTGTTATCACAACGAATGGGAATAGTTTCAAGATTGATACCGTAGTCCTCTAGTTGATATTTGATCCAGATAACTTGTGAACAGCACGAAGCAGCAGCAACGTACTCGGCTTCCGCAGTTGAGAGCGCCACAGAGTTCTGTTTCTTAGATCCCCAAGAGACTAAGCATGAACCAAGGAACTGCGCCATTCCTAAAGTGCTTTTCCGATCAATTACGTGACCAGCATAATCTGCGTCCGAGTAGCCAACTAGCTTGAAGGACGTCTTCCTGGGGTACCAAAGGCAAAGATCTTCGCGTCCTTTGAGGTAGCGAAAGATCCTCTTGACTTCTTGCATGTGGGACTCCTTTGGATTCGCCTGGAAGCGTGCACACAAGCAAACGGCAAACATAATGTCGGGACGGCTTGCGGTCAAGTAGAGCAAAGAACCAATCATCCCTCTGTAAAGTTTTTGATCAACGTCCTTTCCCTGTTCATCTGCGTAAAGACGCGAGTTTGGAGAACATGGGGTTGCAACAGGTTTGGACGTGTTCATCCCGTACTTCTCAAGCATTTCACGGACATATTTTTGTTGGTGAATGCGTGTTCCTTCCTTGAGTTGATTGATTTGAAGTCCCAAGAAGAAATTGAGTTCTCCAATGAGGGACATCTCAAACTCACTACTCATTAAGGACTTGAACTCATCTACAAGCTTCATGTTAGTACTACCAAAGACTATATCATCAACATAGACTTGGGCAATTAAAATGTCCTTGTGAACTTTCTTTATAAACAAAGTTTTATCAATTGAACCTCTAGTGTACCCATGAGACAAAAGAAAGGACGCAAACCTGTCGTACCATGCACGAGGAGCTTGCTTGAGTCCATAGAGCGCTTTGTCCAAGTAGTACACATGATCTGGGTGAGAGGCGTCCTCAAAGCCAGGCGGCTGAGCAACATACACTTCCTCCTTTAGCTTTCCATTGAGAAAGGCAGTCTTGACGTCCATCTGAAATAACTTGAATCCTTTGTGAGCGGCGAAGGCAATAAGGAGACGAACGGCTTCAATTCTAGCAACAGGAGCAAAGGTCTCATCATAGTCTATGCCTTCCTCTTGCTTGAATCCTTGAGCCACCAGTCTTGCCTTGTTTCTTGACACACGTCCACTCTCATCAAGCTTATTTCTGAACACCCATCGCGTCCCTATGATATTTTTGCCTTTGGGACGTGGGACGAGAGTCCAAACTTTGTTCCTTTCAAACTGATTGAGTTCTTCTTGCATTGCTTGAATCCAATCAGCGTCCTGGAGTGCTTCTTTGATATTCTTTGGCTCCACCATAGAGACAAAGGCATTGAACGCACAGAACGCTAAATTTGCACTTTGGGACTTGCTTGCAGCTGACCTTGTTTGAACGCCTTGAGAAGGATCTGAGACAATTTGAGAAGTTGGGTGGTCCCTAGAGAAGCGGGACTCCCTTTGAAACAAATGAGCAAATCTTGGATCAATGTCGCCATCTGAATCATCACTATCACTTTGAGCATCGTCCTCAATGTGTTCCCCCTCAGAGAGAGCGTCCACACCTTGACGTTGTTCGCCTTGTTGACTTGATTCAGCTACATCTTGTTGAACTGGGGATTCACTATGAGATGGGACTCCTTGAACAACACTGGGAGCGTCCACTAAGACTTCTTCAGGATTTGGAGACGCTTCCTTAGAGACATAGTATTTTCCAGAGGTCCAATCTTCAGCTTCATCTTCAGAGTCGTCCTGTTGTTGTAAAGAGGAGCGTTCTTTCTTACTTGGCTTTTCTTTGTGAGAAGAACGTTCCTTGAACACAACATGAATACTCTCCTCAAGCTTTAGAGTCCTTTTGTTGAAGACTCTATATGCTTTGCTAGTAAGAGAGTACCCAAGGAATATGGCTTCATCACTCCTTGCATCAAACTTTCCAAGTTTTTCTTTATCATTGTTGTGAACGAAACATTTGCAACCAAAGACTCTGAGATAGTCAATGCGAGGCTTCTTTCCATTCAACAACTCATAGGATGTCTTCTTTAGCAAAGGACGGATCATGGCGTGGTTGATGATGTAACACGCTGTAGCAATAGCTTCCGCCCAGAAGTACTTGGGAACGCTATTTGCTAAGAGCATAGTTCTTGCCATATCCTCTAGCGTCCTATTCTTTCTTTCCACAACTCCATTTTGTTGAGGCGTTCTTGGAGCTGAGAAATTGTGAGAGACTCCATGTTGATCACAGTAGGCCAGGAACTCTGAATTTTGGAACTCCGTTCCATGGTCTGACCTTATGGCTTTGAGAGGCGTCTCAAGAGCAACTTCCACTTGTTTGATGAATACTTTGAACGCATTGAAACAATCTGCTTTGGACACCAAAAAAAGAACCCAAGTGAATCAAGAAAAATCATCTACAAGAATGTAAATGTACCTCTTTCCACCGTAGCTCAACGTCTTCATTGGTCCGCAAAGATCCATATGGAGCAGTTCCAAAGGCTTCTTTGTACTTACTTCGTTCTTGGATTTGAAAGACGTTCTTGGTTGCTTCCCTTTGATGCAAGCTTCACACTGTTCAACTTTCTCAGGATCAATTCGGGGAAGTCCTTTCACAAGATTTCGCTGGTGTAGCTTAAGGATTGTGCTTGGTCCAGCATGGCCAAGTCGGCGATGCCATAGATCAGCGTCCTCCTTTGAAGCAGATAGACACAACTCTGATTTAGGCTTGAACTCCTGGTTAAAGATGTAGACATTGTTCTGGCGTACTCCTTTGAGAACGACTTTGTTTGATTTCTTGTTGATGACGAGGCACTCCTTTGAGTCGAAAGTGACTAGATTTTCACCTTGATCACACATCTGGGAAACGCTAAGGAGATTGAAGCCAAGTCCTTCAACAAGGCTGACATTTGTTGCTTTGATGGACGGGTTAAGAATAGCAGTTCCCATTCCTTTGATCTTTCCCTTGCCCTTGTTGCCAAACGAGACAGTTCCTCCCGTGGCACTACTTTGGATAGAAGTGAGATGGATCTGGCTTCCTGTCATATGATTTGAGGCGCCACTATCAATGATCCATGGGCGTCCCCTCACTTCCACCTGCCATAAGAACGTTAGTGTTCAGCGACCCAGGCAAGGTGTTCCTTACCTGGTTCGTTACAATAATAGAACTCTGGTTCTGGCATGTAGTCATAAATATTCACATCATTTGAAATAGCATGCTTGCGGAAAGAGTTCCTAGAGCGTCTAGAACGCCTAGGATTAGCCTTAGGAACAGACTTAGCATTTTCGTTGTTAGTCCTAGCAGCTTTTCCATTTTCAACATCTTCTTTGAGTTTTAAGCAATCATATTTGAAGTGATCCCCTTGTCCACAGTACCAACACGTCCTATAGTAAGTACCAAGGTAGTACTTCTTATTGGGACATTGAATCTTGTTTTCTTTCATCTTTTGAGGATCACAAACTTTTGAACCGTCCCCTTTAGCAATCTTCTTGTAAATTTTATGACTGGTGGAGTTAGTGTAGTAGTCTTCCTTTCCTAATTCTCAACTCTCTAGAACTCTAATTCTTTCAAGAAGATTTTTGGTTTTCTCCCGTTCAAGTTCAAGTTCAGAAATTTTACTTGCCTCAAAATCACTAGGAAGGGAGTTCTTAGTGTCAGATTCATAACCTAGACCTCTCTTAGCTGGGACGAAGACCATAGGTCTCACTTCTTCAACTATGGGACTCTTACCCATCACTTTAACTTCTTCCCTAAGCTTAGCGTTCTCAAGTTTGAGACACATGATTTCAGTTTTTAGGGACTTAGTTTCTTCACAAGAGGACTCTAGTTGAATAGTCATGGAACTACAGTTTTCACATTCAACCACTATATTTTCATTTTCAAGTTCAAGTTCATCCATTCTATGTTGCATGACAACACTTTCTTCCATGATTCTTCCAATAAGTTTAATGAGCTTGGATTTAGAACAATTTTCTAATGAACTCATCATAGACTCACGGGTTACCTCATTTTCAGATTTCGAAGCGTTCTGTTCAACAACTGTGTCGTCCTCCATAGCCATGAAAGCTACTTGTTCACCACCAGATGCGTCCTCAAGGGCTATGTATGCTTGTTCATCGGGTTCTTCATTATCATCATCATCAGAGGAAGAACTCCCATTGTCCCATGCAGAGGCGAACGCTCCAATGAGAGCTTTCGTCTTCATCTCTTTAGCAGACATTCCTGATGTACACTTCTTAGCAAAGTGCCCTTTCCTGTTACACTTGTAACATGTGAGTTCCTTCATTTCTGCCTCAGAGTACTTGCGGCTTTCCTTCTTGGGCATCTTGTGTTTATTGACATGTTTGTTCCTTTTGCCAAAAACACGGAGAACTTTGTTAAAGAGAGCAACTTCTTCTTCTGCATCCAGCTGTTCTTTAGACTTGCTTTCTCTTTCCTTTAAGGCTTGAACGCGCATCTTCTCGCGGTTCTCAGCTTTGTTGGCTTCCACCATCACAGCGATTTCCTGTTGACGCCGAAGGTACTCAGCGTACTCTGGTGTTGTGGACGCCAAAGCAAGATCAGTTTGAGGATTCTGTCCAAGCTGAGCCATATCAGAAATTCTTCTTTCCTCGTACTGCCTGAGCTTCCCATAGATTTCTTCCATATCTAGAGTTTTCGTGGCTGTATTTTCTTTGAACGTTGTCCTGTCAAAGTTCCAGACTCCGGTCAAACGATCAATGACCACTTGAACTCTATTCCTCATGGAGATTTCTGTTTCTGGGATGCCCAAGTTCCTCATCTTGGTGACAAGGGCCTCAAAGCGATATGAGTAGTCGTTCACCGACTCATTTGGCAGCATACTAAAAGCATAGAACTCCTTCTTGATTTTCAGCTGGACGTCCTCCTTCATTTCAGCTGTTCCTACATGAAACTTCTCCAGGGCGTCCCACTGTTGTTTAGCCGTTGGCAAGTTACCAACTCGAGTGGCGTCCCTTTCACATAGGGATGCTTGAAGGAAACACATGGCTTTTGCGTTGGTTTCCATCAATTTGAACTCGTCAGGACCCCACTCGTCCTCCTTATCAGCTTTGTCAGCGGGCACCTTTAGATCTCCTGTCATAATGACCTTCCAGCATTGATAATTTTGACCTCTGCAGAAATTCGCGAACCTTGTCTTCCAGCGATTGAAGTTGCCGTCCGTCAGGCGCGGAGGCTTCACAAAAGAGATTCCAATCGGTTCCATGTCCATCTTTACCTGCAACTCAGTAAGAATCTAGAGCGCCTACTCTGATACCAATTGTTGGATCGTTAGTACTGAGGGACGTCCTTTACTTTGGTAAAGGCGTCCTTAGGTTAGGCGTCCCTACGAGGAGTAAGGGCGTCCTTGAGTAATGCAGCGGAAATTAAGTACTAAACAGGTAAGTAATGAACGTAGTGAATTATAGAGGAACCACTCAAGACCAAGCAGTCCTTGAGTGTAAACCTCTACCTCCTTGGAGGATTTTTGAATAGTTCTTTCCTTTATATTGAACATCCTTACAGTTGTACTGGCGAGTCTTTACAATTCTCTGGCACTTAGCTTTTCCCTAAGTCCACTAGTAAAGGACTCCTCTAAGCCTACAACTTAAGCGAGTTCAATCTATCAAAGGACTCTATTCCTACGTTCTGCAGTACTTCGCAGAACTCTCTTTCTCTCTTTTTGGATTTTCTCTTACAAACTGTTTTTGTGATTTGGATACAAGTCTCACTCGATCTAACACAAGTTCTAGTACTGTTCTTGAGTTCTTGAGTTAGTTCTTCGTGTTCTTGAGTGAGTCGTTTTCTCTCTGATTCTCTCTGAATATTCCTGAAAGCGTTGGTGTCACAATAAATGCCTTGGGGCTATTTATAGGACTTGGGGAAGGGCGTCATTTCGCTGGGACGATCATGCCCTTCGTGGACGTGGCTACAGGATCTTCCTCCACGTAGTAGGGCGGTGATGAGGAAGCTTCCTGTATCCACCTGTGTATGATGAACTCCGCTACAGGATCGGCCGCCACGTGTTGATGGATGATCAAACATTGTCGAGTGATGTCATACTGTCGGCTAGTGAGTAAGGACTCCTTTCTTGCGTTCCTACTTGCTTGGGACTCCGTCCTTGCTCAAGTAGTCTCTAGCTGGTCCTTACTTCCTGTTAGCTAGCGTCCCTGAGCATATGGGACGCCCATACAGACTTGTTGTCCTTTTGATCACTGGCGTTCCTGAACACTTGGACAACTTTATTAGAATCAAAGTGAGTTTGTCATATCAAAACAAAGGGACGGTTGTGTGGAACACTAACAAGTACGCAAGCGTTCTTGATAGCGTCCCAACAGCGAGAGTAGTACTAGGATGGGTGACCCCCTGGGAAGTCCTCGTGTTGCACCCCTCTTTTTGTCATTTTTGCAATCGGACAAGGCCATTTTGCTCTAAGGCCGCGTTATTCTCGTGTTAGTTCGTAGGTTTCAAGGCCTATTTTGCAAATAGAATTGGGTTTTTTTAACGACGTTTTTCGTGTTCGTATGGAAAAGCGACCGATTTTCGAGGGAATTGACGTTTTTCTTGTCTTTTATGTTGTTCGAAATGTAATAGGACGGTTCTTAATCGCTCGTGGTTTCCTTGTTCGGGGATCCGACCGCCCCTCTTGTTTTAGCTCGAATCGTTGCTCAACGGTGATTTCGGGGTTCTAGGCTCGGACGATACAACTACGAAATGTTCGCATGAACGGACGGGTGCGATCATACCAGCACTAATGCACCAGATCCCATCAGAACTCCGAAGTTAAGTGTGCTTGGGCGAGAGTAGTACTAGGATGGGTGACCTCTTGGGAAGTCCTCGTGTTGCACCCCTCTTTTTGTGGTTTTTGCAATCGGACAAGGCCATTTTGCTCTAAGGCCGCGTTATTTTCGTATTAGTTCGTAGGTTTCAATTTTTATTTTGCAAATAGAATTGGGTTTTTTTAACGACGTTTTTCGTGTTCGTATGGAAAAGCGACCGATTTTCGAGGGAATTGACGTTTTTCTTGTCTTTTATGTTGTTCGAAATGTAATAGGACGGTTCTTAATCGCTCGTGGTTTCCTTGTTCGGGGATCCGACCGCCCCTCTTGTTTTAGCTCGAATCGTTGCTCAACGGTTATTTCGGGGTTCTAGGCCCGGAGGATACAACTACGAAATGTTCGCATGAATGGACGGGTGCGATCATACCAGCACTAATGCACCGGATCCCATTAGAACTCCGAAGTTAAGTGTGCTTGGGCGAGATTAGTACTAGGATGGGTGACCTCCTGGGAAGTCCTCGTGTTGCACCCCTGTTTTTGTCGTTTTTGCAATTGGACAAGGCCATTTTGCTATAAGGCCGCATTATTTTCGTGTTAGTTCGTAGGTTTCAAGGCTTATTTTGCAAATAGAATTGGGTTTTTTGAACGACGTTTTTCGTGTTCGTATGGAAAAGCGACCGATTTTCGCGGGAATTCACGTTTTTCTTGTCCCTTATGTTGTTCGAAATGTAATAGGACGGTTCTTAATCGCTCGTGGTTTCCTTGTTCCGGGATCCGACCGCCCCTCTTGTTTTAGCTCGAATCGTTGCTCAACGGTGATTTCGGGGTTCTAGGCTCGGAGGATACAACTACGAAATGTTCGCATGAATGGACGGGTGCGATCATACCAGCACTAATGCACCGGATCCCATCAGAACTCCGAAGTTAAGCGTGCTTGGGCGAGAGTAGTACTAGGATGGGTGACCTCCTGGGAAGTCCTCGTGTTGCACCCCTCTTTTTGTCTTTTTTGCAATCGGACAAG
Organism: Polygonum maritimum; assembly: GCA_963924305.1. Classification (NCBI taxonomy): domain Eukaryota; kingdom Viridiplantae; phylum Streptophyta; class Magnoliopsida; order Caryophyllales; family Polygonaceae; genus Polygonum; species Polygonum maritimum. Next base: position 13,827,492 of record OZ002731.1, on the reverse strand, counting down.
GCCATTTTGCTCTAAGGCCGCGTTATTTTCGTGTTAGTTCGTAGGTTTCAATTTTTATTTTGCAAATAGAATTGGGTTTTTTTAACGACGTTTTTCGTATTCGTATGGAAAAGCGACCGATTTTCGAGGGAATTGACGTTTTTCTTGTCTTTTATGTTGTTCGAAATGTAATACAACGGTTCTTAATCGCTCGTGGTTTCCTTGTTCGGGGATCCGACCGCCCCTCTTGTTTTAGCTCGAATCGTTGCTCAACGGTTATTTCGGGGTTCTAGGCCCGGAGGATACAACTACGAAATGTTCGCATGAATGGACGGGTGCGATCATACCAGCACTAATGCACCGGATCCCATCAGAACTCCGAAGTTACGCGTGCTTAGGCGCGAGAGTAGTACTAGGATGGGTGACCTCCTGGGAAGTCCTCGTGTTGCACCCCTGTTTTTGTCGTTTTTGCAATCGGACAAGGCCATTTTGCTATAAGGCCGCGTTATTTTCGTGTTAGTTCGTAAGGTTCAAGGCTTATTTTGCAAATAGAATTGGGTTTTTTTAACGACGTTTTTCGTGTTCGTATGGAAAAGCGACCGATTTTCGAGGGAATTGACGTTTTTCTTGTCTTTTATGTTGTTCGAAATGTAATAGGACGGTTCTTAATCGCTCGTGGTTTCCTTGTTCCGGGATCCGACCGCCCCTCTTGTTTTAGCTCGAATCGTTGCTCAACGGTGATTTCGGGGTTCTAGGCCCGGAGGATACAACTACGAAATGTTCGCATGAATGGACGGGTGCGATCATACTAGCACTAATGCACCGGATCCCATCAGAACTCCGAAGTTAAGCGTACTTGGGCGAGAGTAGTACTAGGATGGGTGACCTCCTGGGAAGTCCTCGTGTTGCACCCCTCTTTTTGTCGTTTTTGCAATCGGACAAGGCCATTTTGCTCTAACGCCGCGTTATTTTCGTGTTAGTTCGTAGGTTTCAAGGCTTGTTTCGCAAATAGAATTGGGTTTTTTTAACGACGTTTTTCGTGTTCGTATGGAAAAGCGACCGATTTTCGAGGGAATTGACGTTTTTCTTGTCCTTTATGTTGTTCGAAATGTAATAGGACGGTTCTTAACCGCTCGTGGTTTCCTTGTTCCGGGATCCGACCGCCCCTCTTGTTTTATCTCGAATCGTTGCTCAACGGTGATTTCGGGGTTCTAGGCTCGGAGGATACAACTACGAAATGTTCGCATGAATGGACGGGTGCGATCATACCAGCACTAATGCACCGGATCCCATCAGAACTCCGAAGTTAAGCGTGCTTGGGCGAGAGTAGTACTAGGATGGGTGACCTCCTGGGAAGTCCTCGTGTTGCACCCCTGTTTTTGTCGTTTTTGCAATCGGACAAGGCCATTTTGCTATAAGGCCGCGTTATTTTCGTGTTAGTTCGTAAGGTTCAAGGCTTATTTTGCAAATAGAATTGGGTTTTTTTAACGACGTTTTTCGTGTTCGTATGGAAAAGCGACCGATTTTCGAGGGAATTGACGTTTTTCTTGTCTTTTATGTTGTTCGAAATGTAATAGGACGAATCTTAATCGCTCGTGGTTTCCTTGTTCCGGGATCCGACCGCCCCTCTTGTTTTAGCTCGAATCGTTGCTCAACGGTGATTTCGGGGTTCTAGGCCCGGAGGATACAACTACGAAATGTTCGCATGAATGGACGGGTGCGATCATACTAGCACTAATGCACCGGATCCCATCAGAACTCCGAAGTTAAGCGTACTTGGGCGAGAGTAGTACTAGGATGGGTGACCTCCTGGGAAGTCCTCGTGTTGCACCCCTCTTTTTGTCGTTTTTGCAATCGGACAAGGCCATTTTGCTCTAACGCCGCGTTATTTTCGTGTTAGTTCGTAGGTTTCAAGGCTTGTTTCGCAAATAGAATTGGGTTTTTTTAACGACGTTTTTCGTGTTCGTATGGAAAAGCGACCGATTTTCGAGGGAATTGACGTTTTTCTTGTCCTTTATGTTGTTCGAAATGTAATAGGACGGTTCTTAACCGCTCGTGGTTTCCTTGTTCCGGGATCCGACCGCCCCTCTTGTTTTATCTCGAATCGTTGTGCAACGGTGATTTCGGGGTTCTAGGCTCGGAGGATATAACTACGAAATGTTCGCATGAATGGACGGGTGCGATCATACCAGCACTAATGCACCGGATCCCATCAGAACTCCGAAGTTAAGCGTGCTTGGGCGAGAGTAGTACTAGGATGGGTGACGTCCCGGGAAGTCCTCGTGTTGCACCCCTCTTTTTGTCGTTTTTGCAATCGGACAAGGCCATTTTGCTCTAAGGCCGCGTTATTTTCGTGTTAGTTCATAGGTTTCAAGGCTTATTTTGCAAATAGAATTGTGTTTTTTTAACGACGTTTTTCGTGTTCGTATGGAAAAGCGACCGATTTTCGAGGGAATTGACGTTTTTCTTGTCTTTTATGTTGTTCGAAATGTAATAGGACGGTTCTTAATCGCTCGTGGTTTCCTTGTTCGGGGATCCGACCGCCCCTCTGGTTTTAGCTCGAATCGTTGCTCAACGGTGATTTCGGGGTTCTAGGCTCGGAGGATACAACTACGAAATGTTCGCATGAACGGACGGGTGCGATCATACCAGCACTAATGCACCGGATCCCATCAGAACTCCGAAGTTAAGCGTGCTTGGGCGAGAGAATTACTAGAATGGGTGACCTTCTGGGAAGTCCTCGTGTTGCACCCCTCTTTTTGTCGTTTTTGCAATCGGACAAGGCCATTTTGCTCTAACGCCGCGTTATTTTCGTGTTAGTTCGAAGGTTTGAATTTTTGTTTCGCAAATTGAATTGGGTTTTTTTCACGACTTTTTCGTGTTCGTATGGAAAAGCGACCGATTTTCGAGGGAATTGATGTTTTTCTTGTCCTTTATGTTGTTCGAAATGTAATAGGACGGTTCTTAATCGCTCGTGGTTTCCTTGTTCCGGGATCCGACCGCCCCTCTTGTTTTAGCTCGAATCATTGCTCAACGGTGATTTCGGGGTTCTAGGCTCGGAGGATACAACTACGAAATGTTCGCATGAATGGACGGGTGCGATCATACCAGCACTAATGCATCGGATCCCATCAGAACTCCGAAGTTAAGCGTGCTTGGGCGAGAGTAGTACTAGGATGGGTGACCTTCTGGGAAGTCCTCGTGTTGCACCCCTCTTTTTGTCGTTTTTGCAATCGGACAAGGCCATTTTCCTCTAAGGCCGCGTTATTTTCGTGTTAGTTCGTAGGTTTCAAGGCTTATTCTGCAAAAAGAATTGGGTTTTTTTAACGACGTTTTTCGTGTTCGTATGGAAAAGTGACCGATTTTCGAGGGAATTGACGTTTTTGTTGTCTTTTATATTGTTCGAAATGTAATAGGACGGTTCTTAATCGCTCGTGGTTTCCTTGTTCGGGGATCCGACCGCCCCTCTTGTTTTAGCTCGAATCGTTGCTCAACGGTGATTTCGGGGTTCTAGGCTCGGAGGATACAACTACGAAATGTTCGCATGAATGGACGGGTGCGATCATACCAGCACTAATGCATCGGATCCCATCAGAACTCCGAAGTTAAGCGTGCTTGGGCGAGAGTAGTACTAGGATGGGTGACCTCCTGGGAAGTCCTCGTGTTGCACCCCTCTTTTTGTCGTTTTTGCAATCGGACAAGGCCATTTTGCTCTAAGGCCGCGTTGTTTTCGTGTTAGTTCGTAGGTTTCAAGGCTTATTTTGCAAAAAGAATTGGGTTTTTTTAACGACGTTTTTCGTGTTCGTATGGAAAAGCGACCGATTTTCGAGGGAATTGACGTTTTTCTTGTGTTTTATGTTGTTCGAAATGTAATAGGACGGTTCTTAATCGCTCGTGGTTTCCTTGTTCGGGGATCCGACCGCCCCTCTTGTTTTAGCTCGAATCGTTGCTCAATGGTGATTTCGGGGTTCTAGGCTCGGAGGATACAACTACGAAATGTTCGCATGAACGGACGGGTGCGATCATACCAGCACTAATGCACCGGATCCCATCAGAACTCCGAAGTTAAGTGTGCTTGGGCGAGAGTAGTACTAGGATGGGTGACCTCTTGGGAAGTCCTCGTGTTGCACCCCTCTTTTTTTGGTTTTTGCAATCGGACAAGGCCATTTTGCTCTAAGGCCGCGTTATTTTCGTATTAGTTCGTAGGTTTCAATTTTTATTTTGCAAATAGAATTGGGTTTTTTTAACGACGTTTTTCGTGTTCGTATGGAAAAGCGACCGATTTTCGAGGGAATTGACGTTTTTCTTGTCTTTTATGTTGTTCGAAATGTAATAGGACGGTTCTTAATCGCTCGTGGTTTCCTTGTTCGGGGATCCGACCGCCCCTCTTGTTTTAGCTCGAATCGTTGCTCAACGGTTATTTCGGGGTTCTAGGCCCGGAGGATACAACTACGAAATGTTCGCATGAATGGACGGGTGCGATCATACCAGCACTAATGCACCGGATCCCATCAGAACTCCGAAGTTAAGCGTGCTTGGGCGCGAGAGTAGTACTAGGATGGGTGACCTCCTGGGAAGTCCTCGTGTTGCACCCCTGTTTTTGTCGTTTTTGCAATCGGACAAGGCCATTTTGCTATAAGGCCGCGTTATTTTCGTGTTAGTTCATAGGTTTCAAGGCTTATTTTGCAAATAGAATTGGGTTTTTTTAACGACGTTTTTCGCGTTCGTATGGAAAAGGGACCGATTGTCGAGGGAATTGACGTTGTTCTTGTCTTTTATGTTGTTCGAAATGTAATAGGATGGTTCTTAATCGCTCGTGGTTTCCTTGTTCCGGGATCCGACCGCCCCTCTTGTTTTAGCTCGAATCGTTGCTCAACGGTGATTTCGGGGTTCTAGGCCCGGAGGATACAACTACGAAATGTTCGCATGAATGGACGGGTGCGATCATACCAGCACTAATGCACCGGATCCCATCAGAACTCCGAAGTTAAGCGTACTTGGGCGAGAGTAGTACTAGGATGGGTGACCTCCTGGGAAGTCCTCGTGTTGCACCCCTCTTTTTGTCGTTTTTGCAATCGGACAAGGCTATTTTGCTCTAACGCCGCGTTATTTTCGTGTTAGTTCGTAGGTTTCAAGGCTTGTTTCGCAAATAGAATTGGGTTTTTTTAACGACGTTTTTCGTGTTCGTATGGAAAAGCGACTGATTTTCGATGCAATTGACGTTTTTTTTGTCCTTTATGTTGTTCGAAATGTAATAGGACGGTTCTTAATCGCTCGTGGTTACCTTGTTCCGGGATCCGATCGCCCCTCTTGTTTTAGCTCGAATCGTTGCTCAACGGTGATTTCGGGGTTCTAGGCCCGGAGGATACAACTACGAAATGTTCGCATGAATGGACGGGTGCGATCATACCAGCACTAATGCACCGGATCCCATTAGAACTCCGAAGTTAAGTGTGCTTGGGCGAGATTAGTACTAGGATGGGTGACCTCCTGGGAAGTCCTCGTGTTGCACCCCTGTTTTTGTCGTTTTTGCAATTGGACAAGGCCATTTTGCTATAAGGCCGCATTATTTTCGTGTTAGTTCGTAGGTTTCAAGGCTTATTTTGCAAATAGAATTGGGTTTTTTGAACGACGTTTTTCGTGTTCGTATGGAAAAGCGACCGATTTTCGCGGGAATTCACGTTTTTCTTGTCCCTTATGTTGTTCGAAATGTAATAGGACGGTTCTTAATCGCTCGTGGTTTCCTTGTTCCGGGATCCGACCGCCCCTCTTGTTTTAGCTCGAATCGTTGCTCAACGGTGATTTCGGGGTTCTAGGCTCGGAGGATACAACTACGAAATGTTCGCATGAATGGACGGGTGCGATCATACCAGCACTAATTCACCGGATCCCATCAGAACTCCGAAGTTAAGCGTGCTTGGGCGAGAGTAGTACTAGGATGGGTGACCTCCTGGGAAGTCCTCGTGTTGCACCCCTCTTTTTGTCGTTTTTGCAATCGGACAAGGCCATTTTGCTCTAAGGCCGCGTTATTTTCGTGTTAGTTCGTAGGTTTCAATTTTTATTTTGCAAATAGAATTGGGTTTTTTTAACGACGTTTTTCGTATTCGTATGGAAAAGCGACCGATTTTCGAGGGAATTGACGTTTTTCTTGTCTTTTATGTTGTTCGAAATGTAATACAACGGTTCTTAATCGCTCGTGGTTTCCTTGTTCGGGGATCCGACCGCCCCTCTTGTTTTAGCTCGAATCGTTGCTCAACGGTTATTTCGGGGTTCTAGGCCCGGAGGATACAACTACGAAATGTTCGCATGAATGGACGGGTGCGATCATACCAGCACTAATGCACCGGATCCCATCAGAACTCCGAAGTTAAGCGTGCTTGGGCGCGAGAGTAGTACTAGGATGGGTGACCTCCTGGGAAGTCCTCGTGTTGCACCCCTGTTTTTGTCGTTTTTGCAATCGGACAAGGCCATTTTGCTATAAGGCCGCGTTATTTTCGTGTTAGTTCATAGGTTTCAAGGCTTATTTTGCAAATAGAATTGGGTTTTTTTAACGACGTTTTTCGCGTTCGTATGGAAAAGGGACCGATTGTCGAGGGAATTGACGTTGTTCTTGTCTTTTATGTTGTTCGAAATGTAATAGGATGGTTCTTAATCGCTCGTGGTTTCCTTGTTCCGGGATCCGACCGCCCCTCTTGTTTTAGCTCGAATCGTTGCTCAACGGTGATTTCGGGGTTCTAGGCCCGGAGGATACAACTACGAAATGTTCGCATGAATGGACGGGTGCGATCATACCAGCACTAATGCACCGGATCCCATCAGAACTCCGAAGTTAAGCGTACTTGGGCGAGAGTAGTACTAGGATGGGTGACCTCCTGGGAAGTCCTCGTGTTGCACCCCTCTTTTTGTCGTTTTTGCAATCGGACAAGGCTATTTTGCTCTAACGCCGCGTTATTTTCGTGTTAGTTCGTAGGTTTCAAGGCTTGTTTCGCAAATAGAATTGGGTTTTTTTAACGACGTTTTTCGTGTTCGTATGGAAAAGCGATTGATTTTCGATGCAATTGACGTTTTTTTTGTCCTTTATGTTGTTCGAAATGTAATAGGACGGTTCTTAATCGCTCGTGGTTACCTTGTTCCGGGATCCGATCGCCCCTCTTGTTTTAGCTCGAATCGTTGCTCAACGGTGATTTCGGGGTTCTAGGCCCGGAGGATACAACTACGAAATGTTCGCATGAATGGACGGGTGCGATCATACCAGCACTAATGCACCGGATCCCATTAGAACTCCGAAGTTAAGTGTGCTTGGGCGAGATTAGTACTAGGATGGGTGACCTCCTGGGAAGTCCTCGTGTTGCACCCCTGTTTTTGTCGTTTTTGCAATTGGACAAGGCCATTTTGCTATAAGGCCGCATTATTTTCGTGTTAGTTCGTAGGTTTCAAGGCTTATTTTGCAAATAGAATTGGGTTTTTTGAACGACGTTTTTCGTGTTCGTATGGAAAAGCGACCGATTTTCGCGGGAATTCACGTTTTTCTTGTCCCTTATGTTGTTCGAAATGTAATAGGACGGTTCTTAATCGCTCGTGGTTTCCTTGTTCCGGGATCCGACCGCCCCTCTTGTTTTAGCTCGAATCGTTGCTCAACGGTGATTTCGGGGTTCTAGGCTCGGAGGATACAACTACGAAATGTTCGCATGAATGGACGGGTGCGATCATACCAGCACTAATGCACCGGATCCCATCAGAACTCCGAAGTTAAGCGTGCTTGGGCGAGAGTAGTACTAGGATGGGTGACCTCCTGGGAAGTCCTCGTGTTGCACCCCTCTTTTTGTCGTTTTTGCAATCGGACAAGGCCATTTTGCTCTAAGGCCGCGTTATTTTCGTGTTAGTTCGTAGGTTTCAATTTTTATTTTGCAAATAGAATTGGGTTTTTTTAACGACGTTTTTCGTATTCGTATGGAAAAGCGACCGATTTTCGAGGGAATTGACGTTTTTCTTGTCTTTTATGTTGTTCGAAATGTAATACAACGGTTCTTAATCGCTCGTGGTTTCCTTGTTCGGGGATCCGACCGCCCCTCTTGTTTTAGCTCGAATCGTTGCTCAACGGTTATTTCGGGGTTCTAGGCCCGGAGGATACAACTACGAAATGTTCGCATGAATGGACGGGTGCGATCATACCAGCACTAATGCACCGGATCCCATCAGAACTCCGAAGTTACGCGTGCTTAGGCGCGAGAGTAGTACTAGGATGGGTGACCTCCTGGGAAGTCCTCGTGTTGCACCCCTGTTTTTGTCGTTTTTGCAATCGGACAAGGCCATTTTGCTATAAGGCCGCGTTATTTTCGTGTTAGTTCGTAAGGTTCAAGGCTTATTTTGCAAATAGAATTGGGTTTTTTTAACGACGTTTTTCGTGTTCGTATGGAAAAGCGACCAATTTTCGAGGGAATTGACGTTTTTCTTGTGTTTTATGTTGTTCGAAATGTAATAGGACGGTTCTTAATCGCTCGTGGTTTCCTTGTTCCGGGATCCGACCGCCCCTCTTGTTTTAGCTCGAATCGTTGCTCAACGGTGATTTCGGGGTTCTAGGCCCGGAGGATACAACTACGAAATGTTCGCATGAATGGACGGGTGCGATCATACTAGCACTAATGCACCGGATCCCATCAGAACTCCGAAGTTAAGCGTACTTGGGCGAGAGTAGTACTAGGATGGGTGACCTCCTGGGAAGTCCTCGTGTTGCACCCCTCTTTTTGTCGTTTTTGCAATCGGACAAGGCCATTTTGCTCTAACGCCGCGTTATTTTCGTGTTAGTTCGTAGGTTTCAAGGCTTGTTTCGCAAATAGAATTGGGTTTTTTTAACGACGTTTTTCGTGTTCGTATGGAAAAGCGACCGATTTTCGAGGGAATTGACGTTTTTCTTGTCCTTTATGTTGTTCGAAATGTAATAGGACGGTTCTTAACCGCTCGTGGTTTCCTTGTTCCGGGATCCGACCGCCCCTCTTGTTTTATCTCGAATCGTTGCTCAACGGTGATTTCGGGGTTCTAGGCTCGGAGGATACAACTACGAAATGTTCGCATGAATGGACGGGTGCGATCATACCAGCACTAATGCACCGGATCCCATCAGAACTCCGAAGTTAAGCGTGCTTGGGCGAGAGTAGTACTAGGATGGGTGACGTCCCGGGAAGTCCTCGTGTTGCACCCCTCTTTTTGTCGTTTTTGCAATCGGACAAGGCCATTTTGCTCTAAGGCCGCGTTATTTTCGTGTTAGTTCATAGGTTTCAAGGCTTATTTTGCAAATAGAATTGTGTTTTTTTAACGACGTTTTTCGTGTTCGTATGGAAAAGCGACCGATTTTCGAGGGAATTGACGTTTTTCTTGTCTTTTATGTTGTTCGAAATGTAATAGGACGGTTCTTAATCACTCGTGGTTTCCTTGTTCGGGGATCCGACCGCCCCTCTGGTTTTAGCTCGAATCGTTGCTCAACGGTGATTTCGGGGTTCTAGGCTCGGAGGATACAACTACGAAATGTTCGCATGAACGGACGGGTGCGATCATACCAGCACTAATGCACCGGATCCCATCAGAACTCCGAAGTTAAGCGTGCTTGGGCGAGAGAATTACTAGAATGGGTGACCTTCTGGGAAGTCCTCGTGTTGCACCCCTCTTTTTGTCGTTTTTGCAATCGGACAAGGCCATTTTGCTCTAACGCCGCGTTATTTTCGTGTTAGTTCGAAGGTTTGAATTTTTGTTTCGCAAATTGAATTGGGTTTTTTTCACGACTTTTTCGTGTTCGTATGGAAAAGCGACCGATTTTCGAGGGAATTGATGTTTTTCTTGTCCTTTATGTTGTTCGAAATGTAATAGGACGGTTCTTAATCGCTCGTGGTTTCCTTGTTCCGGGATCCGACCGCCCCTCTTGTTTTAGCTCGAATCATTGCTCAACGGTGATTTCGGGGTTCTAGGCTCGGAGGATACAACTACGAAATGTTCGCATGAATGGACGGGTGCGATCATACCAGCACTAATGCATCGGATCCCATCAGAACTCCGAAGTTAAGCGTGCTTGGGCGAGAGTAGTACTAGGATGGGTGACCTTCTGGGAAGTCCTCGTGTTGCACCCCTCTTTTTGTCCTTTTTGCAATCGGACAAGGCCATTTTCCTCTAAGGCCGCGTTATTTTCGTGTTAGTTCGTAGGTTTCAAGGCTTATTCTGCAAAAAGAATTGGGTTTTTTTAACGACGTTTTTCGTGTTCGTATGGAAAAGTGACCGATTTTCGAGGGAATTGACGTTTTTGTTGTCTTTTATATTGTTCGAAATGTAATAGGACGGTTCTTAATCGCTCGTGGTTTCCTTGTTCGGGGATCCGACCGCCCCTCTTGTTTTAGCTCGAATCGTTGCTCAACGGTGATTTCGGGGTTCTAGGCTCGGAGGATACAACTACGAAATGTTCGCATGAATGGACGGGTGCGATCATACCAGCACTAATGCATCGGATCCCATCAGAACTCCGAAGTTAAGCGTGCTTGGGCGAGAGTAGTACTAGGATGGGTGACCTCCTGGGAAGTCCTCGTGTTGCACCCCTCTTTTTGTCGTTTTTGCAATCGGACAAGGCCATTTTGCTCTAAGGCCGCGTTGTTTTCGTGTTAGTTCGTAGGTTTCAAGGCTTATTTTGCAAAAAGAATTGGGTTTTTTTAACGACGTTTTTCGTGTTCGTATGGAAAAGCGACCGATTTTCGAGGGAATTGACGTTTTTCTTGTGTTTTATGTTGTTCGAAATGTAATAGGACGGTTCTTAATCGCTCGTGGTTTCCTTGTTCGGGGATCCGACCGCCCCTCTTGTTTTAGCTCGAATCGTTGCTCAATGGTGATTTCGGGGTTCTAGGCTCGGAGGATACAACTACGAAATGTTCGCATGAACGGACGGGTGCGATCATACCAGCACTAATGCACCGGATCCCATCAGAACTCCGAAGTTAAGTGTGCTTGGGCGAGAGTAGTACTAGGATGGGTGACCTCTTGGGAAGTCCTCGTGTTGCACCCCTCTTTTTGTGGTTTTTGCAATCGGACAAGGCCATTTTGCTCTAAGGCCGCGTTATTTTCGTATTAGTTCGTAGGTTTCAATTTTTATTTTGCAAATAGAATTGGGTTTTTTTAACGACGTTTTTCGTGTTCGTATGGAAAAGCGACCGATTTTCGAGGGAATTGACGTTTTTCTTGTCTTTTATGTTGTTCGAAATGTAATAGGACGGTTCTTAATCTCTCGTGGTTTCCTTGTTCGGGGATCCGACCGCCCCTCTTGTTTTAGCTCGAATCGTTGCTCAACGGTTATTTCGGGGTTCTAGGCCCGGAGGATACAACTACGAAATGTTCGCATGAATGGACGGGTGCGATCATACCAGCACTAATGCACCGGATCCCATCAGAACTCCGAAGTTAAGCGTGCTTGGGCGCGAGAGTAGTACTAGGATGGGTGACCTCCTGGGAAGTCCTCGTGTTGCACCCCTGTTTTTGTCGTTTTTGCAATCGGACAAGGCCATTTTGCTATAAGGCCGCGTTATTTTCGTGTTAGTTCATAGGTTTCAAGGCTTATTTTGCAAATAGAATTGGGTTTTTTTAACGACATTTTTCGCGTTCGTATGGAAAAGGGACCGATTGTCGAGGGAATTGACGTTGTTCTTGTCTTTTATGTTGTTCGAAATGTAATAGGATGGTTCTTAATCGCTCGTGGTTTCCTTGTTCCGGGATCCGACCGCCCCTCTTGTTTTAGCTCGAATCGTTGCTCAACGGTGATTTCGGGGTTCTAGGCCCGGAGGATACAACTACGAAATGTTCGCATGAATGGACGGGTGCGATCATACCAGCACTAATGCACCGGATCCCATCAGAACTCCGAAGTTAAGCGTACTTGGGCGAGAGTAGTACTAGGATGGGTGACCTCCTGGGAAGTCCTCGTGTTGCACCCCTCTTTTTGTCGTTTTTGCATTCGGACAAGGCTATTTTGCTCTAACGCCGCGTTATTTTCGTGTTAGTTCGTAGGTTTCAAGGCTTGTTTCGCAAATAGAATTGGGTTTTTTTAACGACGTTTTTCGTGTTCGTATGGAAAAGCGACTGATTTTCGATGCAATTGACGTTTTTTTTGTCCTTTATGTTGTTCGAAATGTAATAGGACGGTTCTTAATCGCTCGTGGTTACCTTGTTCCGGGATCCGATCGCCCCTCTTGTTTTAGCTCGAATCGTTGCTCAACGGTGATTTCGGGGTTCTAGGCTCGGAGGATATGATTCGGCCTGTTTTGTATAGGATAACTCTTGTATTTTATAGCTATATTGAGAGTGTTTAGGTTAGTTTTGAGCGTTATTGTAATATCAAGACCGAAGACACGAAGTATGAAGAATCAAGAGTTAAAGAGCTTAAAGACGAAGATTCGCCACTACATGGATATCGCGGTCGCGTTGTCTATGACGCGGGCGCGGTGGCGTGAAGGAGCGAGCCAACCAAGACCATGAAGGCCGCGGTCGCGCTGTCTGTGGCGCGGTCGCGGTAGAAGCCGTCTCGGATTTGACCATTTGAAGGCCGACGCGGGCGCGGTGGTGGTGCCGCGGTCGCGGGTGTGACCGACTACCAAGTGGACGAGATTTCACCGTTTCTATCTTGTTTCCTTTCTTATCTTTCGGTTTCCTATCTTATTTAGTCCGAAAAGGTTGATCCTTGGAGCTATATAAGGGGAACCTTTCTAGGTTTTTAGGGTATCTAATTCTTGTCAATCAATTGTCTTTTAATAAAGATTAGAGTTTTCTTTGTAATGGAGAACTAACTCTCCTCTGGAGTTTATTCAATCAAGGAAGCTTTATTATGAAGTTGTGAAATTCTGGTAACCTCTTTATCCCTAGGTCTTTATTGATACTCTTGTGCTTCATCCCATGATCTATGTTTGATTTTATGAGCCTGATCAACTTTCAAAAACCCCCTTTTGATTACTTGCATGAAAACCACTAAAATCTGAATAAAAACTGATTCTTTTGGGTTCGACCCCTTGCTTGCCTACTATACTTTTGCTTGCATGTTTGGGATTTATTTTTGATAAGGGAACAACGACTTTGCCCGAGTCAGGATACAACTACGAAATGTTCGCATGAATGGACGGGTGCGATCATACCAGCACTAATGCACCGGATCCCATCAGAACTCCGAAGTTAAGCGTGCTTGGGCGAGAGAATTACTAGAATGGGTGACCTTCTGGGAAGTCCTCGTGTTGCACCCCTCTTTTTGTCGTTTTTGCAATCGGACAAGGCCATTTTGCTCTAACGCCGCGTTATTTTCGTGTTAGTTCGAAGGTTTGAATTTTTGTTTCGCAAATTGAATTGGGTTTTTTTAACGACGTTTTTCGTGTTCGTATGGAAAAGCGACCGATTTTCGAGGGAATTGATGTTTTTCTTGTCCTTTATGTTGTTCGAAATGTAATAGGACGGTTCTTAATCGCTCGTGGTTTCCTTGTTCCGGGATCCGACCGCCCCTCTTGTTTTAGCTCGAATCATTGCTCAACGGTGATTTCGGGTTTCTAGGCTCGGAGGATACAACTACGAAATGTTCGCATGAATGGACGGGTGCGATCATACCAGCACTAATGCATCGGATCCCATCAGAACTCCGAAGTTAAGGGTGCTTGGGCGAGAGTAGTACTAGGATGGGTGACCTTCTGGGAAGTCCTCGTGTTGCACCCCTCTTTTTGTCGTTTTTGCAATCGGACAAGGCCATTTTCCTCTAAGGCCGCGTTATTTTCGTGTTAGTTCGTAGGTTTCAAGGCTTATTTTGCAAAAAGAATTGGGTTTTTTTAACGACGTTTTTCGTGTTCGTATGGAAAAGCGACCGATTTTCGAGGGAATTGACGTTTTTGTTGTCTTTTATGTTGTTCGAAATGTAATAGGACGGTTCTTAATCGCTCGTGGTTTCCTTGTTCGGGGATCCGACCGCCCCTCTTGTTTTAGCTCGAATCGTTGCTCAACGGTGATTTCGGGGTTCTAGGCTCGGAGGATACAACTACGAAATGTTCGCATGAATGGACGGGTGCGATCATACCAGCACTAATGCATCGGATCCCATCAGAACTCCGAAGTTAAGCGTGCTTGGGCGAGAGTAGTACTAGGATGGGTGACCTCCTGGGAAGTCCTCGTGTTGCACCCCTCTTTTTGTCGTTTTTGCAATCGGACAAGGCCATTTTGCTCTAAGGCCGCGTTATTTTCGTGTTAGTTCGTAGGTTTCAAGGCTTATTTTGCAAAAAGAATTGGGTTTTTTTAACGACGTTTTTCGTGTTCGTATGGAAAAGCGACCGATTTTCGAGGGAATTGACGTTTTTCTTGTGTTTTATGTTGTTCGAAATGTAATAGGACGGTTCTTAATCGCTCGTGGTTTCCTTGTTCGGGGATCCGACCGCCCCTCTTGTTTTAGCTCGAATCGTTGCTCAACGGTGATTTCGGGGTTCTAGGCTCGGAGGATACAACTACGAAATGTTCGCATGAACGGACGGGTGCGATCATACCAGCACTAATGCACCGGATCCCATCAGAACTCCGAAGTTAAGTGTGCTTGGGCGAGAGTAGTACTAGGATGGGTGACCTCTTGGGAAGTCCTCGTGTTGCACCCCTCTTTTTGTGGTTTTTGCAATCGGACAAGGCCATTTTGCTCTAAGGCCGCGTTATTTTCGTATTAGTTCGTAGGTTTCAATTTTTATTTTGCAAATAGAATTGGGTTTTTTTAACGACGTTTTTCGTGTTCGTATGGAAAAGCGACCGATTTTCGAGGGAATTGACGTTTTTCTTGTCTTTTATGTTGTTCGAAATGTAATAGGACGGTTCTTAATCGCTCGTGGTTTCCTTGTTCGGGGATCCGACCGCCCCTCTTGTTTTAGCTCGAATCGTTGCTCAACGGTTATTTCGGGGTTCTAGGCCCGGAGGATACAACTACGAAATGTTCGCATGAATGGACGGGTGCGATCATACCAGCACTAATGCACCGGATCCCATCAGAACTCCGAAGTTAAGCGTGCTTGGGCGTGAGAGTAGTACTAGGATGGGTGACCTCCTGGGAAGTCCTCGTATTGCACCCCTGTTTTTGTCGTTTTTGCAATCGGACAAGGCCATTTTGCTATAAGGCCGCGTTATTTTCGTGTTAGTTCATAGGTTTCAAGGCTTATTTTGCAAATAGAATTGGGTTTTTTTAACGACGTTTTTCGTGTTCGTATGGAAAAGGGACCGATTGTCGAGGGAATTGACGTTTTTCTTGTCTTTTATGTTGTTCGAAATGTAATAGGACGGTTCTTAATCGCTCGTGGTTTCCTTGTTCCGGGATCCGACCGCCCCTCTTGTTTTAGCTCGAATCGTTGCTCAACGGTGATTTCGGGGTTCTAGGCCCGGAGGATACAACTACGAAATGTTCGCATGAATGGACGGGTGCGATCATACCAGCACTAATGCACCGGATCCCATCAGAACTCCGAAGTTAAGCGTACTTGGGCGAGAGTAGTACTAGGATGGGTGACCTCCTGGGAAGTCCTCGTGTTGCACCCCTCTTTTTGTCGTTTTTGCAATCGGACAAGGCTATTTTGCTCTAACGCCGCGTTATTTTCGTGTTAGTTCGTAGGTTTCAAGGCTTGTTTCGCAAATAGAATTGGGTTTTTTTAACGACGTTTTTCGTGTTCGTATGGAAAAGCGACTGATTTTCGATGGAATTGACGTTTTTTTTGTCCTTTATGTTGTTCGAAATGTAATAGGACGGTTCTTAATCGCTCATGGTTACCTTGTTCCGGGATCCGATCGCCCCTCTTGTTTTAGCTCGAATCGTTGCTCAACGGTGATTTCGGGGTTCTAGGCTCGGAGGATATGATTCGGCCTGTTTTGTATAGGATAACTCTTGTATTTTATAGCTATATTGAGAGTGTTTAGGTTAGTTTTGAGCGTTATTGTAATATCAAGACCGAAGACACGAAGTATGAAGAATCAAGAGTTAAAGAGCTTAAAGACGAAGATTCGCCACTACATGGATATCGCGGTCGCGTTGTCTATGACGCGGGCGCGGTGGCGTGAAGGAGCGAGCCAACCAAGACCATGAAGGCCGCGGTCGCGCTGTCTGTGGCGCGGTCGCGGTAGAAGCCGACTCGGATTTGACCATTTGAAGGCCGACGCGGGCGCGGTGGTGGTGCCGCGGTCGCGGGTGTGACCGACTTCCAAGTGGACGAGATTTCACCGTTTCTATCTTGTTTCCTTTCTTATCTTTCGGTTTCCTATCTTATTTAGTCCGAAAAGGTTGATCCTTGGGGCTATATAAGGGGAACCTTTCTAGGTTTTTAGGGTATCTAATTCTTGTCAATCAATTGTCTTTTAATAAAGATTAGAGTTTTCTTTGTAATGGAGAACTAACTCTCCTCTGGAGTTTATTCAATCAAGGAAGCTTTATTATGAAGTTGTAAAATTCTGGTAACCTCTTTATCCCTAGGTCTTTATTGATACTCTTGTGCTTCATCCCATGATCTATGTTTGATTTTATGAGCCTGATCAACTTGTTTAATTGACTTAGATCTATTGTTCGGTTGTTGTCTATGCATCTTTCCTATTCTCGAAACAACTCTATTCTAGGACCGTGGACTAGTTTAGGGAAGAGTATTCAATGGTTAAGTTGTGCATGAGACTCGTAGCTTGATTGCATTATTTGATTTCCTATTATCCCTGTGCTCTATGCTAATTCTAGGTTAAGCGTCCTTGCCTAGGGTTATAGAATTGCTTGGACCGTGGACTTGCGATTTCTAATGATTGGGATTGGAATTGACCTAGGCATATAAAGAGGTGGATGAATTCATGATCAACGGATTAATAAAGTGGAATTGATTGGATAAACTCTGCTTGATAACTTTGATTGAAACTAACTTTCAAAAACCCCCTTTTGATTACTTGCATGAAAACCACTAAAATCTGAATAAAAACTGATTCTTTTGGGTTCGACCCCTTGCTTACCTACTATACTTTTGTTTGCATGTTTGGGATTTATTTTTGATAAGGGAACAACGACTTTGCCCGAGTCAAATTTTGGCGCCGTTGCCGGGGAATCTTTTTTCTTGTTCTGATTGTGTGTGTTTTCGTGTTCTGCGCTCAAACCGCGCCCGCGGAACCCTCGGCGCGCCCGCGGTTCGTGCGCAGAACCATCCTTTGGGTGCGGGCCTAACACATGGTCCGTACCCGGTCTACTAATACTTCACCTGTTCGTTTTGATCCAGAAATTGACAGGACTCTTCGGAAGATAAGGAGTGTCCCCAGACCCTCTACATCTTACAACCTTCTTGAATCTCTCTCTCTCTCTGATTCTGAACCAGAAGACGTCATGGCGGAACAAACTATTCGCGAACTCACGGCGCCCGATCTCCAGCAATAGCAGCTCGCAGTTCAATTCCCCGAACTCGGGGAGGGTGTGAAGTTCGAATTGAAGTCTGGCCTCATCCACCACTTACCCAAATTTCACGGGTTGAGTGGTGAGGACCCGAACAAGCATCTCACTGAATTCCACGCGGTGTGCGTGAGTATGAAGCCTACTGATGTGACGGAGGATCAAATCAAGCTCCGGGCTTTCCCCTTCTCTCTTGAAGACGCCGCCAAGGATTGGCTCCTTTATTTGGTGCCGGGCTCTATTACTACTTGGGCGGCCATGAAGAAGGCGTTTCTTGAAAAGTACTTCCCTGCTTCCAAACAAACATCTATTAAGAAGCAGCTCAGCAGTTTGGAGCAAGGGGAAGACGAGAACCTCTATGATTATTATGAGCGCTACAAGCGGCTCATCGCGAGTTGCCCCTACCATGGCTACCAAGCCAAAGATCTTATTTGCTACATCATTGAGGGACTCTGCGACAATGACAAGAGGCTCGTAAATGCATCTTGTGGGGGTAGTTACGAGAACTTGACCCAGCTGCAGCTTTTCAGAAAGTTGAGATCTTGGCGGAACAAGCCCGCAATCAAAGGTCAAGGACCAACGTGAGGTCTGTTAGTGTGGTGAATGAGTCCCTGAATGCTGAAGTAAGGGAGCTCAAGGATCTTATGAAGCAGTTCCTCACGAAGAGGACGGCCCAGCAAGTCAACGCTTGCGGTCTTTGCTATGATGCGAGCCACCACACAGATCAGTGCCCTACTTTCAAGAGACCGAGGAGTCGGTCAACGCTATTGGCAACTATGGTGCGCCCCGGCCCCGGAATGATCCTTACTCTAATACCTACAATCCGGGGTGGGCGAACCATCCTAACTTGAGGTGGAACAACCAGCAGCAGCAAGATCCACCACAACAGCAGCAGTACGCTCCTCAGGGCCAGCAACAACAGTTTCGATCCAACAACTATGCCCCGAGAGCGCCTGCTCCGTCTCAGAATGATGCTATTACCGCCCTCTTGAAGGAGAACCAAGAGACGAGAGCTGGTGTAAAGAATCTTGAGACTCAACTGAGCCAACTTGCCACCATGATCAACAGGCTCGAGTCTAAGGATTCCGGGAAACTTCCTTCTCAACCGCTCAATCACAAAGAAAATGTCAGTGCCATGAATTTGAGGAGCGGTAGAGTACTGGCGAGTCGAGAATCACCCACTGGTGACGAACCGCGCCCGCGCTCCCCTGGCCGCGACCGCGCCGGGGCGACAGCACATGAAGACCAAGCTTCTGTGGGAATTCCGCGCCCGCGCCCTCCCATCCGCGCCCGCGCCCTCCCATCCGCGCCCGCGAAAATCCAACAGAAGACATGGATCACGAGAGGCGTAGCGAGCCGCGACCGCGGAGTCCGGACCGCGCCCGCGGTAAGGAGGCCGAGCGTAACTTCGAGGCTTTACTCGACTATGCTTTCAAGAATTACTCGCCTCCTCGCCCAAGCTCTCCTAGATGGAACCGAGCTCCAACAGCAGAAGAGGACGATGGCTATGTGGCTCAACCTCTTCCACCATTGGATTCTTTCAAGCCCTCTCCTCCATTCCCCGATGCTCTCAAGGACACAAGGAAGCCGGCACATGACAAGGAACTCTTCGAGACCTTTGCCAATTGTCGGGTAAATGTTCCTCTCCTTAATCTCATTCAAAGTGTCCCTCGTTTTGCTAAGTTTATGAAAGAGCTATGCACCATAAAAAGAAAGAATAAGACTAATCCTAAGATTGAAAGGGTAGCTCTAGTTGAAAAGACGCAGGATAGCAAAATTGAGACTTGTAATTCCCTACTCCAAAAACAATTACCTAAAAAATGCTCAGACCCAGGAAGATTCACCGTCCCTGCCACTATTGGAGAAACCAAAATTGAGCGTGCTATGCTAGATTTAGGTGCCTCCATTAATGTTCTTCCAGCTTGCATGTATGATAGGTTAGGCCTTGGTCCTTTAAAGGAATCAGATATCATTATTGAATTGGCTGACCATTCTAATGTGCGCCCGAAAGGGTTAGTTGAGGATGTTCTAGTGTAGGTGCAGGGTTTGATCTTTCCTGCAGATTTTTATGTGATGGAGATAGGCGAAGGGCGGTACGACCCGGTTCTCTTACTTGGTCGTCCATTCATGAAAACCGCCAACACGGTCATCGACGTTGCCAATGGATCTCTTTCCATATCTCATGATGGCAACACGGTCCGCATTGATGTTGATGAGGACCCGTATTGATCGTATCCACGTCGAGCCAACGACGTTAAACAAAAGCGCTGCTTGGGAGGCAACCCAAGGATTAGATAGATTGTTTTTCCATTCCTAGCTTAGGATTTGCTTGTGGTTTTAGCTAACATGCAGGTACCAGGTCCGAAAGGACACGCCTAGCGTGATACTGCGCCCGCGCCGCCTTGGCCGCGCCCGCGGTGGATCGTCGGCGCGCCCCGACGAACAAGTACTAGCCCGTGCTCGCGGCAACCATACTGCGTCTCGGTTTTAGCTTGTTTTTATTGAAAAAAAAAACAACAAAAAGAGGACTTTTAGGTCCCATTCTACCTCTATATTTTCCATCCATCTATAACCATTCTATCCATCTTCTATCTTTCCACCTTCTATATTTTCTTTCCGTCCATTTTTGTATTTTCCATTCTTTGGCTATGTGTAAAGCCTAAGTATGGGGGAGCTTTGTTTCCCCAGGAGTTCTCTTCTCCACGGCTCGAGTTCAAGTGTTGATCCATCTTCCAAGAAGACGAGCCATGTTACGAAGGTTGTTTACACATCACACTTTTCGAGACGAAGTCGAGACTATGTCCCTGCACAAGACCCGCGCCCGCGCTCCATCAGCCGCGCCCGCGGTGACCACCTGTGGACGACTTCGCTCTCTGCATCAATTCCGCACCCGCGCCCCTGGTACCGCGCCCGCGTTTTGCCCACCGATTGGAAATACGAAGTGTTTCTTTCTACCACCTTATGAAGAGTTCTTCCACTCCACCTCTCTTCATCGATTGTGAGTCTTCTGATTTCCTTTCTCCTTGCTTTTATCCTTTCTCTTTGCTTCATTGAGGACAATGAAGGATTTAAGTATGGGGGAAGGAGTACTCGCATTCGCTTATCCTAGTTAGAGTAGCTAGATATTTTCTTCAGATTTTTGATTTTCTTCTTTTCATGGAGCACTTGCACCATACTTTTTGCATAATAAAGAGAAAGAAAGAAAAGAAAAAGATAGAAAAAGCCATAAAAAAGTGAAAAAAGGCATAAAAATCCTAGGATGAGTCGAAAACCCGAAAGGGCGGCTCAGGTAATAAGCAGGTAACCCGGACCAGCATTAGGCTGGGGCCTGGGGTAATATGAGGTTTATGAGAGTTGTGAGTATTTGTGAGCACACCTATTGAAAAATGAAAGAGCGGTTAGGTGAAAACCCGAAAGGGCGCCTAAGCAGAATTGAGCGGTAAAATTCGAGTGTTTTAGGATCATTCTTACTTGGGGACTTTGGGGCTTACATGTTAGATTTGGGTAGATCCTAGGTTGCTCTGTTTCATGTTTTTAGAGCTTGAGTGTTATATCATGTTGTGAGGTGTGTGTTTGAGTTTTATTGTTTTATGCTCATGATTTCTCTATATTTTTTGGGTTCGGGTTGTGAGTTGAGTGTTTTTTTTATCTTCCCTTGTATTTCTTGAGATCTTAGATGTGCTTACTTGTTATATTTGTTTTGAGCTTACTCGAGGACGAGCAAGATCTAAGTATGGGGGAATTTGATTCGGCCTATTTTGTATAGGATAACTCTTGTATTTTAGAGCTATATTGAGAGTGTTTAGGTTAGTTTTGAGCGTTATTGTAATATCAAGACCGAAGACACGAAATATGAAGAATCAAGAGTTAAAGAGCTTAAAGACGAAGATTCGCCACTACATGGATATCGCGGTCGCGTTGTCTATGACGCGGGCGCGGTGGCGTGAAGGAGCGAGCCAACCAAGACCATGAAGGCCGCGGTCGCGCTGTCTGTGGCGCGGTCGCGGTAGAAGCCGACTCGGATTTGACCATTTGAAGGCCGACGCGGGCGCGGTGGTGGTGCCGCGGTCGCGGGTGTGACCGACTACCAAGTGGACGAGATTTCACCGTTTCTATCTTGTTTCCTTTCTTATCTTTCGGTTTCCTATCTTATTTAGTCCGAAAAGGTTGATCCTTGGAGCTATATAAGGGGAACCTTTCTAGGTTTTTAGGGTATCTAATTCTTGTCAATCAATTGTCTTTTAATAAAGATTATAGTTTTCTTTGTAATGGAGAACTAACTCTCCTCTGGAGTTTATTCAATCAAGGAAGCTTTATTATGAAGTTGTGAAATTCTGGTAACCTCTTTATCCCTAGGTCTTTATTGATACTCTTGTGCTTCATCCCATGATCTATGTTTGATTTTATGAGCCTGATCAACTTTCAAAAACCCCCTTTTGATTACTTGCATGAAAACCACTAAAATCTGAATAAAAACTGATTCTTTTGGGTTCGACCCCTTGCTTGCCTACTATACTTTTGCTTGCATGTTTGGGATTTATTTTTGATAAGGGAACAACGACTTTGCCCGAGTCAGGATACAACTACGAAATGTTCGCATGAATGGACGGGTGCGATCATACCAGCACTAATGCACCGGTTCCCATCTGAACTCCGAAGTTAAGCGTGCTTGGGCGAGAGTAGTACTAGGATGGGTGACCTCCTGGGAAGTCCTCGTGTTGCACCCCTCTTTTTGTCGTTTTTGCAATCGGACAAGGCCATTGTGCTCTAAGGCCGCGTTATTTTCGTGTTAGTTCGTAGGTTTCAATTTTTATTTTGCAAATAGAATTGGGTTTTTTTAACGACGTTTTTTGTGTTCGTATCGAAAAGCGATCGATTTTTGAGGGAATTGACATTTTTCTTGTCATTTATGTTGTTCGAAATGTAATAGGACGGTTCTTAATCGCTCGTGGTTTCCTTGTTCCGGGATCCGACCGCCCCTCTTGTTTTAGCTCGAATCGTTGCTCAACGGTGATTTCGGGGTTCTAGGCTCGGAGGATACAACTACGAAATGTTCGCATGAATGGACGGGTGCGATCATACCAGCACTAATGCACCGGATCCCATCAGAACTCCGATGTTAAGCGTGCTTGGGCGAGAGTAGTACTAGGATGGGTGACCTCCTGGGAAGTCCTCGTGTTGCACCCCTCTTTTTGTCGTTTTTGCAATCGGACAAGGCCATTTTGCTCGAAGGCCGCGTTATTTTCGTGTTAGTTCGTAGGTTTCAAGGCTTATTTTGCAAATAGTATTGGGTTTTTTTAACGACGTTTTTCGTGTTCGTATGGAAAAGCGACCGATTTTCGAGGGAATTGACGTTTTTCTTGTGTTTTATGTTGTTCGAAATGTAAAAGGACGGTTCTTAATCGCTCGTGGTTTCCTTGTTCCGGGATCCGACCGCCCCTCTTGTTTTAGCTCGAATCGTTGTTCAACGGTGATTTTGGGGTTCTAGGATCGGAGGATACAACTACGAAATGTTCGCATGAATTGAGGGGTGCGATCATACCAGCACTAATGCACCGGATCCCATCAGAACTCCGATGTTAAGCGTGCTTGGGCGAGACTAGTACTAGGATGGGTGACCTCCTGGGAAGTCCTCGTTTTGCACCCCTCTTTTGTCGTTTTTGCAATCGGGCAAGGCCATTTTGCTCTAAGGCCGCGTTATTTTCGTGTTAGTTCGTAGGTGTCAAGGCTTATTTTGCAAATAGAATTGGGTTTTTTTAACGACATTTTTCGTGTTCGTATGGAAAAGCGATCGATTTTCGAGGGAATTGACGTTTTTCTTGTCTTTTATGTTGTTCGAAATGTAATTGGACGGTTCTTAATCGCTCGTGGTTTCCTTGTTCCGGGATCCGACCGCCCCTCTTGTTTTAGCTCGAATCGTTGCTCAACGGTGATTTCGGGGTTCTAGGCTCGGAGGATACAACTACGAAATGTTCGCATGAATGGAGGGGTGCGATCATACCAGCACTAATGCACCGGATCCCATCAGAACTCCGATGTTAAGCGTGCTTGGGCGAGAGTAGTACTAGAATGGGTGACCTCTTAGGAAGTCCTCGTGTTGCACCCCTCTTTTTGTCGTTTTTGCAATCGGACAAGGCCATTTTGCTCTAAGGCCGCGTTATTTTCGTGTTAGTTCGTAGGTTTCAATTTTTATTTTGCAAATAGAATTGGGTTTTTTTAACGACGTTTTTCGTGTTCGTATGGAAAAGCGACCGATTTTCGAGGGAATTGACGTTTTTCTTGTCTTTTATGTTGTTCGAAATGTAATAGGACGGTTCTTAATCGCTCGTGGTTTCCTTGTTCCGGGATCCGACCGCCCCTCTTGTTTTACCTTGAATCGTTGCTCAACGGTGATTTCGGGGTTTTAGGCTCGGAGGATACAACTACGAAATGTTCGCATGAATGGACGGGTGCGATCATATCAGCACTAATGCACCGGATCCCATCAGAACTCCGAAGTTAAGCGTGCTTGGGCGAGAGTAGTACTAGGATGGGTGACCTCCCGAGAAGTCCTCGTGTTGCACCCCTCTTTTTGTCGTTTTTGCAATCGGCCAAGGACATTTTGCTCTAAGGCCGCGTTATTTTCGTGTTAGTTCGTAGGTTTCAATTTTTATTTTGCAAATAGGATTGGGTTTTTTTAACGACGTTTTTCGTGTTCGTATGGAAAAGCGACCGATTTTCGAGGGAATTGACGTTTTTCTTGTCTTTTATGTTGTTTGAAATGTAATAGGACGGTTCTTCATCGCTCGTGGTTTCCTTGTTCCGGGATCCGACCGCCCCTCTTGTTTTAGCTCGATTCGTTGCTCAACGGTGATTTCGGGGTTCTAGGCTCGGCGGATACAACTACGAAATGTTCGCATGAATGGACGGGTGCGATCATACCGGCACTAATGCACCGGATCCCATCAGAACTCCGAAGTTAAGCGTGCTTGTGCGAGAGTAGTACTAGGATGGGTGACCTCCTAGGAAGTCCTCGTGTTGCACCGCTCTTTTTGTCGTTTTTGCAATCGGACAAGGCCATTTTGCTCTAAGGCCGTGTTATTTTCGTGTTAGTTTGTAGGATTCAACGCTTATTTTGCAAACAGAATTGGGTTTTTTGAACGACGTTTTTCGTGTTCGTATGGAAAAGCGACCGATTTTCGAGGGAATTGACGTTTTTCTTGTCTTTTATGTTGTTCGAAATGTAATAGGACGGTTCTTAATCGCTCGTGGTTTCCTTGTTCCGGGATCCGATCGCACCTCTTGTTTTAGCTCGATTCGTTGCTCAACGGTGATTTCGGGGTTCTAGGCTCAGAGGATACAACTACGAAATGTTCGCATGAATGGAGGGGTGCGATCATACCAGCACTAATGCACCGGATCCCATCAGAACTCCGATGTTAAGCGTGCTTGGGCGAGACTAGTACTAGGATGGGTGACCCCCTGGGAAGTCCTCGTTTTGCACCCCTCTTTTGTCGTTTTTGCAATCGGGCCAGGCCATTTTGCTCTAAGGCCGCGTTATTTTCGTGTTAGTTCGTAGGTTTCAAGGCTTATTTTGCAAATAGAATTTGGTTTTTTTAACGGCGTTTTTCGTGTTCGTATGGAAAAGCGACCGATTTTCGATGGAATTGACGTTTTTCTTGTCTTTTATGTTGTTCGAAATGTAATTGGATGGTTCTTAATCGCTCGTGGTTTCCTTGTTCCGGGATCCGACCGCCCCTCTTGTTTTAGCCCGAATCGTTGCTCATCGGTGATTTCGGGGTTCTAGGCTCGGAGGCTACAACTACGAAATGTTCGCATGAATGGAGGGGTGCGATCATACCAGCACTAATGCACCGGATCCCATCAGAACTCCGATGTTAAGCGTGCTTGGGCGAGAGTAGTATTAGGATGGGTGACCTCCTGGGAAGTCCTCGTGTTGCACCCCTCTTTTTTGTCGTTTTTGCAATCGGACAAGGCCATTTTGCTCTAAGGCCGCGTTATTTTCGTGTTAGTTCGTAGGTTTCAATTTTTATTTTGCAAATAGAATTGGGTTTTTTTATCGACGTTTTTTGTGTTCGTGTCGAAAAGCGACCGATTTTCGAGGGAATTAACGTTTTTCTTGTCTTTTATGTTGTTCGAAATGTAATAGGACGGTTCTTAATCGCTCGTGGTTTCCTTGTTCCGGGATCCGACCGCCCCTCTTGTTTTAGCTCGATTCGTTGCTCAACGGTGATTTCGGGGTTCTAGGCTCGGAGGATACAACTACGAAATGTTCGCATGAATGGACGGGTGCGATCATACCGGCACTAATGCACCGGATCCCATCAGAACTCCGAAGTTAAACGTGCTTGGGCGAGATTAGTACTAGGATGGGTGACCTCCTACGAAGTCCTCGTGTTGCACCGCTCTTTTTGTCGTTTTTGCAATCGAACAAGGCCATTTTGCTCTAAGGCCGCGTTATTTTCGTGTTAGTTCGTAGGTTTCAATTTTTATTTTGCAAATAGAATTGGGTTTTTTTATCGACGTTTTTTGTGTTCGTATGGAAAAGCGACCGATTTTCGAGGGAATTGACGTTTTCCTTGTCTTTTATGTTGTTCGAAATGTAATAGGACGGTTCTTAATCGCTCGTGGTTTCCTTGTTCCGGGATCCGACCGCCCCTCTTGTTTTTGCTCGAATCGTTGCTCAACGGTGATTTCGGGGTTCTAGGCTTGGAGGATACAACTACGAAATGTTCGCATGAATGGAGGGGTGCGATCATACCAGCACTAATGCACCGGATCCCATCAGAACTCCGATGTTAAGCGTGCTTGGGCGAGAGTAGTACTAGGATGGGTGACCTCCTGGGAAGTCCTCGTGTTGCACCCCTCTTTTTGTCGTTTTTGCAATCGGACAAGGCCATTTTGCTCTAAGGCCGCGTTATTTTCGTGTTAGTTCGTAGGTTTCAATTTTTATTTTGCAAATAGAATTGGGTTTTTTTATCGACGTTTTTTGTGTTCGTATCGAAAAGCGACCGATTTTCGAGGGAATTAACGTTTTTCTTGTCTTTTATGTTGTTCGAAATGTAATAGGACGGTTCTTAACCGCTCGTGGTTTCCTTGTTCCGGGATCCGACCGCCCCTCTTGTTTTAGCTCGATTCGTTGCTCAACGGTGATTTCGGGGTTCTAGGCTCGGAGGATACAACTACGAAATGTTAGCATGAATGGACGGGTGCGATCATACCGGCACTAATGCACCGGATCCCATCAGAACTCCGAAGTTAAGCGTGCTTGGGCGAGAGTAGTACTAGGATGGGTGACCTCCTAGGAAGTCCTCGTGTTGCACCGCTCTTTTTGTCGTTTTTGCAATCGGACAAGGCCATTTTGATCTAAGGCCGCGTTATTTTCGTGTTAGTTCGTAGGTTTCAATTTTTATTTTGCAAATAGAATTGGGTTTTTTTATCGACGTTTTTTGTGTTCGTATCGAAAAGCGACCGATTTTCGAGGGAATTGACGTTTTTCTTGTCTTTTATGTTGTTCGAAATGAATAGGACGGTTCTTAATCGCTCGTGGTTTCCTTGTTCCGGGATCCGACCGCCCCTCTTGTTTTAGCTCGATTCGTTGCTCAACGGTGATTTCGGGGTTATAGGCTCGGAGGATACAACTACGAAATGTTCGCATGAATGGACGGGTGCGATCATACCGGCACTAATGCACCGGATCCCATCAGAACTCCGAAGTTAAGCGTGCTTGGGCGAGAGTAGTACTAGGATGGGTGACCTCCTAGGAAGTCCTCGTGTTGCACCGCACTTTTTGTCGTTTTTGCAATCGGACAACGCCATTTTGCTCTAAGGCCGTGTTATTTTCGTGTTAGTTCGTAGGTTTCAACGCTTTTTGCAAATAGAATTGGGTTTTTCTAACGACGTTTTTCGTGTTCGTATGGAAAAGCGACTGATTTTCGAGGGAAATGACGTTTTTCTTGTCTTTTATGTTGTTCGAAATGTAATAGGACGGTTCTCAATCGCTCGTGGTTTCCTTGTTCCGGAATCCGATCGCCCCTCTTGTTTTAGCTCGAATCGTTGCTCAACTGTGATTTCGGTGTTCTAGGCTCGGAGGATACAACTACGAAATGTTCGCATGAATGGAGGGGTGCGATCATACCAGCACTAATGCACCGGATCCCATCAGAACTCCGATGTTAAGCGTGCTTGGGCGAGACTAGTACTAGGATGGGTGACCTCCTGGGAAGTCCTCGTTTTGCACCCCTCTTTTTGTCGTTTTTGCAATCGGACAAGGCAATTTTGCTCTAAGGCCGCGTTATTTTCGTGTTAGTTCATAGGTTTCAATTTTTATTTTGAGAAAAGAATTGGGTTTTTTTAACGACGTTTTTCGTGTTCGTATGGAAAAGCGACCGATTTTCGAGGGAATTGACGTTTTTCTTGTCTTTTATGTTGTTCGAAATGTAATAGGACGGTTCTTAATCGCTCGTGGTTTCCTTGTTCCGGGATCCGATCTCCCCTCTTGTTTTAGCTCGAATCGTTGCTCAACGGTGATTTCGGGGTTCTAGGCTCGGAGGATACAACTACGAAATGTTCGCATGAATGGAGGGGTAATATCATACCAGCACTAATGCACCGGATCCCATCAGAACTCCGATGTTAAGCGTGCTTGGGCGAGACTAGTACTAGGATGGGTGACCTCCTGGGAAGTCCTCGTTTTGCACCCCTCTTTTGTCGTTTTTGCAATCGGGCAAGGCCATTTTGCTCTAAGGCCGCGTTATTTTCGTGTTAGTTCGTAGGTTTCAAGGCTTATTTTGCAAATAGAATTTGGTTTTTTTAACGACGTTTTTCGTGTTCGTATGGAAAAGCGACCGATTTTCGATGGAATTGACGTTTTTCTTGTCTTTTATGTTGTTCGAAATGTAATTGGACGGTTCTTAATCGCTCGTGGTTTCCTTGTTCCGGGATCCGACCGCCCCTCTTGTTTTATCTCGAATCGTTGCTCAACGGTGATTTCGGGGTTCTAGGCTCGGAGGATACAACTACGAAATGTTCGCATGAATGGAGGGGTGCGATCATACCAGCACTAATGCACCGGATCCCATCAGAACTCCGATGTTAAGCGTGCTTGGGCGAGAGTAGTACTAGGATGGGTGACCTCCTGGGAAGTCCTCGTGTTGCACCCCTCTTTTTGTCGTTTTTGCAATCGGACAAGGCAATTTTGCTCTAAGGCCGCGTTATTTTCGTGTTAGTTCGTAGGTTTCAATTTTTATTTTGTCTAGGCTCGGAGGATACAACTACGAAATGTTCGCATGAATGGAGGGGTGCGATCATACCAGCACTAATGCACCGGATCCCATCAAAACTCCGATGTTAAGCGTGCTTGGGCGAGAGTGGTACTAGGATGGGTGACCTCCTGGGAAGTCCTCGTGTCGCACCCCTCTTGTTTTAGCTCGAATCGTTGCTCAACGGTGATTTCGGGGTTCTAGGCTCGGAGGATACAACTACGAAATGTTCGCATGAATGGACGTGTGCGATCATACCAACACTAATGCACCGGATCCCATCAGAGATCCGAAGTTAAGCGTGCTTGGGCGAGAGTAGTACTAGGATGGGTAACCTCTTGGGAAGTCCTCGTGTTGCAACCCATCTTTTTGTCGTTTTTGCAATCGGACAAGGCCATTTTGCTCTAAGGCCGCATTATTTTCGTATTAGTTCGTAGGTTTCACTTTTTATTTTGCAAATAGAATTGGGTTTTTTTAACGACGTTTTTCGTGTTCGTATGGAAAAGCGACCGATTTTCGATGGAATTGACGTTTTTCTTGTCTTTTATGTTGTTCGAAATGTAATAGGACGGTTCTTAATCGCTCGTGGTTTCCTTGTTCCGGGATCCGACCGCCCCACTTGTTTTAGCTCGATTCGTTGCTCTACGGTGATTTCGGGGTTCAAGGCTCGGAGGATACAACTACGAAATGTTCGCATGAATGGACGGGTGCGATTATACCGGCACTAATGCACCGGATCCCATCAGAACTCCGAAGTTAGGGGTGATTGGGCGAGAGTAGTACTAGGATGGGTGACCTCCTGGGAAGTCCTCGTGTTGCACCCCTCTTTTTGTCGTTTTTGCAATCGGACAAGGCCATTTTGCTCTAAGGCCGCATTATTTTCGTGTTAGTTCGTAGGTTTCAATTTTTATTTTGCAAATAGAATTGGGTTTTTTTAACGACGTTTTTTGTGTTCGTATCGAAAAGCGACCGATTTTCGAGGGAATTGACGTTTTTCTTGTCTTCTATGTTGTTCGAAATGTAATAGGACGGTTCTTAATTGCTCGTGGTTTCCTTGTTCCGGGATCCGACCGCCCCTCTTGTTTTAGCTCGAATCGTTGCTCAACGGTGATTTCGGGGTTTTAGGCTCGGAGGATACAACTACGAAATGTTCGCATGAATGGACGGGTGCGATCATACCAGCACTAATGCACCGGATCCCATCAGAACTCCGAAGTTAAGCGTTCTTGGGCGAGAGTAGTACTAGGATGGGTGACCTCCTGGAAAGTCCTCGTGTTACACCCCTCTTTTTGTCGTTTTTGCAATCGGACAAGGCCATTTTGCTCGAAGGCCGCGTTATTTTCGTGTTAGTTCGTAGGTTTTAAGGCTTATTTTGCAAATAGTATTGTGTTTTGAACGACGTTTTTCGTGTTCGTATGGAAAAGAGACCGATTTTCGAGGGAATTGACGTTTTTCTTGTCTTTTATGTTGTTCGAAATGTAATAGGACGGTTCTTAATCGCTCGTGGTTTCCTTGTTCCGGGATCCGACCGCCCCTATTTTTTTAGGTCGAATCGTTGCTCAACGGTGATTTCGGGGTTCAAGGCTCGGAGGATACAACTACGAAATGTTCGCATGAATGGACGGGTGCGATTATACCGGCACTAATGCACCGGATCCCATCAGAACTCCGAAGTTAGGGGTGCTTGGGCGAGAGTAGTACTAGGATGAGTGACCTCCTGGGAAGTCCTCGTGTTGCACCCCTCTTTTTGTCGTTTTTGCAATCGGAAAAGGCCATTTTGCTCTAAGGCCGCGTTATTTTCGTGTTAGTTCATAGGTTTCAAGGCTTATTTTGCAAATAGTATTGGGTTTTGTTAACGACGTTTTTCGTGTTCGTATGGAAAAGCGACCGATTTTCGAGGGAATTGACGTTTTTCTTGTCTTTTATGTTGTTCGAAATGTAATAGGACGGTTCTTAATCGCTCGTGGTTTCCTTGTTCCGGGATCCGACCGCCCCTCTTGTTTTAGCTCGAATCGTTGCTCAACGGTGATTTCGGGGTTCTAGGCTCGGAGGATACAACTACGAAATGTTCGTATGAATGGACGGGTGCGATCATTCCTGCACTAATGCACCGGATCCCATCAGAACTCCGCAGTTAAGCGTGCTTGGGTGAGACTAGTACTAGGATGGGTGACCTCTTGGGAAGTCCTCGTTTTGCACCCCTCTTTTGTCGTTTTTGCAATCGGGCAAGGCCATTTTGCTCTAAGGCCGCGTTATTTTCGTGTTAGTTCGTAGGTTTCAAGGCTTATTTTGCAAATAGAATTGGGTTTTTTTAACGACGTTTTTCGTGTTCGTATGGAAAAGCGACCGATTTTCGAGGGAATTGACGTTTTTCTTGTCTTTTATGTTATTCGAAATGTAATAGGACGGTTCTTAATCGCTCGTGGTTTCCTTGTTCCGGGATCCGACCGCCCCTCTTGTTTTAGCTCGAATCGTCGCTCAACGGTGATTTCGGGGTTCTAGGCTCGGAGGATACAACTACGAAATGTTCGTATGAATGGACGGGTGCGATCATACCTGCACTAACGCACCGGATCCCATCAGAACTCCGCACTTAAGCCGGCTTGGGCGAGACTAGTACTAGGATGGGTGACCTCTTGGGAAGTCCTCGTGTTGCACCCCTCTTTTTGTCGTTTTTGCAATCGGACAATGCTATTTTGCTCTAAGGCCGCATTATTTTCGTGTTAGTTCGTAGGTTTCAATTTTTATTTTGCAAATAGAATTGGGTTTTTTTAACGACGTTTTTCGTGTTCGTATGGAAAAGCGACCGATTTTCGAGGGAATTGACGTTTTTCTTGTCTTTTTTGTTGTTCGAAATGTAATAGGACGGTTCTTAAGCGCTCGTGGTTTCCTTGTTCCAGGATCCGACCGCCCCTCTTGTTTTAGCTCGAATCGTTGCTCAACGGTGATTTCGGGGTTCTAGGCTCGGAGGATACAACTACGAAATGTTCGCATCAATGGATGTGTGCGATCATACCAGCACTAATGCACCGGATCCCATCAGAGATCCGAAGTTAAGCGTGCTTGGGCGAGAGTAGTACTAGGATGGGTAACCTCCTGGGAAGTCCTCGTGTTGCACCCCTCTTTTTGTCGTTTTTGCAATCGGACAAGGCCATTTTGCTCTAAGGCCGCATTATTTTCGTATTAGTTCGTAGGTTTCACTTTTTATTTTGCAAATAGAATTGGGTTTTTTTAACGACGTTTTTCGTGTTCGTATGGAAAAGCGACCGATTTTCGAGGGAATTGACGTTTTTCTTTCCTTTTGTGTTGTTGGAAATGTAATAGGACGGTTCTTAATCGCTCGTTGTCTCCTTGTTCCGGGATCCGACCGCCCCTCTTGTTTTAGCTCGAATCGTTGCTCAACGGTGATTTCGGGGTTCTAGGCTCGGAGGATACAACTACGAAATGTTCGCATGAATGGACGGGTGCGATCATACCAGCACTAATGCACCGGATCCCATCAGAACTCCGAAGTTAAGCGTGCTTGGGCGAGAGTAGTACTAGGATGGGTGACCTCCTGGGAAGTCCTCGTGTTGCACCCCTCTTTTTGTCGTTTTTGCAATCGGACAAGGCCATTTTGCTCTAAGGCCGCGTTATTTTCGTGTTAGTTCGTAGGTTTCAAGGCTTATTTTGCAAATAGAATTGGGTTTTTTTAACGACGTTTTTCGTGTTCGTATGGAAAAGCGACCGATTTTCGAGGGAAATGACGTTTTTCTTGCCTTTTATGTTGTTCGAAATGTAATAGGACGGTTCTTAATCGCTCGTGGTTTCCTTGTTCCGGGATCCGACCGCCCCTCTTGTTTTAGCTCGAATCGTTGCTCAACGGTGATTTCGGGGTTCTAGGCTCGGAGGATACAACTACGAAATGTTCGCATCAATGGATGTGTGCGATCATACCAGCACTAATGCACCGGATCCCATCAGAGATCCGAAGTTAAGCGTGCTTGGGCGAGAGTAGTACTAGGATGGGTAACCTCCTGGGAAGTCCTCGTGTTGCACCGCTCTTTTTGTCGTTTTTGCAATCGGACAAGGCCATTTTGCTCTAAGGCCGCATTATTTTCGTATTAGTTCGTAGGTTTCACTTTTTATTTTGCAAATAGAATTGGGTTTTTTTAACGACGTTTTTCGTGTTCGTATGGAAAAGCGACCGATTTTCGAGGGAATTGACGTTTTTCTTTCCTTTTGTGTTGTTCGAAATGTAATAGGACGGTTCTTAATCGCTCGTTGTTTCCTTGTTCCGGGATCCGACCGCCCCTCTTGTTTTAGCTCGAATCGTTGCTCAACGGTGATTTCGGGGTTCTAGGCTCGGAGGATACAACTACGAAATGTTCGCATGAATGGACGGGTGCGATCATACCAGCACTAATGCACCGGATCCCATCAGAACTCCGAAGTTAAGCGTGCTTGGGCGAGAGTAGTACTAGGATGGGAGACCTCCTGGGAAGTCCTCGTGTTGCACCCCTCTTTTTGTCGTTTTTGCAATCGGACAAGGCCATTTTGCTCTAAGGCCGCGTTATTTTCGTGTTAGTTCGTAGGTTTCAAGGCTTATTTTGCAAATAGAATTGGGTTTTTTTAACGACGTTTTTCGTGTTCGTATGGAAAAGCGACCGATTTTCGAGGGAAATGACGTTTTTCTTGCCTTTTATGTTGTTTGAAATGTAATAGGACGGTTCTTAATCGCTCGTGGTTTCCTTGTTCCGGGATCCGACCGCCCCTCTTGTTTTAGCTCGAATCGTTGCTCAACGGTGATTTCGGGGTTCTAGGCTCGGAGGATACAACTACGAAATGTTCGCATGAGTGGACGTGTGCGATCATACCAGCACTAATGCACCGGATCCCATCAGAACTCCGAAGTTAAGCGTGCTTGGGCGAGAGTAGTACTAGGATGGGTAACCTCCTGGGAAGTCCTCGTGTTGCACCCCTCTTTTTGTCGTTTTTGCAATCGGACAATGCTATTTTGCTCTAAGGCCGCATTATTTTCGTGTTAGTTCATAGGTTTCAATTTTTATTTTGCAAATAGAATTGGGTTTTTTTAACGACGTTTTTCGTGTTCGTATGGAAAAGCGTCCGATTTTCGAGGGAATTGACGTTTTTCTTGTCTTTTATGTTGTTCGAAATGTAATAGGACGGTTCTTAATCGCTCGTGGTTTCCTTGTTCCGGGATCCGACCGCCCCTCTTGTTTTAGCTCGAATCGTTGCTCAACGGTGATTTCGGGGTTCTAGGCACGGAGGATACAACTACGAAATGTTCGCATGAATGGACGGGTGCGATCATACCAACACTAATGCACCGGATCCCATCAGAACTCCGATGTTAAGCGTGCTTGGGCGAGAGTAGTAGTAGGATGGGTGACCTCCTGGGAAGTCCTCGTTTTGCACCCCTCTTTTTGTCGTTTTTGCAATCGGACAAGGCCATTTTGCTCTAAGGCCGCGTTATTTTCGTGTTAGTTTGTAGGTTTCAAGGCTTATTTTGCAAATAGAATTGGGTTTTTTTAACGACGTTTTTCGTGTTCGTATGGAAAAGCGACCGATTTTCGAGGGAATTGACGTTTTTCTTGTCTTTTATGTTGTTCGAAATGTAATAGGACGGTTCTTAATCGCTCGTGGTTTCCTTGTTCCCGGATCTGACCGCCCCTCTTGTTTTAGCTCGAATCGTTGCTCAACGGTGATTTCGGGGTTCTAGGCTCGGAGGATACAACTACGAAATGTTCGTATGAATGGACGGGTGCGATCATACCTGCACTAATGCACCGGATCCCATCAGAACTCCGATGTTAAGCGTGCTTGGGTGAGAGTAGTAGTAGGATGGGTGACCTCCTGGGAAGTCCTCGTGTTGCACCCCTCTTTTTGTCGTTTTTGCAATCGGACAAGGCCATTTTGCTCTAAGGCCGCGTTATTTTCGTGTTAGTTTGTAGGTTTCAAGGCTTATTTTGCAAATAGAATTGGGTTTTTTTAACGACGTTTTTCGTGTTCGTATGGAAAAGCGACCGATTTTCGAGGGAATTGACGTTTTTCTTGTCTTTTATGTTATTCGAATTGTAATAGGATGGTTCTTAATCGCTCATTGTTTCCTTGTTCCGGGATCCGACCGCCCCTCTTGTTTTAGCTCGAATCGTTGCACAACGGTGATTTTGGGGTTCTAGGCCCGGAGGATACAACTACGAAATGTTCGCATGAATGGACGGGTGTGATCATACCAGCACTAATGCACCGGATCCCATCAGAACTCCGAAGTTAAGCGTGCTTGGGCGAGAGTAGTACTAGGATGGGTGACCTCTTGGGAAGTCCTCGTGTTGCACCCCTCTTTTTGTCGTTTTTGCAATCGGAAAAGGCCATTTTGCTCTAAGGCCGCGTTATTTTCGTGTTAGTTCATAGGTTTCAAGGCTTATTTTGCAAATAGTATTGGGTTTTGTTAACGACGTTTTTCGTGTTCGTATGGAAAAGCGACCGATTTTCGAGGGAATTGACGTTTTTCTTGTCTTTTATGTTGTTCGAAATGTAATAGGACGGTTCTTAATCGCTCGTGGTTTCCTTGTTCCGGGATCCGACCGCCCCTCTTGTTTTAGCTCGAATCGTTGCTCAACGGTGATTTCGGGGTTCTAGGCTCGGAGGATACAACTACGAAATGTTCGTATGAATGGACGGGTGCGATCATTCCTGCACTAATGCACCGGATCCCATCAGAACTCCGCAGTTAAGCGTGCTTGGGTGAGACTAGTACTAGGATGGGTGACCTCTTGGGAAGTCCTCGTTTTGCACCCCTCTTTTGTCGTTTTTGCAATCGGGCAAGGCCATTTTGCTCTAAGGCCGCGTTATTTTCGTGTTAGTTCGTAGGTTTCAAGGCTTATTTTGCAAATAGAATTGGGTTTTTTTAACGACGTTTTTCGTGTTCGTATGGAAAAGCGACCGATTTTCGAGGGAATTGACGTTTTTCTTGTCTTTTATGTTATTCGAAATGTAATAGGACGGTTCTTAATCGCTCGTGGTTTCCTTGTTCCGGGATCCGACCGCCCCTCTTGTTTTAGCTCGAATCGTCGCTCAACGGTGATTTCGGGGTTCTAGGCTCGGAGGATACAACTACGAAATGTTCGTATGAATGGACGGGTGCGATCATACCTGCACTAACGCACCGGATCCCATCAGAACTCCGCACTTAAGCCGGCTTGGGCGAGACTAGTACTAGGATGGGTGACCTCTTGGGAAGTCCTCGTGTTGCACCCCTCTTTTTGTCGTTTTTGCAATCGGACAATGCTATTTTGCTCTAAGGCCGCATTATTTTCGTGTTAGTTCGTAGGTTTCAATTTTTATTTTGCAAATAGAATTGGGTTTTTTTAACGACGTTTTTCGTGTTCGTATGGAAAAGCGACCGATTTTCGAGGGAATTGACGTTTTTCTTGTCTTTTTTGTTGTTCGAAATGTAATAGGACGGTTCTTAAGCGCTCGTGGTTTCCTTGTTCCAGGATCCGACCGCCCCTCTTGTTTTAGCTCGAATCGTTGCTCAACGGTGATTTCGGGGTTCTAGGCTCGGAGGATACAACTACGAAATGTTCGCATCAATGGATGTGTGCGATCATACCAGCACTAATGCACCGGATCCCATCAGAGATCCGAAGTTAAGCGTGCTTGGGCGAGAGTAGTACTAGGATGGGTAACCTCCTGGGAAGTCCTCGTGTTGCACCCCTCTTTTTGTCGTTTTTGCAATCGGACAAGGCCATTTTGCTCTAAGGCCGCATTATTTTCGTATTAGTTCGTAGGTTTCACTTTTTATTTTGCAAATAGAATTGGGTTTTTTTAACGACGTTTTTCGTGTTCGTATGGAAAAGCGACCGATTTTCGAGGGAATTGACGTTTTTCTTTCCTTTTGTGTTGTTGGAAATGTAATAGGACGGTTCTTAATCGCTCGTTGTCTCCTTGTTCCGGGATCCGACCGCCCCTCTTGTTTTAGCTCGAATCGTTGCTCAACGGTGATTTCGGGGTTCTAGGCTCGGAGGATACAACTACGAAATGTTCGCATGAATGGACGGGTGCGATCATACCAGCACTAATGCACCGGATCCCATCAGAACTCCGAAGTTAAGCGTGCTTGGGCGAGAGTAGTACTAGGATGGGTGACCTCCTGGGAAGTCCTCGTGTTGCACCCCTCTTTTTGTCGTTTTTGCAATCGGACAAGGCCATTTTGCTCTAAGGCCGCGTTATTTTCGTGTTAGTTCGTAGGTTTCAAGGCTTATTTTGCAAATAGAATTGGGTTTTTTTAACGACGTTTTTCGTGTTCGTATGGAAAAGCGACCGATTTTCGAGGGAAATGACGTTTTTCTTGCCTTTTATGTTGTTCGAAATGTAATAGGACGGTTCTTAATCGCTCGTGGTTTCCTTGTTCCGGGATCCGACCGCCCCTCTTGTTTTAGCTCGAATCGTTGCTCAACGGTGATTTCGGGGTTCTAGGCTCGGAGGATACAACTACGAAATGTTCGCATCAATGGATGTGTGCGATCATACCAGCACTAATGCACCGGATCCCATCAGAGATCCGAAGTTAAGCGTGCTTGGGCGAGAGTAGTACTAGGATGGGTAACCTCCTGGGAAGTCCTCGTGTTGCACCGCTCTTTTTGTCGTTTTTGCAATCGGACAAGGCCATTTTGCTCTAAGGCCGCATTATTTTCGTATTAGTTCGTAGGTTTCACTTTTTATTTTGCAAATAGAATTGGGTTTTTTTAACGACGTTTTTCGTGTTCGTATGGAAAAGCGACCGATTTTCGAGGGAATTGACGTTTTTCTTTCCTTTTGTGTTGTTCGAAATGTAATAGGACGGTTCTTAATCGCTCGTTGTTTCCTTGTTCCGGGATCCGACCGCCCCTCTTGTTTTAGCTCGAATCGTTGCTCAACGGTGATTTCGGGGTTCTAGGCTCGGAGGATACAACTACGAAATGTTCGCATGAATGGACGGGTGCGATCATACCAGCACTAATGCACCGGATCCCATCAGAACTCCGAAGTTAAGCGTGCTTGGGCGAGAGTAGTACTAGGATGGGTGACCTCCTGGGAAGTCCTCGTGTTGCACCCCTCTTTTTGTCGTTTTTGCAATCGGACAAGGCCATTTTGCTCTAAGGCCGCGTTATTTTCGTGTTAGTTCGTAGGTTTCAAGGCTTATTTTGCAAATAGAATTGGGTTTTTTTAACGACGTTTTTCGTGTTCGTATGGAAAAGCGACCGATTTTCGAGGGAAATGACGTTTTTCTTGCCTTTTATGTTGTTTGAAATGTAATAGGACGGTTCTTAATCGCTCGTGGTTTCCTTGTTCCGGGATCCGACCGCCCCTCTTGTTTTAGCTCGAATCGTTGCTCAACGGTGATTTCGGGGTTCTAGGCTCGGAGGATACAACTACGAAATGTTCGCATGAGTGGACGTGTGCGATCATACCAGCACTAATGCACCGGATCCCATCAGAACTCCGAAGTTAAGCGTGCTTGGGCGAGAGTAGTACTAGGATGGGTAACCTCCTGGGAAGTCCTCGTGTTGCACCCCTCTTTTTGTCGTTTTTGCAATCGGACAATGCTATTTTGCTCTAAGGCCGCATTATTTTCGTGTTAGTTCATAGGTTTCAATTTTTATTTTGCAAATAGAATTGGGTTTTTTTAACGACGTTTTTCGTGTTCGTATGGAAAAGCGTCCGATTTTCGAGGGAATTGACGTTTTTCTTGTCTTTTATGTTGTTCGAAATGTAATAGGACGGTTCTTAATCGCTCGTGGTTTCCTTGTTCCGGGATCCGACCGCCCCTCTTGTTTTAGCTCGAATCGTTGCTCAACGGTGATTTCGGGGTTCTAGGCACGGAGGATACAACTACGAAATGTTCGCATGAATGGACGGGTGCGATCATACCAACACTAATGCACCGGATCCCATCAGAACTCCGATGTTAAGCGTGCTTGGGCGAGAGTAGTAGTAGGATGGGTGACCTCCTGGGAAGTCCTCGTTTTGCACCCCTCTTTTTGTCGTTTTTGCAATCGGACAAGGCCATTTTGCTCTAAGGCCGCGTTATTTTCGTGTTAGTTTGTAGGTTTCAAGGCTTATTTTGCAAATAGAATTGGGTTTTTTTAACGACGTTTTTCGTGTTCGTATGGAAAAGCGACCGATTTTCGAGGGAATTGACGTTTTTCTTGTCTTTTATGTTGTTCGAAATGTAATAGGACGTTTCTTAATCGCTCGTGGTTTCCTTGTTCCCGGATCTGACCGCCCCTCTTGTTTTAGCTCGAATCGTTGCTCAACGGTGATTTCGGGGTTCTAGGCTCGGAGGATACAACTACGAAATGTTCGTATGAATGGACGGGTGCGATCATACCTGCACTAATGCACCGGATCCCATCAGAACTCCGATGTTAAGCGTGCTTGGGTGAGAGTAGTAGTAGGATGGGTGACCTCCTGGGAAGTCCTCGTGTTGCACCCCTCTTTTTGTCGTTTTTGCAATCGGACAAGGCCATTTTGCTCTAAGGCCGCGTTATTTTCGTGTTAGTTTGTAGGTTTCAAGGCTTATTTTGCAAATAGAATTGGGTTTTTTTAACGACGTTTTTCGTGTTCGTATGGAAAAGCGACCGATTTTCGAGGGAATTGACGTTTTTCTTGTCTTTTATGTTATTCGAATTGTAATAGGATGGTTCTTAATCGCTCATTGTTTCCTTGTTCCGGGATCCGACCGCCCCTCTTGTTTTAGCTCGAATCGTTGCACAACGGTGATTTTGGGGTTCTAGGCCCGGAGGATACAACTACGAAATGTTCGCATGAATGGACGGGTGTGATCATACCAGCACTAATGCACCGGATCCCATCAGAACTCCGAAGTTAAGCGTGCTTGGGCGAGAGTAGTACTAGGATGGGTGACCTCTTGGGAAGTCCTCGTGTTGCACCCCTCTTTTTGTCGTTTTTGCAATCGGAAAAGGCCATTTTGCTCTAAGGCCGCGTTATTTTCGTGTTAGTTCGTAGGTTTCAAGGCTTATTTTGCAAATACAATTGGGTTTTTTTAACGACGTTTTTCGTGTTCGTATGGAAAAGCGACCGATTTTCGAGGGAATTGACGTTTTTCTTGCCTTTTATGTTGTTCGAAATGTAATAGGACGGTTCGTAATCGCTCGTGGTTTCCTTGTTCCGGGATCCGACCGCCCCTCTTGGTTTAGCTCGAATCGTTGCTCAACGGTGATTTCGGGGTTCTAGGCTCGGAGGATACAATTACGAAATGTTCGCATGAATGGAGGGGTGCGATCATACCAGCACTAATGCACCGGATCCCATCAGAACTCCGATGTTAAGCGTGCTTGGGCGAGAGTAGTACTAGGATGGGTGACCTCTTGGGAAGTCCTCGTGTTGCACCCCTCTTTTTGTCGTTTTTTCAATCGGACAAGGCCATTTTGCTCTAAGGCCGCGTTATTTTCGTGTCAGTTCGTAGGTTTCAATTTTTATTTTGCAAATAGAATTGGGTTTTGTTTATCGACGTTTTTTGTGTTCGTATCGAAAAGCGACCGATTTTCGAGGGAATTAACGTTTTTCTTGTCTTTTATGTTGTTCGAAATGTAATAAGACGGTTCTTAATCGCTCGTGGTTTCCTTGTTCCGGGATCCGACCGCCCCTCTTGTTTTAGCTCGATTCGTTGCTCAACGGTGATTTCGGGGTTCTAGGCTCGGAGGGTACAACTACGAAATGTTCGCATGAATGGACGGGTGCGATCATACCGGCACTAATGCACCGGATCCCATCAGAACTCCGAAGTTAAGGGTGCCTCGGCGAGATTAGTACTAGAATGGGTAACCTCCTGGGAAGTCCTGGTGTTGCACCCCTCTTTTTGTCGTTTTTGCAATCGGACAATGCTATTTTGCTCTAAGGCCGCATTATTTTCGTGTTAGTTCGTAGGTTTCAATTTTTATTTTGCAAATAGAATTGGGTTTTTTTAACGACGTTTTTCATGTTCGTATGGAAAAGCGACCGATTTTCGAGGGAATTGACGTTTTTCTTGTCTTTTATGTTGTTCGAAATGTAGTAGGACGGTTCTTAATCGCTCGTGGTTTCCTTGTTCCGGGATCCGACCGCCCCTCTTGTTTTAGCTCGAATCGTTGCTCAACGGTGATTTCGGGGTTCTAGGCTCGGAGGATACAACTACGAAATGTTCGCATGAATGGACGGGTGCGATCATACCAACACTAATGCACCGGATCCCATCAGAACTCCGATGTTAAGCGTGCTTGGGCGAGAGTAGTAGTAGGATGGGTGACCTCCTGGGAAGTCCTCGTTTTGCACCCCTCTTTTTGTCGTTTTTGCAATCGGACAAGGCCATTTTGCTCTAAGGCCGCGTTATTTTCGTGTTAGTTTGTAGGTTTCAAGGCTTATTTTGCGAATAGAATTGGGTTTTTTTAACGACGTTTTTCGTGTTCGTATGGAAAAGCGACCGATTTTCGAGGGAATTGACGTTTTTCTTGTCTTTTATGTTGTTCGAAATGTAATAGGACGGTTCTTAATCGCTCGTGGTTTCCTTGTTCCCGGATCCGACCGCCCCTCTTGTTTTAGCTCGAATCGTTGCTCAACGGTGATTTCGGGGTTCTAGGCTCGGAGGATACAACTACGAAATGTTCGTATGAATGGACGGGTGCGATCATACCTGCACTAATGCACCGGATCCCATCAGAACTCCGATGTTAAGCGTGCTTGGGTGAGAGTAGTAGTAGGATGGGTGACCTCCTGGGAAGTCCTCGTGTTGCACCCCTCTTTTTGTCGTTTTTGCAATCGGACAAGGCCTTTTTGCTCTAAGGCCGCGTTATTTTCGTGTTAGTTTGTAGGTTTCAAGGCTTATTTTGCAAATAGAATTGAGTTTTTTTAACGACGTTTT
Source organism: Polygonum maritimum (assembly GCA_963924305.1). Taxonomy (NCBI): domain Eukaryota; kingdom Viridiplantae; phylum Streptophyta; class Magnoliopsida; order Caryophyllales; family Polygonaceae; genus Polygonum; species Polygonum maritimum. The sequence goes on along the minus strand of OZ002731.1, from coordinate 13,785,923 downwards.
TCGTGTTCGTATGGAAAAGCGACCGATTTTCGAGGGAATTGACGTTTTTCTTGTCTTTTATGTTATTCGAATTGTAATAGGATGGTTCTTAATCGCTCATGGTTTCCTTGTTCCGGGATCCGACCGCCCCTCTTGTTTTAGCTCGAATCGTGCACAACGGTGATTTTGGGGTTCTAGGCCCAGAGGATACAACTACGAAATGTTCGCATGAATGGACGGGTGTGATCATACCAGCACTAATGCACCGGATCCCATCAGAACTCCGAAGTTAAGCGTGCTTGGGCGAGAGTAGTACTAGGATGGGTGACCTCTTGGGAAGTCCTCGTGTTGCACCCCTCTTTTTGTCGTTTTTGCAATCGGACAAGGCCATTTTGCTCTAAGGCCGCGTTATTTTCGTGTTAGTTCGTAGGTTTCAAGGCTTATTTTGCAAATACAATTGGGTTTTTTTAACGACGTTTTTCGTGTTCGTATGGAAAAGCGACCGATTTTCGAGGGAATTGACGTTTTTCTTGCCTTTTATGTTGTTCGAAATGTAATAGGACGGTTCGTAATCGCTCGTGGTTTCCTTGTTCCGGGATCCGACCGCCCCTCTTGGTTTAGCTCGAATCGTTGCTCAACGGTGATTTCGGGGTTCTAGGCTCGGAGGATACAATTACGAAATGTTCGCATGAATGGAGGGGTGCGATCATACCAGCACTAATGCACCGGATCCCATCAGAACTCCGATGTTAAGCGTGCTTGGGCGAGAGTAGTACTAGGATGGGTGACCTCTTGGGAAGTCCTCGTGTTGCACCCCTCTTTTTGTCGTTTTTTCAATCGGACAAGGCCATTTTGCTCTAAGGCCGCGTTATTTTCGTGTCAGTTCGTAGGTTTCAATTTTTATTTTGCAAATAGAATTGGGTTTTGTTTATCGACGTTTTTTGTGTTCGTATCGAAAAGCGACCGATTTTCGAGGGAATTAACGTTTTTTTTGTCTTTTATGTTGTTCGAAATGTAATAAGACGGTTCTTAATCGCTCGTGGTTTCCTTGTTCCGGGATCCGACCGCCCCTCTTGTTTTAGCTCGATTCGTTGCTCAACGGTGATTTCGGGGTTCTAGGCTCGGAGGATACAACTACGAAATGTTCGCATGAATGGACGGGTGCGATCATACCGGCACTAATGCACCGGATCCCATCAGAACTCCGAAGTTAAGGGTGCTTGGGCGAGATTAGTACTAGAATGGGTAAGCTCCTGGGAAGTCCTCGTGTTGCACCCCTCTTTTTGTCGTTTTTGCAATCGGACAATGCTATTTTGCTCTAAGGCCGCATTATTTTCGTGTTAGTTCGTAGGTTTTAATTTTTATTTTGCAAATAGAATTGGGTTTTTTTAACGACGTTTTTCATGTTCGTATGGAAAAGCGACCGATTTTCGAGGGAATTGACGTTTTTCTTGTCTTTTATGTTGTTCGAAATGTAGTAGGACGGTTCTTAATCGCTCGTGGTTTCCTTGTTCCGGGATCCGACCGCCCCTCTTGTTTTAGCTCGAATCGTTGCTCAACGGTGATTTCGGGGTTCTAGGCTCGGAGGATACAACTACGAAATGTTCGCATGAATGGACGGGTGCGATCATACCAACACTAATGCACCGGATCCCATCAGAACTCCGATGTTAAGCGTGCTTGGGCGAGAGTAGTACTAGGATGGGTGACCTCCTGGGAAGTCCTCGTGTTGCACCCCTCTTTTTGTCGTTTTTGCAATCGGACAAGGCCATTTTGCTCTAAGGCCGCGTTATTTTCGTGTCAGTTCGTAGGTTTCAAGGCTTATTTTGCAAATAGAATTGGGTTTTTTTAACGACGTTTTTCGTGTTCGTATGGAAAAGCGACCGATTTTCGAGGGAATTGACGTTTTTCTTGCCTTTTATGTTATTCGAAATATAATAGGACGGTTCTTAATCGCTCGTGGTTTCCTTGTTCCGGGATCCGACCGCCCCTCTTGTTTTAGCTCGAATCGATGCTCAACGGTGATTTCGGGGTTCCAGGCTCGGAGGATACAACTACGAAATGTTCGCATGAATGGACGTGTGCGATCATACCAGCACTAATGCACCGGATCCCATCAGAACTCCGAAGTTAAGCGTACTTGGGCGAGAGTAGTACTAGGATGGGTAACCTCCTGGGAAGTCCTCGTGTTGCAACCCATCTTTTTGTCGTTTTTGCAATCGGACAAGGCCATTTTGCTCTATTGCCGCATTATTTTCGTAGTAGTTCGTAGGTTTCACTTTTTATTTTGCAAATAGAATTGGGTTTTTTTAATGACGTTTTTCGTGTTCGTATGGAAAAGCGACCGATTTTCGATGGAATTGACGTTTTTCTTGTCTTTTATGTTGTTCGAAATGTAATAGGACGGTTCTTAATCGCTCGTGGTTTTCTTGTTCCGGGATCCGACCGCCCCTCTTGTTTTAGCTCGATTCGTTGCTCAACGGTGATTTCGGGGTTCTAGGCTCGGAGGATACAACTACGAAATGTTCGCATGAATGGACGGGTGCGATCATACCGGCACTAATGCATCGGATCCCATCAGAACTCCGAAGTTAAGGGTGCTTGGGCGAGAGTAGTACTAGGATGGGTGACCTCCTAGGAAGTCCTCGTGTTGCACCGCTCTTTTTGTCGTTTTTGCAATCGGACAATGCCATTTTGCCTTAAGGCCGTGTTATTTTCGTGTTAGTTCGTAGGTTTCAACGCTTATTTTGCAAATAGAATTGGGCTTTTTTAACGACGTTTTTCGTGTTCGTATGGAAAAGCGACCGATTTTCGAGGGAATTGACGTTTTTCTTGTCTTTTATGCTGTTCGAAATGTAATAGGACGGTTCTCAATCGCTCGTGGTTTCCTTGTTCCGGGATCCGATCGCCCCTCTTGTTTTAGCTCGAATCGTTGCTCAACGGTGATTTCGGGGTTCTAGGCTCGGAGGATACAACTACGAAATGTTCGCATGAATGGAGGGGTGCGATCATACCAGCACTAATTCACCGGATCCCATCAGAACTCCGATGTTAAGCGTGCATGGGCGAGACTAGTACTAGGATGGGTGACCTCCTGGGAAGTCCTCGTTTTGCACCCCTCTTTTGTCGTTTTTGCAATCGGGCAAGGCCATTTTGCTCTATGGCCGCGTTATTTTCGTGTTAGTTCATAGGTTTCATGGCTTATTTTGCAAATAGAATTGTGTTTTTTTAACGACGTTTTTCGTGTTCGTATGGAAGAGCGACCGATTTTTGAGGGAATTGACGTTTTTCTTGTCTTTTATGTTGTTCGAAAGGTAATTGGACGGTTCTTAATCGCTCGTGGTCTACTTGTTCCGGGATCCGACCGCCCCTCTTGTTTTAGCTCGAATCGTTGCTCAACGGTGATTTCGGGGTTCTAGGCTCGGAGGATACAACTCCGAAATGTTCGTATGAATGGAGGGGTGCGATCATACCAGCACTAATGCACCGGATCCCATCAGAACTCCGATGTTAAGCGTGATTGGGCGAGAGTAGTACTAGGATGGGTGACCTCTTGGGAAGTCCTCGTGTTGCACCCCTCTTTTTGTCGTTTTTGCAATCGGACAAGGCAATGTTGCTCTAAGGCCGCGTTATTTTCGTGTTAGTTCGTAGGTTTCAATTTTTATTTTGCAAAGAGAATTGGGTTTTTTTAACGACGTTTTTTGTGTTCGTATCGAAAAGCGACCGATTTTCGAGGGAATTGACGTTTTTCTTGTCTTTTATGTTGTTCGAAATGTAATAGGACGGTTCTTAATCGCTCGTGGTTTCCTTGTTCCGGGATCCGACCGCCCCTCTTGTTTTAGCTCGATTCGTTGCTCAACGGTGATTTCGGGGTTCTAGGCTCGGAGGATACAACTACGAAATGTTCGCATGAATGGACGGGTGCGATCATACCGGCACTAATGCACCGGTTCCCATCAGAACTCCGAAGTTAAGGGTGCTTGGGCGAGATTAGTACTAGAATGGGTAACCTCCTGGGAAGTCCTCGTGTTGCACCCCTCTTTTTGTCGTTTTTGCAATCGGACAATGCTATTTTGCTCTAAGGCCGCATTATTTTCGTGTTAGTTCGTAGGTTTCAATTTTTATTTTGCAAATAGAATTGGGTTTTTTTAACGACGTTTTTCATGTTCGTATGGAAAAGCGACCGATTTTCGAGGGAATTGACGTTTTTCTTGTCTTTTGTGTTGTTCGAAATGTAGTAGGACGGTTCTTAATCGCTCGTGGTTTCCTTGTTCCGGGATCCGACCGCCCCTCTTGTTTTAGCTCGAATCGTTGCTCAACGGTGATTTCGGGGTTCTAGGCTCGGAGGATACAACTACGAAATGTTCGCATGAATGGACGGGTGCGATCATACCAACACTAATGCACCGGATCCCATCAGAACTCCGATGTTAAGCGTGCTTGGGCGAGAGTAGTAGTAGGATGGGTGACCTCCTGGGAAGTCCTCGTTTTGCACCCCTCTTTTTGTCGTTTTTGCAATCGGACAAGGCCATTTTGCTCTAAGGCCGCGTTATTTTCGTGTTAGTTTGTAGGTTTCAAGGCTTATTTTGCAAATAGAATTGGGTTTTTTTAACGACGTTTTTCGTGTTCGTATGGAAAAGCGACCGATTTTCGAGGGAATTGACGTTTTTCTTGTCTTTTATGTTGTTCGAAATGTAATAGGACGGTTCTTAATCGCTCGTGGTTTCCTTGTTCCCGGATCCGACCGCCCCTCTTGTTTTAGCTCGAATCGTTGCTCAACGGTGATTTCGGGGTTCTAGGCTCGGAGGATACAACTACGAAATGTTCGTATGAATGGACGGGTGCGATCATAGCTGCACTAATGCACCGGATCCCATCAGAACTCCGATGTTAAGCGTGCTTGGGTGAGAGTAGTAGTAGGATGGGTGACCTCCTGGGAAGTCCTCGTGTTGCACCCCTCTTTTTGTCGTTTTTGCAATCGGACAAGGCCATTTTGCTCTAAGGCCGCGTTATTTTCGTGTTAGTTTGTAGGTTTCAAGGCTTATTTTGCAAATAGAATTGGGTTTTTTTAACGACGTTTTTCGTGTTCGTATGGAAAAGCGACCGATTTTCGAGGGAATTGACGTTTTTCTTGTCTTTTATGTTATTCGAATTGTAATAGGATGGTTCTTAATCGCTCATGGTTTCCTTGTTCCGGGATCCGACCGCCCCTCTTGTTTTAGCTCGAATCGTGCACAACGGTGATTTTGGGGTTCTAGGCCCGGAGGATACAACTACGAAATGTTCGCATGAATGGACGGGTGTGATCATACCAGCACTAATGCACCGGATCCCATCAGAACTCCGAAGTTAAGCGTGCTTGGGCGAGAGTAGTACTAGGATGGGTGACCCCTTGGGAAGTCCTCGTGTTGCACCCCTCTTTTTGTCGTTTTTGCAATCGGACAAGGCCATTTTGCTCTAAGGCCGCGTTATTTTCGTGTTAGTTCGTAGGTTTCAAGGCTTATTTTGCAAATACAATTGGGTTTTTTTAACGAAGTTTTTCGTGTTCGTATGGAAAAGCGACCGATTTTCGAGGGAATTGACGTTTTTCTTGCCTTTTATGTTGTTCGAAATGTAATAGGACGGTTCGTAATCGCTCGTGGTTTCCTTGTTCCGGGATCCGACCGCCCCTCTTGGTTTAGCTCGAATCGTTGCTCAACGGTGATTTCGGGGTTCTAGGCTCGGAGGATACAATTACGAAATGTTCGCATGAATGGAGGGGTGCGATCATACCAGCACTAATGCACCGGATCCCATCAGAACTCCGATGTTAAGCGTGCTTGGGCGAGAGTAGTACTAGGATGGGTGACCTCCTGGGAAGTCCTCGTGTTGCACCCCTCTTTTTGTCGTTTTTTCAATCGGACAAGGCCATTTTGCTCTAAGGCCGCGTTATTTTCGTGTCAGTTCGTAGGTTTCAATTTTTATTTTGCAAATAGAATTGGGTTTTGTTTATCGACGTTTTTTGTGTTCGTATCGAAAAGCGACCGATTTTCGAGGGAATTAACGTTTTTCTTGTCTTTTATGTTGTTCGAAATGTAATAAGACGGTTCTTAATCGCTCGTGGTTTCCTTGTTCCGGGATCCGACCGCCCCTCTTGTTTTAGCTCGATTTGTTGCTCAACGGTGATTTCGGGGTTCTAGGCTCGGAGGATACAACTACGAAATGTTCTCATGAATGGACGGGTGCGATCATACCGGCACTAATACACCGGATCCCATCAGAACTCCGAAGTTAAGGGTGCTTGGGCGAGATTAGTACTAGAATGGGTAACCTCCTGGGAAGTCCTCGTGTTGCACCCCTCTTTTTGTCGTTTTTGCAATCGGACAATGCTATTTTGCTCTAAGGCCGCATTATTTTCGTGTTAGTTCGTAGGTTTCAATTTTTATTTTGCAAATAGAATTGGGTTTTTTTAACGACGTTTTTCATGTTCGTATGGAAAAGCGACCGATTTTCGAGGGAATTGACGTTTTTCTTGTCTTTTATGTTGTTCGAAATGTAGTAGGACGGTTCTTAATCGCTCGTGGTTTCCTTGTTCCGGGATCCGACCGCCCCTCTTGTTTTAGCTCGAATCGTTGCTCAACGGTGATTTCGGGGTTCTAGGCTCGGAGGATACAACTACGAAATGTTCGCATGAATGGACGGGTGCGATCATACCAACACTAATGCACCGGATCCAACAGAACTCCGATGTTAAGCGTGCTTGGGCGAGAGTAGAACTAGGATGGGTGACCTCCTGGGAAGTCCTCGTGTTGCACCCCTCTTTTTGTCGTTTTTGCAATCGGACAAGGCCATTTTGCTCTAAGGCCGCGTTATTTTCGTGTCAGTTCGTAGGTTTCAAGGCTTATTTTGCAAATAGAATTGGGTTTTTTTAACGACGTTTTTCGTGTTCGTATGGAAAAGCGACCGATTTTCGAGGGAATTGACGTTTTTCTTGCCTTTTATGTTATTCGAAATATAATAGGACGGTTCTTAATCGCTCGTGGTTTCCTTGTTCCGGGATCCGACCGCCCCTCTTGTTTTAGCTCGAATCGATGCTCAACGGTGATTTCGGGGTTCCAGGCTCGGAGGATACAACTACGAAATGTTCGCATGAATGGACGTGTGCGATCATACCAGCACTAATGCACCGGATCGCATCAGAACTCCGAAGTTAAGCGTACTTGGGCGAGAGTAGTACTAGGATGGGTAACCTCCTGGGAAGTCCTCGTGTTGCAACCCATCTTTTTGTCGTTTTTGCAATCGGACAAGGCCATTTTGCTCTATTGCCGCATTATTTTCGTAGTAGTTCGTAGGTTTCACTTTTTATTTTGCAAATAGAATTGGGTTTTTTTAATGACGTTTTTCGTGTTCGTATGGAAAAGCGACCGATTTTCGATGGAATTGACGTTTTTCTTGTCTTTTATGTTGTTCGAAATGTAATAGGACGGTTCTTAATCGCTCGTGGTTTTCTTGTTCCGGGATCCGACCGCCCCTCTTGTTTTAGCTCGATTCGTTGCTCAACGGTGATTTCGGGGTTCTAGGCTCGGAGGATACAACTACGAAATGTTCGCATGAATGGACGGGTGCGATCATACCGGCACTAATGCATCGGATCCCATCAGAACTCCGAAGTTAAGGGTGCTTGGGCGAGAGTAGTACTAGGATGGGTGACCTCCTAGGAAGTCCTCGTGTTGCACCGCTCTTTTTGTCGTTTTTGCAATCGGACAATGCCATTTTGCCTTAAGGCCGTGTTATTTTCGTGTTAGTTCGTAGGTTTCAACGCTTATTTTGCAAATAGAATTGGGCTTTTTTAACGACGTTTTTCGTGTTCGTATGGAAAAGCGACCGATTTTCGAGGGAATTGACGTTTTTCTTGTCTTTTATGCTGTTCGAAATGTAATAGGACGGTTCTCAATCGCTCGTGGTTTCCTTGTTCCGGGATCCGATCGCCCCTCTTGTTTTAGCTCGAATCGTTGCTCAACGGTGATTTCGGGGTTCTAGGCTCGGAGGATACAACTACGAAATGTTCGCATGAATGGAGGGGTGCGATCATACCAGCACTAATTCACCGGATCCCATCAGAACTCCGATGTTAAGCGTGCATGGGCGAGACTAGTACTAGGATGGGTGACCTCCTGGGAAGTCCTCGTTTTGCACCCCTCTTTTGTCGTTTTTGCAATCGGGCAAGGCCATTTTGCTCTATGGCCGCGTTATTTTCGTGTTAGTTCATAGGTTTCATGGCTTATTTTGCAAATAGAATTGTGTTTTTTTAACGACGTTTTTCGTGTTCGTATGGAAGAGCGACCGATTTTCGAGGGAATTGACGTTTTTCTTGTCTTTTATGTTGTTCGAAAGGTAATTGGACGGTTCTTAATCGCTCGTGGTCTCCTTGTTCCGGGATCCGACCGCCCCTCTTGTTTTAGCTCGAATCGTTGCTCAACGGTGATTTCGGGGTTCTAGGCTCGGAGGATACAACTACGAAATGTTCGTATGAATGGAGGGGTGCGATCATACCAGCACTAATGCACCGGATCCCATCAGAACTCCGATGTTAAGCGTGCTTGGGCGAGAGTAGTACTAGGATGGGTGACCTCCTGGGAAGTCCTCGTGTTGCACCCCTCTTTTTGTCGTTTTTGCAATCGGCCAAGGCAATGTTGCTCTAAGGCCGCGTTATTTTCGTGTTAGTTCGTAGGTTTCAATTTTTATTTTGCAAAGAGAATTGGGTTTTTTTAACGACGTTTTTTGTGTTCGTATCGAAAAGCGACCGATTTTCGAGGGAATTGACGTTTTTCTTGTCTTTTATGTTGTTCGAAATGTAATAGGACGGTTCTTAATCGCTCGTGGTTTCCTTGTTCCGGGATCCGACCGCCCCTCTTGTTTTAGCTCGAATCGTTGCTCAACGGTAATTTCGGGGTTCTAGGCTCGGAGGATACAACTATGAAATGTTCGCATGAATGGACGGGTGCGATCATACCAGCACTAATGCACCGGATCCCATCAGAACTCCGAAGTTAAGCGAGCTTGGGCGGGAGTAGTACTAGGATGGGTGACCTCCTGGGAAGTCCTCGTGTTGCACCCCTCTTTTTGTCGTTTTTGCAGTCGGACAAGGCTATTTTGCTCTAAGGCCGCGTTATTTTCGTGTTAGTTCGTAGGTTTCAAGGCTTATTTTGCAAATAGTATTGGGTTTTGTTAACGACGTTTTTCGTGTTCGTATGGAAAAGCGACCGATTTTCGAGGGAATTGACGTTTTTCTTGTCTTTTATGTTGTTCGAAATGTAATAGGACGGTTCTTAATCGCTCGTGGTTTCCTTGTTCCGGGATCCGACCGCCCCTCTTGTTTTAGCTCGATTCGTTGCTCAACGGTGATTTCGGGGTTCTAGGCTCGGAGGATACAACTACGAAATGTTCGCATGAATGGACGGGTGCGATCATACCGGCACTAATGCATCGGATCCCATCAGAACTCCAAAGTTAAGGGTGCTTGGGCGAGAGTAGTACTAGGATGGGTGACCTCCTAGGAAGTCCTCGTGTTGCACCGCTCTTTTTGTCATTTTTGCAATCGGACAATGCCATTTTGCCTTAAGGCCGTGTTATTTTCGTGTTAGTTCGTAGGTTTCAACGCTTATTTGGCAAATAGAATTGGGCTTTTTTAACGACGTTTTTCGTGTTCGTATGGAAAAGCGACCGATTTTCGAGGGAATTGACGTTTTTCTTGTCTTTTATGCTGTTCGAAATGTAATAGGACGGTTCTCAATCGCTCGTGGTTTCCTTGTTCCGGGATCCGATCGCCCCTCTTGTTTTAGCTCGAATCGTTGCTCAACGGTGATTTCGGGGTTCTAGGCTCGGAGGATACAACTACGAAATGTTCGCATGAATGGAGGGGTGCGATCATACCAGCACTAATTCACCGGATCCCATCAGAACTCCGATGTTAAGCGTGCTTGGGCGAGACTAGTACTAGGATGGGTGACCTCCTGGGAAGTCCTCGTTTTGCACCCCTCTTTTGTCGTTTTTGCAATCGGGCAAGGCCATTTTGCTCTATGGCCGCGTTATTTTCGTGTTAGTTCATAGGTTTCATGGCTTACTTTGCAAATAGAATTGTGTTTTTTTAACGACGTTTTTCGTGTTCGTATGGAAGAGCGACCGATTTTCGAGGGAATTGACGTTTTTCTTGTCTTTTATGTTGTTCGAAAGGTAATTGGACGGTTCTTAATCGCTCATGGTTTCCTTGTTCCGGGATCCGACCGCCCCTCTTGTTTTAGCTCGAATCGTTGCTCAACGGTGATTTCGGGGTTCTAGGCTCGGAGGATACAACTACGAAATGTTCGCATGAATGGAGGGGTGCGATCATACCAGCACTAATGCACCGGATCCCATCAGAAGTCCGATGTTAAGCGTGCTTGGGCGAGAGTAGTACTAGGATGGGTGACCTCCTGGGAAGTCCTCGTGTTGCACCCCTCTTTTTGTCGTTTTTGCAATCGGACAAGGCAATTTTGCTCTAAGGCCGCGTTATTTTCGTGTTAGTTCGTAGGTTTCAATTTTTATTTTGCAAAGAGAATTGGGTTTTTTTAACGACGTTTTTTGTGTTCGTATCGAAAAGCGACCGATTTTCGAGGGAATTGACGTTTTTCTTGTCTTTTATGTTGTTCGAAATGTAATAGGACGGTTCTTAATCGCTCGTGGTTTCCTTGTTCCGGGATCCGACCGCCCTCTTGTATTAGCTCGAATCGTTGCTCAACGGTGATTTCGGGGTTCTAGGCTCGGAGGATACAACTACGAAATGTTCGCATGAATGGAGGGGTGCGATCATACCAGCACTAATGCACCGGATCCCATCAGAAGTCCGATGTTAAGCGTGCTTGGGCGAGAGTAGTACTAGGATGGGTGACCTCCTGGGAAGTCCTCGTGTTGCACCCCTCTTTTTGTCGTTTTTGCAATCGGACAAGGCAATTTTGCTCTAAGGCCGCGTTATTTTCGTGTTAGTTCGTAGGTTTCAATTTTTATTTTGCAAAGAGAATTGGGTTTTTTTAACGACTATTTTTGTGTTCGTATCGAAAAGCGACCGATTTTCGAGGGAATTGACGTTTTTCTTGTCTTTTATGTTGTTCGAAATGTAGTAGGACGGTTCTTAATCGCTCGTGGTTTCCTTGTTCCGGGATCCGACCGCCCCTCTTGTTTTAGCTCGAATCGTTGCTCAACGGTGATTTCGGGGTTCTAGGCTCGGAGGATACAACTACGAAATGTTCGCATGAATGGACGGGTGCGATCATACCAGCACTAATGCACCGGATCCCATCAGAACTCCGAAGTTAAGCGAGCTTGGGCGGGAGTAGTACTAGGATGGGTGACCTCCTGGGAAGTCCTCGTGTTGCACCCCTCTTTTTGTCGTTTTTGCAGTCGGACAAGGCTATTTTGCTCTAAGGCCGCGTTATTTTCGTGTTAGTTCGTAGGTTTCAAGGCTTATTTTGCAAATAGTATTGGGTTTTGTTAACGACGTTTTTCGTGTTCGTATGGAAAAGCGACCGATTATCGAGGGAATTGACGTTTTTCTTGTCTTTTATGTTGTTCGAAATGTAGTAGGACGGTTCTTAATCGCTCGTGGTTTCCTTGTTCCGGGATCCGACCGCCCCTCTTGTTTTAGCTCGAATCGTTGCTCAACGGTGATTTCGGGGTTCTAGGCTCGGAGGATACAACTACGAAATGTTCGCATGAATGGACGGGTGCGATCATACCAGCACTAATGCACCGGATCCCATCAGAACTCTGGAGTTAAGCGAGCTTGGGCGGGAGTAGTACTAGGATGGGTGACCTCCTGGGAAGTCCTCGTGTTGCACCCCTCGTTTTGTCGTTTTTGCAATCGGACAAGGCCATTTTGGTCTAAGGCCGCGTTATTTTCGTGTTAGTTCGTAGGTTTCAATTTTTTTTTTGCAAATAGAATTGGGTTTTTTTAACGACGTTTTTCGTGTTCGTATGGAAAAGCGACCGATTTTCGAGGGAGTTGACGTTTTTCTTGTCTTTTATGTTGTTCGAAATGTAATAGGACGGTTCTTAATCGCTCGTGGTTTCCTTGTTCCGGGATCCGACCGCCCCTCTTGTTTTAGCTCGAATCGTTGCTCAACGTTGATTTCGGGGTTCTAGGCTCGGAGGATACAACTACGAAATGTTCGCATGAATGGACGGGTGCGATCATACCAGCACTAATGTACCGGATCCCATCAGAACTCTGATGTTAAGCGTGCTTGGGCGAGAGTAGTACTAGGATAGGTGACCTCCTGGGAAGTCCTCGTGTTGCACCCCTCTTTTTGTCGTTTTTGAAATCGGACAAGGCCATTTTGCTCTAAGGCCGCGTTATTTTCGTGTTAGTTCGTAGGTTTTAATTTTTATTTTGCAAATAGAATTGGGTTTTTTTAACGACGTTTATTGTGTTCGTATCGAAAAGCGACCGATTTTCAAGGGAATTAACGTTTTTCTTGTCTTTTATGTTGTTCGAAATGTAATAGGACGGTTCTTAATCGCTAGTGGTTTCCTTGTTCCGGGATCCGACCGCCCCTCTTGTTTTAGCTCGATTCGTTGCTCAACGGTGATTTCGGGGTTCTAGGCTCGGAGGATACAACTACGAAATGTTCGCATGAATGGACGGGTGCGATCATACCGGCACTAATGCACCGGATCCCATCAGAACTCCGAAGTTAAGCGTGCTTGGGCGAGAGTAGTACTAGGATGGGTGACCTCCTAGGAAGTCCTCGTGTTGCACCGCTCTTTTTGTCGTTTTTGCAGTCGGACAAGGCCATTTTGCTCTAAGGCCGCGTTATTTTCGAGTTAGTTCGTAGGTTTCAAGGCTTATTTTGCAAATAGTATTGTGTTTTTTTAGGGACGTTTTTCGTGTTCGTATGGAAAAGCGACCGATTTTCGAGGGAATTGACGTTTTTCTTGTCTTTTATGTTGTTCGAAATGTAATAGGACGGTTCTTAATCGCTCGTGGTTTCCTTGTTCCAGGATTCGACCGCCCCTCTTGTTTTAGCTCGAATCGTTGCTCAACGGTGATTTCGGGGTTCTAGGCTCGGAGGATACAACTACGAAATGTTCGCATGAATGGAGGGGTGCGATCATACCAGCACTAATGCACCGGATCCCATCAGAACTCCGATGTTAAGCGTGCTTGGGCGAGAGTAGTACTAGGATGGGTGACCTCCTGGGAAGTCCTCGTGTTGCACCCCTCTTTTTGTCGTTTTTGCAATCGGACAAGGCCATTTTGCTCTAAGGCCGCGTTATTTTCGTGTTAGTTCGTAGGTTTCAATTTTTATTTTGCAAATAGAATTGGGTTTTTTTAACGACGCTTTTTGTATTCGTATCGAAAAGCGACCGATTTTCGAGGGAATTGACGTTTTTCTTGTCTTTTATGTTGTTCGAAATGTAACAGGACGGTTCTTAATCTCTCGTGGTTTCCTTGTTCCGGGATCCGACCGCCCCTCTTGTTTTAGCTCGAATCGTTGCTCAACGGTGATTTCGGGGTTCTAGGCTCGGAGGATACAACTACGAAATGTTCGCATGAATGGACGGGTGCGATCATACCAGCACTAATGCACCGGATCCCATCAGAACTCCGAAGTTAAGCGTGCTTGGGCGAGAGTAGTACTAGGATGGGTGACCTCCTGGGACGTCCTCGTGTTGCACCCCTCTTTTTGTCGTTTTTGCAATCGGAGAAGGCCATTTTGGTCTAAGGCCGCGTTATTTTCGTGTTAGTTCGTAGGTTTCAATTTTTTTTTTGCAAATAGAATTGGGTTTTTTTAACGACGTTTTTCGTGTTCGTATGGAAAAGCGACCGATTTTCGAGGGAGTTGACGTTTTTCTTGTCTTTTATGTTGTTCGAAATGTAATAGGACGGTTCTTAATCGCTCGTGGTTTCCTTGTTCCGGTATCCGACCGCCCCTCTTGTTTTAGCTCGAATCGTTGCTCAACGGTGATTTCGGGGTTCTAGGCTCGGAGGATACAACTACGAAATGTTCGCATGAATGGAGGGGTGCGATCATACCAGCACTAATGTACCGGATCCCATCAGAACTCCGATGTTAAGCGTGCTTGGGCGAGAGTAGTACTAGGATGGGTGACCTCCTGGGAAGTCCTCGTGTTGCACCCCTCTTTTTGTTGTTTTTGCAATCGGACAAGGCCATTTTGCTCTAAGGCCGCGTTATTTTCGTGTTAGTTCGTAGGTTTCAATTTTTATTTTGCAAATAGAATTGGGTTTTTTTAACGACGTTTTTCGTGTTCGTATGGAAGAGCGACCGATTTTCGAGGGAATTGACGTTTTTCTTGTCTTTTATGTTGTTCGAAAGCTAATTGGACGGTTCTTAATCGCTCGTGGTTTCCTTGTTCCGGGATCCGACCGCCCCTCTTGTTTTAGCTCGAATCGTTGCTCAACGGTGATTTCGGGGTTCTAGGCTCGGAGGATACAACTACGAAATGTTCGCATGAATGGACGGGTGCGATCATACCAGCACTAATGCACCGGATCCCATCAGAACTCTGGAGTTAAGCGAGCTTGGGCGGGAGTAGTACTAGGATGGGTGACCTCCTGGGAAGTCCTCGTGTTGCACCCCTCTTTTTGTCGTTTTTGCAATCGGTCAAGGCCATTTTGCTCTAAGGCCGCGTTATTTTCGTGTTAGTTCGTAGGTTTCAAGGCTTATTTTGCAAATAGAATTGGGTTTTTTTAACGACGTTTTTCGTGTTCGTAAGGAAAAGCGACCGATTCTCGAGGGAAATGACGTTTTTCTTGCCTTTTATGTTGTTCAAAATGTAATAGGACGGTTCTTAATCGCTCGTGGTTTCCTTGTTCCGGGATCCGACCGCCCCTCTTGTTTTAGCTCGAATCGTTCCTCAACGGTGATTTCGGGGTTCTAGGCTCGGAGGATACAACTACGAAATGTTCGCATGAATGGACGGGTGCGATCATACCAACACTAATGCACCGGATCCCATCAGAACTCCGAAGTTAAGCGTGCTTGGGCGAGAGTAGTACTAGGATGGGTGACCTCTTGGGAAGTCCTCGTGTTGCACCCCTCTTTTTGTCGTTTTTGCAATCGGACAAGGCCATTTTGCTCTAAGGCCGCGTTATTTTCGAGTTAGTTCGTAGGTTTCAAGGCTTATTTGGCAAATACAATGGGGTTTTTTTAACGACGTTTTTCGTGTTCGTATGGAAAAGCGACCGATTTTCGAGGGAATTGACGTTTTTCTTGCCTTTTATGTTGTTCGAAATGTAATAGGACGGTTCGTAATCGCTCGTGGTTTCCTTGTCCCGGGATCCGACCGCCCCTCTTGGTTTAGCTCGAATCGTTGCTCAACGGTGATTTCGGGGTTCTAGGCTCGGAGGATACAATTACGAAATGTTCGCATGAATGGAGGGGTGCGATCATACCAGCATTAATGCACCGGATCCGATCAGAACTCCGATGTTAAGCGTGCTTGGGCGAGAGTAGTACTAGGATGGGTGACCTCCTGGGAAGTCCTCGTGTTGCACCCCTCTTTTTATCGTTTTTTCAATCGGACAAGGCCATTTTGCTCTAAGGCCGCGTTATTTTCGTGTCAGTTCGTAGGTTTCAATTTTTATTTTGCAAATAGAATTGGGTTTTGTTTATCGACGTTTTTTGTGTTCGTATCGAAAAGCGACCGATTTTCGAGGGAATTAACGTTTTTCTTGTCTTTTATGTTGTTCGAAATATAATAGGACGGTTCTTAATCGCTCGTGGTTTCCTTGTTCCGGGATCCGACCGCCCCTCTTGTTTTAGCTCGATTCGTTGCTCAACGGTGATTTCGGGGTTCTAGGCTCGGAGGATACAACTACGAAATGTTCGCATGAATGGACGGGTGCGATCATACCGGCACTAATGCACCGGATCCCATCAGAACTCCGAAGTTAAGGGTGCTTGGGCGAGATTAGTACTAGAATGGGTAACCTCCTGGGAAGTCCTCGTGTTGCACCCCTCTTTTTGTCGTTTTTGCAATCGGACAATGCTATTTTGCTCTAAGGCCGCATTATTTTCGTGTTAGTTCGTAGGTTTCAATTTTTATTTTGCAAATAGAATTGGGTTTTTTTAACGACGTTTTTCATGTTCGTATGGAAAAGCGACCGATTTTCGAGGGAATTGACGTTTTTCTTGTCTTTTATGTTGTTCGAAATGTAGTAGGACGGTTCTTAATCGCTCGTGGTTTCCTTGTTCCGGGATCCGACCGCCCCTCTTGTTTTAGCTCGAATCGTTGCTCAACGGTGATTTCGGGGTTCTAGGCTCGGAGGATACAACTACGAAATGTTCGCATGAATGGACGGGTGCGATCATACCAACACTAATGCGCCGGATCCCATCAGAACTCCGATGTTAAGCGTGCTTGGGCGAGAGTAGTACTAGGATGGGTGACCTCCTGGGAAGTCCTCGTGTTGCACCCCTCTTTTTGTCGTTTTTGCAATCGGACAAGGCCATTTTGCTCTAAGGCCGCGTTATTTTCGTGTCAGTTCGTAGGTTTCAAGGCTTATTTTGCAAATAGAATTGGGTTTTTTTAACGACGTTTTTCGTGTTCGTATGGAAAAGCGACCGATTTTCGAGGGAATTGACGTTTTTCTTGCCTTTTATGTTATTCGAAATATAATAGGACGGTTCTTAATCGCTCGTGGTTTCCTTGTTCCGGGATCCGACCGCCCCTCTTGTTTTAGCTCGAATCGTTGCTCAACGGTGATTTCGGGGTTCCAGGCTCGGAGGATACAACTACGAAATGTTCGCATGAATGGACGTGTGCGATCATACCAGCACTAATGCACCGGATCCCATCAGAACTCCGAAGTTAAGCGTGCTTGGGCGAGAGTAGTACTAGGATGGGTAACCTCCTGGGAAGTCCTCGTGTTGCAACCCATCATTTTGTCGTTTTTGCAATCGGACAAGGCCATTTTGCTCTTTTGCTGCATTATTTTCGTATTAGTTCGTAGGTTTCACTTTTTATTTTGCAAATAGAATTGGGTTTTTTTAATGACGTTTTTCGTGTTCGTATGGAAAAGCGACCGATTTTCGATGGAATTGACGTTTTTCTTGTCTTTTATGTTGTTCTAAATGTAATAGGACGGTTCTTAATCGCTCGTGGTTTTCTTGTTCCGGGATCCGACCGCCCCTCTTGTTTTAGCTCGATTCGTTGCTCAACGGTGATTTCGGGGTTCTAGGCTCGGAGGATACAACTACGAAATGCTCGCATGAATGGACGGGTGCGATCATACCGGCACTAATGCATCGGATCCCATCAGAACTCCGAAGTTTAGGGTGCTTGGGCGAGAGTAGTACTAGGATGGGTGACCTCCTAGGAAGTCCTCGTGTTGCACCGCTCTTTTTGTCGTTTTTGCAATCGGACAAGGCCATTTTGCCTTAAGGCCGTGTTATTTTCGTGTTGGTTCGTAGGTTTCAACGCTTATTTTGCAAATAGAATTGGGTTTTTTTAACGACGTTTTTCGTGTTCGTATGGAAAAGCGACCGATTTTCGAGGGAATTGACGTTTTTCTTGTCTTTTATGCTGTTCGAAATGTAATAGGACGGTTCTCAATCGCTCGTGGTTTCCTTGTTCCGGGATCCGACCGCCCCTCTTGTTTTAGCTCGAATCGTTGCTCAACGGTGATTTCGGGGTTCTAGGCTCGGAGGATACAACTACGAAATGTTCGCATGAATGGAGGGGTGCGATCATACCAGCACTAATGCACCGGATCCCATCAGAACTCCGATGTTAAGCGTGCTTGGGCGAGACTAGTACTAGGATGGGTGACCTCCTGGGAAGTCCTCGTTTTGCACCCCTCTTTTGTCGTTTTTGCAATCGGGCAAGGCCATTTTGCTCTATGGCCGCGTTATTTTCGTGTTAGTTCATAGGTTTCATGGCTTATTTTGCAAATAGAATTGGGTTTTTTTAACGACGTTTTTCGTGTTCGTATGGAAGAGCGACCGATTTTCGAGGGAATTGACGTTTTTCTTGTCTTTTATGTTGTTCGAAATATAATAGGACGGTTCTTAATCGCTCGTGGTTTCCTTGTTCCGGGATCCGACCGCCCCTCTTGTTTTAGCTCGATTCGTTGCTCAACGGTGATTTCGGGGTTCTAGGCTCGGAGGATACAACTACGAAATGTTCGCATGAATGGACGGGTGCGATCATACCGGCACTAATGCACCGGATCCCATCAGAACTCCAAAGTTAAGGGTGCTTGGCCGAGAGTAGTACTAGGATGGGTAACCTCCTGGGAAGTCCTCGTGTTGCACCCCTCTTTTTGTCGTTTTTGCAATCGGACAATGCTATTTTGCTCTAAGGCACGCATTATTTTCGTGATAGTTCATAGGTTTCAATTTTTATTTTGCAAATAGAATTGGGTTTTTTTAACGACGTTTTTCGTGTTCGTATGGAAAAGCGACCGATTTTCGAGGGAATTGACGTTTTTCTTGTCTTTTATGTTGTTCGAAATGTAATAGGACGGTTCTTAATCGCTCGTGGTTTCCTTGTTCCGGGATCCGACCGCCCCTCTTGTTTTAGCTCGAATCGTTGCTCAACGGTGATTTCGGGGTTCTAGGCTCGGAGGATACAACTACGAAATGTTCGCATGAATGGACGGGTGCGATCATACCAACACTAATGCACCGGATCCCATCAGAACTCCGAAGTTAAGCGTGCTTGGGCGAGAGTAGTACTAGGATGGGTGACCTCTTGGGAAGTCCTCGTGTTGCACCCCTCTTTTTGTCGTTTTTGCAATCGGACAAGGCCATTTTGCTCTAAGGCCGCGTTATTTTCGAGTTAGTTCGTAGGTTTCAAGGCTTATTTGGCAAATACAATTGGGTTTTTTTAACGACGTTTTTCGTGTTCGTATGGAAAAGCGACCGATTTTCGAGGGAATTGACGTTTTTCTTGCCTTTTATGTTGTTCGAAATGTAATAGGACGGTTCGTAATCGCTCGTGGTTTCCTTGTCCCGGGATCCGACCGCCCCTCTTGGTTTAGCTCGAATCGTTGCTCAACGGTGATTTCGGGGTTCTAGGCTCGGAGGATACAATTACGAAATGTTCGCATGAATGGAGGGGTGCGATCATACCAGCATTAATGCACCGGATCCCATCAGAACTCCGATGTTAAGCGTGCTTGGGCGAGAGTAGTACTAGGATGGGTGACCTCCTGGGAAGTCCTCGTGTTGCACCCCTCTTTTTATCGTTTTTTCAATCGGACAAGGCCATTTTGCTCTAAGGCCGCGTTATTTTCGTGTCAGTTCGTAGGTTTCAATTTTTATTTTGCAAATAGAATTGGGTTTTGTTTATCGACGTTTTTTGTGTTCGTATCGAAAAGCGACCGATTTTCGAGGGAATTAACGTTTTTCTTGTCTTTTATGTTGTTCGAAATATAATAGGACGGTTCTTAATCGCTCGTGGTTTCCTTGTTCCGGGATCCGACCGCCCCTCTTGTTTTAGCTCGATTCGTTGCTCAACGGTGATTTCGGGGTTCTAGGCTCGGAGGATACAACTACGAAATGTTCGCATGAATGGACGGGTGCGATCATACCGGCACTAATGCACCGGATCCCATCAGAACTCCGAAGTTAAGGGTGCTTGGGCGAGATTAGTACTAGAATGGGTAACCTCCTGGGAAGTCCTCGTGTTGCACCCCTCTTTTTGTCGTTTTTGCAATCGGACAATGCTATTTTGCTCTAAGGCCGCATTATTTTCGTGTTAGTTCGTAGGTTTCAATTTTTATTTTGCAAATAGAATTGGGTTTTTTTAACGACGTTTTTCATGTTCGTATGGAAAAGCGACCGATTTTCGAGGGAATTGACGTTTTTCTTGTCTTTTATGTTGTTCGAAATGTAGTAGGACGGTTCTTAATCGCTCGTGGTTTCCTTGTTCCGGGATCCGACCGCCCCTCTTGTTTTAGCTCGAATCGTTGCTCAACGGTGATTTCGGGGTTCTAGGCTCGGAGGATACAACTACGAAATGTTCGCATGAATGGACGGGTGCGATCATACCAACACTAATGCACCGGATCCCATCAGAACTCCGATGTTAAGCGTGCTTGGGCGAGAGTAGTACTAGGATGGGTGACCTCCTGGGAAGTCCTCGTGTTGCACCCCTCTTTTTGTCGTTTTTGCAATCGGACAAGGCCATTTTGCTCTAAGGCCGCGTTATTTTCGTGTCAGTTCGTAGGTTTCAAGGCTTATTTTGCAAATAGAATTGGGTTTTTTTAACGACGTTTTTCGTGTTCGTATGGAAAAGCGACCGATTTTCGAGGGAATTGACGTTTTTCTTGCCTTTTATGTTATTCGAAATATAATAGGACGGTTCTTAATCGCTCGTGGTTTCCTTGTTCCGGGATCCGACCGCCCCTCTTGTTTTAGCTCGAATCGTTGCTCAACGGTGATTTCGGGGTTCCAGGCTCGGAGGATACAACTACGAAATGTTCGCATGAATGGACGTGTGCGATCATACCAGCACTAATGCACCGGATCCCATCAGAACTCCGAAGTTAAGCGTGCTTGGGCGAGAGTAGTACTAGGATGGGTAACCTCCTGGGAAGTCCTCGTGTTGCAACCCATCTTTTTGTCGTTTTTGCAATCGGACAAGGCCATTTTGCTCTTTTGCCGCATTATTTTCGTATTAGTTCGTAGGTTTCACTTTTTATTTTGCAAATAGAATTGGGTTTTTTTAATGACGTTTTTCGTGTTCGTATGGAAAACGACCGATATTCGATGGAATTGACGTTTTTCTTGTCTTTTATGTTGTTCTAAATGTAATAGGACGGTTCTTAATCGCTCGTGGTTTTCTTGTTCCGGGATCCGACCGCCCCTCTTGTTTTAGCTCGATTCGTTGCTCAACGGTGATTTCGGGGTTCTAGGCTCGGAGGATACAACTACGAAATGCTCGCATGAATGGACGGGTGCGATCATACCGGCACTAATGCATCGGATCCCATCAGAACTCCGAAGTTAAGGGTGCTTGGGCGAGAGTAGTACTAGGATGGGTGACCTCCTAGGAAGTCCTCGTGTTGCACCGCTCTTTTTGTCGTTTTTGCAATCGGACAAGGCCATTTTGCCTTAAGGCCGTGTTATTTTCGTGTTAGTTCGTAGGTTTCAACGCTTATTTTGCAAATAGAATTGGGTTTTTTTAACGACGTTTTTCGTGTTCGTATGGAAAAGCGACCGATTTTCGAGGGAATTGACGTTTTTCTTGTCTTTTATGCTGTTCGAAATGTAATAGGACGGTTCTCAATCGCTCGTGGTTTCCTTGTTCCGGGATCCGATCGCCCCTCTTGTTTTGGCTCGAATCGTTGCTCAACGGTGATTTCGGGGTTCTAGGCTCGGAGGATACTACTACGAAATGTTCGCATGAATGGAGGGGTGCGATCATACCAGCACTAATGCACCGGATCCCATCAGAACTCCGATGTTAAGCGTGCTTGGGCAAGACTAGTACTAGGATGGGTGACCTCCTGGGAAGTCCTCGTTTTGCACCCCTCTTTTGTCGTTTTTGCAATCGGGCAAGGCCATTTTGCTCTATGGCCGCGTTATTTTCGTGTTAGTTCATAGGTTTCATGGCTTATTTTGCAAATAGAATTGGGTTTTTTTAACGACGTTTTTCGTGTTCGTATGGAAGAGCGACCGATTTTCGAGGGAATTGACGTTTTTCTTGTCTTTTATGTTGTTCGAAAGGTAATTGGACGTATCTTAATCGCTCGTGGTTTCCTTGTTCCGGGATCCGACCACCCCTCTTGTTTTAGCTCGAATCGTTGCTCAACGGTGATTTCGGGGTTCTAGGCTCGGAGGATACAACTACGAAATGTTCGCATGAATGGAGGGGTGCGATCATACCAGCACTAATGCACCGGATCCCATCAGAACTCCGATGTTAAGCGTGCTTGGGCGAGAGTAGTACTAGGATGGGTGACCTCCTGGGAAGTCCTCGTGTTGCACCCCTCTTTTTGTCGTTTTTGCAATCGGACAAGGCAATTTTGCTCTAAGGCCGCGTTATTTTCGTGTTAGTTCATAGGTTTCAATTTTTATTTTGCAAAGAGAATTGGGTTTTTTTAACGACGTTTTTCGTGTTCGTATGGAAGAGCGACCGATTTTCGAGGGAATTGACGTTTTTCTTGTCTTTTATGTTGTTCGAAAGGTAATTGGACGTATCTTAATCGCTCGTGGTTTCCTTGTTCCGGGATCCGACCACCCCTCTTGTTTTAGCTCGAATCGTTGCTCAACGGTGATTTCGGGGTTCTAGGCTCGGAGGATACAACTACGAAATGCTCGCATGAATGGACGGGTGCGATCATACCAGAACTAATGCACCGGATCCCATCAGAACTCCGAAGTTAAGCGAGCTTGGGCGGGAGTAGTACTAGGATGGGTGACCTCCTGGGAAGTCCTCGTGTTGCACCCCTCTTTTTGTCGTTTTTGCAGTCGGACAAGGCTATTTTGCTCTAAGGCCGCGTTATTTTCGTGTTAGTTCGTAGGTTTCAAGTCTTATTTTGCAAATAGTATTGGGTTTTGTTAACGACGTTTTTCGTGTTCGTATGGAAAAGCGAACGATTTTCGAGGGAATTGACGTTTTTCTTGTCTTTTATGTTGTTCGAAATGTAATAGGACGGTTCTTAATCGCTCGTGGTTTCCTTGTTCCGGGATCCGACCGCCCCTCTTGTTTTAGCTCGAATCGTTGCTCAACGGTGATTTCGGGGTTCTAGGCTCAGAGGATACAACTACGAAATGTTCGCATGAATGGACGGGTGCGATCATACCAGCACTAATGCACCGGATCCCATCAGAACTCTGGAGTTAAGCGAGCTTGGGCGGGAGTAGTACTAGGATGGGTGACCTCCTGGGAAGTCCTCGTGTTGCACCCCTCTTTTTGTCGTTTTTGCAATCGGACAAGGCCATTTTGGTCTAAGGCCGCGTTATTTTCGTGTTAGTGCGTAGGTTTCAATTTTTTTTTTGCAAATAGAATTGGTTTTTTTAACGACGTTTTTCGTGTTCGTATGGAAAAGCGACCGATTTTCGAGGGAGTTGACGTTTTTCTTGTCTTTTATGTTGTTCGAAATGTAATAGGACGGTTCTTAATCGCTCGTGGTTTCCTTGTTCCGGGATCCGACCGCCCCTCTTGTTTTAGCTCGAATCGTTGCTCAACGGTGATTTCAGGGTTCTAGGCTCGGAGGATACAACTACGAAATGTTCGCATGAATGGAGGGGTGCGATCATACCAGCACTAATGTAACGGATCCCATCAGAACTCCGATGTTAAGCGTGCTTGGGCGAGAGTAGTACTAGGATGGGTGACCTCCTGGGAAGTCCTCGTGTTGCACCCCTCTTTTTGTCGTTTTTGCAATCGGACAAGGCCATTTTGCTCTAATGCCGCGTTATTTTCGTGTTAGTTCGTAGGTTTCAATTTTTATTTTGCAAATAGAATTGGGTTTTTTTAACGACGTTTTTTGTGTTCGTATCGAAAAGCGACCGATTTTCGAGGGAATTAACGTTTTTCTTGTCTTTTATGTTGTTCGAAATGTAATAGGACGGTTCTTAATCGCTAGTGGTTTCCTTGTTCCGGGATCCGACCGCCCCTCTTGTTTTAGCTCGATTCGTTGCTCAACGGTGATTTCGGGGTTCTAGGCTCGGAGGATACAACTACGAAATGTTCGCATGAATGGACGGGTGCGATCATACCGGCACTAATGCACCGGATCCCATCAGAACTCCGAAGTTAAGCGTGCTTGGGCGAGAGTAGTACTAGGATGGGTGACCTCCTAGGAAGTCCTCGTGTTGCACCGCTCTTTTTGTCGTTTTTGCAATCGGACAAGGCCATTTTGCTCTAAGGCCGCGTTATTTTCGAGTTAGTTCGTAGGTTTCAAGGCTTATTTTGCAAATAGTGTTGTGTTTTTTTAGGGACGTTTTTCGTGTTCGTATGGAAAAGCGACCGATTTTCGAGGGAATTGACGTTTTTCTTGTCTTTTATGTTGTTCGAAATGTAATAGGACGGTTCTTAATCGCTCGTGGTTTCCTTGTTCCAGGATTCGACCGCCCCTCTTGTTTTAGCTCGAATCGTTGCTCAACGGTGATTTCGGGGTTCTAGGCTCGGAGGATACAACTACGAAATGTTCGCATGAATGGAGGGGTGCGATCATACCAGCACTAGTGCACCGGATCCCATCAGAACTCCGATGTTAAGCGTGCTTGGGCGAGAGTAGTACTAGGATGGGTGACCTCCTGGGAAGTCCTCGTGTTGCACCCCTCTTTTTGTCGTTTTTGCAATCGGACAAGGCCATTTTGGTCTAAGGCCGCGTTATTTTCGTGTTAGTTCGTAGGTTTCAATTTTTTTTTTGCAAATAGAATTGGGTTTTTTTAACGACGTTTTTCGTGTTCGTATGGAAAAGCGACCGATTTTCGAGGGAGTTGACGTTTTTCTTGTCTTTTATGTTGTTCGAAATGTAATAGGACGGTTCTTAATCGCTCGTGGTTTCCTTGTTCCGGGATCCGACCGCCCCTCTTGTTTTAGCTCGAATCGTTGCTCAACGGTGATTTCGGGGTACTAGGCTCGGAGGATACAACTACGAAATGTTCGCATGAATGGAGGGGTGCGATCATACCAGCACTAATGTACCGGATCCCATCAGAACTCCGATGTTAAGCGTCCTTGGGCGAGAGTAGTACTAGGATGGGTGACCTCCTGGGAAGTGCTCGTGTTGCACCCCTCTTTTTGTCGTTTTTGCAATCGGACAAGGCCATTTTGCTCTAAGGCCGCGTTATTTTCGTGTTAGTTCGTAGGTTTCAATTTTTATTTTGCAAATAGAATTGGGTTTTTTTAACGACGTTTTTTGAGTTCGTATCGAAAAGCGACCGATTTTCGAGGGAATTGACGTTTTTCTTGTCTTTTATGTTGTTCTAAATGTAATAGGACGGTTCTTAATCGCTAGTGGTTTCCTTGTTCCGTGATCCGACCGCCCCTCTTGTTTTAGCTCGATTCGTTGCTCAACGGTGATTTCGGGGTTCTAGGCTCGGAGGATACAACTACGAAATGTTCGCATGAATGGACGGGTGCGATCATACCGGCACTAATGCACCGGATCCCATCAGAACTCCGAAGTTAAGCGTGCTTGGGCGAGAGTAGTACTAGGATGGGTGACCTCCTGGGAAGTCCTCGTGTTGCACCGCTCTTTTTGTCGTTTTTGCAATCGGACAAGGCCATTTTGCTCTAAGGCCGCGTTATTTTCGTGTTAGTTCGTAGGTTTAAAATTTTATTTGGCAAATAGAATTGGGTTTTTTTAACGACGTTTTTTGTGTTCGTATCGAAAAGCGACCGATTTTCGAGGGAATTGACGTTTTTCTTGTCTTTTATGTTGTTCGAAATGTAATAGGACGGTTCTTAATCGCTAGTGGTTTCCTTGTTCCGGGATCCGACCGCCCCTCTTGTTTTAGCTCGATTCGTTGCTCAACGGTGATTTCGGGGTTCTAGGCTCGGAGGATACAACTAAGAAATGTTCGCATGAATGGACGGGTGCGATCATACCGGCACTAATGCACCGGATCCCATCAGAACTCCGAAGTTAAGCGTGCTTGGGCGAGAGTAGTACTAGGATGGGTGACCTCCTAGGAAGTGCTCGTGTTGCACCGCTCTTTTTGTCGTTTTTGCAATCGGACAAGGCCATTTTGCTCTAAGGCCGCGTTATTTTCGTGTTAGTTCGTAGGTTTCAATTTTTATTTTGCAAATAGAATTGGGTTTTTTTAACGACGCTTTTTGTATTCGTATCGAAAAGCGACCGATTTTCGAGGGAATTGACGTTTTTCTTGTCTTTTATGTTGTTCGAAATGTAATAGGACTGTTCTTAATTGCTCGTGGTTTCCTTGTTCCGGGATCCGACCGCCCCTCTTGTTTTAGCTCGAATCGTTGCTCAACGGTGATTTCGGGGTTCTAGGCTCGGAGGATACAACTACGAAATGTTCGCATGAATGGAGGGGTGCGATCATACCAGCACTAATGTACCGGATCCCATCAGAACTCCGATGTTAAGCGTCCTTGGGCGAGAGTAGTACTAGGATGGGTGACCTCCTGGGAAGTCCTCGTGTTGCACCCCTCTTTTTGTCGTTTTTGCAATCGGACAAGGCCATTTTGCTCTAAGGCCGCGTTATTTTCGTGTTAGTTCGTAGGTTTCAATTTTTATTTTGCAAATAGAATTGGGTTTTTTTAACGACGTTTTTTGAGTTCGTATCGAAAAGCGACCGATTTTCGAGGGAATTGACGTTTTTCTTGTCTTTTATGTTGTTCTAAATGTAATAGGACGGTTCTTAATCGCTAGTGGTTTCCTTGTTCCGGGATCCGACCGCCCCTCTTGTTTTAGCTCGATTCGTTGCTCAACGGTGATTTCGGGGTTCTAGGCTCGGAGGATACAACTACGAAATGTTCGCATGAATGGACGGGTGCGATCATACCGGCACTAATGCACCGGATCCCATCAGAACTCCGAAGTTAAGCGTGCTTGGGCGAGAGTAGTACTAGGATGGGTGACCTGCTGGGAAGTCCTCGTGTTGCACCGCTCTTTTTGTCGTTTTTGCAATCGGACAAGGCCATTTTGCTCTAAGGCCGCGTTATTTTCGTGTTAGTTCGTAGGTTTAAAATTTTATTTTGCAAATAGAATTGGGTTTTTTTAACGACGTTTTTTGTGTTCGTATCGAAAAGCGACCGATTTTCGAGGGAATTGACGTTTTTCTTGTCTTTTATGATGTTCGAAATGTAATAGGACGGTTCTTAATCGCTAGTGGTTTCCTTGTTCCGGGATCCGACCGCCCCTCTTGTTTTAGCTCGATTCGTTGCTCAACGGTGATTTCGGGGTTCTAGGCTCGGAGGATACAACTAAGAAATGTTCGCATGAATGGACGGGTGCGATCATACCGGCACTAATGCACCGGATCCCATCAGAACTCCGAAGTTAAGCGTGCTTGGGCGAGAGTAGTACTAGGATGGGTGACCTCCTAGGAAGTGCTCGTGTTGCACCGCTCTTTTTGTCGTTTTTGCAATCGGACAAGGCCATTTTGCTCTAAGGCCGCGTTATTTTCGTGTTAGTTCGTAGGTTTCAATTTTTATTTTGCAAATAGAATTGGGTTTTTTTAACGACGCTTTTTGTATTCGTATCGAAAAGCGACCGATTTTCGAGGGAATTGACGTTTTTCTTGTCTTTTATGTTGTTCGAAATGTAATAGGACTGTTCTTAATTGCTCGTGGTTTCCTTGTTCCGGGATCCGACCGCCCCTCTTGTTTTAGCTCGAATCGTTGCTCAACGGTGATTTCGGGGTTCTAGGCTCGGAGGATACAACTACGAAATGTTCGCATGAATGGACGGGTGCGATCATACCAGCACTAATGCACCGGATCCCATCAGAACTCCGAAGTTAAGCGTGCTTGGGCGAGAGTAGTACTAGGATGGGTGACCTCCTGGAAAGTCCTCGTGTTACACCCCTCTTTTTGTCGTTTTTGCAATCGGACAAGGCCATTTTGCTCTAAGGCCGCATTATTTTCGTGTTAGTTCGTAGGTTTCAATTTTTATTTTGCAAATAGAATTGGGTTTTTTTAACGACGTTTTTTGGGTTCGTATCGAAAAGCGACCGATTTTCGAGGGAATTGACGTTTTTCTTGTCTTTTATGTTGTTCGAAATGTAATAGGACGGTTCTTAATCGCTCGTGGTTTCCTTGTTCCGGGATCCGACCGCCCCTCTTGTTTTAGCTCGAATCGTTGCTCAACGGTGATTTCGGGGTTCTAGGCTCGGAGGATACAACTACGAAATGTTCGCATGAATGGATGGGTGTGATCATACCAGCACTAATGCACCGGATCCCATCAGAACTCCGAAGTTAAGCGTGTTTGGGCGAGAGTAGTACTAGGATGGGTGACCTCCTGGGAAGTCCTCGTGTTGCACCCCTCTTTTTGTCGTTTTTGCAATCGGAGAAGGCCATTTTGGTCTAAGGCCGCGTTATTTTCGTGTTAGTTCGTAGGTTTCAATTTTTTTTTTGCAAATAGAATTGGGTTTATTTAACGACGTTTTTCGTGTTCGTATGGAAAAGCGACCGATTTTCGAGGGAGTTGACGTTTTTCTTGTCTTTTATGTTGTTCGAAATGTAATAGGACGGTTCTTAATCGCTCGTGGTTTCCTTGTTCCGGGAGCCGACCGCCCCTCTTGTTTTAGCTCGAATCGTTGCTCAACGATGATTTCGGGGTTCTAGGCTCGGAGGATACAACTACGAAATGTTCGCATGAATGGAGGGGTGCGATCATACCAGCACTAATGTACCGGATCCCATCAGAACTCCGATGTTAAGCGTGCTTGGGCGAGAGTAGTACTAGGATGGGTGACCTCCTGGGAAGTCCTCGTGTTGCACCCCTCTTTTTGTCGTTTTTGCAATCGGACAAGGCCATTTTGCTCTAAGGCCGCGTTATTTTCGTGTTAGTTCGTAGGTTTCAATTTTTATTTTGCAAATAGAATTGGGTTTTTTTAACGACGTTTTTTGTGTTCGTATCGAAAAGCGACCGATTTTCGAGGGAATTAACGTTTTTCTTGTCTTTTATGTTGTTCTAAATGTAATAGGACGGTTCTTAATCGCTAGTGGTTTCCTTGTTCCGGGATCCGACCGCCCCTCTTGTTTTAGCTCGATTCGTTGCTCAACGGTGATTTCGGGGTTCTAGGCTCGGAGGATACAACTACGAAATGTTCGCATGAATGGACGGGTGCGATCATACCGGCACTAATGCACCGGATCCCATCAGAACTCCGAAGTTAAGCGTGCTTGGGCGAGAGTAGTACTAGGATGGGTGACCTCCTAGGAAGTGCTCGTGTTGCACCGCTCTTTTTGTCGTTTTTGCAATCGGACAAGGCCATTTTGCTCTAAGGCCGCGTTATTTTCGTGTTAGTTCGTAGGTTTCAAGGCTTATTTTGCAAATAGTATTGTGTTTTTTTAGGGACGTTTTTCGTGTTCGTATGGAAAAGCGACCGATTTTCGAGGGAATTGACGTTTTTCTTGTCTTTTATGTTGTTCGAAATGTAATAGGACGGTTCTTAATCGCTCGTGGTTTCCTTGTTCCGGGATTCGACCGCCCCTCTTGTGTTGGCTCGAATCGTTGCTCAACGGTGATTTCGGGTATCTAGGCTCGGAGGATACAACTACGAAATGTTTGCATGAATGGAGGGGTGCGATCATACCAGCACTAATGCACCGGATCCCATTAGAACTCCGATGTTAAGCGTGCTTGGGCGAGAGTAGTACTAGGATGGGTGACCTCCTGGGAAGTCCTCGTGTTGCACCCCTCTTTTTGTCGTTTTTGCAATCGGACAAGGCCATTTTGCTCTAAGGCCGCGTTATTTTCGTGTTAGTTCGTAGGTTTCAATTTTTATTTTGCAAATGGAATTGGGTTTTTTTAACGACGTTTTTTGTTCATATCGAAAAGCGACCGATTTTCGAGGGAATTGACGTTTTTCTTGTCTTTTATGTTGTTCGAAATGTAATAGGACGGTTCTTAATCGCTCGTGGTTTCCTTGTTCCGGGATCCGACCGCCCCTCTTGTTTTAGCTCGATTCGTTGCTCAATGGTGATTTCGGGGTTCTAGGCTCGGAAGATACAACTATGAAATGTTCGCATGAATGGACGGGTGCGATCATACCGGCACTAATGCACCGGATCCCATCAGAACTCCGAAGTTAAGCGTGCTTGGGCGAGAGTAGTACTAGGATGGGTGACCTCCTAGGAAGTCCTCGTGTTGCACCGCTCTTTTTGTCGTTTATGCAATCGGACAAGGCCATTTTGCTCTAAGGCCGCTTTATTTTCGTGTTAGTTCGTAGGTTTCAAGGCTTATTTTGCAAATAGTATTGTGTTTTTTTAGGGACGTTTTTCGTGTTCGTATGGAAAAGCGACCGATTTTCAAGGGAATTGACGTTTTTCTTGTCTTTTATGTTGTTCGAAATGTAATAGGACGGTTTTTAATCGCTCGTGTTTTCCTTGTTCCGGGATTCGACCGCCCCTCTTGTTTAAGCTCGAATCGTTGCTCAACGGTGATTTCGGGGTTCTAGGCTCGGAGGATACAACTACGAAATGTTTGCATGAATGGAGGGGTGCGATCATACCAGCACTAATGCACCGGATCCCATCAGAACTCCGATGTTAAGCGTGCTTGGGCGAGAGTAGTACTAGGATGGGTGACCTCCTGGGAAGTCCTCGTGTTGCACCCCTCTTTTTGTCGTTTTTGCAATCGGACAAGGCCATTTTGCTCTAAGGCTGCGTTATTTTCGTGTTAGTTCGTAGGTTTCAATTTTTATTTTGCAAATAGAATTGGGTTTTTTTAACGACGTTTTTTGTATTCGTATCGAAAAGCGACCGATTTTCGAGGGAATTGACGTTTTTCTTGTCTTTTATGTTGTTCGAAATGTAATAGGACGGTTCTTAATCGCTCGTGGTTTCCTTGTTTCGGGATCCGACCGCCCCTCTTGTTTTAGCTCGAATCGTTGCTCAACGGTGATTTCGGGGTTCTAGGCTCGGAGGATACAACTACGAAATGTTCGCATGAATGGACGGGTGCGATCATACCTGCACTAATGCACCGGATCCCATCAGAACTCCGAAGTTAAGCGTGCTTGGGCGAGAGTAGTACTAGGATGGGTGACCTCCTGGAAAGTCCTCGTGTTACACCCCTCTTTTTGTCGTTTTTGCGATCGGACAAGGCCATTTTTCTCTAAGGCCGCGTTATTTTCGTGTTAGTTCGTAGGTTTCAATTTTTATTTTGAGATAGAATTGGGTTTTTTTAACGACGTTTTTTGTGTTCGTATCGAAAAGCGACCGATTTTCGAGGGAATTGACGTTTTTCTTGTCTTTTATGTTGTTCGAAATTTAATAGGACGGTTCTTAATCGCTCGTGGTTTCCTTGTTCCGGGATCCGACCGCCCCTCTTGTTTTAGCTCGAATCGTTGCTCAACGGTGATTTCGGGGTTCTAGGATCGGAGGATACAACTACGAAATATTCGCATGAATGGACGGGTGCGATCATACCAGCACTAATGCACCGGATCCCATCAGAGCTCCGAAGTTAAGCGTGCTTGGGCGAGAGTAGTACTAGGATGGGTGACCTCTTGGAAAGTCCTCGTGTTACACCCCTCTTTTTGTCGTTTTTGCAATCGGACAAGGCCATTTTGCTCGAAGGCCGCGTTATTTTCATGTTAGTTCGTAGGTTTCAAGGCTTATTTTGCAAATAGTATTGTGTTTTTTTAACGACGTTTTTCGTGTTCGTATGAAAAAGAGACCAATTTTCGAGGGAATTGACGTTTTTCTTGTCTTTTATGTTGTTCGAAATGTAATATGACGGTTCTTAATCGCTCGTGGTTTCCTTGTTCCGGGATCCTACCGCCCCTCTTGTTTTAGCTCGAATCGTTGCTCAACGATGATTTCGGGGTTCTAGGCTCGGAGGATACAACTACGAAATGTTCGCATGAATGGACGGGTGCGATCATACCAACACTAATGCACCGGATCCCATCAGAATTCCGATTTTAAGCGTGCTTGGGCGAGATTAGTACTAGGATGGGTGACCTCCTAGGAAGTCCTCATGTTGCACTCCTCTTTTTGTCGTTTTTGCAATCGGACAAGGCCATTTTGCTCTAAGGCCGCGTTATTTTCGTGTTAGTTCGTAGGTTTCAAGGCTTATTTTGCAAATAGTATTGGGTTTTGTTAACGACGTTTTTCGTGTTCGTATGGAAAAGCGACCGATTTTCGAGGGAATTGACGTTTTTCTTGTCTTTTATGTTGTTCGAAATGTAATAGGACGGTTCTTAATCGCTCGTGGTTTCCTTGTTCCGGGATCCGACCGCCCCTCTTGTTTTAGCTCGAATCGTTGCTCAACGGTGATTTCGGGGTTCTAGGCTCGGAGGATACAACTACGAAATGTTCGCATGAATGGACGGGTGCGATCATACCAGCACTAATGCACCGGATCCCATCAGAACTCTGGAGTTAAGCGAGCTTGGGCGGGAGTAGTACTAGGATGGGTGACCTCCTGGGAAGTCCTCGTGTTGCACCCCTCTTTTTGTCGTTTTTGCAATCGGACAAGGCCATTTTGCTCTAAGGCTGCGTTATTTTCGTGTTAGTTCGTAGGTTTCAAGGCTTATTTTGCAAATAGTATTGGGTTTTGTTAACGACGTTTTTCGTGTTCGTATGGAAAAGCGACCGATTTTCGAGGGAATTGACGTTTTTCTTGTCTTTTATGTTGTTCGAAATGTAATAGGACAGTTCTTAATCGCTCGTGGCTTCCTTGTTCCGGGATTCGACCGCCCCTCTTGTTTTAGCTCGAATCGTTGCTCAACGGTGATTTCGGGGTTCTAGGCTCGGAGGATACAACTACGAAATGTTTGCATGAATGGAGGGGTGCGATCATACCAGCACTAATGCACCGGATCCCATCAGAACTCTGGAGTTAAGCGAGCTTGGGCGGGAATAGTACTAGGATGGGTGACCTCCTGGGAAGTCCTCGTGTTGCACCCCTCTTTTTGTCGTTTTTGCAATCGGACAAGGTCATTTTGGTCTAAGGCCGCGTTATTTTCGTGTTAGTTCGTAGGTTTCAATTTTTTTTTTGCAAATAGAATTGGGTTTTTTTAACGACGTTTTTCGTGTTCGTATGGAAAAGCGACCGATTTTCGAGGGAGTTGACGTTTTTCTTGTCTTTTATGTTGTTCGAAATGTAATAGGACGGTTCTTAATCGCTCGTGGTTTCCTTGTTCCGGAATCCGACCGCCCCTCTTGTTTTAGCTCGAATCGTTGCTCAACGGTGATTTCGGGGTTCTAGGCTCGGAGGATACAACTACGAAATGTTCGCATGAATGGAGGGGTGCGATCATACCAGCACTAATGTACCGGATCCCATCAGAACTCCGATGTTAAGCGTGCTTGGGCGAGAGTAGTACTAGGATGGGTGACCTCCTGGGAAGTCCTCGTGTTGCACCCCTCTTTTTGTCGTTTTTGCAATCGGACAAGGCCATTTTGCTCTAAGGCCGCGTTATTTTCGTGTTAGTTCGTAGGTTTCAATTTTTATTTTGCAAATAGAATTAGGTTTTTTTAACGACGTTTTTTGTGTTCATATCGAAAAGCGACCGATTTTCGAGGGAATTGACGTTTTTCTTGTCTTTTATGTTGTTCGAAATGTAATAGGACGGTTCTTAATCGCTAGTGGTTTCCATGTTCCGGGATCCGACCGCCCCTCTTGTTTTAGCTCGATTCGTTGCTCAATGGTGATTTCGGGGTTCTAGGCTCGGAGGATACAACTACGAAATGTTCGCATGAATGGACGGGTGCGATCATACCGGCACTAATGCACCGGATCCCATCAGAACTCCGAAGTTAAGCGTGCTTGGGCGAGAGTAGTACTAGGATGGGTGACCTCCTAGGAAGTCCTCGTGTTGCACCGCTCTTTTTGTCGTTTATGCAATCGGACAAGGCCATTTTGCTCTAAGGCCGCTATATTTTCGTGTTAGTTCGTAGGTTTCAAGGCTTATTTTGCAAATAGTATTGTGTTTTTTTAGGGACGTTTTTCGTGTTCGTATGGAAAAGCGACCGATTTTCGAGGGAATTGACGTTTTTCTTGTCTTTTATGTTGTTCGAAATGTAATAGGACGGTTCTTAATCGCTCGTGTTTTCCTTGTTCCGGGATTCGACCGCCCCTCTTGTTTAAGCTCGAATCGTTGCTCAACGGTGATTTCGGGGTTCTAGGCTCGGAGGATACAACTACGAAATGTTTGCATGAATGGAGGGGTGCGATCATACCAGCACTAATGCACCGGATCCCATCAGAACTCCGATGTTAAGCGTGCTTGGGCGAGAGTAGTACTAGGATGGGTGACCTCCTGGGAAGTCCTCGTGTTGCACCCCTCTTTTTGTCGTTTTTGCAATCGGACAAGGCCATTTTGCTCTAAGGCCGCGTTATTTTCGTGTTAGTTCGTAGGTTTGAATTTTTATTTTGCAAATAGAATTGGGTTTTTTTAACGACGTTTTTTGTATTCGTATCGAAAAGCGACCGATTTTCGAGGGAATTGACGTTTTTCTTGTCTTTTATGTTGTTCGAAATGTAATAGGACGGTTCTTAATCGCTCGTGGTTTCCTTGTTCCGGGATCCGACCGCCCCTCTTGTTTTAGCTCGAATCGTTGCTTAACGGTGATTTCGGGGTTCTAGGCTCGGAGGATACAACTACGAAATGTTCGCATGAATGGACGGGTGCGATCATACCTGCACTAATGCACCGGATCCCATCAGAACTCCGAAGTTAAGCGTGCTTGGGCGAGAGTAGTACTAGGATGGGTGACCTCCTGGAAAGTCCTCGTGTTACACCCCTCTTTTTGTCGTTTTTGCGATCGGACAAGGCCATTTTTCTCTAAGGCCGCGTTATTTTCGTGTTAGTTCGTAGGTTTCAATTTTTATTTTGAGATAGAATTGGGTT
Source organism: Polygonum maritimum (assembly GCA_963924305.1). Lineage (NCBI taxonomy): Eukaryota > Viridiplantae > Streptophyta > Magnoliopsida > Caryophyllales > Polygonaceae > Polygonum > Polygonum maritimum. The sequence goes on along the minus strand of OZ002731.1, from coordinate 13,751,445 downwards.
TTTTTAACGACGTTTTTTGTGTTCGTATCGAAAAGCGACCGATTTTCGAGGGAATTGACGTTTTTCTTGTCTTTTATGTTGTTCGAAATTTAATAGGACGGTTCTTAATCGCTCGTGGTTTCCTTGTTCCGGGATCCGACCGCCCCTCTTGTTTTAGCTCGAATCGTTGCTCAACGGTGATTTCGGGGTTCTAGGATCGGAGGATACAACTACGAAATATTCGCATGAATGGACGGGTGCGATCATACCAGCACTAATGCACCGGATCCCATCAGAGCTCCGAAGTTAAGCGTGCTTGGGCGAGAGTAGTACTAGGATGGGTGACCTCTTGGAAAGTCCTCGTGTTACACCCCTCTTTTTGTCGTTTTTGCAATCGGACAAGGCCATTTTGCTCGAAGGCCGCGTTATTTTCATGTTAGTTCGTAGGTTTCAAGGCTTATTTTGCAAATAGTATTGTGTTTTTTTAACGACGTTTTTCGTGTTCGTATGAAAAAGAGACCAATTTTCGAGGGAATTGACGTTTTTCTTGTCTTTTATGTTGTTCGAAATGTAATATGACGGTTCTTAATCGCTCGTGGTTTCCTTGTTCCGGGATCCTACCGCCCCTCTTGTTTTAGCTCGAATCGTTGCTCAACGATGATTTCGGGGTTCTAGGCTCGGAGGATACAACTACGAAATGTTCGCATGAATGGACGGGTGCGATCATACCAACACTAATGCACCGGATCCCATCAGAATTCCGATTTTAAGCGTGCTTGGGCGAGATTAGTACTAGGATGGGTGACCTCCTAGGAAGTCCTCATGTTGCACTCCTCTTTTTGTCGTTTTTGCAATCGGACAAGGCCATTTTGCTCTAAGGCCGCGTTATTTTCGTGTTAGTTCGTAGGTTTCAAGGCTTATTTTGCAAATAGTATTGGGTTTTGTTAACGACGTTTTTCGTGTTCGTATGGAAAAGCGACCGATTTTCGAGGGAATTGACGTTTTTCTTGTCTTTTATGTTGTTCGAAATGTAATAGGACGGTTCTTAATCGCTCGTGGTTTCCTTGTTCCGGGATCCGACCGCCCCTCTTGTTTTAGCTCGAATCGTTGCTCAACGGTGATTTCGGGGTTCTAGGCTCGGAGGATACAACTACGAAATGTTCGCATGAATGGACGGGTGCGATCATACCAGCACTAATGCACCGGATCCCATCAGAACTCTGGAGTTAAGCGAGCTTGGGCGGGAGTAGTACTAGGATGGGTGACCTCCTGGGAAGTCCTCGTGTTGCACCCCTCTTTTTGTCGTTTTTGCAATCGGACAAGGCCATTTTGCTCTAAGGCTGCGTTATTTTCGTGTTAGTTCGTAGGTTTCAAGGCTTATTTTGCAAATAGTATTGGGTTTTGTTAACGACGTTTTTCGTGTTCGTATGGAAAAGCGACCGATTTTCGAGGGAATTGACGTTTTTCTTGTCTTTTATGTTGTTCGAAATGTAATAGGACAGTTCTTAATCGCTCGTGGCTTCCTTGTTCCGGGATTCGACCGCCCCTCTTGTTTTAGCTCGAATCGTTGCTCAACGGTGATTTCGGGGTTCTAGGCTCGGAGGATACAACTACGAAATGTTTGCATGAATGGAGGGGTGCGATCATACCAGCACTAATGCACCGGATCCCATCAGAACTCTGGAGTTAAGCGAGCTTGGGCGGGAATAGTACTAGGATGGGTGACCTCCTGGGAAGTCCTCGTGTTGCACCCCTCTTTTTGTCGTTTTTGCAATCGGACAAGGTCATTTTGGTCTAAGGCCGCGTTATTTTCGTGTTAGTTCGTAGGTTTCAATTTTTTTTTTGCAAATAGAATTGGGTTTTTTTAACGACGTTTTTCGTGTTCGTATGGAAAAGCGACCGATTTTCGAGGGAGTTGACGTTTTTCTTGTCTTTTATGTTGTTCGAAATGTAATAGGACGGTTCTTAATCGCTCGTGGTTTCCTTGTTCCGGAATCCGACCGCCCCTCTTGTTTTAGCTCGAATCGTTGCTCAACGGTGATTTCGGGGTTCTAGGCTCGGAGGATACAACTACGAAATGTTCGCATGAATGGAGGGGTGCGATCATACCAGCACTAATGCACCGGATCCCATCAGAACTCCGATGTTAAGCGTGCTTGGGCGAGAGTAGTACTAGGATGGGTGACCTCCTGGGAAGTCCTCGTGTTGCACCCCTCTTTTTGTCGTTTTTGCAATCGGACAAGGCCATTTTGCTCTAAGGCCGCGTTATTTTCGTGTTAGTTCGTAGGTTTGAATTTTTATTTTGCAAATAGAATTGGGTTTTTTTAACGACGTTTTTTGTATTCGTATCGAAAAGCGACCGATTTTCGAGGGAATTGACGTTTTTCTTGTCTTTTATGTTGTTCGAATTGTAATAGGACGGTTCTTAATCGCTCGTGGTTTCCTTGTTCCGGGATCCGACCGCCCCTCTTGTTTTAGCTCGAATCGTTGCTCAACGGTGATTTCGGGGTTCTAGGCTCGGAGGATACAACTACGAAATGTTCGCATGAATGGACGGGTGCGATCATACCAGCACTAATGCACCGGATCCCATCAGAACTCTGGAGTTAAGCGAGCTTGGGCGGGAGTAGTACTAGGATGGGTGACCTCCTGGGAAGTCCTCGTGTTGCACCCCTCTTTTTGTCGTTTTTGCAATCGGACAAGGCCATTTTGCTCTAAGGCTGCGTTATTTTCGTGTTAGTTCGTAGGTTTCAAGGCTTATTTTGCAAATAGTATTGGGTTTTGTTAACGACGTTTTTCGTGTTCGTATGGAAAAGCGACCGATTTTCGAGGGAATTGACGTTTTTCTTGTCTTTTATGTTGTTCGAAATGTAATATGACGGTTCTTAATCGCTCGTGGTTTCCTTGTTCCGGGATCCTACCGCCCCTCTTTTTTTAGCTCGAATCGTTGCTCAACGGTGATTTCGGGGTTCTAGGCTCGGAGGACACAACTACGAAATGTTCGCATGAATGGACGGGTGCGATCATACCAACACTAATGCACCGGATCCCATCAGAACTCCGATTTTAAGCGTGCTTGGGCGAGATTAGTACTAGGATGGGTGACCTCCTAGGAAGTCCTCATGTTGCACCCCTCTTTTTGTCGTTTTTGCAATCGGACAAGGCCATTTTGCTCTAAGGCCGCGTTATTTTCGTGTTAGTTCGTAGGTTTCAAGGCTTATTTTGCAAATAGTATTGGGTTTTGTTAACGACGTTTTTCGTGTTCGTATGGAAAAGCGACCGATTTTCGAGGGACTTGACGTTTTTCTTGTCTTTTATGTTGTTCGAAATGTAATAGGACGGTTCTTAATCGCTCGTGGTTTCCTTGTTCCGGGATCCGACCGCCCCTCTTGTTTTAGCTCGAATCGTTGCTCAACGGTGATTTCGGGGTTCTAGGCTCGGAGGATACAACTACGAAATGTTTGCATGAATGGAGGGGTGTGACCATACCAGCACTAATGCACCGGATCCCATCAGAACTCTGGAGTTAAGCGAGCTTGGGCGGGAGTAGTACTAGGATGGGTGACCTCCTGGGAAGTCCTCGTGTTGCACCCCTCTTTTTGTCGTTTTTGCAATCGGACAAGGCCATTTTGGTCTAAGGCCGCGTTATTTTCGTGTTAGTTCGTAGGTTTCAATTTTTTTTTTTGCAAATAGAATTGGGTTTTTTTAACGACGTTTTTCGTGTTCGTATGGAAAAGCGACCGATTTTCGAGGGAGTTGACGTTTTTCTTGTCTTTTATGTTGTTCGAAATGTAATAGGACGGTTCTTAATCGCTCGTGGTTTCCTTGTTCCGGAATCCGACCGCCCCTCTTGTTTTAGCTCGAATCGTTGCTCAACGGTGATTTCGGGGTTCTAGGCTCGGAGGACACAACTACGAAATGTTCGCATGAATGGAGGGGTGCGATCATACCAGCACTAATGTACCGGATCCCATCAGAACTCCGATGTTAAGCGTGCTTGGGCGAGAGTAGTACTAGGATGGGTGACCTCCTGGGAAGTCCTCGTGTTGCACCCCTCTTTTTGTCGTTTTTGCAATCGGACAAGGCCATTTTGCTCTAAGGCCGCGTTATTTTCGTGTTAGTTCGTAGGTTTGAATTTTTATTTTGCAAATAGAATTGGGTTTTTTTAACGACGTTTTTTGTATTCGTATCGAAAAGCGACCGATTTTCGAGGGAATTGACGTTTTTCTTGTCTTTTATGTTGTTCGAAATGTAATAGGACGGTTCTTAATCGCTCGTGGTTTCCTTGTTCCGGGATCCGACCGCCCCTCTTGTTTTAGCTCGAATCGTTGCTTAACGGTGATTTCGGGGTTCTAGGCTCGGAGGATACAACTACGAAATGTTCGCATGAATGGACGGGTGCGATCATACCTGCACTAATGCACCGGATCCCATCAGAACTCCGAAGTTAAGCGTGCTTGGGCGAGAGTAGTACTAGGATGGGTGACCTCCTGGAAAGTCCTCGTGTTACACCCCTCTTTTTGTCGTTTTTGCGATCGGACAAGGCCATTTTTCTCTAAGGCCGCGTTATTTTCGTGTTAGTTCGTAGGTTTCAATTTTTATTTTGAGATAGAATTGGGTTTTTTTAACGACGTTTTTTGTGTTCGTATCGAAAAGCGACCGATTTTCGAGGGAATTGACGTTTTTCTTGTCTTTTATGTTGTTCGAAATTTAATAGGACGGTTCTTAATCGCTCGTGGTTTCCTTGTTCCGGGATCCGACCGCCCCTCTTGTTTTAGCTCGAATCGTTGCTCAACGGTGATTTCGGGGTTCTAGGATCGGAGGATACAACTACGAAATATTCGCATGAATGGACGGGTGCGATCATACCAGCACTAATGCACCGGATCCCATCAGAGCTCCGAAGTTAAGCGTGCTTGGGCGAGAGTAGTACTAGGATGGGTGACCTCTTGGAAAGTCCTCGTGTTACACCCCTCTTTTTGTCGTTTTTGCAATCGGACAAGGCCATTTTGCTCGAAGGCCGCGTTATTTTCATGTTAGTTCGTAGGTTTCAAGGCTTATTTTGCAAATAGTATTGTGTTTTTTTAACGACGTTTTTCGTGTTCGTATGAAAAAGAGACCAATTTTCGAGGGAATTGACGTTTTTCTTGTCTTTTATGTTGTTCGAAATGTAATATGACGGTTCTTAATCGCTCGTGGTTTCCTTGTTCCGGGATCCTACCGCCCCTCTTGTTTTAGCTCGAATCGTTGCTCAACGATGATTTCGGGGTTCTAGGCTCGGAGGATACAACTACGAAATGTTCGCATGAATGGACGGGTGCGATCATACCAACACTAATGCACCGGATCCCATCAGAATTCCGATTTTAAGCGTGCTTGGGCGAGATTAGTACTAGGATGGGTGACCTCCTAGGAAGTCCTCATGTTGCACTCCTCTTTTTGTCGTTTTTGCAATCGGACAAGGCCATTTTGCTCTAAGGCCGCGTTATTTTCGTGTTAGTTCGTAGGTTTCAAGGCTTATTTTGCAAATAGTATTGGGTTTTGTTAACGACGTTTTTCGTGTTCGTATGGAAAAGCGACCGATTTTCGAGGGAATTGACGTTTTTCTTGTCTTTTATGTTGTTCGAAATGTAATAGGACGGTTCTTAATCGCTCGTGGTTTCCTTGTTCCGGGATCCGACCGCCCCTCTTGTTTTAGCTCGAATCGTTGCTCAACGGTGATTTCGGGGTTCTAGGCTCGGAGGATACAACTACGAAATGTTCGCATGAATGGACGGGTGCGATCATACCAGCACTAATGCACCGGATCCCATCAGAACTCTGGAGTTAAGCGAGCTTGGGCGGGAGTAGTACTAGGATGGGTGACCTCCTGGGAAGTCCTCGTGTTGCACCCCTCTTTTTGTCGTTTTTGCAATCGGACAAGGCCATTTTGCTCTAAGGCTGCGTTATTTTCGTGTTAGTTCGTAGGTTTCAAGGCTTATTTTGCAAATAGTATTGGGTTTTGTTAACGACGTTTTTCGTGTTCGTATGGAAAAGCGACCGATTTTCGAGGGAATTGACGTTTTTCTTGTCTTTTATGTTGTTCGAAATGTAATAGGACAGTTCTTAATCGCTCGTGGCTTCCTTGTTCCGGGATTCGACCGCCCCTCTTGTTTTAGCTCGAATCGTTGCTCAACGGTGATTTCGGGGTTCTAGGCTCGGAGGATACAACTACGAAATGTTTGCATGAATGGAGGGGTGCGATCATACCAGCACTAATGCACCGGATCCCATCAGAACTCTGGAGTTAAGCGAGCTTGGGCGGGAATAGTACTAGGATGGGTGACCTCCTGGGAAGTCCTCGTGTTGCACCCCTCTTTTTGTCGTTTTTGCAATCGGACAAGGTCATTTTGGTCTAAGGCCGCGTTATTTTCGTGTTAGTTCGTAGGTTTCAATTTTTTTTTTGCAAATAGAATTGGGTTTTTTTAACGACGTTTTTCGTGTTCGTATGGAAAAGCGACCGATTTTCGAGGGAGTTGACGTTTTTCTTGTCTTTTATGTTGTTCGAAATGTAATAGGACGGTTCTTAATCGCTCGTGGTTTCCTTGTTCCGGAATCCGACCGCCCCTCTTGTTTTAGCTCGAATCGTTGCTCAACGGTGATTTCGGGGTTCTAGGCTCGGAGGATACAACTACGAAATGTTCGCATGAATGGAGGGGTGCGATCATACCAGCACTAATGCACCGGATCCCATCAGAACTCCGATGTTAAGCGTGCTTGGGCGAGAGTAGTACTAGGATGGGTGACCTCCTGGGAAGTCCTCGTGTTGCACCCCTCTTTTTGTCGTTTTTGCAATCGGACAAGGCCATTTTGCTCTAAGGCCGCGTTATTTTCGTGTTAGTTCGTAGGTTTGAATTTTTATTTTGCAAATAGAATTGGGTTTTTTTAACGACGTTTTTTGTATTCGTATCGAAAAGCGACCGATTTTCGAGGGAATTGACGTTTTTCTTGTCTTTTATGTTGTTCGAATTGTAATAGGACGGTTCTTAATCGCTCGTGGTTTCCTTGTTCCGGGATCCGACCGCCCCTCTTGTTTTAGCTCGAATCGTTGCTCAACGGTGATTTCGGGGTTCTAGGCTCGGAGGATACAACTACGAAATGTTCGCATGAATGGACGGGTGCGATCATACCAGCACTAATGCACCGGATCCCATCAGAACTCTGGAGTTAAGCGAGCTTGGGCGGGAGTAGTACTAGGATGGGTGACCTCCTGGGAAGTCCTCGTGTTGCACCCCTCTTTTTGTCGTTTTTGCAATCGGACAAGGCCATTTTGCTCTAAGGCTGCGTTATTTTCGTGTTAGTTCGTAGGTTTCAAGGCTTATTTTGCAAATAGTATTGGGTTTTGTTAACGACGTTTTTCGTGTTCGTATGGAAAAGCGACCGATTTTCGAGGGAATTGACGTTTTTCTTGTCTTTTATGTTGTTCGAAATGTAATATGACGGTTCTTAATCGCTCGTGGTTTCCTTGTTCCGGGATCCTACCGCCCCTCTTTTTTTAGCTCGAATCGTTGCTCAACGGTGATTTCGGGGTTCTAGGCTCGGAGGACACAACTACGAAATGTTCGCATGAATGGACGGGTGCGATCATACCAACACTAATGCACCGGATCCCATCAGAACTCCGATTTTAAGCGTGCTTGGGCGAGATTAGTACTAGGATGGGTGACCTCCTAGGAAGTCCTCATGTTGCACCCCTCTTTTTGTCGTTTTTGCAATCGGACAAGGCCATTTTGCTCTAAGGCCGCGTTATTTTCGTGTTAGTTCGTAGGTTTCAAGGCTTATTTTGCAAATAGTATTGGGTTTTGTTAACGACGTTTTTCGTGTTCGTATGGAAAAGCGACCGATTTTCGAGGGACTTGACGTTTTTCTTGTCTTTTATGTTGTTCGAAATGTAATAGGACGGTTCTTAATCGCTCGTGGTTTCCTTGTTCCGGGATCCGACCGCCCCTCTTGTTTTAGCTCGAATCGTTGCTCAACGGTGATTTCGGGGTTCTAGGCTCGGAGGATACAACTACGAAATGTTTGCATGAATGGAGGGGTGTGACCATACCAGCACTAATGCACCGGATCCCATCAGAACTCTGGAGTTAAGCGAGCTTGGGCGGGAGTAGTACTAGGATGGGTGACCTCCTGGGAAGTCCTCGTGTTGCACCCCTCTTTTTGTCGTTTTTGCAATCGGACAAGGCCATTTTGGTCTAAGGCCGCGTTATTTTCGTGTTAGTTCGTAGGTTTCAATTTTTTTTTTTGCAAATAGAATTGGGTTTTTTTAACGACGTTTTTCGTGTTCGTATGGAAAAGCGACCGATTTTCGAGGGAGTTGACGTTTTTCTTGTCTTTTATGTTGTTCGAAATGTAATAGGACGGTTCTTAATCGCTCGTGGTTTCCTTGTTCCGGAATCCGACCGCCCCTCTTGTTTTAGCTCGAATCGTTGCTCAACGGTGATTTCGGGGTTCTAGGCTCGGAGGACACAACTACGAAATGTTCGCATGAATGGAGGGGTGCGATCATACCAGCACTAATGTACCGGATCCCATCAGAACTCCGATGTTAAGCGTGCTTGGGCGAGAGTAGTACTAGGATGGGTGACCTCCTAGGAAGTCCTCGTGTTGCACCGCTCTTTTTGTCGTTTATGCAATCGGACAAGGCCATTTTGCTCTAAGGCCGCTTTATTTTCGTGTTAGTTCGTAGGTTTCAAGGCTTATTTTGCAAATAGTATTGGGTTTTGTTAACGACGTTTTTCGTGTTCGTATGGAAAAGCGACCGATTTTCGAGGGAATTGACGTTTTTCTTGTCTTTTATGTTGTTCGAAATGTAATAGGACGGTTCTTAATCGCTCGTGGTTTCCTTGTTCCGGGATTCGACCGCCCCTCTTGTTTTAGCTCGAATCGTTGCTCAACGGTGATTTCGGGGTTATAGGCTCGGAGGATACAACTACGAAATGTTTGCATGAATGGAGGGGTGCGATCATACCAGCACTAATGCACCGGATCCCATCAGAACTCTGGAGTTAAGCAAGCTTGGGCGGGAGTAGTACTAGGATGGGTGACCTCCTGGGAAGTCCTCGTGTTGCACCCCTCTTTTTGTCGTTTTTGCAATCGGACAAGGCCATTTTGGTCTAAGGCCGCGTTATTTTCGTGTTAGTTCGTAGGTTTCAATTTTTTTTTTGCAAATAGAATTGGGTTTTTTTAACGACGTTTTTCGTGTTCGTATGGAAAAGCGACCGATTTTCGAGGGAGTTGACGTTTTTCTTGTCTTTTATGTTGTTCGAAATGTAATAGGACGGTTCTTAATCGCTCGTGGTTTCCTTGTTCCGGAATCCGACCGCCCCTCTTGTTTTAGCTCGAATCGTTGCTCAACGGTGATTTCGGGGTTCTAGGCTCGGAGGATACAACTACGAAATGTTCGCATGAATGGAGGGGTGCGATCATACCAGCACTAATGTACTGGATCCCATCAGAACTCCGATGTTAAGCGTGCTTGGGCGAGAGTAGTACTAGGATGGGTGACCTCCTGGGAAGTCCTCGTGTTGCACCCCTCTTTTTGTCGTTTTTGCAATCGGACAAGGCCATTTTGCTCTAAGGCCGCGTTATTTTCGTGTTAGTTCGTAGGTTTCAATTTTTATTTTGCAAATGGAATTGGGTTTTTTTAACGACGTTTTTTGTGTTCATATCGAAAAGCGACCGATTTTCGAGGGAATTGACGTTTTTCTTGTCTTTTATGTTGTTCGAAATGTAATAGGACGGTTCTTAATCGCTAGTGGTTTCCTTGTTCCGGGATCCGACCGCCCCTCTTGTTTTAGCTCGATTCGTTGCTCAATGGTGATTTCGGGGTTCTAGGCTCGGAGGATACAACTACGAAATGTTCGCATGAATGGACGGGTGCGATCATACCGGCACTAATGCACCGGATCCCATCAGAACTCCGAAGTTAAGCGTGCTTAGGCGAGAGTAGTACTAGGATGGGTGACCTCCTAGGAAGTCCTCGTGTTGCACCGCTCTTTTTGTCGTATATGCAATCGGACAAGGCCATTTTGCTCTAAGGCCGCTTTATTTTCGTGTTAGTTCGTAGGTTTCAAGGCTTATTTTGCAAATAGTATTGTGTTTTTTTAGGGACGTTTTTCGTGTTCGTATGGAAAAGCGACCGATTTTCGAGGGAATTGACGTTTTTCTTGTCTTTTATGTTGTTCGAAATGTAATAGGACGGTTGTTAATCGCTCGTGTTTTCCTTGTTCCGGGATTCGACCGCCCCTCTTGTTTAAGCTCGAATCGTTGCTCAACGGTGATTTCGGGGTTCTAGGCTCGGAGGATACAACTACGAAATGTTTGCATGAATGGAGGGGTGCGATCATACCAGCACTAATGCACCGGATCCCATCAGAACTCCGATGTTAAGCGTGCTTGGGCGAGAGTAGTACTAGGATGGGTGACCTCCTGGGAAGTCCTCGTGTTGCACCCCTCTTTTTGTCGTTTTTGCAATCGGACAAGGCCATTTTGCTCTAAGGCCGCGTTATTTTTGTGTTAGTTCGTAGGTTTCAATTTTTATTTTGCAAATAGAATTGGGTTTTTTTAACAACGTTTTTTGTATTCGTATCGAAAAGCGACCGATTTTCGAGGGAATTGACGTTTTTCTTGTCTTTTATGTTGTTCGATACGTAATAGGACGGTTCTTAATCGCTCGTTGTTTCCTTGTTCCGGGATCCGACCGCCCCTCTTGTTTTAGCTCGAATCGTTGCTCAACGGTGATCTCGGGGTTCTAGGCTCGGAGGATACAACTACGAAATGTTCGCATGAATGGACGGGTGCGATCATACCAGCACTAATGCACCGGATCCCATCAGAACTCCGAAGTTAAGCGTGCTTGGGCGAGAGTAGTACTAGGATGGGTGACCTCCTGGAAAGTCCTCGTGTTACACCCCTCTTTTTGTCGTTTTTGCAACCGGACAAGGCCATTTTGCTCTAAGGCCGCGTTATTTTCGTGTTAGTTCGTAGGTTTCAATTTTTATTTTGCAAATAGAATTGGGTTTTTTTAACGACGTTTTTTGTGTTCGTATCGAAAAGCGACCGATTTTCGAGGGAATTGACGTTTTTCTTGTCTTTTATGTTGTTCGAAATGTAATAGGACGGTTCTTAATCGCTCGTGGTTTCCTTGTTCCGGGATCCGACCGCCCCTCTTGTTTTAGCTCGAATCGTTGCTTAACGGTGATTTCGGGGTTCTAGGCTCGGAGGATACAACTACGAAATATTCGCATGAATGGACGGGTGCGATCATACCAGCACTAATGCACCGGATCCCATCAGAGCTCCGAAGTTAAGCGTGCTTGGGCGAGAGTAGTACTAGGATGGGTGACCTCCTGGAAAGTCCTCGTGTTGCACCCCTCTTTTTGTCGTTTTTGCAATCGGACAAGGCCATTTTGCTCGAAGGCCGCGTTATTTTCGTGTTAGTTCGTAGGTTTCAAGGCTTATTTTGCAAATAGTATTGTGTTTTTTTAACGACGTTTTTCGTGTTCGTATGAAAAAGAGACCGATTTTCGAGGGAATTGACGTTTTTCTTGTCTTTTATGTTGTTTGAAATGTAATATGACGGTTCTTAATCGCTCGTGGTTTCCTTGTTCCGGGTACCTACCGCCCCTCTTGTTTTAGCTCGAATCGTTGCTCAACGGTGATTTCGGGGTTCTAGGCTCGGAGGATACAACTACGAAATGTTCTCGTGAATGGACGGGTGCGATCATACCAACACTAATGCACCGGATCCCATCAGAACTCCGATGTTAAGCGTGCTTGGGCGAGAGTAGTACTAGGATGGGTGACCTCCTGGGAAGTCCTCATGTTGCACCCCTCTTTTTGTCGTTTTTGCAATCGGACAAGGCCATTTTGCTCTAAGGCCGCGTTATTTTCGTGTTAGTTCGTAGGTTTCAAGGCTTATTTTGCAAATAGAATTGGGTTTTTTTAACGTCGTTTTTCGTGTTCGTATGGAAAAGCGACCGATTTTCGAGGGAATTGACGTTTTTCTTGCCTTTTTTGTTGTTCGAAATGTAATAGGACGGTTCTTAATCGCTCGTGGTTTCCTTGTTCCGGGATCCGACCGCCCCTCTGGTTTTAGCTCGAATCGTTGCTCAACGGTGATTTCGGGGTTCTAGGCTCGGAGGATACAACTACGAAATGTTCGAATGAATGGACGGGTGCGATCATACCAGCACTAATGCACCGGATCCCATCAGAACTCCGAAGTTAAGCGAGCTTGGGCGGGAGTAGTACTAGGATGGGTGACCTCCTGGGAAGTCCTCGTGTTGCACCCCTCTTTTTGTCGTTTTTGCAGTCGGACAAGGCTATTTTGCTCTAAGGCCGCGTTATTTTCGTGTTAGTTCGTAGGTTTCAAGGCTTATTTTGCAAATAGTATTGGGTTTTGTTAACGACGTTTTTCGTGTTCGTATGGAAAAGCGACCGATTTTCGAGGGAATTGACGTTTTTCTTGTCTTTTATGTTGTTCGAAATGTAATAGGACGGTTCTTAATCGCTCGTGGTTTCCTTGTTCCGGGATCCGACCGCCCCTCTTGTTTTAGCTCGAATCGTTGCTCAACGGTGATTTCGGGGTTCTAGGCTCGGAGGATACAACTACGAAATGTTCGCATGAATGGACGGGTGCGATCATACCAGCACTAATGCACCGGATCCCATCAGAACTCTGGAGTTAAGCGAGCTTGGGCGGGAGTAGTACTAGGATGGGTGACCTCCTGGGAAGTCCTCGTGTTGCACCCCTCTTTTTGTCGTTTTTGCAATCGGACAAGGCCATTTTGCTCTAAGGCCGCTTTATTTTCGTGTTAGTTCGTAGGTTTCAAGGCTTATTTTGCAAATAGTATTGGGTTTTGTTAACGACGTTTTTCGTGTTCGTATGGAAAAGCGACCGATTTTCGAGGGAATTGACGTTTTTCTTGTCTTTTATGTTGTTCGAAATGTAATAGGACGGTTCTTAATCGCTCGTGGTTTCCTTGTTCCGGGATTCGACCGCCCCTCTTGTTTTAGCTCGAATCGTTGCTCAACGGTGATTTCGGGGTTCTAGGCTCGGAGGATACAACTACGAAATGTTTGCATGAATGGAGGGGTGCGATCATACCAGCACTAATGCACCGGATCCCATCAGAACTCTGGAGTTAAGCAAGCTTGGGTGGGAGTAGTACTAGGATGGGTGACCTCCTGGGAAGTCCTCGTGTTGCACCCCTCTTTTTGTCGTTTTTGCAATCGGACAAGGCCATTTTGGTCTAAGGCCGCGTTATTTTCGTGTTAGTTCGTAGGTTTCAATTTTTTTTTTGCAAATAGAATTGGGTTTTTTTAACGACGTTTTTCGTGTTCGTATGGAAAAGCGACCGATTTTCGAGGGAGTTGACGTTTTTCTTGTCTTTTATGTTGTTCGAAATGTAATAGGACGGTTCTTAATCGCTCGTGGTTTCCTTGTTCCGGAATCCGACCGCCCCTCTTGTTTTAGCTCGAATCGTTGCTCAACGGTGATTTCGGGGTTCTAGGCTCGGAGGATACAACTACGAAATGTTCGCATGAATGGAGGGGTGCGATCATACCAGCACTAATGTACTGGATCCCATCAGAACTCCGATGTTAAGCGTGCTTGGGCGAGAGTAGTACTAGGATGGGTGACCTCCTGGGAAGTCCTCGTGTTGCACCCCTCTTTTTGTCGTTTTTGCAATCGGACAAGGCCATTTTGCTCTAAGGCCGCGTTATTTTCGTGTTAGTTCGTAGGTTTCAATTTTTATTTTGCAAATGGAATTGGGTTTTTTTAACGACGTTTTTTGTGTTCATATCGAAAAGCGACCGATTTTCGAGGGAATTGACGTTTTTCTTGTCTTTTATGTTGTTCGAAATGTAATAGGACGGTTCTTAATCGCTAGTGGTTTCCTTGTTCCGGGATCCGACCGCCCCTCTTGTTTTAGCTCGATTCGTTGCTCAATGGTGATTTCGGGGTTCTAGGCTCGGAGGATACAACTACGAAATGTTCGCATGAATGGACGGGTGCGATCATACCGGCACTAATGCACCGGATCCCATCAGAACTCCGAAGTTAAGCGTGCTTGGGCGAGAGTAGTACTAGGATGGGTGACCTCCTAGGAAGTCCTCGTGTTGCACCGCTCTTTTTGTCGTATATGCAATCGGACAAGGCCATTTTGCTCTAAGGCCGCGTTATTTTCGTGTTAGTTCGTAAATTTCAAGGCTTATTTTGCAAATAGTATTGTGTTTTTTTAACGACGTTTTTCGTGTTCGTATGAAAAAGAGACCGATTTTCGAGGGAATTGACGTTTTTCTTGTCTTTTATGTTGTTCGAAATGTAATATGACGGTTCTTAATCGCTCGTGGTTTCCTTGTTCCGGGAACCTACCGCCCCTCTTGTTTTAGCTCGAATCGTTGCTCAACGGTGATTTCGGGGTTCTAGGCTCGGAGGATACAACTACGAAATGTTCTCGTGAATGGACGGGTGCGATCATACCAACACTAATGCACCGGATCCCATCAGAACTCCGATGTTAAGCGTGCTTGGGCGAGAGTAGTACTAGGATGGGTGACCTCCTGGGAAGTCCTCATGTTGCACCCCTCTTTTTGTCGTTTTTGCAATCGGACAAGGCCATTTTGCTCTAAGGCCGCGTTATTTTCGTGTTAGTTCGTAGGTTTCAAGGCTTATTTTGCAAATAGAATTGGGTTTTTTTAACGTCGTTTTTCGTGTTCGTATGGAAAAGCGACCGATTTTCGAGGGAATTGACGTTTTTCTTGCCTTTTTTGTTGTTCGAAATGTAATAGGACGGTTCTTAATCGCTCGTGGTTTCCTTGTTCCGGGATCCGACCGCCCCTCTGGTTTTAGCTCGAATCGTTGCTCAACGGTGATTTCGGGGTTCTAGGCTCGGAGGATACAACTACGAAATGTTCGAATGAATGGACGGGTGCGATCATACCAGCACTAATGCACCGGATCCCATCAGAACTCCGAAGTTAAGCGAGCTTGGGCGGGAGTAGTACTAGGATGGGTGACCTCCTGGGAAGTCCTCGTGTTGCACCCCTCTTTTTGTCGTTTTTGCAGTCGGACAAGGCTATTTTGCTCTAAGGCCGTGTTATTTTCGTGTTAGTTCGTACGTTTCAAGGCTTATTTTGCAAATAGTATTGGGTTTTGTTAACGACGTTTTTCGTGTTCGTATAGAAAAGCGACCGATTTTTGAGGGAATTGACGTTTTTCTTGTCTTTTATGTTGTTCGAAATGTAATAGGACGGTTCTTAATCGCTCGTGGTTTCCTTGTTCCGGGATCCGACCGCCCCTCTTGTTTTAGCTCGAATCGTTGCTCAACGGTGATTTCGGGGTTCTAGGCTCGGAGGATACAACTACGAAATGTTCGTATGAATGGACGAGTGCGATCATACCTGCACTAATGCACCGGATCCAATCAGAACTCCGCAGTTAAGCGTGCTTGGGCGAGACTAGTACTAGGATGGGTGACCTCTTGGGAAGTCCTCGTTTTGCAACCCTCTTTTGTCGTTTTTGCAATCGGGCAAGGCCATTTTGCTCTAAGGCCGCGTTATTTTCGTGTTAGTTCGTAGGTTTCAAGGCTTATTTTGCAAATAGAATTGGGTTTTTTTAACGACGTTTTTCGTGTTCGTATGGAAAAGCGACCGATTTTCGAGGGAATTGACGTTTTTCTTGTCTTTTATGTTATTCGAAATGTAATAGGACGGTTCTTAATCGCTCGTGTTTTCCTTGTTCCGGGATCCGACCGCCCCTCTTGTTTTAGCTCGAATCGTCGCTCAATGGTGATTTCGGGGTTCTAGGCTCGGAGGATACAACTACGAAATGTTCGTATGAATGGACGGGTGCGATCATACCTGCACTAATGCACCGGATCCCATCAGAACTCCGCACTTAAGCGTGCTTGGGCGAGACTAGTACTAGGATGGGTGACCTCTTGGGAAGTCCTCGTGTTGCACCCCTCTTTTGTCGTTTTTGCAATCGGGCAAGGCCATTTTGCTCTAAGGCCGTGTTATTTTCGTTTTATTTCGTAGGTTTCAAGGCTTATTTTGAAAATAGAATTGGGTTTTTTTAACGACGTTTTTCGTGTTCGTATGGAAAAGCGACCAATTTTCGAGGGAATTGACGTTTTTCTTGTCTTTTATGTTGTTCGAAATGTAATAGGACGGTTCTTAATCGCTCGTGGTTTCCTTGTTCCGGGATCCGACCGCCCCTCTTGTTTTAGCTCGAATCGTTGCTCAACGGTGATTTCGGGGTTCTAGGCTCGGAGGATACAACTACGAAATGTTCGCATGAATGGACGTGTGCGATCATACCAGCACTAATGCACCGGATCCCATCAGAGATCCGAAGTTAAGCGTGCTTGGGCGAGAGTAGTACTAGGATGGGTAACCTCCGGGGAAGTCCTCGTGTTGCACCCCTCTTTTTGTCGTTTTTGCAATCGGACAAGGCCATTTTGCTCTAAGGCCGCATTATTTTCGTATTAGTTCGTAGGTTTCACTTTTTACTTTGCAAATAGAATTGGGTTTTTTTAACGACGTTTTTCGTGTTCGTATGGAAAAGCGACCGATTTTCGATGGAATTGTCGTTTTTCTTGTCTTTTATGTTGTTCGAAATGTAATAGGACGGTTCTTAATCGCTCGTGGTTTCCTTGTTCCGGGATCCGACCGCCCCTCTTGTTTTAGCTCGAATCGTTGCTCAACGGTGATTTCGGGGATCTAGGCTCGGAGGATACAACTACGAAATGTTCGCATGAATGGACGGGTGCGATCATACCAGCACTAATGCACCGGATCCCATCAGAACTCTGGAGTTAAGCGAGCTTGGGCGGTTGTAGTACTAGGATGGGTGACCTCCTGGGAAGTCCTCGTGTTGCACCCCTCTTTTTGTCGTTTTTGCAATCGGACAAGGCCATTTTGCTCTAAGGCCGCGTTATTTTCGTGTTAGTTCGTAGGTTTCAAGGCTTATTTTGCAAATAGTATTGGGTTTTGTTAACGACGTTTTTCGTGTTTGTATGGAAAAGCGACCGATTTTCGAGGGAATTGATGTTTTTCTTGTCTTTTATGTTGTTCGAAATGTAATAGGACGGTTCTTAATCGCTCGTGGTTTCCTTGTTCCGGGATCCGACCGCCCCTCTTGTTTTAGCTCGAATCGTTGCTCAACGGTGATTTCGGGGTTCTAGGCTCGGAGGATACAACTACGAAATGTTCGCATGAATGGACGGGTGCGATCATACCAGCACTAATGCACCGGATCCCATCAGAACTCTGAAGTTAAGCGAGCTTGGGCGGGAGTAGTACTAGGATGGGTGACCTCCTGGGAAGTCCTCGTGTTGCACCCCTCTTTTTGTCGTTTTTGCAATCGGACAAGGCCATTTTGCTCGAAGGCCGCGTTATTTTCGTGTTAGTTCGTAGGTTTCAAGGCTTATTTTGCAAATAGTATTGTGTTTTTTTAACGACGTTTTTCGTGTTCGTATGGAAAAGAGACCGATTTTCGAGGGAATTGACGTTTTTCTTGTCTTTTATGTTGTTCGAAATGTAATATGACGGTTCTTAATCGCTCGTGGTTTCCTTGTTCCGGGATCCTACCGCCCCTCTTGTTTTAGCTCGAATCGTTGCTCAACGGTGATTTCGGCGTTCTAGGCTCGGAGGATACAACTACGAAATGTTCGTATGAATGGACGGGTGCGATCATACCTGAACTAATGCACCGGATCCCATCAGAACTCCGCAGTTAAGCGTGCTTGGGCGAGACTAGTTCTAGGAAGGGTGACCTCCTGGGAAGTCCTCGTTTTGCACCCCTCTTTTGTCTTTTTTGCAATCGGGCAAGGCCATTTTGCTCTAAGGCCGCATTATTTTCGTGTTAGTTCGTAGGTTTCAAGGCTTATTTTGCAAGTAGAATTGGGTTTTTTAACGACGGTTTTCGTGTTCGTATGGAAAAGCGACCGATTTTCGAGGGAATTGACGTTTTTCTTGTCTTTTATGTTGTTCGAAATGTAATAGGACGGTTCTTAATCGCTCGTGGTTTCCTTGTTCCGGGATCCGACCGCCCCTCTTGTTTTAGCTCGAATCGTTGCTCAACGGTGATTTCGGGGTTCTAGGCTCGGAGGATACAACTACGAAATGTTCGCATGAATGGACAAGTGCGATCATACCAGCACTAATGCACCGGATCCCATCAGAGATCCGAAGTTAAGCGTGCTTGGGCGAGAGTAGTACTAGGATGGGTAACCTCTTGGGAAGTCCTCGTGTTGCACCCCTCTTTTTGTCGTTTTTGCAATCGGACAAGGCCATTTTGCTCTAAGGCCGCATTATTTTCGTATTAGTTCGTAGGTTTCACTTTTTATTTTGCAAATAGAATTGGGTCTTTTTAACGACG
The DNA here is from genome assembly GCA_963924305.1 of Polygonum maritimum. NCBI lineage: Eukaryota > Viridiplantae > Streptophyta > Magnoliopsida > Caryophyllales > Polygonaceae > Polygonum > Polygonum maritimum. The sequence goes on along the minus strand of OZ002731.1, from coordinate 13,733,036 downwards.
TTTTTCGTGTTCGTATGGAAAAGCGACCGATTTTCGATGGAAATGACGTTTTTCTTGTCTTTTATGTTGTTCGAAATGTAATAGGACGGTTCTTAATCGCTCGTGGTTTCCTTGTTCCGGGATCCGACCGCCCCTCTTGTTTTAGTTCGAATCGTTGCTCAACGGTGATTTCGGGGTTCTAGGCTCGGAGGATACAACTACGAAATGTTCGCATGAATGGACGGGTGCGATCATACCAGCACTAATGCACCGGATCCCATCAGAACTCCGAAGTTAAGCGTGCTTGGGCGAGAGTAGTACTAGGATGGGTGACCTCCTGGAAAGTCCTCGTGTTACACCCCTCTTTTTGTCGTTTTTGCAATCGGACAAGGCCATTTTGCTCGAAGGCCGCGTTATTTTCGTGTTAGTTCGTAGGTTTCAAGGCTTATTTTGCAAATAGTATTGTGTTTTTTTAACGACGTTTTTCGTGTTCGTATGGAAAAGAGACCGATTTTCGAGGGAATGGACGTTTTTCTTGTCTTTTATGTTGTTCGAAATGTAATATGACGGTTCTTAATCGCTCGTGGTTTCCTTGTTCCGGGATCCTACCGCCCCTCTTGTTTTAGCTCGAATCGTTGCTCAACGGTGATTTCGGGGTTCTAGGCTCGGAGGATACAACTACGAAATGTTCGTATGAATGGACGGGTGCGATCATACCTGCACTAATGCACCGGATCCCATCAGAACTCCGCAGTTAAGCGTGCTTGGGCGAGACTAGTACTAGGAAGGGTGACCTCCTGGGAAGTCCTCGTTTTGCACCCCTCTTTTGTCGTTTTTGCAATCGGGCAAGGCCATTTTGCTCTAAGGCCGCGTTATTTTCGTGTTAGTTCGTAGGTTTCAAGGCCTATTTTGCAAGTAGAATTGGGTTTTTTTAACGACGGTTTTCGTGTTCGTATGGAAAAGCGACCGATTTTCGAGGGAATTGACGTTTTTCTTGTCTTTTATGTTGTTCGAAATGTAATAGGACGGTTCTTAATCGCTCGTGGTTTCCTTGTTCCGGGATCCGACCGCCCCTCTTGTTTTAGCTCGAATCGTTGCTCAACGGTGATTTCGGGGTTCTAGGCTCGGAGGATACAACTACGAAATGTTCGTATGAATGGACGGGTGCGATCATACCTGCACTAATGCACCGGATCCCATCAGAACTCCGTAGTTAAGCGTTCTTGGGCGAGACTAGTACTAGGATGGGTGACCTCTTGGGAAGTCCTCGTTTTGCACCCCTCTTTTGTCGTTTTTGCAATCGGGCAAGGCCATTTTGCTCTAAGGCCGCGTTATTTTCGTGTTAGTTCGTAGGTTTCAAGGCTTATTTTGCAAATAGAATTGGGTTTTTTTAACGACGTTTTTCGTGTTCGTATGGAAAAGCGACCGATTTTTGAGGGAATTGACGTTTTTCTTGTCTTTTATGTTATTCGAAATGTAATAGGACGGTTCTTAATCGCTCCTGGTTTCCTTGTTCCGGGATCCGACCACCCCTCTTGTTTTAGCTCGAATCGTCGCTCAACGGTGATTTCGGGGTTCTAGGCTCGGAGGATACAACTACGAAATGTTCGTATGAATGGACGGGTGCGATCATACCTGCACTAATGCACCGGATCCCATCAGAACTCGGCACTTAAGCGTTCTTGGGCGAGACTAGTATTAGGATGGGTGACCTCCTGGGAAGTCCTCGTTTTGCACCCCTCTTTTGTCGTTTTTGCAATGGGGTAAGGCCATTTTGCTCTAAGGCCGTGTTATTTTCATGTTAGTTCGTAGGTTTCAAGGCTTATTTTGAAAATAGAATTGGGTTTTTTTAACGACGTTTTTCGTGTTCGTATGGAAAAGCGACCGATTTTCGAGGGAATTGACGTTTTTCTTGTCTTTTATGTTGTTCGAAATGTAATAGGATGGTTCTTAATCGCTCGTGGTTTCCTTGTTCCGGGATCCGACCGCCCCTCTTGTTTTAGCTCGAATCGTTGCTCAACGGTGATTTCGGGGTTCTAGGCTCGGAGGATACAACTACGAAATGTTCGCATGAATGGACGGGTGCGATCATACGAGCACTAATGCACCGGATCCCATCAGAACTCTGAAGTTAAGCGAGCTTGGGCGGGAGTAGTACTAGGATGGGTGACCTCCTGGGAAGTCCCCGTGTTGCACCCCTCTTTTTGTCGTTTTTGCAATCGGATAAGGCCATTTTGCTCTAAGGCCGCGTTATTTTCGTGTTAGTTCGTAGGTTTCGAGGCTTATTTTGCAAATAGTATTGGGTTTTGTTAACGACGTTTTTCGTGTTCGTATGGAAAAGCGACCGATTTTCGAGGGAATTGACGTTTTTCTTGTCTTTTATGTTGTTCGAAATGTAATAGGACGGTTCTTAATCGCTCGTGGTTTCCTTGTTCCGGGATCCGACCGCCCCTCTTGTTTTAGCTTGAATCGTTGCTCAACGGTGATTTCGGGGTTCTAGGCTCGGACGATACAACTACGAAATGTTCGTATGAATGACGGGTGCGATCATACCTGAACTAATGCACCGGATCCCATCAGAACTCCGCAGTTAAGCGTGCTTGGGCGAGACTAGTACTAGGATGGGTGACCTCTTGGGAAGTCCTCGTTTTGCACCCCTCTTTTGTCGTTTTTGCAATCGGGCAAGGCCATTTTGCTCTAAGGCCGCATTATTTTCGTGTTAGTTCGTAGGTTTCAAGGCTTATTTTGCAAATAGAATTGGGTTTTTTTAACGACGTTTTTTGTGTTCGTATCGAAAAGCGACCGATTTTCGAGGGAATGGACGTTTTTCTTGTCTTTTATGTTGTTCGAAATGTAATATGACGGTTCTTAATCGCTCGTGGTTTCCTTGTTCCGGGATCCTACCGCCCCTCTTGTTTTAGCTCGAATCGTTGCTCAACGGTGATTTCGGGGTTCTAGGCTCGGAGGATACAACTACGAAATGTTCGTATGAATGGACGGGTGCGATCATACCTGCACTAATGCACCGGATCCCATCAGAACTCCGCAGTTAAGCGTGCTTGGGCGAGACTAGTACTAGGAAGGGTGACCTCCTGGGAAGTCCTCGTTTTGCACCCCTCTTTTGTCGTTTTTGCAATCGGGCAAGGCCATTTTGCTCTAAGGCCGCGTTATTTTCGTGTTAGTTCGTAGGTTTCAAGGCCTATTTTTCAAGTAGAATTGGGTTTTTTTAACGACGGTTTTCGTGTTCGTATGGAAAAGCGACCGATTTTCGAGGGAATTGACGTTTTTCTTGTCTTTTATGTTGTTCGAAATGTAATAGGACGGTTCTTAATCGCTCGTGGTTTCCTTGTTCCGGGATCCGACCGCCCCTCTTGTTTTAGCTCGAATCGTTGCTCAAAGGTGATTTCGGGGTTCTAGGCTCGGAGGATACAACTACGAAATGTTCGTATGAATGGACGGGTGCGATCATACCTGCACTAATGCACCGGATCCCATCAGAACTCCGCAGTTAAGCGTGCTTGGGCGAGACTAGTACTAGGATGGGTGACCTCTTGGGAAGTCCTCGTTTTGCACCCCTCTTTTGTCGTTTTTGCAATCGGACAAGGCCATTTTGCTCTAAGGCCGCGTTATTTTCGTGTTAGTTCGTAGGTTTCAAGGCTTATTTTGCAAATAGAATTGGGTTTTTTTAACGACGTTTTTCGTGTTCGTATGGAAAAGCGACCGATTTTTGAGGGAATTGACGTTTTTCTTGTCTTTTATGTTATTCGAAATGTAATAGGACGGTTCTTAATCGCTCCTGGTTTCCTTGTTCCGGGATCCGACCACCCCTCTTGTTTTAGCTCGAATCGTCGCTCAACGGTGATTTCGGGGTTCTAGGCTCGGAGGATACAACTACGAAATGTTCGTATGAATGGACGGGTGCGATCATACCTGCACTAATGCACCGGATCCCATCAGAACTCGGCACTTAAGCGTTCTTGGGCGAGACTAGTATTAGGATGGGTGACCTCCTGGGAAGTCCTCGTTTTGCACCCCTCTTTTGTCGTTTTTGCAATGGGGCAAGGCCATTTTGCTCTAAGGCCGTGTTATTTTCGTGTTAGTTCGTAGGTTTCAAGGCTTATTTTGAAAATAGAATTGGGTTTTTTTAACGACGTTTTTCGTGTTCGTATGGAAAAGCGACCGATTTTCGAGGGAATTGACGTTTTTCTTGTCTTTCATGTTGTTCGAAATGTAATAGGACGGTTCTTAATCGCTCGTGGTTTCCTTGTTCCGGGATCCGACCGCCCCTCTTGTTTTAGCTCGAATCGTTGCTCAACGGTGATTTCGGGGTTCTAGGCTCGGAGGATACAACTACGAAATGTTCGCATGAATGGACGGGTGCGATCATACCAGCACTAATGCACCGGATCCCATCAGAACTCTGAAGTTAAGCGAGCTTGGGCGGGAGTAGTACTAGGATGGGTGACCTCCTGGGAAGTCCCCGTGTTGCACCCCTCTTTTTGTCGTTTTTGCAATCGGATAAGGCCATTTTGCTCTAAGGCCGCGTTATTTTCGTGTTAGTTCGTAGGTTTCGAGGCTTATTTTGCAAATAGTATTGGGTTTTGTTAACGACGTTTTTCGTGTTCGTATGGAAAAGCGACCGATTTTCGAGGGAATTGACGTTTTTCTTGTCTTTTATGTTGTTCGAAATGTAATAGGACGGTTCTTAATCGCTCGTGGTTTCCTTGTTCCGGGATCCGACCGCCCCTCTTGTTTTAGCTTGAATCGTTGCTCAACGGTGATTTCGGGGTTCTAGGCTCGGACGATACAACTACGAAATGTTCGTATGAATGGACGGGTGCGATCATACCTGAACTAATGCACCGGATCCCATCAGAACTCCGCAGTTAAGCGTGCTTGGGCGAGACTAGTACTAGGATGGGTGACCTCTTGGGAAGTCCTCGTTTTGCACCCCTCTTTTGTCGTTTTTGCAATCGGGCAAGGCCATTTTGCTCTAAGGCCGCATTATTTTCGTGTTAGTTCGTAGGTTTCAAGGCTTATTTTGCAAATAGAATTGGGTTTTTTTAACGACGTTTTTTGTGTTCGTATCGAAAAGCGACCGATTTTCGAGGGAATTGACGTTTTTCTTGTCTTTTATGTTGTTCTAAATGTAATAGGATGGTTCTTAATCGCTCGTGGTTTCCTTGTTCCGGGATCCTACCGCCCCTCTTGTTTTAGCTCGAATCGTTGCTCAACGGTGATTTCGGGGTTCTAGGCTCGGAGGATACAACTACGAAATGTTCGTATGAATGGACGGGTGCGATCATACCTGCAGTAATGCACCGGATCCCATCAGAACTCCGCAGTTAAGCGTGCTTGGGCGAGACTAGTACTAGGAAGGGTGACCTCCTGGGAAGTCCTCGTTTTGCACCCCTCTTTTGTCGTTTTTGCAATCGGGCAAGGCCATTTTGCTCTAAGGCCGCGTTATTTTCGTGTTAGTTCGTAGGTTTCAAGGCTTATTTTGCAAGTAGAATTGGGTTTTTTAACGACGGTTTTCGTGTTCGTATGGAAAAGCGACCGATTTTCGAGGGAATTGACGTTTTTCTTGTCTTTTATGTTGTTCGAAATGTAATAGGACGGTTCTTAATCGCTCGTGGTTTCCTTGTTCCGGGATCCGACCGCCCCTCTTGTTTTAGCTCGAATCGTTGCTCAACGGTGATTTCGGGGTTCTAGGCTCGGAGGATACAACTACGAAATGTTCGCATGAATGGACAAGTGCGATCATACCAGCACTAATGCACCGGATCCCATCAGAGATCCGAAGTTAAGCGTGCTTGGGCGAGAGTAGTACTAGGATGGGTAACCTCTTGGGAAGTCCTCGTGTTGCACCCCTCTTTTTGTCGTTTTTGCAATCGGACAAGGCCATTTTGCTCTAAGGCCGCATTATTTTCGAATTAGTTCGTAGGTTTCACTTTTTATTTTGCAAATAGAATTGGGTTTTTTTAACGACGTTTTTCGTGTTCGTATGGAAAAGCGACCGATTTTCGATGGAAATGACGTTTTTCTTGTCTTTTATGTTGTTCGAAATGTAATAGGACGGTTCTTAATCGCTCGTGGTTTCCTTGTTCCGGGATCCGACCGCCCCTCTTGTTTTAGCTCGAATCGTTGCTCAACGGTGATTTCGGGGTTCTAGGCTCGGAGGATACAACTACGAAATCTTCGCATGAATGGACGGGTGCGATCATACCAGCACTAATGCACCGGATCCCATCAGAACTCTGAAGTAAAGCGAGCATGGGCGGGAGTAGTACTAGGATGGGTGACCTCCTGGGAAGTCCAAGTGTTGCACCCCTCTTTTTGTCGTTTTTGCAGTCGGACAAGGCCATTTTGCTCTAAGGCCGCGTTATTTTCGTGTTAGTTCGTAGGTTTCAAGGCTTATTTTGAAAATAGTATTGGGTTTTGTTAACGACGTTTTTCGTGTTCGTATGGTTGCGACCGATTTTCGAGGGAATTGACGTTTTTCTTGTCTTTTATGTTGTTCGAAATGTAATAGGACGGTTCTTAATCGCTCGTGGTTTCCTTGTTCCGGGATCCGACCGCCCCTCTTGTTTTAGCTCGAATCGTTGCTCAACGGTGATTTCGGGGTTCTAGGCTCGGAGGATACAACTACGAAATAATCGTATGAATGGACGGGTGCGATCATACCTGCACAAATGCACCGGATCCCATCAGAACTCCGCAGTTAAGCGTGCCTGGGCGAGACTAGTACTAGGATGGGTGACCTCTTGGGAAGTCCTCGTTTTGCACCCCTCTTTTGTCGTTTTTGCAATCGGGCAAGGCCATTTTGCTCTAAGGCCGCGTTATTTTCGTGTTACTTCGTAGGTTTCAAGGCTTATTTTGCAAATAGAATTGGGTTTTTTTAACGACGTTTTTCGTGTTCGTATGGAAAAGCGACCGATTTTCGAGGGAATTGACGTTTTTCATGTCTTTTATGTTGTTCGAAATGTAATAGGACGGTTCTTAATCGCTCGTGGTTTCCTTGTTCCGGGATCCGACCGCCCCTCTTGTTTTAGCTCGAATCGTTGCTCAACGGTGATTTCGGGGTTCTAGGCTCGGAGGATACAACTACGAAATGTTCGCATGAATGGACAAGTGCGATCATACCAGCACTAATGCACCGGATCCCATCAGAGATCCGAAGTTAAGCGTGCTTGGGCGAGAGTAGTACTAGGATGGGTAACCTCTTGGGAAGTCCTCGTGTTGCACCCCTCTTTTTGTCGTTTTTGCAATCGGACAAGGCCATTTTGCTCTAAGGCCGCATTATTTTCGTATTAGTTCGTAGGTTTCACTTTTTATTTTGCAAATAGAATTGGGTTTTTTTAACGACGTTTTTCGTGTTCGTATGGAAAAGCGACCGATTTTCGATGGAAATGACGTTTTTCTTGTCTTTTATGTTGTTCGAAATGTAATAGGACGGTTCTTAATCGCTCGTGGTTTCCTTGTTCCGGGATCCGACCGCCCCTCTTGTTTTAGCTCGAATCGTTGCTCAACGGTGATTTCGGGGTTCTAGGCTCGGAGGATACAACTACGAAATCTTCGCATGAATGGACGGGTGCGATCATACCAGCACTAATGCACCGGATCCCATCAGAACTCTGAAGTAAAGCGAGCTTGGGCGGGAGTAGTACTAGGATGGGTGACCTCCTGGGAAGTCCAAGTGTTGCACCCCTCTTTTTGTCGTTTTTGCAGTCGGACAAGGCCATTTTGCTCTAAGGCCGCGTTATTTTCGTGTTAGTTCGTAGGTTTCAAGGCTTATTTTGAAAATAGTATTGGGTTTTGTTAACGACGTTTTTCGTGTTCGTATGGTTGCGACCGATTTTCGAGGGAATTGACGTATTTCTTGTCTTTTATGTTGTTCGAAATGTAATAGGACGGTTCTTAATCGCTCGTGGTTTCCTTGTTCCGGGATCCGACCGCCCCTCTTGTTTTAGCTCGAATCGTTGCTCAACGGTGATTTCGGGGTTCTAGGCTCGGAGGATACAACTACGAAATAATCGTATGAATGGACGGGTGCGATCATACCTGCACAAATGCACCGGATCCCATCAGAACTCCGCAGTTAAGCGTGCCTGGGCGAGACTAGTACTAGGATGGGTGACCTCTTGGGAAGTCCTCGTTTTGCACCCCTCTTTTGTCGTTTTTGCAATCGGGCAAGGCCATTTTGCTCTAAGGCCGCGTTATTTTCGTGTTACTTCGTAGGTTTCAAGGCTTATTTTGCAAATAGAATTGGGTTTTTTTAACGACGTTTTTCGTGTTCGTATGGAAAAGCGACCGATTTTCGAGGGAATTGACGTTTTTCTTGTCTTTTATGTTATTCGAAATGTAATAGGACGGTTCTGAATCGCTCGTGGTTTCCTTGTTCCGGGATCCGACCACCCCTCTTGTTTTAGCTCGAATCGTCGCTCAACGGTGATTTCGGGGTTCTAGGCTCGGAGGATACAACTACGAAATGTTCGTTTGAATGGACGGGTGCGATCATACCTGCACTAATGCACCGGATCCCATAAGAACTCCGAAGTTAAGCGAGCTTGGGCGGGAGTAGTACTAGGATGGGTGACCTCCTGGGAAGTCCTCGTGTTGCACCCCTCTTTTTGTCGTTTTTGCAATCGGACAAGGCCATTTTGCTCTAAGGCCGCGTTATTTTCGTGTTAGTTCGTAGGTTTCAAGGCTTATTTTGCAAATAGTATTGGGTTTTGTTAACGACGTTTTTCGTGTTCGTATGGAAAAGCGACCGATTTTCGAGGGAATTGACGTTTTTCATGTCTTTTATGTTGTTCGAAATGTAATAGGACGGTTCTTAATCGCTCGTGGTTTCCTTGTTCCGGGATCCGACCGCCCCTCTTGTTTTAGCTTGAATCGTTGCTCAACGGTGATTTCGGGGTTCTAGGCTCGGAGGATACAACTACGAAATGTTCGTATGAATGGACGGGTGCGATCATACCTGAACTAATGCACCGGATACCATCAGAACTCCGCAGTTAAGCGTGCTTGGGCGAGACTAGTACTAGGATGGGTGACCTCTTGGGAAGTCCTCGTTTTGCACCCCTCTTTTGTCGTTTTTGCAATCGGGCAAGGCCATTTTGCTCTAAGGCCGCATTATTTTCGTGTTAGTTCTTAGGTTTTAAGGCTTATTTTGCAAATAGAATTGGGTTTTTTTAACGACGTTTTTTGTGTTCGTATCGAAAAGCGACCGATTTTCGAGGGAATTGACGTTTTTCTTGTCTTTTATGTTGTTCGAAATGTAATAGGATGGTTCTTAATCGCTCGTGGTTTCCTTGTTCCGGGATCCGACCGCCCCTCTTGTTTTAGCTCGAATCGTTGCTCAACGGTGATTTCGGGGTTCTAGGCTCGGAGGATACAACTACGAAATGTTCGCATGAATGGACAAGTGCGATCATACCAGCACTAATGCACCGGATCCCATCAGAGATCCGAAGTTAAGCGTGCTTGGGCGAGAGTAGTACTAGGATGGGTAACCTCCTGGGAAGTCCTCGTGTTGCACCCCTCTTTTTGTCGTTTTTGCAATCGGACAAGGCCATTTTGCTCTAAGGCCGCATTATTTTCGTATTAGTTCGTAGGTTTCACTTTTTATTTTGCAAATAGAAATGGGTTTTTTTAACGACGTTTTTCGTGTTCGTATGGAAAAGCGACCGATTTTCGATGGAATTGTCGTTTTTCTTGTCTTTTATGTTGTTCGAAATGTAATAGGACGGTTCTTAATCGCTCGTGGTTTCCTTGTTACGGGATCCGACCGCCCCTCTTGTTTTAGCTCGAATCGTTGCTCAACGGTGATTTCGGGGTTCTAGGCTCGGAGGATACAACTACGAAATGTTCGCATGAATGGACGGGTGCGATCATACCAGCACTAATGCACCGGATCCCATAAGAACTCCGAAGTTAAGCGAGCTTGGGCGGGAGTAGTACTAGGATGGGTGACCTCCTGGGAAGTCCTCGTGTTGCACCCCTCTTTTTGTCGTTTTTGCAATCGGACAAGGCCATTTTGCTCTAAGGCCGCGTTATTTTCGTGTTAGTTCGTAGGTTTCAAGGGTTATTTTGCAAATAGTATTGGGTTTTGTTAACGACGTTTTTCGTGTTCGTATGGAAAAGAGACCGATTTTCGAGGGAATTGACGTTTTTCATGTCTTTTATGTTGTTCGAAATGTAATAGGACGGTTCTTAATCGCTCGTGGTTTCCTTGTTCCGGGATCCGACCGCCCCTCTTGTTTTAGCTTGAATCGTTGCTCAACGGTGATTTCGGGCTTCTAGGCTCGGAGGATACAACTACGAAATGTTCGTATGAATGGACGGGTGCGATCATACCTGAACTAATGCACCGGATACCATCAGAACTCCGCAGTTAAGCTTGCTTGGGCGAGACTAGTACTAGGATGGGTGACCTCTTGGGAAGTCCTCGTTTTGCACCCCTCTTTTGTCGTTTTTGCAATCGGGCAAGGCCATTTTGCTCTAAGGCCGCATTATTTTCGTGTTAGTTCTTAGGTTTCAAGGCTTATTTTGCAAATAGAATTGGGTTTTTTTAACGACGTTTTTTGTGTTCGTATCGAAAAGCGACCGATTTTCGAGGGAATTGACGTTTTTCTTGTCTTTTATGTTGTTCGAAATGTAATAGGATGGTTCTTAATCGCTCGTGGTTTCCTTGTTCCGGGATCCGACCGCCCCTCTTGTTTTAGCTCGAATCGTTGCTCAACGGTGATTTCGGGGTTCTAGGCTCGGAGGATACAACTACGAAATGTTCGCATGAATGGACAAGTGCGATCATACCAGCACTAATGCACCGGATCCCATCAGAGATCCGAAGTTAAGCGTGCTTGGGCGAGAGTAGTACTAGGATGGGTAACCTCCTGGGAAGTCCTCGTGTTGCACCCCTCTTTTTGTCGTTTTTGCAATCGGACAAGGCCATTTTGCTCTAAGGCCGCATTATTTTCGTATTAGTTCGTAGGTTTCACTTTTTATTTTGCAAATAGAATTGGGTTTTTTTAACGACGTTTTTCACTAAGAAAATCATTTTTTAGATAAACTTTGTCTATAACAAATTCGTCTTTGGATATTACGTTTATCCCAGAATAGACTTCGCTCCTAGTTGGTGAGATAGGTTCATTGACTTGTTCATTTTCTTCAAATGGGTAGGGATCCTGGTAATGAACAAAATTGTTTCTTGAGTTTCTAGTAAAGTTACTCCTAGCAGACATAAAGGGTTCGCTATAAGAAGATCTAGGAGGAACGAATCTTAGCTTTTCATAGATAGAATTATCTCGACACGAATTAAATTTTAGTAAAACTTTTCCCTCTGATTCTATGATTTCAGAAATTTCTTTCTGTTCAAGGTTAGGAGGAGGATTATCATGAGAGATTTCTAAAGTTTCAGGAATTATAATCTCGTCCCATTTTATTGTCTTCGGGGTAAAGGTACTAGATTTTTCTGCTTCAAGCTGGAGGAGAATAGTCTCTCCTTTTGGTAACTGTGGTATGATACACTTAGGATTGGTAAGGGAACTCATTACTTTGAAATGAACCCTATAAATAATTGCAAAATTTTTTGAAAAATTTTTAAATTTATCGTTCAAAAGTTTAACATCTAGGACAAGGGATTGTAAGATTCTAGGATCTGTTAGATCAAGAGAGTAGTCGGGAGAACAGTTAAAGAAAATTGGTCCGTTACAGATATTTGATTGTATAATAGCTAGTATGGAATCTTTGTAGGATCTAAGCCTATCGTCTCTAAGAGCAAGAAAGATTGGTAGATCTATTCCTCTTCTAGATAGGGGTTTAACGGCAATTTGTACAAGACCTAGGTGAATAAATCTAAATCCTTTATCTTTGTAATTTTTTAAAGCAACAGAAGATAATAAGCTAAGGGTTTGTTGTTCTTTATTTAGACCGATAGTTTCTTCATGCGTTTTGATACTTAAGCCCTGAAAGAAGCTTAAGTGTCCCTTCTTGTAAATGTTACTAATATTTTCTTCAGGAATAGTCCAAGATTCTATATTATCATCAATGGTATAAAGATTTTCATTATTGTGAACAACTGGACTACAATTAGATCCAGATCCTTGCCTGAATAAATTTCTAATGTTCGTTGTCATGTCAAATCTTTATGAATAACCTTTACCAGTTTAAACCTAGTTCATAATAGGGGACCACCGACGAATCCGGGAACACCCTAAACACAATCACGGGCTTACCAACGGATAACCGGGAACATCCACAAGGGACTTACCAATGGTAAATTCGGCTAAACCAAACCTATACCCAGAACTGGGTTTAAATAGTAAAGAGTTATGTTATTAAGATTGGACAAGATAATGAACAGTAGTGATTTATGCAGAACGTGGCTCTGATACCAACTTTAACCCAGGTAAAAACAGTAACAAAATATGCAAGTAAATTAATAAAATAAATGCAAAGGAGATAGAGTAAACATACTTTGTATTGAAGATGGTAGAGGTCGTAGTACAAGTTACTAACTTGTTACAAATGGCAGAGCTTCGTCTTGCCAATAGTTAGAAACTAAAAAGGGTTTTTGCAGGAATTTTAGAGGTTACAACGTGGTAGAGAGTTTTGTGATAGCCTCAAACTCCTTCTATTTTGCCGTGTCCCTCAAATGCCCTAAGAGGCTTGTTTAAATAGAGAATTGAGACTATATCACTGTTTGTGTCTGGTAGCGTGCCGTACAACTATTCACTTACTATTCTGCGAGTGAGTGAATTGCTGAGTCATTCGTTGTGGATTGCTGATGTCTTTGTAAGAGGATACAACTACGAAATGTTCGCATGAATGGACGTGTGCGATCATACCAGCACTAATGCACCGGATCCCATCAGAGATCCGAAGTTAAGCGTGCTTGGGCGAGAGTAGTACTAGGATGGGTAACCTCCTGGGAAGTCCTCGTGTTGCACCCCTCTTTTTGTCGTTTTTGCAATCGGACAAGGCCATTTTGCTCTAAGGCCGCATTATTTTCGTATTAGTTCGTAGGTTTCACTTTTTATTTTGCAAATAGAATTGGGTTTTTTTAACGACGTTTTTCGTGTTCGTATGGAAAAGCGACCGATTTTCGATGGAAATGACGTTTTTCTTGTCTTTTATGTTGTTCGAAATGTAATAGGACGGTTCTTAATCGCTCGTGGTTTCCTTGTTCCGGGATCCGACCGCCCCTCTTGTTTTAGCTCGAATCGTTGCTCAACGGTGATTTCGGGGTTCTAGGCTCGGAGGATACAACTACGAAATGTTCGCATGAATGGACGGGTGCGATGATACCAGCACTAATGCACCGGATCCCATCAGAACTCTGAAGTTAAGCGAGCTTGGGCGGGAGTAGTACTAGGATGGGTGACCTCCTGGGAAGTCCTCGTGTTGCACCCCTCTTTTTGTCGTTTTTGCAGTCGGACAAGGCCATTTTGCTCTAAGGCCGCGTTATTTTCGTGTTAGTTCGTAGGTTTCAAGGCTTATTTTGCAAATAGTATTGGGTTTTGTTAACGACGTTTTTCGTGTTCGTATGGAAAAGCGACCGATTTTCGAGGGAATTGACGTTTTTCTTGTCTTTTATGTTGTTCGAAATGTAATAGGACGGTTCTTAATCGCTCGTGGTTTCCTTGTTCCGGGATCCGACTGCCCCTCTTGTTTTAGCTCGAATCGTTGCTCAACGGTGATTTCGGGGTTCTAGGCTCGGAGGATACAACTACGAAATGTTCGTATGAATGGACGGGTGCGATCATACCTGCACTAATGCACCGGATCCCATCAGAACTCCGCAGTTAAGCGTGCTTGGGCGAGACTAGTACTAGGATGGGTGACCTCTTGGGATGTCCTCGTTTTGCACCCCTCTTCTGTCGTTTTTGCAATCGGGTAAGGCCATTTTGCTCTAAGGCCGCGTTATTTTCGTGTTAGTTCGTAGGTTTCAAGGCTTATTTTGCAAATAGAATTGGGTTTTTTTAACGACGTTTTTCGTGTTCGTATGGAAAAGCGACCGATTTTCGAGGGAATTGACGTTTTTCTTGTCTTTTATGTTATTCGAAATGTAATAGGACGGTTCTTAATCGCTCGTGGTTTCCTTGTTCCGGGATCCGACCACCCCTCTTGTTTTAGCTCGAATCGTCGCTCAACGGTGATTTCGGGGTTCTAGGCTCGGAGGATACAACTACGAAATGTTCGTATGAATGGACGGGTGCGATCATACCTGCACTAATGCACCGGATCCCATCAGAACTCCGCACTTAAGCGTGCTTGGGCGAGACTAGTACTAGGATGGGTGACCTCTTGGGAAGTCCTCGTGTTGCACCCCTCTTTTGTCGTTTTTGCAATCAGGCAAGGCCATTTTGCTCTAAGGCCGCGTTATTTTCGTGTTAGTTCGTAGGTTTCAAGGCTTATTTTGAAAATAGAATCGGGTTTTTTTAACGACGTTTTTCGTGTTCGTAGAAAAGCGACCGATTTTCGAGGGAATTGACGTTTTTCTTGTCTTTTATGTTGTTCGAAATGTATTAGGACGGTTCTTAATCGCTCGTGGTTTCCTTGTTCCGGGATCCGACCGCCCCTCTTGTTTTAGCTCGAATCGTTGCTCAACGGTGATTTCGGGGTTCTAGGCTCGGAGGATACAACTACGAAATGTTCGCATGAATGGACGTGTGCGATCATACCAGCACTAATGCACCGGATCCCATCAGAGATCCGAAGTTAAGCTAGCTTGGGCGAGAGTAGTACTAGGATGGGTAACCTCCTGGGAAGTCCTCGTGTTGCACCCCTCTTTTTGTCGTTTTTCCAATCGGACAAGGCCGTTTTGCTCTAAGGCCGCATTATTTTCGTATTAGTTCGTAGGTTTCACTTTTTATTTTGCAAATAGAATTGGGTTTTTTTAACGATGTTCTTCGTGTTCGTATGGAAAAGCGACCGATTTTCGATGGAAATGACGTTTTTCTTGTCTTTTATGTTGTTCGGAATGTAATAGGACGGTTCTTAATCGCTCGTGGTTTCCTTGTTCCGGGATCCGACCGCCCCTCTTGTTTTAGCTCGAATCGTTGCTCAACGGTGATTTCAGGGTTCTAGGCTCGGAGGATACAACTACGAAATGTTCGCATGAATGGACGGGTGCGATCATACCAGCACTAATGCACCGGATCCCATCAGAACTCTGAAGTTAAGCGAGCTTGGGCGGGAGTAGTACTAGGATGGGTGACCTTTTGGGAAGTCCTCGTGTTGCACCCCTCTTTTTGTCGTTTTTGCAGTCGGACAAGGCCATTTTGCTCTAAGGCCGCGTTATTTTCGTGTTACTTCGTAGGTTTCAAGGCTTATTTTGCAAATAGTATTGGGTTTTGTTAACGACGTTTTTCGTGTTCGTATGGAAAAGCGACCGATTTTCGAGGGAATTGACGTTTTTCTTGTCTTTTATGTTGTTCGAAATGTAATAGGACGGTTCTTAATCGCTCGTGGTTTCCTTGTTCCGGGATCCGACCGCCCCTCTTGTTTTAGCTCGAATCGTTGCTCAACGGTGATTTCGGGGTTCTAGGCTCGGAGGATACAACTACGAAATGTTCGCATGAATGGACGGGTGCGATGATACCAGCACTAATGCACCGGATCCCATCAGAACTCTGAAGTTAAGCGAGCTTGGGCGGGAGTAGTACTAGGATGGGTGACCTCCTGGGAAGTCCTCGTGTTGCACCCCTCTTTTTGTCGTTTTTGCAGTCGGACAAGGCCATTTTGCTCTAAGGCCGCGTTATTTTCGTGTTAGTTCGTAGGTTTCAAGGCTTATTTTGCAAATAGTATTGGGTTTTGTTAACGACGTTTTTCGTGTTCGTATGGAAAAGCGACCGATTTTCGAGGGAATTGACGTTTTTCTTGTCTTTTATGTTGTTCGAAATGTAATAGGACGGTTCTTAATCGCTCGTGGTTTCCTTGTTCCGGGATCCGACTGCCCCTCTTGTTTTAGCTCGAATCGTTGCTCAACGGTGATTTCGGGGTTCTAGGCTCGGAGGATACAACTACGAAATGTTCGTATGAATGGACGGGTGCGATCATACCTGCACTAATGCACCGGATCCCATCAGAACTCCGCAGTTAAGCGTGCTTGGGCGAGACTAGTACTAGGATGGGTGACCTCTTGGGATGTCCTCGTTTTGCACCCCTCTTCTGTCGTTTTTGCAATCGGGTAAGGCCATTTTGCTCTAAGGCCGCGTTATTTTCGTGTTAGTTCGTAGGTTTCAAGGCTTATTTTGCAAATAGAATTGGGTTTTTTTAACGACGTTTTTCGTGTTCGTATGGAAAAGCGACCGATTTTCGAGGGAATTGACGTTTTTCTTGTCTTTTATGTTATTCGAAATGTAATAGGACGGTTCTTAATCGCTCGTGGTTTCCTTGTTCCGGGATCCGACCACCCCTCTTGTTTTAGCTCGAATCGTCGCTCAACGGTGATTTCGGGGTTCTAGGCTCGGAGGATACAACTACGAAATGTTCGTATGAATGGACGGGTGCGATCATACCTGCACTAATGCACCGGATCCCATCAGAACTCCGCACTTAAGCGTGCTTGGGCGAGACTAGTACTAGGATGGGTGACCTCTTGGGAAGTCCTCGTGTTGCACCCCTCTTTTGTCGTTTTTGCAATCAGGCAAGGCCATTTTGCTCTAAGGCCGCGTTATTTTCGTGTTAGTTCGTAGGTTTCAAGGCTTATTTTGAAAATAGAATCGGGTTTTTTTAACGACGTTTTTCGTGTTCGTAGAAAAGCGACCGATTTTCGAGGGAATTGACGTTTTTCTTGTCTTTTATGTTGTTCGAAATGTATTAGGACGGTTCTTAATCGCTCGTGGTTTCCTTGTTCCGGGATCCGACCGCCCCTCTTGTTTTAGCTCGAATCGTTGCTCAACGGTGATTTCGGGGTTCTAGGCTCGGAGGATACAACTACGAAATGTTCGCATGAATGGACGTGTGCGATCATACCAGCACTAATGCACCGGATCCCATCAGAGATCCGAAGTTAAGCTAGCTTGGGCGAGAGTAGTACTAGGATGGGTAACCTCCTGGGAAGTCCTCGTGTTGCACCCCTCTTTTTGTCGTTTTTCCAATCGGACAAGGCCGTTTTGCTCTAAGGCCGCATTATTTTCGTATTAGTTCGTAGGTTTCACTTTTTATTTTGCAAATAGAATTGGGTTTTTTTAACGATGTTCTTCGTGTTCGTATGGAAAAGCGACCGATTTTCGATGGAAATGACGTTTTTCTTGTCTTTTATGTTGTTCGGAATGTAATAGGACGGTTCTTAATCGCTCGTGGTTTCCTTGTTCCGGGATCCGACCGCCCCTCTTGTTTTAGCTCGAATCGTTGCTCAACGGTGATTTCAGGGTTCTAGGCTCGGAGGATACAACTACGAAATGTTCGCATGAATGGACGGGTGCGATCATACCAGCACTAATGCACCGGATCCCATCAGAACTCTGAAGTTAAGCGAGCTTGGGCGGGAGTAGTACTAGGATGGGTGACCTTTTGGGAAGTCCTCGTGTTGCACCCCTCTTTTTGTCGTTTTTGCAGTCGGACAAGGCCATTTTGCTCTAAGGCCGCGTTATTTTCGTGTTACTTCGTAGGTTTCAAGGCTTATTTTGCAAATAGTATTGGGTTTTGTTAACGACGTTTTTCGTGTTCGTATGGAAAAGCGACCGATTTTCGAGGGAATTGACGTTTTTCTTGTCTTTTATGTTGTTCGAAATGTAATAGGACGGTTCTTAATCGCTCGTGGTTTCCTTGTTCCGGGATCCGACCGCCCCTCTTGTTTTAGCTCGAATCGTTGCTCAACGGTGATTTCGGGGTTCTAGGCTCGGAGGATACAACTACGAAATGTTCGCATGAATGGACGTGTGCGATCATACCAGCACTAATGCACCGGATCCCATCAGAGATCCGAAGTTAAGCGTGCTTGGGCGAGAGTAGTACTAGGATGGGTAACCTCCTGGGAAGTCCTCGTGTTGCACCCCTCTTTTTGTCGTTTTTGCAATCGGACAAGGCCATTTTGCTCTAAGGCCGCATTATTTTCGTATTAGTTCGTAGGTTTCACTTTTTATTTTGCAAATAGAATTGGGTTTTTTTAACGACGTTTTTCGTGTTCGTATGGAAAAGCGACCGATTTTCGATGGAAATGACGTTTTTCTTGTCTTTTATGTTGTTCGAAATGTAATAGGACGGTTCTTAATCGCTCGTGGTTTCCTTGTTCCGGGATCCGACCGCCCCTCTTGTTTTAGCTCGAATCGTTGCTCAACGGTGATTTCGGGGTTCTAGGCTCGGAGGATACAACTACGAAATGTTCGCATGAATGGACGGGTGCGATCATACCAGCACTAATGCACCGGATCCCATCAGAACTCTGAAGTTAAACGAGCTTGGGCGGGAGTAGTAGTAGGATGGGTGACCTCCTGGGAAGTCCTCGTGTTGCACCCCTCTTTTTGTCGTTTTTGCAGTCGGACAAGGCCATTTTGCTCTAAGGCCGCGTTATTTTCGTGTTAGTTCGTAGGTTTCAAGGCTTATTTTGCAAATAGTATTGGGTTTTGTTAACGACGTTTTTCGTGTTCGTATGGAAAAGCGACCGATTTTCGATGGAAATGACGTTTTTCTTGTCTTTTATGTTGTTCGAAATGTAATAGGACGGTTCTTAATCGCTCGTGGTTTCCTTGTTCCGGGATCCGACTGCCCCTCTTGTTTTAGCTCGAATCGTTGCTCAACGGTGATTTCGGGGTTCTAGGCTCGGAGGATACAACTACGAAATGTTCGTATGAATGGACGGGTGCGATCATACCTGCACTAATGCACCGGATCCCATCAGAACTCCGCAGTTAAGCGTGCTTGGGCGAGACTAGTACTAGGATGGGTGACCTCTTGGGATGTCCTCGTTTTGCACCCCTCTTCTGTTGTTTTTGCAATCGGGTAAGGCCATTTTGCTCTAAGGCCGCGTTATTTTCGTGTTAGTTCGTAGGTTTCAAGGCTTATTTTGCAAATAGAATTGGGTTTTTTTAACGACGTTTTTCGTGTTCGTATGGAAAAGCGACCGATTTTCGAGGGAATTGACGTTTTTCTTGTCTTTTATGTTATTCGAAATGTAATAGGACGGTTCTTAATCGCTCGTGGTTTCCTTGTTCCGGGATCCGACCACCCCTCTTGTTTTAGCTCGAATCGTCGCTCAACGGTGATTTCGGGGTTCTAGGCTCGGAGGATACAACTACGAAATGTTCGTATGAATGGACGGGTGCGATCATACCTGCACTAATGCACCGGATCCCATCAGAACTCCGCACTTAAGCGTGCTTGGGCGAGACTAGTACTAGGATGGGTGACCTCTTGGGAAGTCCTCGTGTTGCACCCCTCTTTTGTCGTTTTTGCAATCAGGCAAGGCCATTTTGCTCTAAGGCCGCGTTATTTTCGTGTTAGTTCGTAGGTTTCAAGGCTTATTTTGAAAATAGAATCGGGTTTTTTTAACGACGTTTTTCGTGTTCGTAGAAAAGCGACCGATTTTCGAGGGAATTGACGTTTTTCTTGTCTTTTATGTTGTTCGAAATGTATTAGGACGGTTCTTAATCGCTCGTGGTTTCCTTGTTCCGGGATCCGACCGCCCCTCTTGTTTTAGCTCGAATCGTTGCTCAACGGTGATTTCGGGGTTCTAGGCTCGGAGGATACAACTACGAAATGTTCGCATGAATGGACGTGTGCGATCATACCAGCACTAATGCACCGGATCCCATCAGAGATCCGAAGTTAAGCTAGCTTGGGCGAGAGTAGTACTAGGATGGGTAACCTCCTGGGAAGTCCTCGTGTTGCACCCCTCTTTTTGTCGTTTTTCCAATCGGACAAGGCCGTTTTGCTCTAAGGCCGCATTATTTTCGTATTAGTTCGTAGGTTTCACTTTTTATTTTGCAAATAGAATTGGGTTTTTTTAACGATGTTCTTCGTGTTCGTATGGAAAAGCGACCGATTTTCGATGGAAATGACGTTTTTCTTGTCTTTTATGTTGTTCGGAATGTAATAGGACGGTTCTTAATCGCTCGTGGTTTCCTTGTTCCGGGATCCGACCGCCCCTCTTGTTTTAGCTCGAATCGTTGCTCAACGGTGATTTCAGGGTTCTAGGCTCGGAGGATACAACTACGAAATGTTCGCATGAATGGACGGGTGCGATCATACCAGCACTAATGCACCGGATCCCATCAGAACTCTGAAGTTAAGCGAGCTTGGGCGGGAGTAGTACTAGGATGGGTGACCTTTTGGGAAGTCCTCGTGTTGCACCCCTCTTTTTGTCGTTTTTGCAGTCGGACAAGGCCATTTTGCTCTAAGGCCGCGTTATTTTCGTGTTACTTCGTAGGTTTCAAGGCTTATTTTGCAAATAGTATTGGGTTTTGTTAACGTCGTTTTTCGTGTTCGTATGGAAAAGCGACCGATTTTCGAGGGAATTGATGTTTTTCTTGTCTTTTATGTTGTTCGAAATGTAATAGGACGGTTCTTAATCGCTCGTGGTTTCCTTGTTCCGGGATCCGACCGCCCCTCTTGTTTTAGCTCGAATCGTTGCTCAACGGTGATTTCGGGGTTCTAGGCTCGGAGGATACAACTACGAAATGTTCGCATGAATGGACGTGTGCGATCATACCAACACTAATGCACCGGATCCCATCAGAGATCCGAAGTTAAGCGTGCTTGGGCGAGAGTAGTACTAGGATGGGTAACCTCCTGGGAAGTCCTCGTGTTGCACCCCTCTTTTTGTCGTTTTTGCAATCGGACAAGGCCATTTTGCTCTAAGGCCGCATTATTTTCGTATTAGTTCGTAGGTTTCACTTTTTATTTTGCAAATAGAATTGGGTTTTTTTAACGACGTTTTTCGTGTTCGTATGGAAAAGCGACCGATTTTCGATGGAAATGACGTTTTTCTTGTCTTTTATGTTGTTCGAAATGTAATAGGACGGTTCTTAATCGCTCGTGGTTTCCTTGTTCCGGGATCCGACCGCCCCTCTTGTTTTAGCTCGAATCGTTGCTCAACGGTGATTTCGGGGTTCTAGGCTCGGAGGATACAACTACGAAATGTTCGCATGAATGGACGGGTGCGATCATACCAGCACTAATGCACCGGATCCCATCAGAACTCTGAAGTTAAGCGAGCTTGGGCGGGAGTAGTACTAGGATGGGTGACCTTCTGGGAAGTCCTCGTGTTGCACCCCTCTTTTAGTCGTTTTTGCAGTCGGACAAGGCCATTTTGCTCTAAGGCCGCGTTATTTTCGTGTTAGTTCGTAGGTTTCAAGGCTTATTTTGCAAATAGTATTGAGTTTTGTTAACGACGTTTTTCGTGTTCGTATGGAAAAGCGACCGATTTTCGAGGGAATTGACGTTTTTCTTGTCTTTTATGTTGTTCGAAATGTAATAGGACAGTTCTTAATCGCTCGTGGTTTCCTTGTTCCGGGATCCGACCGCCCCTCTTGTTTTAGCTCGAATCGTTGCTCAACGGTGATTTCGGGGTTC
Source organism: Polygonum maritimum (assembly GCA_963924305.1). Classification (NCBI taxonomy): domain Eukaryota; kingdom Viridiplantae; phylum Streptophyta; class Magnoliopsida; order Caryophyllales; family Polygonaceae; genus Polygonum; species Polygonum maritimum. The sequence goes on along the minus strand of OZ002731.1, from coordinate 13,711,535 downwards.
TAGGGTCGGAGGATACAACTACGAAATGTTCGTATGAATGGACGGGTGCGATCATACCTGCACTAATGCACCGGATCCCATCAGAACTCCGCAGTTAAGCGTGCTTGGGCGAGACTAGTACTAGGATGGGTGACCTCTTGGGAAGTCCTCGTTTTGCACCCCTCTTCTGTCGTTTTTGCAATCGGGCAAGGCCATTTTGCTCTAAGGCCGCGTTATTTTCGTGTTAGTTCGTAGGTTTCAGGGCTTATTTTGCAAATAGAATTGGGTTTTTTTAACGACGTTTTTCGTGTTCGTATGGAAAAGCGACCGATTTTCGAGGGAATTGACGTTTTTCTTGTCTTTTTTGTTGTTCGAAATGTAATAGGACGGTTCTTAATCGCTCGTGGTTTCCTTGTTCCGGGATCCGACCGCCCCTCTTGTTTTAGCTCGAATCGTTGCTCAACGGTGATTTCGGGGTTCTAGGCTCGGAGGATACAACTACGAAATGTTCGCATGAATGGACGGGTGCGATCATACCTGCACTAATGCACCGGATCCCATCAGAACTCCGCACTTAAGCGTGCTTGGGCGAGACTAGTACTAGGATGGGTGACCTCCTGGGAAGTCCTCGTGTTGCACCTCTCTTTTGTCGTTTTTGCAATCGGGCAAGGCCATTTTGCTCTAAGGCCGCGTTATTTTCGTTTTACTTCATAGGTTTCAAGGCTTATTTTGCAAATAGTATTGGGTTTTTTTAACGACGTTTTTCGTGTTCGTATGGAAAAGCGACCGATTTTCGAGGGAATTGACGTTTTTCTTGTCTTTTATGTTGTTCGAAATGTAATAGGACGGTTCTTAATCGCTCGTGGTTTCCTTGTTCCGGGATCCGACCGCCCCTCTTGTTTTAGCTCGAATCGTTGCTCAACGGTGATTTCGGGGTTCTAGGCTCGGAGGATACAACTACGAAATGTTCGCATGAATGGACGTGTGCGATCATACCAGCACTAATGCACCGGATCCCATCAGAAATCCGAAGTTAAGCGTGCTTGGGCGAGAGTAGTACTAGGATGGGTAACCTCCTGGGAAGTCCTCGTGTTGCACCCCTCTTTTTGTCGTTTTTGCAATCGGACAAGGCCATTTTGCTCTAAGGCCGCATTATTTTCGTATTAGTTCGTAGGTTTCACTTTTTATTTTGCAAATAGAATTGGGTTTTCTTAACGACGTTTTTCGTGTTCGTATGGAAAAGCGACCGATTTTCGATGGAAATGACGTTTTTCTTGTCTTTTATGTTGTTCGAAATGTAATAGGACGGTTCTTAATCGCTCGTGGTTTCCTTGTTCCGGGATCCGACCGCCCCTCTTGTTTTAGCTCGAATCGTTGCTCAACGGTGATTTCGGGGTTCTAGGCTCGGAGGATACAACTACGAAATGTTCGCATGAATGGACGGGTGCGATCATACCAGCACTAATGCACCGGATCCCATCAGAACTCTGAAGTTAAGCGAGCTTGGGCGGGAGTAGTACTAGGATGGGTGACCTTCTGGGAAGTCCTCGTGTTGCACCCCTCTTTTTGTCGTTTTTGCAGTCGGACAAGGCCATTTTGCTCTAAGGCCGCGTTATTTTCGTGTTAGTTCGTAGGTTTCAAGGCTTATTTTGCAAATAGTATTGAGTTTTGTTAACGACGTTTTTCGTGTTCGTATGGAAAAGCGACCGATTTTCGAGGGAATTGACGTTTTTCTTGTCTTTTATGTTGTTCGAAATGAAATAGGACGGTTCTTAATCGCTCGTGGTTTCCTTGTTCCGGGATCCGACCGCCCCTCTTGTTTTAGCTCGAATCGTTGGTCAACGATGATTTCGGGGTTCTAGGGTCGGAGGATACAACTACGAAATTTCGTATGAATGGACGGGTGCGATCATACCTGCACTAATGCACCGGATCCCATCAGAACTCCGCAGTTAAGCGTGCTTGGGCGAGACTAGTACTAGGATGGGTGACCTCTTGGGAAGTCCTCGTTTTGCACCTCTCTTCTATCGTTTTTGCAATCGGGCAAGGCCATTTTGCTCTAAGGCCGCGTTATTTTCGTGTTAGTTCGTAGGTTTCAGGGCTTATTTTGCAAATAGAATTGGGTTTTTTTAACGACGTTTTTCGTGTTCGTATGGAAAAGCGACCGATTTTCGAGGGAATTGACGTTTTTCTTGTCTTTTTTGTTGTTCAAAATGTAATAGGACGGTTCTTAATCGCTCGTGGTTTCCTTGTTCCGGGATCCGACCGCCCCTCTTGTTTTAGCTCGAATCGTTGCTCAACGGTGATTTCGGGGTTCTAGGCTCGGAGGATACAACTACGAAATGTTCGCATGAATGGACGGGTGCGATCATACCTGCACTAATGCACCGGATCCCATCAGAACTCCGCACTTAAGCGTGCTTGGGCGAGACTAGTACTAGGATGGGTGACCTCCTGGGAAGTCCTCGTGTTGCACCTCTCTTTTGTCGTTTTTGCAATCGGGCAAGGCCATTTTGCTCTAAGGCCGCGTTATTTTCGTGTTAGTTCGTAGGTTTCAAGGCTTATTTTGAAAATAGAATTGGGTTTTTTTAACGACGTTTTTCGTGTTCGTGTGGAAAAGCGACCGATTTTCGAGGGAATTGACGTTTTTCTTGTCTTTTATGTTGTTCGAAATGTAATAGGACGGTTCTTAATCGCTCGTGGTTTCCTTGTTCCGGGATCCGACCGCCCCTCTTGTTTTAGCTCGAATCGTTACTCAACGGTGATTTCGGGGTTCTAGGCTCGGAGGATACAACTACGAAATGTTCGCATGAATGGACGTGTGCGATCATACCAGCACTAATGCACCGGATCCCATCAGAGATCCGAAGTTAAGCGTGCTTGGGCGAGAGTAGTACTAGGATGGGTAACCTCCTGGGAAGTCCTCGTGTTGCACCCCTCTTTTTGTCGTTTTTGCAATCGGACAAGGCCATTTTGCTCTAAGGCCGCATTATTTTCGTATTAGTTCGTAGGTTTCACTTTTTATTTTGCAAATAGAATTGGGTTTTTTTAAGGACGTTTTTCGTGTTCGTATGGAAAAGCGACCGATTTTCGATGGAAATGACGTTTTTCTTGTCTTTTATGTTGTTCGAAATGTAATAGGACGGTTCTTAATCGCTCGTGGTTTCCTTGTTCCGGGATCCGACCGCCCCTCTTGTTTTAGCTCGAATCGTTGCTCAACGGTGATTTCGGGGTTCTAGGCTCGGAGGATACAACTACGAAATGTTTGCATGAATGGACGGGTGCGATCATACCAGCACTAATGCACCGGATCCCATCAGAACTCTGAAGTTAAGCGAGCTTGGGCGGGAGTAGTACTAGGATGGGTGACCTTCTGGGAAGTCCTCGTGTTGCACCCCTCTTTTTGTCGTTTTTGCAGTCGGACAAGGCCATTTTGCTCTAAGGCCGCGTTATTTTCGTGTTAGTTCGTAGGTTTCAAGGCTTATTTTGCAAATAGTATTGGGTTTTGTTAACGACGTTTTTCGTGTTCGTATGGAAAAGCGACCGATTTTCGAGGGAATTGACGTTTTTCTTGTCTTTTATGTTGTTCGAAATGTAATAGGACGGTTCTTAATCGCTCGTGGTTTCCTTGTTCCGGGATCCGACCGCCCCTCTTGTTTTAGCTCGAATCGTTGCTCAACGGTGATTTCGGGGTTCTAGGCTCGGAGGATACAACTACGAAATGTTCGTATGAATGGACGGGTGCGATCATACCTGCACTAATGCACCGGATCCCATCAGAACTCCGCACTTAAGAGTGCTTGGGCGAGACTAGTACTAGGATGGGTGACCTCCTGGGAAGTCCTCGTGTTGCACCCCTCTTTTGTCGTTTTTGCAATCGGGCAAGGCCATTTTGCTATAAGGCCGCGTTATTTTCGTGTTAGTTCGTAGGTTTCAAGGCTTATTTTGAAAATAGAATTGGGTTTTTTTAACGACGTTTTTCGTGTTCGTATGGAAAAGCGACCGATTTTCGAGGGAATTGACGTTTTTCTTGTCTTTTATGTTGTTCGAAATGTAATAGGACGGTTCTTAATCGCTCGTGGTTTCCTTGTTCCGGGATCCGACCGCCCCTCTTGTTTTAGCTCGAATCGTTACTCAACGGTGATTTCGTGGTTCTAGGCTCGGAGGATACAACTACGAAATGCTCGCATGAATGGACGTTTGCGATCATACCAGCACTAATGCACCGGATCCCATCAGAGATCTGAAGTTAAGCGTGCTTGGGCGAGAGTAGTACTAGGATGGGTAACCTCCTGGGAAGTCCTCGTGTTGCACCCCTCTTTTTGTCGTTTTTGCAATCGGACAAGGCCATTTTGCTCTAAGGCCGCATTATTTTCGTATTAGTTCGTAGGTTTCACTTTTTATTTTGCAAATAGAATTGGGTTTTTTTAACGACGTTTTTCGTGTTCGTATGGAAAAGCGACCGATTTTCGATGGAATTGTCGTTTTTCTTGTCTTTTATGTTGTTCGAAATGTAATAGGACGGTTCTTAATCGCTCGTGGTTTCCTTGTTCCGGGATCCGACCGCCCCTCTTGTTTTAGCTCGAATCGTTGCTGAACGGTGATTTCGGGGTTCTAGGCTCGGAGGATACAACTACGAAATGTTCGCATGAATGGACGGGTGCGATCATACCAGCACTAATGCACCGGATCCCATAAGAACTCTGAAGTTAAGCGAGCTTGGGCGGGAGTAGTACTAGGATGGGTGACCTCCTGGGAAGTCCTCGTGTTGCACCCCTCTTTTTGTCGTTTTTGCAATCGGACAAGGCCATTTTGCTCTAAGGCCGCGTTATTTTCGTGTTAGTTCGTAGGTTTCAAGGCTTATTTTGCAAATAGTATTGGGTTTTGTTAACGACGTTTTTCGTGTTCGTATGGAAAAGCGACCGATTTTCGAGGGAATTGACGTTTTTCTTGTCATTTATGTTGTTCGAAATGTAATAGGACGGTTCTTAATCGCTCGTGGTTTCCTTGTTCCGGGATCCGACCGCCCCTCTTGTTTTAGCTCGAATCGTTGCTCAACGGTGATTTCGGGGTTCTAGGCTCGGAGGATACAACTACGAAATGTTCGCATGAATGGACGTGTGCGATCATACCAGCACTAATGCACCGGATCCCATCATAACTCCGAAGTTAAGCGTGCTTGGGCGAGAGTAGTACTAGGATGGGTAACCTCCTGGGAAGTCCTCGTGTTGCACCCCTCTTTTTGTCGTTTTTGCAATCGGACAATGCCATTTTGCTCTAAGGCCGCATTATTTTCGTGTTAGTTCGTAGGTTTCAATTTTTATTTTGCAAATAGAATTGGGTTTTTTTAACGACGTTTTTCGTGTTCGTATGGAAAAGCGACCGATTTTCGAGGGAATTGACGTTTTTCTTGTCTTTTATGTTGTTCGAAATGTAATAGGACGGTTCTTAATCGCTCGTGGTTTCCTTGTTTCGGGATCCGACCGCCCCTCTTGTTTTAGCTCGAATCGTTGCTCAACGGTGATTTCGGGGTTCTAGGCTCGGAGGATACAACTACGAAATGTTCGCATGAATGGACGGGTGCGATCATACCAACACTAATGCACCGGATCCCATCAGAACTCCGATGTTAAGCGTGCTTGGGGGAGAGTAGTACTAGGATGGGTGACCTCCTGGGAAGTCCTCGTGTTGCACCCCTCTTTTTGTCGTTTTTGCAATCGGACAAGGCCATTTTGCTCTAAGGCCGCGTTATTTTCGTGTAAGTTCAAAGGTTTCAAGGCTTATTTTGCAAATAGAATTGGGTTTTTTTAATGACATTTTTCGTGTTCGTATGGAAAAGCGACCGATTTTCGAGGGAATTGACGTTTTTCTTGCCTTTTATGTTGTTCGAAATGTAATAGGACGGCGCTTAATCGCTCGTGGTTTCCTTGTTCCGGGATCCGACCGCCCGTCTTGTTTTAGCCCGAATCGTTGCTCAACGGTGATTTCGGGGTTCTAGGCTCGGGGGATACAACTACGAAATGCTCGTATGAATGGACGGGTGCGATCATACCTGCACTAATGCACCGGATCCCATCAGAACTCCGCACTTAAGCGTGCTTGGGCGAGACTAGTACTAGGATGGGTGACCTCCTGGGAAGTCCTCGTTTTGCACCCCTCTTTTGTCGTTTTAGCAATCGGGCAAGGCCATTTTGCTCTAAGGCCGCGTTATTTTCGTGTAAGTTCATAGGTTTGAAGGCTTATTTTGCAAATAGAATTGGGTTTTTTTAATGACATTTTTCGTGTTCGTATGGAAAAGCGACCGATTTTCGAGGGAATTGACGTTTTTCTTGTCTTTTATGTTGTTCGAAATGTAATAGGACGGTTCTTAATCGCTCGTGGTTTCCTTGTTCCGGGATCCGACCGCCCCTCTTGTTTTAGCTCGAATCGTTGCTCAACGGTGATTTCGGGGTTCTAGGCTCGGAGGATACAACTACGAAATGTTCGTATGAATGGACGGGTGCGATCATACCTGCACTAATGCACCGGATCCCATCAGAACTCCGCACTTAAGCGTGCTTGGGCGAGACTAGTACTAGGATGGGTGACCTCCTGGGAAGTCCTCGTTTTGCACCCCTCTTTTGTCGTTTTAGCAATCGGGCAAGGCCATTTTGCTCTAAGGCCGCGTTATTTTCGTGTAAGTTCATAGGTTTCAAGGCTTATTTTGCAAATAGAATTGGGTTTTTTTAATGACATTTTTCGTGTTCGTATGGAAAAGCGACCGATTTTCGAGGGAATTGACGTTTTTCTTGCCTTTTATGTTGTTCGAAATGTAATAGGACGGCGCTTAATCGCTCGTGGTTTCCTTGTTCCGGGATCCGACCGCCCGTCTTGTTTTAGCCCGAATCGTTGCTCAACGGTGATTTCGGGGTTCTAGGCTCGGAGGATACAACTACGAAATGTTCGCATGAATGGACGTCTGCGATCATACCAGCACTAATGCACCGGATCCCATCATAACTCCGAAGTTAAGCGTGCTTGGGCGAGAGTAGTACTAGGATGGGTAACCTCCTGGGAAGTCCTCGTGTTGCACCCCTCATTTTGTCGTTTTTGCAATCGGACAATGCTATTTTGCTCTAAGGCCGCATTATTTTCGTGTTAGTTCGTAGGTTTCAATTTTTATTTTGCAAATAGAATTGGGTTTTTTTAACGACGTTTTTCGTGTTCGTATGGAAAAGCGACCGATTTTCGAGGGAATTGACGTTTTTCTTGTCTTTTTTGTTGTTCGAAATGTAATAGGACGGTTCTTAATCGCTCGTGGTTTCCTTGTTCCGGGATCCGACCGCCCCTCTTGTTTTAGCTCGAATCGTTGCTCAACGGTGATTTCGGGGTTCTAGGCTCGGAGGATACAACTACGAAATGTTCGCATGAATGGACGGGTGCGATCATACCTGCACTAATGCACCGGATCCCATCAGAACTCCGCACTTAAGCGTGCTTGGGCGAGACTAGTACTAGGATGGGTGACCTCCTGGGAAGTCCTCGTGTTGCACCTCTCTTTTGTCGTTTTTGCAATCGGGCAAGGCCATTTTGCTCTAAGGCCGCGTTATTTTCGTGTTAGTTCGTAGGTTTCAAGGCTTATTTTGAAAATAGAATTGGGTTTTTTTAACGACGTTTTTCGTGTTCGTATGGAAAAGCGACCGATTTTCGAGGGAATTGACGTTTTTCTTGTCTTTTATGTTGTTCGAAATGTAATAGGACGGTTCTTAATCGCTCGTGGTTTCCTTGTTCCGGGATCCGACCACCCCTCTTGTTTTAGCTCGAATCGTTACTCAACGGTGATTTCGGGGTTCTAGGCTCGGAGGATACAACTACGAAATGTTCGCATGAATGGACGTGTGCGATCATACCAGCACTAATGCACCGGATCCCATCAGAGATCCGAAGTTAAGCGTGCTTGGGCGAGAGTAGTACTAGGATGGGTAACCTCCTGGGAAGTCCTCGTGTTGCACCCCTCTTTTTGTCGTTTTTGCAATCGGACAAGGCCATTTTGCTCTAAGGCCGCATTATTTTCGTATTAGTTCGTAGGTTTCACTTTTTATTTTGCAAATAGAATTGGGTTTTTTTAAGGACGTTTTTCGTGTTCGTATGGAAAAGCGACCGATTTTCGATGGAAATGACGTTTTTCTTGTCTTTTATGTTGTTCGAAATGTAATAGGACGGTTCTTAATCGCTCGTGGTTTCCTTGTTCCGGGATCCGACCGCCCCTCTTGTTTTAGCTCGAATCGTTGCTCAACGGTGATTTCGGGGTTCTAGGCTCGGAGGATACAACTACGAAATGTTTGCATGAATGGACGGGTGCGATCATACCAGCACTAATGCACCGGATCCCATCAGAACTCTAAAGTTAAGCGAGCTTGGGCGGGAGTAGTACTAGGATGGGTGACCTTCTGGGAAGTCCTCGTGTTGCACCCCTCTTTTTGTCGTTTTTGCAGTCGGACAAGGCCATTTTGCTCTAAGGCCGCGTTATTTTCGTGTTAGTTCGTAGGTTTCAAGGCTTATTTTGCAAATAGTATTGGGTTTTGTTAACGACGTTTTTCGTGTTCGTATGGAAAAGCGACCGATTTTCGAGGGAATTGACGTTTTTCTTGTCTTTTATGTTGTTCGAAATGTAATAGGACGGTTCTTAATCGCTCGTGGTTTCCTTGTTCCGGGATCCGACCGCCCCTCTTGTTTTAGCTCGAATCGTTGCTCAACGGTGATTTCGGGGTTCTAGGCTCGGAGGATACAACTACGAAATGTTCGTATGAATGGACGGGTGCGATCATACCTGCACTAATGCACCGGATCCCATCAGAACTCCGCACTTAAGCGTGCTTGGGCGAGACTAGTACTAGGATGGGTGACCTCCTGGGAAGTCCTCGTGTTGCACCCCTCTTTTGTCGTTTTTGCAATCGGGCAAGGCCATTTTGCTCTAAGGCCGCGTTATTTTCGTGTTAGTTCGTAGGTTTCAAGGCTTATTTTGAAAATAGAATTGGGTTTTTTTAACGACGTTTTTCGTGTTCGTATGGAAAAGCGACCGATTTTCGAGGGAATTGACGTTTTTCTTGTCTTTTATGTTGTTCGAAATGTAATAGGACGGTTCTTAATCGCTCGTGGTTTCCTTGTTCCGGGATCCGACCGCCCCTCTTGTTTTAGCTCGAATCGTTACTCAACGGTGATTTCGTGGTTCTAGGCTCGGAGGATACAACTACGAAATGCTCGCATGAATGGACGTTTGCGATCATACCAGCACTAATGCACCGGATCCCATCAGAGATCTGAAGTTAAGCGTGCTTGGGCGAGAGTAGTACTAGGATGGGTAACCTCCTGGGAAGTCCTCGTGTTGCACCCCTCTTTTTGTCGTTTTTGCAATCGGACAAGGCCATTTTGCTCTAAGGCCGCATTATTTTCGTATTAGTTCGTAGGTTTCACTTTTTATTTTGCAAATAGAATTGGGTTTTTTTAACGACGTTTTTCGTGTTCGTATGGAAAAGCGACCGATTTTCGATGGAATTGTCGTTTTTCTTGTCTTTTATGTTGTTCGAAATGTAATAGGACGGTTCTTAATCGCTCGTGGTTTCCTTGTTCCGGGATCCGACCGCCCCTCTTGTTTTAGCTCGAATCGTTGCTCAACGGTGATTTCGGGGTTCTAGGCTCGGAGGATACAACTACGAAATGTTCGCATGAATGGACGGGTGCGATCATACCAGCACTAATGCACCGGATCCCATAAGAACTCTGAAGTTAAGCGAGCTTGGGCGGGAGTAGTACTAGGATGGGTGACCTCCTGGGAAGTCCTCGTGTTGCACCCCTCTTTTTGTCGTTTTTGCAATCGGACAAGGCCATTTTGCTCTAAGGCCGCGTTATTTTCGTGTTAGTTCGTAGGTTTCAAGGCTTATTTTGCAAATAGTATTGGGTTTTGTTAACGACGTTTTTCGTGTTCGTATGGAAAAGCGACCGATTTTCGAGGGAATTGACGTTTTTCTTGTCATTTATGTTGTTCGAAATGTAATAGGACGGTTCTTAATCGCTCGTGGTTTCCTTGTTCCGGGATCCGACCGCCCCTCTTGTTTTAGCTCGAATCGTTGCTCAACGGTGATTTCGGGGTTCTAGGCTCGGAGGATACAACTACGAAATGTTCGCATGAATGGACGTGTGCGATCATACCAGCACTAATGCACCGGATCCCATCATAACTCCGAAGTTAAGCGTGCTTGGGCGAGAGTAGTACTAGGATGGGTAACCTCCTGGGAAGTCCTCGTGTTGCACCCCTCTTTTTGTCGTTTTTGCAATCGGACAATGCCATTTTGCTCTAAGGCCGCATTATTTTCGTGTTAGTTCGTAGGTTTCAATTTTTATTTTGCAAATAGAATTGGGTTTTTTTAACGACGTTTTTCGTGTTCGTATGGAAAAGCGACCGATTTTCGAGGGAATTGACGTTTTTCTTGTCTTTTATGTTGTTCGAAATGTAATAGGACGGTTCTTAATCGCTCGTGGTTTCCTTGTTTCGGGATCCGACCGCCCCTCTTGTTTTAGCTCGAATCGTTGCTCAACGGTGATTTCGGGGTTCTAGGCTCGGAGGATACAACTACGAAATGTTCGCATGAATGGACGGGTGCGATCATACCAACACTAATGCACCGGATCCCATCAGAACTCCGATGTTAAGCGTGCTTGGGGGAGAGTAGTACTAGGATGGGTGACCTCCTGGGAAGTCCTCGTGTTGCACCCCTCTTTTTGTCGTTTTTGCAATCGGACAAGGCCATTTTGCTCTAAGGCCGCATTATTTTCGTGTAAGTTCAAAGGTTTCAAGGCTTATTTTGCAAATAGAATTGGGTTTTTTTAATGACATTTTTCGTGTTCGTATGGAAAAGCGACCGATTTTCGAGGGAATTGACGTTTTTCTTGCCTTTTATGTTGTTCGAAATGTAATAGGACGGCGCTTAATCGCTCGTGGTTTCCTTGTTCCGGGATCCGACCGCCCGTCTTGTTTTAGCCCGAATCGTTGCTCAACGGTGATTTCGGGGTTCTAGGCTCGGAGGATACAACTACGAAATGCTCGTATGAATGGACGGGTGCGATCATACCTGCACTAATGCACCGGATCCCATCAGAACTCCGCACTTAAGCGTGCTTGGGCGAGACTAGTACTAGGATGGGTGACCTCCTGGGAAGTCCTCGTTTTGCACCCCTCTTTTGTCGTTTTAGCAATCGGGCAAGGCCATTTTGCTCTAAGGCCGCGTTATTTTCGTGTAAGTTCATAGGTTTGAAGGCTTATTTTGCAAATAGAATTGGGTTTTTTTAATGACATTTTTCGTGTTCGTATGGAAAAGCGACCGATTTTCGAGGGAATTGACGTTTTTCTTGTCTTTTATGTTGTTCGAAATGTAATAGGACGGTTCTTAATCGCTCGTGGTTTCCTTGTTCCGGGATCCGACCGCCCCTCTTGTTTTAGCTCGAATCGTTGCTCAACGGTGATTTCGGGGTTCTAGGCTCGGAGGATACAACTACGAAATGTTCGTATGAATGGACGGGTGCGATCATACCTGCACTAATGCACCGGATCCCATCAGAACTCCGCACTTAAGCGTGCTTGGGCGAGACTAGTACTAGGATGGGTGACCTCCTGGGAAGTCCTCGTTTTGCACCCCTCTTTTGTCGTTTTAGCAATCGGGCAAGGCCATTTTGCTCTAAGGCCGCGTTATTTTCCTGTAAGTTCATAGGTTTCAAGGCTTATTTTGCAAATAGAATTGGGTTTTTTTAATGACATTTTTCGTGTTCGTATGGAAAAGCGACCGATTTTCGAGGGAATTGACGTTTTTCTTGCCTTTTATGTTGTTCGAAATGTAATAGGACGGCGCTTAATCGCTCGTGGTTTCCTTGTTCCGGGATCCGACCGCCCGTCTTGTTTTAGCCCGAATCGTTGCTCAACGGTGATTTCGGGGTTCTAGGCTCGGAGGATACAACTACGAAATGTTCGCATGAATGGACGTCTGCGATCATACCAGCACTAATGCACCGGATCCCATCATAACTCCGAAGTTAAGCGTGCTTGGGCGAGAGTAGTACTAGGATGGGTAACCTCCTGGGAAGTCCTCGTGTTGCACCCCTCATTTTGTCGTTTTTGCAATCGGACAATGCTATTTTGCTCTAAGGCCGCATTATTTTCGTGTTAGTTCGTAGGTTTCAATTTTTATTTTGCAAATAGAATTGGGTTTTTTTAACGACGTTTTTCGTGTTCGTATGGAAAAGCGACCGATTTTCGAGGGAATTGACGTTTTTCTTGTCTTTTTTGTTGTTCGAAATGTAATAGGACGGTTCTTAATCGCTCGTGGTTTCCTTGTTCCGGGATCCGACCGCCCCTCTTGTTTTAGCTCGAATCGTTGCTGAACGGTGATTTCGGGGTTCTAGGCTCGGAGGATACAACTACGAAATGTTCGCATGAATGGACGGGTGCGATCATACCTGCACTAATGCACCGGATCCCATCAGAACTCCGCACTTAAGCGTGCTTGGGCGAGACTAGTACTAGGATGGGTGACCTCCTGGGAAGTCCTCGTGTTGCACCTCTCTTTTGTCGTTTTTGCAATCGGGCAAGGCCATTTTGCTCTAAGGCCGCGTTATTTTCGTGTTAGTTCGTAGGTTTCAAGGCTTATTTTGAAAATAGAATTGGGTTTTTTTAACGACGTTTTTCGTGTTCGTATGGAAAAGCGACCGATTTTCGAGGGAATTGACGTTTTTCTTGTCTTTTATGTTGTTCGAAATGTAATAGGACGGTTCTTAATCGCTCGTGGTTTCCTTGTTCCGGGATCCGACCACCCCTCTTGTTTTAGCTCGAATCGTTACTCAACGGTGATTTCGGGGTTCTAGGCTCGGAGGATACAACTACGAAATGTTCGCATGAATGGACGTGTGCGATCATACCAGCACTAATGCACCGGATCCCATCAGAGATCCGAAGTTAAGCGTGCTTGGGCGAGAGTAGTACTAGGATGGGTAACCTCCTGGGAAGTCCTCGTGTTGCACCCCTCTTTTTGTCGTTTTTGCAATCGGACAAGGCCATTTTGCTCTAAGGCCGCATTATTTTCGTATTAGTTCGTAGGTTTCACTTTTTATTTTGCAAATAGAATTGGGTTTTTTTAAGGACGTTTTTCGTGTTCGTATGGAAAAGCGACCGATTTTCGATGGAAATGACGTTTTTCTTGTCTTTTATGTTGTTCGAAATGTAATAGGACGGTTCTTAATCGCTCGTGGTTTCCTTGTTCCGGGATCCGACCGCCCCTCTTGTTTTAGCTCGAATCGTTGCTCAACGGTGATTTCGGGGTTCTAGGCTCGGAGGATACAACTACGAAATGTTTGCATGAATGGACGGGTGCGATCATACCAGCACTAATGCACCGGATCCCATCAGAACTCTGAAGTTAAGCGAGCTTGGGCGGGAGTAGTACTAGGATGGGTGACCTTCTGGGAAGTCCTCGTGTTGCACCCCTCTTTTTGTCGTTTTTGCAGTCGGACAAGGCCATTTTGCTCTAAGGCCGCGTTATTTTCGTGTTAGTTCGTAGGTTTCAAGGCTTATTTTGCAAATAGTATTGGGTTTTGTTAACGACGTTTTTCGTGTTCGTATGGAAAAGCGACCGATTTTCGAGGGAATTGACGTTTTTCTTGTCTTTTATGTTGTTCGAAATGTAATAGGACGGTTCTTAATCGCTCGTGGTTTCCTTGTTCCGGGATCCGACCGCCCCTCTTGTTTTAGCTCGAATCGTTGCTCAACGGTGATTTCGGGGTTCTAGGCTCGGAGGATACAACTACGAAATGTTCGTATGAATGGACGGGTGCGATCATACCTGCACTAATGCACCGGATCCCATCAGAACTCCGCACTTAAGCGTGCTTGGGCGAGACTAGTACTAGGATGGGTGACCTCCTGGGAAGTCCTCGTGTTGCACCCCTCTTTTGTCGTTTTTGCAATCGGGCAAGGCCATTTTGCTCTAAGGCCGCGTTATTTTCGTGTTAGTTCGTAGGTTTCAAGGCTTATTTTGAAAATAGAATTGGGTTTTTTTAACGACGTTTTTCGTGTTCGTATGGAAAAGCGACCGATTTTCGAGGGAATTGACGTTTTTCTTGTCTTTTATGTTGTTCGAAATGTAATAGGACGGTTCTTAATCGCTCGTGGTTTCCTTGTTCCGGGATCCGACCGCCCCTCTTGTTTTAGCTCGAATCGTTACTCAACGGTGATTTCGTGGTTCTAGGCTCGGAGGATACAACTACGAAATGCTCGCATGAATGGACGTTTGCGATCATACCAGCACTAATGCACCGGATCCCATCAGAGATCTGAAGTTAAGCGTGCTTGGGCGAGAGTAGTACTAGGATGGGTAACCTCCTGGGAAGTCCTCGTGTTGCACCCCTCTTTTTGTCGTTTTTGCAATCGGACAAGGCCATTTTGCTCTAAGGCCGCATTATTTTCGTATTAGTTCGTAGGTTTCACTTTTTATTTTGCAAATAGAATTGGGTTTTTTTAACGACGTTTTTCGTGTTCGTATGGAAAAGCGACCGATTTTCGATGGAATTGTCGTTTTTCTTGTCTTTTATGTTGTTCGAAATGTAATAGGACGGTTCTTAATCGCTCGTGGTTTCCTTGTTCCGGGATCCGACCGCCCCTCTTGTTTTAGCTCGAATCGTTGCTCAACGGTGATTTCGGGGTTCTAGGCTCGGAGGATACAACTACGAAATGTTCGCATGAATGGACGGGTGCGATCATACCAGCACTAATGCACCGGATCCCATAAGAACTCTGAAGTTAAGCGAGCTTGGGCGGGAGTAGTACTAGGATGGGTGACCTCCTGGGAAGTCCTCGTGTTGCACCCCTCTTTTTGTCGTTTTTGCAATCGGACAAGGCCATTTTGCTCTAAGGCCGCGTTATTTTCGTGTTAGTTCGTAGGTTTCAAGGCTTATTTTGCAAATAGTATTGGGTTTTGTTAACGACGTTTTTCGTGTTCGTATGGAAAAGCGACCGATTTTCGAGGGAATTGACGTTTTTCTTGTCATTTATGTTGTTCGAAATGTAATAGGACGGTTCTTAATCGCTCGTGGTTTCCTTGTTCCGGGATCCGACCGCCCCTCTTGTTTTAGCTCGAATCGTTGCTCAACGGTGATTTCGGGGTTCTAGGCTCGGAGGATACAACTACGAAATGTTCGCATGAATGGACGTGTGCGATCATACCAGCACTAATGCACCGGATCCCATCATAACTCCGAAGTTAAGCGTGCTTGGGCGAGAGTAGTACTAGGATGGGTAACCTCCTGGGAAGTCCTCGTGTTGCACCCCTCTTTTTGTCGTTTTTGCAATCGGACAATGCCATTTTGCTCTAAGGCCGAATTATTTTCGTGTTAGTTCGTAGGTTTCAATTTTTATTTTGCAAATAAAATTGGGTTTTTTTAACGACGTTTTTCGTGTTCGTATGGAAAAGCGACCGATTTTCGAGGGAATTGACGTTTTTCTTGTCTTTTATGTTGTTCGAAATGTAATAGGACGGTTCTTAATCGCTCGTGGTTTCCTTGTTTCGGGATCCGACCGCCCCTCTTGTTTTAGCTCGAATCGTTGCTCAACGGTGATTTCGGGGTTCTAGGCTCGGAGGATACAACTACGAAATGTTCGCATGAATGGACGGGTGCGATCATACCAACACTAATGCACCGGATCCCATCAGAACTCCGATGTTAAGCGTGCTTGGGGGAGAGTAGTACTAGGATGGGTGACCTCCTGGGAAGTCCTCGTGTTGCACCCCTCTTTTTGTCGTTTTTGCAATCGGACAAGGCCATTTTGCTCTAAGGCCGCGTTATTTTCGTGTTAGTTCGTAGGTTTCAAGGCTTATTTTGCAAATAGAATTGGGTTTTTTTAACGATGTTTTTCGTGTTCGTATGGAAAAGCGACCGATTTTCGAGGGAATTGATGTTTTTCTTGCCTTTTATGTTGTTCGAAATGTAATAGGACGGTTCTTAATCGCTCGTGGTTTCCTTGTTCCGGGATCCGACCGCCCCTCTTGTTTTAGCTCGAATCGTTGCTCAACGGTGATTTCGGGGTTCTAGGCTCGGAGGATACAACTACGAAATGTTCGCATGAATGGACGTGTGCGATCATACCCGCACTAATGCACCGGATCCCATCAGAACTCTGAAGTTAAGCGAGCTTGGGCGGGAGTAGTACTAGGATGGGTGACCTCCTGGGAAGTCCTCGTGTTGCACCCCTCTTTTTGTCGTTTTTGCAATCGGACAAGGCCATTTTGCTCTAAGGCCGCGTTATTTTCGTGTTAGTTCGTAGGTTTCAAGGCTTATTTTGCAAATAGAATTGGGTTTTTTTAACGACGTTTTTCGTGTTCGTATGGAAAAGCGACCGATTTTCGATGGAATTGTCGTTTTTCTTGTCTTTTATGTTGTTCGAAATGTAATAGGACGGTTCTTAATCGCTCGTGGTTTCCTTGTTCCGGGATCCGACCGCCCCTCTTGTTTTAGCTCGAATCGTTGCTCAACGGTGATTTCGGGGTTCTAGGCTTGGAGGATACAACTACGAAATGTTCGCATGAATGGACGGGTGCGATCATACCAGCACTAATGCACCGGATCCCATCAGAACTCTGAAGTTAAGCGAGCTTGGGCGGGAGTAGTACTAGGATGGGTGACCTCCTGGGAAGTCCTCGTGTTGCACCCCTCTTTTTGTCGTTTTTGCAATCGGACAAGGCCATTTTGCTCTAAGGCCGCGTTATTTTCGTGTAAGTTCAAAGGTTTCAAGGCTTATTTTGCAAATAGAATTGGGTTTTTTTAATGACATTTTTCGTGTTCGTATGGAAAAGCGACCGATTTTCGAGGGAATTGACGTTTTTCTTGCCTTTTATGTTGTTCGAAATGTAATAGGACGGCGCTTAATCGCTCGTGGTTTCCTTGTTCCGGGATCCGACCGCCCGTCTTGTTTTAGCCCGAATCGTTGCTCAACGGTGATTTCGGGGTTCTAGGCTCGGAGGATACAACTACGAAATGCTCGTATGAATGGACGGGTGCGATCATACCTGCACTAATGCACCGGATCCCATCAGAACTCCGCACTTAAGCGTGCTTGGGCGAGACTAGTACTAGGATGGGTGACCTCCTGGGAAGTCCTCGTTTTGCACCCCTCTTTTGTCGTTTTAGCAATCGGGCAAGGCCATTTTGCTCTAAGGCCGCGTTATTTTCGTGTAAGTTCATAGGTTTGAAGGCTTATTTTGCAAATAGAATTGGGTTTTTTTAATGACATTTTTCGTGTTCGTATGGAAAAGCGACCGATTTTCGAGGGAATTGACGTTTTTCTTGTCTTTTATGTTGTTCGAAATGTAATAGGACGGTTCTTAATCGCTCGTGGTTTCCTTGTTCCGGGATCCGACCGCCCCTCTTGTTTTAGCTCGAATCGTTGCTCAACGGTGATTTCGGGGTTCTAGGCTCGGAGGATACAACTACGAAATGTTCGTATGAATGGACGGGTGCGATCATACCTGCACTAATGCACCGGATCCCATCAGAACTCCGCACTTAAGCGTGCTTGGGCGAGACTAGTACTAGGATGGGTGACCTCCTGGGAAGTCCTCGTTTTGCACCCCTCTTTTGTCGTTTTAGCAATCGGGCAAGGCCATTTTGCTCTAAGGCCGCGTTATTTTCGTGTAAGTTCATAGGTTTCAAGGCTTATTTTGCAAATAGAATTGGGTTTTTTTAATGACATTTTTCGTGTTCGTATGGAAAAGCGACCGATTTTCGAGGGAATTGACGTTTTTCTTGCCTTTTATGTTGTTCGAAATGTAATAGGACGGCGCTTAATCGCTCGTGGTTTCCTTGTTCCGGGATCCGACCGCCCGTCTTGTTTTAGCCCGAATCGTTGCTCAACGGTGATTTCGGGGTTCTAGGCTCGGAGGATACAACTACGAAATGTTCGCATGAATGGACGTCTGCGATCATACCAGCACTAATGCACCGGATCCCATCATAACTCCGAAGTTAAGCGTGCTTGGGCGAGAGTAGTACTAGGATGGGTAACCTCCTGGGAAGTCCTCGTGTTGCACCCCTCATTTTGTCGTTTTTGCAATCGGACAATGCTATTTTGCTCTAAGGCCGCATTATTTTCGTGTTAGTTCGTAGGTTTCAATTTTTATTTTGCAAATAGAATTGGGTTTTTTTAACGACGTTTTTCGTGTTCGTATGGAAAAGCGACCGATTTTCGAGGGAATTGACGTTTTTCTTGTCTTTTTTGTTGTTCGAAATGTAATAGGACGGTTCTTAATCGCTCGTGGTTTCCTTGTTCCGGGATCCGACCGCCCCTCTTGTTTTAGCTCGAATCGTTGCTCAACGGTGATTTCGGGGTTCTAGGCTCGGAGGATACAACTACGAAATGTTCGCATGAATGGACTGGTGCGATCATACCTGCACTAATGCACCGGATCCCATCAGAACTCCGCACTTAAGCGTGCTTGGGCGAGACTAGTACTAGGATGGGTGACCTCCTGGGAAGTCCTCGTGTTGCACCTCTCTTTTGTCGTTTTTGCAATCGGGCAAGGCCATTTTGCTCTAAGGCCGCGTTATTTTCGTGTTAGTTCGTAGGTTTCAAGGCTTATTTTGAAAATAGAATTGGGTTTTTTTAACGACGTTTTTCGTGTTCGTATGGAAAAGCGACCGATTTTCGAGGGAATTGACGTTTTTCTTGTCTTTTATGTTGTTCGAAATGTAATAGGACGGTTCTTAATCGCTCGTGGTTTCCTTGTTCCGGGATCCGACCACCCCTCTTGTTTTAGCTCGAATCGTTACTCAACGGTGATTTCGGGGTTCTAGGCTCGGAGGATACAACTACGAAATGTTCGCATGAATGGACGTGTGCGATCATACCAGCACTAATGCACCGGATCCCATCAGAGATCCGAAGTTAAGCGTGCTTGGGCGAGAGTAGTACTAGGATGGGTAACCTCCTGGGAAGTCCTCGTGTTGCACCCCTCTTTTTGTCGTTTTTGCAATCGGACAAGGCCATTTTGCTCTAAGGCCGCATTATTTTCGTATTAGTTCGTAGGTTTCACTTTTTATTTTGCAAATAGAATTGGGTTTTTTTAAGGACGTTTTTCGTGTTCGTATGGAAAAGCGACCGATTTTCGATGGAAATGACGTTTTTCTTGTCTTTTATGTTGTTCGAAATGTAATAGGACGGTTCTTAATCGCTCGTGGTTTCCTTGTTCCGGGATCCGACCGCCCCTCTTGTTTTAGCTCGAATCGTTGCTCAACGGTGATTTCGGGGTTCTAGGCTCGGAGGATACAACTACGAAATGTTTGCATGAATGGACGGGTGCGATCATACCAGCACTAATGCACCGGATCCCATCAGAACTCTGAAGTTAAGCGAGCTTGGGCGGGAGTAGTACTAGGATGGGTGACCTTCTGGGAAGTCCTCGTGTTGCACCCCTCTTTTTGTCGTTTTTGCAGTCGGACAAGGCCATTTTGCTCTAAGGCCGCGTTATTTTCGTGTTAGTTCGTAGGTTTCAAGGCTTATTTTGCAAATAGTATTGGGTTTTGTTAACGACGTTTTTCGTGTTCGTATGGAAAAGCGACCGATTTTCGAGGGAATTGACGTTTTTCTTGTCTTTTATGTTGTTCGAAATGTAATAGGACGGTTCTTAATCGCTCGTGGTTTCCTTGTTCCGGGATCCGACCGCCCCTCTTGTTTTAGCTCGAATCGTTGCTCAACGGTGATTTCGGGGTTCTAGGCTCGGAGGATACAACTACGAAATGTTCGTATGAATGGACGGGTGCGATCATACCTGCACTAATGCACCGGATCCCATCAGAACTCCGCACTTAAGCGTGCTTGGGCGAGACTAGTACTAGGATGGGTGACCTCCTGGGAAGTCCTCGTTTTGCACCCCTCTTTTGTCGTTTTAGCAATCGGGCAAGGCCATTTTGCTCTAAGGCCGCGTTATTTTCGTGTAAGTTCATAGGTTTCAAGGCTTATTTTGCAAATAGAATTGGGTTTTTTTAATGACATTTTTCGTGTTCGTATGGAAAAGCGACCGATTTTCGAGGGAATTGACGTTTTTCTTGTCTTTTATGTTGTTCGAAATGTAATAGGACGGTTCTTAATCGCTCGTGGTTTCCTTGTTCCGGGATCCGACCGCCCCTCTTGTTTTAGCTCGAATCGTTGCTCAACGGTGATTTCGGGGTTCTAGGCTCGGAGGATACAACTACGAAATGTTCGTATGAATGGACGGGTGCGATCATACCTGCACTAATGCACCGGATCCCATCAGAACTCCGCACTTAAGCGTGCTTGGGCGAGACTAGTACTAGGATGGGTGACCTCTTGGGAAGTCCTCGTTTTGCACCCCTCTTTTGTCGTTTTAGCAATCGGGCAAGGCCATTTTGCTCTAAGGCCGCGTTATTTTCGTGTAAGTTCATAGGTTTCAAGGCTTATTTTGCAAATAGAATTGGGTTTTTTTAATGACATTTTTCGTGTTCGTATGGAAAAGCGACCGATTTTCGAGGGAATTGACGTTTTTCTTGCCTTTTATGTTGTTCGAAATGTAATAGGACGGCGCTTAATCGCTCGTGGTTTCCTTGATCCGGGATCCGACCGCCCGTCTTGTTTTAGCCCGAATCGTTGCTCAACGGTGATTTCGGGGTTCTAGGCTCGGAGGATACAACTACGAAATGTTCGCATGAATGGACGTCTGCGATCATACCAGCACTAATGCACCGGATCCCATCATAACTCCGAAGTTAAGCGTGCTTGGGCGAGAGTAGTACTAGGATGGGTAACCTCCTGGGAAGTCCTCGTGTTGCACCCCTCATTTTGTCGTTTTTGCAATCGGACAATGCTATTTTGCTCTAAGGCCGCATTATTTTCGTGTTAGTTCGTAGGTTTCAATTTTTATTTTGCAAATAGAATTGGGTTTTTTTAACGACGTTTTTCGTGTTCGTATGGAAAAGCGACCGATTTTCGAGGGAATTGACGTTTTTCTTGTCTTTTTTGTTGTTCGAAATGTAATAGGACGGTTCTTAATCGCTCGTGGTTTCCTTGTTCCGGGATCCGACCGCCCCTCTTGTTTTAGCTCGAATCGTTGCTGAACGGTGATTTCGGGGTTCTAGGCTCGGAGGATACAACTACGAAATGTTCGCATGAATGGACGGGTGCGATCATACCAACACTAATGCACCGGATCCCATCAGAACTCCGATGTTAAGCGTGCTTGGGCGAGAGTAGTACTAGGATGGGTGACCTCCTGGGAAGTCCTCGTGTTGCACCCCTCTTTTTGTCGTTTTTGCAATCGGACAAGGCCATTTTGCTCTAAGGCCGCGTTATTTTCGTGTTAGTTCGTAGGTTTCAAGGCTTATTTTGCAAATAGAATTGGGTTTTTTTAACGACGTTTTTCGTGTTCGTATGGAAAGGCGACCGATTTTCGAGGGTATTGACGTTTTTCTTGCCTTTTATGTTGTTCGAAATGTAATAGGACGGTTCTTAATCGCTCGTGGTTTCCTTGTTCCGGGATCCGACCGTCCCTCTTGTTTTAGCTCGAATCGTTGCTCAACGGTGATTTCGGGGCTCTAGGCTCGGAGGATACAACTACGAAATGTTCGCATGAATGGACGTGTGCGATCATACCAGCACTAATGCACCGGATCCCATCATAACTCCGAAGTTAAGCGTGCTTGAGCGAGAGTAGTACTAGGATGGGTAACCTCCTGGGAAGTCCTCGTGTTGCACCCCTCTTTTTGTCGTTTTTGCAATCGGACAATGCCATTTTGCTCTAAGGCCGCATTATTTTCGTGTTAGTTCGTAGGTTTCAATTTTTATTTTGCAAATAGAATTGGGTTTCTTTAACGACGTTTTTCGTGTTCGTATGGAAAAGCGACCGATTTTCGAGGGAATTGACGTTTTTCTTGGCTTTTATGTTGTTCGAAATGTAATAGGACGGTTCTTAATCGCTCGTAGTTTCCTTGTTCCGGGATCCGACCGCCCCTCTTGTTTTAGCTCGAATCGTCGCTTAACGGTGATTTCGGGGTTCTAGGCTCGGAGGATACAACTACGAAATGTTCGTATGAATGGACGGGTGCGATCATACCTGCACTAATGCACCGGATCCCATCAGAACTCCGCACTTAAGCGTGCTTGGGCGAGACTAGTACTAGGATGGGTGACCTCCTGGGAAGTCCTCGTTTTGCACCCCTTTTTTGTCGTTTTTGCAATCGGGCAAGGCCATTTTGCTCTAAGGCCGCGTTATTTTCGTGTAAGTTCGTAGGTTTCAAGGCTTATTTTGCAAATAGAATTGGGTTTTTTTAACGACGTTTTTCGTG
Organism: Polygonum maritimum; assembly: GCA_963924305.1. Classification (NCBI taxonomy): domain Eukaryota; kingdom Viridiplantae; phylum Streptophyta; class Magnoliopsida; order Caryophyllales; family Polygonaceae; genus Polygonum; species Polygonum maritimum. The sequence continues at coordinate 13,689,185 of OZ002731.1, read as the reverse complement.
TTCGTATGGAAAAGCGACCGATTTTCGAGGGAATTGACGTTTTTCTTGCCTTTTATGTTGTTCGAAATGTAATAGGACGGCTCTTAATCGCTCGTGGTTTCCTTGTTCCGGGATCCGACCGCCCCACTTGTTTTAGCCCGAATCGTTGCTCAACGGTGATTTCGGGGTTCTAGGCTCGGAGGATACAACTACGAAATGTTCGCATGAATGGACGTCGGCGATCATACCAGCACTAATGCACCGGATCCCATCATAACTCCGAAGTTAAGCGTGCTTGGGCGAGAGTAGTACTAGGATGGGTAACCTCCTATGAAGTCCTCGTGTTGCACCCCTCTTTTTGTCGTTTTTGCAATCGGACAATGCCATTTTGCTCTAAGGCTGCATTATTTTCGTGTTAGTTCGTAGGTTTCAATTTTTATTTTGCAAATAGAATTGGGTTTTTTTAACGACTTTTTTCGTGTTCGTATGGAAAAGCGACCGATTTTCGAGGGAATTGACGTTTTTCTTGTCTTTTATGTAGTTCGAAATGTAATAGGACGGTTCTTAATCGCTCGTGGTTTCCTTGTTCCGGGATCCGACCGCCCCTCTTGTTTTAGCTCGAATCGTCGCTCAACGGTGATTTCGGGGTTCTAGGCTCGGAGGATACAACTACGAAATGTTCGTATGAATGGATGGGTGCGATCATACCTGCACTAATGCACCGGATCCCATCAGAACTCCGCACTTAAGCGTGCTTGGGCGAGACTATTACTAGGATGGGTGACCTCCTGGGAAGTCCTCGTGTTGCACCCCTCTTTTGTCGTTTTTGCAATCGGGCAAGGCCATTTTGCTCTAAGGCCGCGTTATTTTCGTGTTAGTTCGTAGGTTTCAAGGCTTATTTTGAAAATAGAATTGGGTTTTTGTAACGACGTTTTTCGTGTTCGTATGGAAAAGCGACCGATTTTCGAGGGAATTGACGTTTTTCTTGTCTTTTATGTTGTTCGAAATGTATTAGGACGGTTCTTAATCGCTCGTGGTATCCTTGTTCCGGGATCCGACCGCCCCTCTTGTTTTAGCTCGAATCGTTGCTCAACGGTGATTTCGGGGTTCTAGTCTCGGAGGATACAACTACGAAATGTTCGCATGAATGGACGTGTGCGATCATACCAGCACTAATGCAACGGATCCCATCAGAACTCCGCACTTAAGCGTGCTTGGGCGAGACTATTACTAGGATGGGTGACCTCCTGGGAAGTCCTCGTGTCGCACCCCTCTTTTGTCGTTTTTGCAATCGGGCAAGGCCATTTTGCTCTAAGGCCGCGTTATTTTCGTGTTAGTTCATAGGTTTCAAGGCTTATTTTGAAAATAGAATTGGGTTTTTGTAACGACGTTTTTCGGGTTCGTATGGAAAAGCGACCGATTTTCGAGGGAATTGACGTTTTTCTTGTCTTTTATGTTGTTCGAAATGTAATAGGACGGTTCTTAATCGCTCGTGGTATCCTTGTTCCGGGATCCGACCGCCCCTCTTGTTTTAGCTCGAATCGTTGCTCAACGGTGATTTCGGGGTTCTAGGCTCGGAGGATACAACTACGAAATGTTCGCATGAATGGACGTGTGCGATCATACCAGCACTAATGCACCGGATCCCATCAGAGATCCGAAGTTAAGCGTGCTTGGGCGAGAGTAGTACTAGGATGGGTGACCTCCTGGGAAGTCCTCGTGTTGCACCCCTCTTTTTGTCGTTTTTGCAATCGGACAAGGCCATTTTGCTCTAAGGCCGCGTTATTTTCGTGTTAGTTCGTAGGTTTCAAGGCTTATTTTGCAAATAAAATTGGGTTTTTTTAACGACGTTTTTCGTGTTCGTATGGAAAAGCGACCGATTTTCGAGGGAATTGACGTTTTTCTTGTCTTTTATGTTGTTCGAAATGTAATAGGACGGTTCTTAATCGCTCGTGGTTTCCTTGTTCCGGGATCCGACCGCCCCTCTTGTTTTAGCTCGAATCGTTGCTCAACGGTGATTTCGGGGTTCTAGGCTCGGAGGATACAACTACGAAATGTTCGCATGAATGGAGGGGTGCGATCATACCAACACTAATGCACCGGATCCCATCAGAACTCCGATATTAAGCGTGCTTGGGCGAGAGTAGTACTAGGATGGGTGACCTCCTGGGAAGTCCTCGTGTTGCACCGCTCTTTTTGTCGTTTTTGTAATCGGACAAGGCCATTTTGCTCTAAGGCCGCGTTATTTTCGTATTAGTTCGTAGGTTTCACTTTTTATTTTGCAAATAGAATTGGGTTTTTTTAAGGACGTTTTTCGTGTTCGTATGGAAAAGCGACCGATTTTCGATGGAAATGACGTTTTTCTTGTCTTTTATGTTGTTCGAAATGTAATAGGACGGTTCTTAATCGCTCGTGGTTTCCTTGTTCCGGGATCCGACCGCCCCTCTTGTTTTAGCTCGAATCGTTGCTCAACGGTGATTTCGGGGTTCTAGGCTCGGAGGATACAACTACGAAATGTTTGCATGAATGGACGGGTGCGATCATACCAGCACTAATGCACCGGATCCCATCAGAACTCTGAAGTTAAGCGAGCTTGGGCGGGAGTAGTACTAGGATGGGTGACCTTCTGGGAAGTCCTCGTGTTGCACCCCTCTTTTTGTCGTTTTTGCAGTCGGACAAGGCCATTTTGCTCTAAGGCCGCGTTATTTTCGTGTTAGTTCGTAGGTTTCAAGGCTTATTTTGCAAATAGTATTGGGTTTTGTTAACGACGTTTTTCGTGTTCGTATGGAAAAGCGACCGATTTTCGAGGGAATTGACGTTTTTCTTGTCTTTTATGTTGTTCGAAATGTAATAGGACGGTTCTTAATCGCTCGTGGTTTCCTTGTTCCGGGATCCGACCGCCCCTCTTGTTTTAGCTCGAATCGTTGCTCAACGGTGATTTCGGGGTTCTAGGCTCGGAGGATACAACTACGAAATGTTCGTATGAATGGACGGGTGCGATCATACCTGCACTAATGCACCGGATCCCATCAGAACTCCGCACTTAAGCGTGCTTGGGCGAGACTAGTACTAGGACGGGTGACCTCCTGGGAAGTCCTCGGTTTGCACCCCTCTTTTGTCGTTTTAGCAATCGGGCAAGGCCATTTTGCTCTAAGGCCGCGTTATTTTCGTGTAAGTTCATAGGTTTCAAGGCTTATTTTGCAAATAGAATTGGGTTTTTTTAATGACATTTTTCGTGTTCGTATGGAAAAGCGACCGATTTTCGAGGGAATTGACGTTTTTCTTGTCTTTTATGTTGTTCGAAATGTAATAGGACGGTTCTTAATCGCTCGTGGTTTCCTTGTTCCGGGATCCGACCGCCCCTCTTGTTTTAGCTCGAATCGTTGCTCAACGGTGATTTCGGGGTTCTAGGCTCGGAGGATACAACTACGAAATGTTCGTATGAATGGACGGGTGCGATCATACCTGCACTAATGCACCGGATCCCATCAGAACTCCGCACTTAAGCGTGCTTGGGCGAGACTAGTACTAGGATGGGTGACCTCTTGGGAAGTCCTCGTTTTGCACCCCTCTTTTGTCGTTTTAGCAATCGGGCAAGGCCATTTTGCTCTAAGGCCGCGTTATTTTCGTGTAAGTTCATAGGTTTCAAGGCTTATTTTGCAAATAGAATTGGGTTTTTTTAATGACATTTTTCGTGTTCGTATGGAAAAGCGACCGATTTTCGAGGGAATTGACGTTTTTCTTGCCTTTTATGTTGTTCGAAATGTAATAGGACGGCGCTTAATCGCTCGTGGTTTCCTTGATCCGGGATCCGACCGCCCGTCTTGTTTTAGCCCGAATCGTTGCTCAACGGTGATTTCGGGGTTCTAGGCTCGGAGGATACAACTACGAAATGTTCGCATGAATGGACGTCTGCGATCATACCAGCACTAATGCACCGGATCCCATCATAACTCCGAAGTTAAGCGTGCTTGGGCGAGAGTAGTACTAGGATGGGTAACCTCCTGGGAAGTCCTCGTGTTGCACCCCTCATTTTGTCGTTTTTGCAATCGGACAATGCTATTTTGCTCTAAGGCCGCATTATTTTCGTGTTAGTTCGTAGGTTTCAATTTTTATTTTGCAAATAGAATTGGGTTTTTTTAACGACGTTTTTCGTGTTCGTATGGAAAAGCGACCGATTTTCGAGGGAATTGACGTTTTTCTTGTCTTTTTTGTTGTTCGAAATGTAATAGGACGGTTCTTAATCGCTCGTGGTTTCCTTGTTCCGGGATCCGACCGCCCCTCTTGTTTTAGCTCGAATCGTTGCTGAACGGTGATTTCGGGGTTCTAGGCTCGGAGGATACAACTACGAAATGTTCGCATGAATGGACGGGTGCGATCATACCAACACTAATGCACCGGATCCCATCAGAACTCCGATGTTAAGCGTGCTTGGGCGAGAGTAGTACTAGGATGGGTGACCTCCTGGGAAGTCCTCGTGTTGCACCCCTCTTTTTGTCGTTTTTGCAATCGGACAAGGCCATTTTGCTCTAAGGCCGCGTTATTTTCGTGTTAGTTCGTAGGTTTCAAGGCTTATTTGGCAAATAGAATTGGGTTTTTTTAACGACGTTTTTCGTGTTCGTATGGAAAGGCGACCGATTTTCGAGGGTATTGACGTTTTTCTTGCCTTTTATGTTGTTCGAAATGTAATAGGACGGTTCTTAATCGCTCGTGGTTTCCTTGTTCCGGGATCCGACCGTCCCTCTTGTTTTAGCTCGAATCGTTGCTCAACGGTGATTTCGGGGCTCTAGGCTCGGAGGATACAACTACGAAATGTTCGCATGAATGGACGTGTGCGATCATACCAGCACTAATGCACCGGATCCCATCATAACTCCGAAGTTAAGCGTGCTTGAGCGAGAGTAGTACTAGGATGGGTAACCTCCTGGGAAGTCCTCGTGTTGCACCCCTCTTTTTGTCGTTTTTGCAATCGGACAATGCCATTTTGCTCTAAGGCCGCATTATTTTCGTGTTAGTTCGTAGGTTTCAATTTTTATTTTGCAAATAGAATTGGGTTTCTTTAACGACGTTTTTCGTGTTCGTATGGAAAAGCGACCGATTTTCGAGGGAATTGACGTTTTTCTTGGCTTTTATGTTGTTCGAAATGTAATAGGACGGTTCTTAATCGCTCGTAGTTTCCTTGTTCCGGGATCCGACCGCCCCTCTTGTTTTAGCTCGAATCGTCGCTTAACGGTGATTTCGGGGTTCTAGGCTCGGAGGATACAACTACGAAATGTTCGTATGAATGGACGGGTGCGATCATACCTGCACTAATGCACCGGATCCCATCAGAACTCCGCACTTAAGCGTGCTTGGGCGAGACTAGTACTAGGATGGGTGACCTCCTGGGAAGTCCTCGTGTTGCACCCCTCTTTTGTCGTTTTTGCAATCGGGCAAGGCCATTTTGCTCTAAGGCCGCGTTATTTTCGTGTTAGTTCGTAGGTTTCAAGGCTTATTTTGAAAATAGAATTGGGTTTTTGTAACGACGTTTTTCGTGTTCGTATGGAAAAGCGACCGATTTTCGAGGGAATTGACGTTTTTCTTGTCTTTTATGTTGTTCGAAATGTATTAGGACGGTTCTTAATCGCTCGTGGTATCCTTGTTCCGGGATCCGACCGCCCCTCTTGTTTTAGCTCGAATCGTTGCTCAACGGTGATTTCGGGGTTCTAGTCTCGGAGGATACAACTACGAAATGTTCGCATGAATGGACGTGTGCGATCATACCAGCACTAATGCAACGGATCCCATCAGAACTCCGCACTTAAGCGTGCTTGGGCGAGACTATTACTAGGATGGGTGACCTCCTGGGAAGTCCTCGTGTCGCACCCCTCTTTTGTCGTTTTTGCAATCGGGCAAGGCCATTTTGCTCTAAGGCCGCGTTATTTTCGTGTTAGTTCATAGGTTTCAAGGCTTATTTTGAAAATAGAATTGGGTTTTTGTAACGACGTTTTTCGGGTTCGTATGGAAAAGCGACCGATTTTCGAGGGAATTGACGTTTTTCTTGTCTTTTATGTTGTTCGAAATGTAATAGGACGGTTCTTAATCGCTCGTGGTATCCTTGTTCCGGGATCCGACCGCCCCTCTTGTTTTAGCTCGAATCGTTGCTCAACGGTGATTTCGGGGTTCTAGGCTCGGAGGATACAACTACGAAATGTTCGCATGAATGGACGTGTGCGATCATACCAGCACTAATGCACCGGATCCCATCAGAGATCCGAAGTTAAGCGTGCTTGGGCGAGAGTAGTACTAGGATGGGTGACCTCCTGGGAAGTCCTCGTGTTGCACCCCTCTTTTTGTCGTTTTTGCAATCGGACAAGGCCATTTTGCTCTAAGGCCGCGTTATTTTCGTGTTAGTTCGTAGGTTTCAAGGCTTATTTTGCAAATAAAATTGGGTTTTTTTAACGACGTTTTTCGTGTTCGTATGGAAAAGCGACCGATTTTCGAGGGAATTGACGTTTTTCTTGTCTTTTATGATGTTCGAAATGTAATAGGACGGTTCTTAATCGCTCGTGGTTTCCTTGTTCCGGGATCCGACCGCCCCTCTTGTTTTAGCTCGAATCGTTGCTCAACGGTGATTTCGGGGTTCTAGGCTCGGAGGATACAACTACGAAATGTTCGCATGAATGGAGGGGTGCGATCATACCAACACTAATGCACCGGATCCCATCAGAACTCCGATATTAAGCGTGCTTGGGCGAGAGTAGTACTAGGATGGGTGACCTCCTGGGAAGTCCTCGTGTTGCACCGCTCTTTTTGTCGTTTTTGTAATCGGACAAGGCCATTTTGCTCTAAGGCCGCGTTATTTTCGTGTTAGCTCGTAGGTTTCAATTTTTATTTTGCAAATAGAATTGGGTTTTTTTAACGACGTTTTTCGGGTTCGTATGGAAAAGCGACCGATTTTCGAGGGAATTGACGTTTTTCTTGTCTTTTATGTTGTTCGAAATGTAATAGGACGGTTCTTAATCGCTCGTGGTTTCCTTGCTCCAGGATCCGACCGCCCCTCTTGTTTTAGCTCGAATCCTTGCTCAATGGTGATTTCGGGGTTCTAGGCTCGGAGGATACAACTACGAAATGTTCGCATGAATGGAGGGGTGCGATCATACCAACACTAATGCACCGGATCCCATCAGAACTCCGATATTAAGCGTGCTTGGGCGAGAGTAGTACTAGGATGGGTGACCTCCTGGGAAGTCCTCGTGTTGCACCGCTCTTTTTGTCGTTTTTGCAATCGGACAATGCCATTTTGCTCTAAGGCCGCATTATTTTCGTGTTAGTTCTTAGGTTTCAATTTTTATTTTGCAAATAGAATTGGGTTTCTTTAACGACGTTTTTCGTGTTCGTATGGAAAAGCGACCGATTTTCGAGGGAATTGACGTTTTTCTTGGCTTTTATGTTGTTCGAAATGTAATAGGACGGTTCTTAATCGCTCGTAGTTTCCTTGTTCCGGGATCCGACCGCCCCTCTTGTTTTAGCTCGAATCGTCGCTTAACGGTGATTTCGGGGTTCTAGGCTCGGAGGATACAACTACGAAATGTTCGTATGAATGGACGGGTGCGATCATACCTGCACTAATGCACCGGATCCCATCAGAACTCCGCACTTAAGCATGCTTGGGCGAGACTAGTACTAGGATGGGTGACCTCCTGGGAAGTCCTCGTTTTGCACCCCTTTTTTGTCGTTTTTGCAATCGGGCAAGGCCATTTTGCTCTAAGGCCGCGTTATTTTCGTGTAAGTTCGTAGGTTTCAAGGCTTATTTTGCAAATAGAATTGGGTTTTTTTAACGACGTTTTTCGTGTTCGTATGGAAAAGCGACCGATTTTCGAGGGAATTGACGTTTTTCTTGCCTTTTATGTTGTTCGAAATGTAATAGGACGGCTCTTAATCGCTCGTGGTTTCCTTGTTCCGGGATCCGACCGCCCCACTTGTTTTAGCCCGAATCGTTGCTCAACGGTGATTTCGGGGTTCTAGGCTCGGAGGATACAACTACGAAATGTTCGCATGAATGGACGTCGGCGATCATACCAGCACTAATGCACCGGATCCCATCATAACTCCGAAGTTAAGCGTGCTTGGGCGAGAGTAGTACTAGGATGGGTAACCTCCTATGAAGTCCTCGTGTTGCACCCCTCTTTTTGTCGTTTTTGCAATCGGACAATGCCATTTTGCTCTAAGGCTGCATTATTTTCGTGTTAGTTCGTAGGTTTCAATTTTTATTTTGCAAATAGAATTGGGTTTTTTTAACGACTTTTTTCGTGTTCGTATGGAAAAGCGACCGATTTTCGAGGGAATTGACGTTTTTCTTGTCTTTTATGTAGTTCGAAATGTAATAGGACGGTTCTTAATCGCTCGTGGTTTCCTTGTTCCGGGATCCGACCGCCCCTCTTGTTTTAGCTCGAATCGTCGCTCAACGGTGATTTCGGGGTTCTAGGCTCGGAGGATACAACTACGAAATGTTCGTATGAATGGATGGGTGCGATCATACCTGCACTAATGCACCGGATCCCATCAGAACTCCGCACTTAAGCGTGCTTGGGCGAGACTATTACTAGGATGGGTGACCTCCTGGGAAGTCCTCGTGTTGCACCCCTCTTTTGTCGTTTTTGCAATCGGGCAAGGCCATTTTGCTCTAAGGCCGCGTTATTTTCGTGTTAGTTCGTAGGTTTCAAGGCTTATTTTGAAAATAGAATTGGGTTTTTGTAACGACGTTTTTCGTGTTCGTATGGAAAAGCGACCGATTTTCGAGGGAATTGACGTTTTTCTTGTCTTTTATGTTGTTCGAAATGTATTAGGACGGTTCTTAATCGCTCGTGGTATCCTTGTTCCGGGATCCGACCGCCCCTCTTGTTTTAGCTCGAATCGTTGCTCAACGGTGATTTCGGGGTTCTAGTCTCGGAGGATACAACTACGAAATGTTCGCATGAATGGACGTGTGCGATCATACCAGCACTAATGCAACGGATCCCATCAGAACTCCGCACTTAAGCGTGCTTGGGCGAGACTATTACTAGGATGGGTGACCTCCTGGGAAGTCCTCGTGTCGCACCCCTCTTTTGTCGTTTTTGCAATCGGGCAAGGCCATTTTGCTCTAAGGCCGCGTTATTTTCGTGTTAGTTCATAGGTTTCAAGGCTTATTTTGAAAATAGAATTGGGTTTTTGTAACGACGTTTTTCGGGTTCGTATGGAAAAGCGACCGATTTTCGAGGGAATTGACGTTTTTCTTGTCTTTTATGTTGTTCGAAATGTAATAGGACGGTTCTTAATCGCTCGTGGTATCCTTGTTCCGGGATCCGACCGCCCCTCTTGTTTTAGCTCGAATCGTTGCTCAACGGTGATTTCGGGGTTCTAGGCTCGGAGGATACAACTACGAAATGTTCGCATGAATGGACGTGTGCGATCATACCAGCACTAATGCACCGGATCCCATCAGAGATCCGAAGTTAAGCGTGCTTGGGCGAGAGTAGTACTAGGATGGGTGACCTCCTGGGAAGTCCTCGTGTTGCACCCCTCTTTTTGTCGTTTTTGCAATCGGACAAGGCCATTTTGCTCTAAGGCCGCGTTATTTTCGTGTTAGTTCGTAGGTTTCAAGGCTTATTTTGCAAATAAAATTGGGTTTTTTTAACGACGTTTTTCGTGTTCGTATGGAAAAGCGACCGATTTTCGAGGGAATTGACGTTTTTCTTGTCTTTTATGTTGTTCGAAATGTAATAGGACGGTTCTTAATCGCTCGTGGTTTCCTTGTTCCGGGATCCGACCGCCCCTCTTGTTTTAGCTCGAATCGTTGCTCAACGGTGATTTCGGGGTTCTAGGCTCGGAGGATACAACTACGAAATGTTCGCATGAATGGAGGGGTGCGATCATACCAACACTAATGCACCGGATCCCATCAGAACTCCGATATTAAGCGTGCTTGGGCGAGAGTAGTACTAGGATGGGTGACCTCCTGGGAAGTCCTCGTGTTGCACCGCTCTTTTTGTCGTTTTTGTAATCGGACAAGGCCATTTTGCTCTAAGGCCGCGTTATTTTCGTGTTAGCTCGTAGGTTTCAATTTTTATTTTGCAAATAGAATTGGGTTTTTTTAACGACGTTTTTCGGGTTCGTATGGAAAAGCGACCGATTTTCGAGGGAATTGACGTTTTTCTTGTCTTTTATGTTGTTCGAAATGTAATAGGACGGTTCTTAATCGCTCGTGGTTTCCTTGCTCCAGGATCCGACCGCCCCTCTTGTTTTAGCTCGAATCCTTGCTCAATGGTGATTTCGGGGTTCTAGGCTCGGAGGATACAACTACGAAATGTTCGCATGAATAGACGTGTGCGATCATACCAGCACTAATGCACCGGATCCCATCAGAGATCCGAAGTTAAGCGTGCTTGGGCGAGAGTAGTACTAGGATGGGTAACCTCCTGGGAAGTCCTCGTGTTGCACCCCTCTTTTTGTCGTTTTTGCAATCGGACAAGGCCATTTTGCTCTAAGGCCGCATAATTTTCGTATTAGTTCGTAGGTTTCACTTTTTATTTTGCAAATAGAATTGGGTTTTTTTAACGACGTTTTTCGTGTTCGTATGGAAAAGCGACCGATTTTCGATGGAATTGTCGTTTTTCTTGTCTTTTATGTTGTTCGAAATGTAATAGGACGGTTCTTAATCGCTCGTGGTTTCCTTGTTCCGGGATCCGACCGCCCCTCTTGTTTTAGCTCGAATCGTTGCTCAACGGTGATTTCGGGGTTCTAGGCTCGGAGGATACAACTACGAAATGTTCGCATGAATGGACGTGTGCGATCATACCAGCACTAATGCACCGGATCCCATCAGAGATCCGAAGTTAAGCGTGCTTGGGCGAGAGTAGTACTAGGATGGGTGACCTCCTGGGAAGTCCTCGTGTTGCACCCCTCTTTTTGTCGTTTTTGCAATCGGACAAGGCCATTTTGCTCTAAGGCCGCGTTATTTTCGTGTTAGTTCGTAGGTTTCAAGGCTTATTTTGCAAATAAAATTGGGTTTTTTTAACGACGTTTTTCGTGTTCGTATGGAAAAGCGACCGATTTTCGAGGGAATTGACGTTTTTCTTGTCTTTTATGTTGTTCGAAATGTAATAGGACGGTTCTTAATCGCTCGTGGTTTCCTTGTTCCGGGATCCGACCGCCCCTCTTGTTTTAGCTCGAATCGTTGCTCAACGGTGATTTCGGGGTTCTAGGCTCGGAGGATACAACTACGAAATGTTCGCATGAATGGAGGGGTGCGATCATACCAACACTAATGCACCGGATCCCATCAGAACTCCGATATTAAGCGTGCTTGGGCGAGAGTAGTACTAGGATGGTTGACCTCCTGGGAAGTCCTCGTGTTGCACCCCTCTTTTTGTCGTTTTTGTAATCGGACAAGGCCATTTTGCTCTAAGGCCGCGTTATTTTCGTGTTAGCTCGTAGGTTTCAATTTTTATTTTGCAAATAGAATTGGGTTTTTTTAACGACGTTTTTCGGGTTCGTATGGAAAAGCGACCGATTTTCGAGGGAATTGACGTTTTTCTTGTCTTTTATGTTGTTCGAAATGTAATAGGACGGTTCTTAATCGCTCGTGGTTTCCTTGCTCCAGGATCCGACCGCCCCTCTTGTTTTAGCTCGAATCCTTGCTCAATGGTGATTTCGGGGTTCTAGGCTCGGAGGATACAACTACGAAATGTTCGCATGAATAGACGTGTGCGATCATACCAGCACTAATGCACCGGATCCCATCAGAGATCCGAAGTTAAGCGTGCTTGGGCGAGAGTAGTACTAGGATGGGTAACCTCCTGGGAAGTCCTCGTGTTGCACCCCTCTTTTTGTCGTTTTTGCAATCGGACAAGGCCATTTTGCTCTAAGGCCGCATAATTTTCGTATTAGTTCGTAGGTTTCACTTTTTATTTTGCAAATAGAATTGGGTTTTTTTAACGACGTTTTTCGTGTTCGTATGGAAAAGCGACCGATTTTCGATGGAATTGTCGTTTTTCTTGTCTTTTATGTTGTTCGAAATGTAATAGGACGGTTCTTAATCGCTCGTGGTTTCCTTGTTCCGGGATCCGACCGCCCCTCTTGTTTTAGCTCGAATCGTTGCTCAACGGTGATTTCGGGGTTCTAGGCTCGGAGGATACAACTACGAAATGTTCGCATGAATGGACGGTTGCGATCATACCAGCACTAATGCACCGGATCCCATTAGAACTCTGAAGTTAAGCGAGCTTGGGCGGGAGTAGTACTAGGATGGGTGACCTCCTGGGAAGTCCTCGTGTTGCACCCCTCTTTTTGTCGTTTTTGCAGTCGGACAAGGCCATTTTGCTCTAAGGCCGCGTTATTTTCGTGTTAGTTCGTAGGTTTCAAGGCTTATTTTGCAAATAGTATTGGGTTTTGTTAACGACGTTTTTCGTGTTCGTATGGAAAAGCGACCGATTTTCGAGGGAATTGACGTTTTTCTTGTCTTTTATGTTGTTCGAAATGTAATAGGACGGTTCTTAATCGCTCGTGGTTTCCTTGTTCCGGGATCCGACCGCCCCTCTTGTTTTAGCTTGAATCGTTGCTCAACGGTGATTTCGGGGTTCTAGGCTCGGAGGATACAACTACGAAATGTTCGTGTGAATGGACGGGTGCGATCATACCTGCACTAATGCACCGGATCCCATCAGAACTCCGCAGTTAAGCGTGCTTGGGCGAGACTAGTACTAGGATGGGTGACCTCTTGGGAAGTCCTCGTGTTGCACCCCTCTTTTTGTCGTTTTTGCAATCGGACAATGCTCTTTTGCTCTAAGGCCGCATTATTTTCGTGTTAGTTCGTAGGTTTCAATTTTTATTTTGCAAATAGAATTGGGTTTTTTGAAAGACGTTTTTCGTGTTCGTATGGAAAAGCGACCGATTTTCGAGGGAATTGACGTTTTTCTTGTCTTTTTTGTTGTTCGAAATGTAATAGGACGGTTCTTAATCGCTCGTGGTTTCCTTGTTCCGGGATCCGACGGCCCCTCTTGTTTTAGCTCGAATCGTTGCTCAACGGTGATTTCGGGGTTCTAGGCTCGGAGGATACAACTACGAAATGTTCGTGTGAATGGACGGGTGCGATCATACCTGCACTAATGCACCGGATCCCATCAGAACTCCGCAGTTAAGCGTGCTTGGGCGAGACTAGTACTAGGATGGGTGACCTCTTGGGAAGTCCTCGTGTTGCACCCCTCTTTTTGTCGTTTTTGCAATCGGACAATGCTCTTTTGCTCTAAGGCCGCATTATTTTCGTGTTAGTTCGTAGGTTTCAATTTTTATTTTGCAAATAGAATTGGGTTTTTTTAACGACGTTTTTCGTGTTCGTATGGAAAAGCGACCGATTTTCGAGGGAATTGACGTTTTTCTTGTCTTTTATGTTGTTCGAAATGTAATAGGACGGTTCTTAATCGCTCGTGCTTTCCTTGTTCCGGGATCCGACCGCACCTCTTGGTTTAGCTCGAATCGTTGTACAACGGTGGTTTTGGCGTTCTAGGCTCGGAGGATAAACCTACGAAATGTTCGCATGAATGGACGGGTGTGATCACACCAGCACTAATGCACCGGATCCCATCAGAACTCCGAAGTTAGGCGTGCTTGGGCGAGAGTAGTACTAGGATGGGTAACCTCTTGGGAAGTCCTCGTGTTGCACCCCTCTTTTTGTCGTTTTTGCAATCGGACAATGCTCTTTTGCTCTAAGGCCGCATTATTTTCGTGTTAGTTCGTAGGTTTCAATTTTTATTTTGCAAATAGAATTGGGTTTTTTTAACGACGTTTTTCGTGTTCGTATGGAAAAGCGACCGATTTTCGAGGGAATTGACGTTTTTCTTGTCTTTTTTGTTGTTCGAAATGTAATAGGACGGTTCTTAATCGCTCGTGGTTTCCTTGTTCCGGGATCCGACCGCCCCTCTTGTTTTAGCTCGAATCGTTGCTCAACGGTGATTTCGGGGTTCTAGGCACGGAGGATACAACTATGAAATGTTCGCATGAATGGACGGGTGCGATCATACCAACACTAATGCACCGGATCCCATCAGAACTCCGATGTTAAGCGTGCTTGGGCGAGAGTAGTACTAGGATGGGTGACCTCCCGAGAAGTCCTCGTGTTGCACCCCTCTTTTTGTCGTTTTTGCAATCGGCCAAGGACATTTTGCTCTAAGGCCGCGTTATTTTCGTGTTAGTTCGTAGGTTTCAATTTTTATTTTGCAAATAGAATTGGGTTTTTTTAACGACGTTTTTCGTGTTCGTATGGAAAAGCGACCGATTTTCGAGGGAATTACGTTTTTCTTGCCTTTTATGTTGTTCGAAATGTAATAGGACGTTTCTTAATCGCTCGTGGTTTCCTTGTTCCGGGATCCGACCGCCCCTCTTGTTTTAGCTCGAATCGTTGCTCAACGGTGATTTCGGGGTTCTAGGCTCGGAGGATACAACTACGAAATGTTAGCATGAATGGACGTGTGCGATCATACCAGCACTAATGCACCGGATCCCATCATAACTCCGAAGTTAAGCGTGCTTGGGCGAGAGTAGTACTAGGATGGGTAACCTCCTGGGAAGTCCTCGTGTTGCACCCCTCTTTTTGTCGTTTTTGCAATCGGACAATGCCATTTTGCTCTAAGGCCGCATTATTTTCGTGTTAGTTCGTAGGTTTCAATTTTTATTTTGCAAATAGAATTGGGTTTTTTTAACGACGTTTTTCGTGTTCGTATGGAAAAGCGACCGATTTTCGAGGGAATTGACGTTTTTCTTGTCTTTTATGTTTTTCGAAATGTAATAGGACGGTTCTTAGTCGCTCGTGGTTTCCTTGTTCCGGGATCCGACCGCCCCTCTTGTTTTAGCTCGAATCGTCGCTCAACGGTGATTTCGGGGTTCTAGGCTCGGAGGATACAACTACGAAATGTTCGTATGAATGGACGGGTGCGATCATACCTGCACTAATGCACCGGATCCCATCAGAACTCCGCACTTAAGCGTGCTTGGGCGAGACTAGTACTAGGATGGGTGACCTCCTGGGAAGTCCTCGTTTTGCACCCCTCTTTTGTTGTTTTTGCAATCGGGCAAGGCCATTTTGCTCTAAGGCCGCGTTATTTTCTTGTTAGTTCGTAGGTTTAAGGCTTATTTTGAAAATAGAATTGGGTTTTTTTAACGACGTTTTTCGTGTTCGTATGGAAAACCGACCGATTTTCGAGGGAATAGACGTTTTTCTTGTCTTTTATGTTATTCGAAATGTAATAGGACGGTTCTTAATCGCTCGTGGTTTCCTTGTTCCGGGATCCGACCGCCCCTCTTGTTTTAGCTCGAATCGTTGCACAACGGTGATTTTGGGGTTCTAGGCTCGGAGGATACAACTACGTAATGTTCGCATGAATGTACGGGTGCGATCATACCAGCACTAATGCACCGGATCCCATCAGAACTCCGAAGTTAAGCGTGCTTGGGCGAGAGTAGTACTAGGATGGGTGACCTCCTGGGAAGTCCTCGTGTTGCACCCCTCTTTTTGTCGTTTTTGCAATCGGACAATGCTATTTTGCTCTAAGGCCGCATTATTTTCGTGTTAGTTCGTAGGTTTCAATTTTTATTTTGCAAATAGAATTGGGTTTTTTTAACGACGTTTTTCGTGTTCGTATGGAAAAGCGACCGATTTTCGAGGGAATTGACGTTTTTCTTGTCTTTTTTGTTGTTCGAAATGTAATAGGACGGTTCTTAATCGCTCGTGGTTTCCTTGTTCCGGGATCCGACCGCCCCTCTTGTTTTAGCTCGAATCGTTGCTCAATGGTGATTTCGGGGTTCTAGGCTCGGAGGATACAACTACGAAATGTTCGCATGAATGGACGGGTGCGATCATACCAACACTAATGCACCGGATCCCATCAGAACTCCGATGTTAAGCGTGCTTGGGCGAGAGTAGTACTAGGATGGGTGACCTCCTGGGAAGTCCTCGTGTTGCACCCTCTTTCTGTCGTTTTTGCAATCGGACAAGGCCATTTTGCTCTAAGGCCGCGTTATTTTCGTGTTAGTTCGTAGGTTTCAAGGCTTATTTTGCAAATAGAATTGAGTTTTTTTAACGACGTTTTTCGTGTTCGTATGGAAAAGTGACCGATTTTGGAGGGAATTGACGTTTTTCTTGCCTTTTATGTTGTTCGAAATGTAATAGGACGGTTCTTAATCGCTCGTGGTATCCTTGTTCCGGGATCCGACCGCCCCTCTTGTTTTAGCTCGAATCGTTGCTCAACGGTGATTTCGGGGTTCTAGGCTCGGAGGATACAACTACGAAATGTTCGCATGAATGGACGTGTGCGATTATACCAACACTAATGCACCAGATCCCATCATAACTCCGAAGTTAAGCGTGCTTGGGCGAGAGTAGTATTAGGATGGGTAACCTCCTGGGAATATCTCGTGTTGCACCCCTCTTTTTGTCGTTTTTGCAATCGGACAATGCCATTTTGCTCTAAGGCCGCATTATTTTCGTGTTAGTTCGTAGGTTTCAATTTTTATTTTGCAAATTGAATTGGGTTTTTTTAACGACGTTTTTCCTGTTCGTATGGAAAAGCGACCTATTTTCGAGGGAATTGACGTTTTTCTTGTCTTTTATGTTGTTCGAAATGTAATAGGACGGTTCTTAATCGCTCGTGGTTTCCTTGTTCTAGGATCCGACCGCCCCTCTTGTTTTAGCTCGAATCGTCGCTCAACGGTGATTTCGGGGTTCTAGGCTCGGAGGATACAACTACGAAATGTTCGTATGAATGGACGGGTGCGATCATACCTGCACTAATGCACCGGATCCCATCTGAACTCCGCACTTAAGCGTGCTTGGGCGAGACTAGTACTAGGATGGGTGACCTCCTGGGAAGTCCTCGTTTTGCACCCCTCTTTTGTCGTTTTTGCAATAGGGCAAGGCCATTTTGCTCTAAGGCCGCGTTATTTTCGTGTTAGATCGTAGGTTTCAAGGCTTATTTTGCAAATAGAATTGGGTTTTTTTAACGACGTTTTTCGTGTTCGTATGGAAAAGCGACCGATTTTCGAGGGAAATGACGTTTTTCTTGCCTTTTATGTTGTTCGAAATGTAATAGGACGGTTTTTAATCGCTCGTGGTTTCCTTGTTCCGGGATCCGACCGCCCCTCTTGTTTTAGCTCGAATCGTTCCTCAACGGTGATTTCGGGGTTCTAGGCTCGGAGGATACAACTACGGAATGTTCGCATGAGTGGACGTGTGCGATCATACCAGCACTAATGCACCGGATCCCATCAGAACTCCGAAGTTAAGCGTGCTTGGGCGAGAGTAGTACTAGGATGGGTAACCTCTTGGGAAGTCCTCGTGTTGCACCCCTCTTTTTGTCGTTTTTGCAATCGGACAAGGCCATTTTGCTCTAAGGCCGCGTTATTTTCGTGTTAGTTCGTAGGTTTCAATTTTTATTTTGCAAATAGAATTGGGTTTTTTTAACGACGTTTTTTGTATTCGTATCGAAAAGCGACCGATTTTCGAGGGAATTGACGTTTTTCTTGTCTTTTATGTTGTTCGAAATGTAATAGGACGGTTCTTAATCGCTCGTGGTTTCCTTGTTCCCGGATCCGACCGCCCCTCTTGTTTTAGCTCGAATCGTTGCTCAACGGTGATTTCGGGGTTCTAGGCTCGGAGGATACAACTACAAAATGTTCGCATGAATGGACGGCTGCGATCATACCAACACTAATGCACCGGATCCCATAAGAACTCCGATGTTGAGCGTGCTTGGGCGAGAGTAGTAGTAGGATGGGTGACCTCCTGGGAAGTCCTCGTGTTGCACCCCTCTTTTTGTCGTTTTCGCAATCGGACAAGGCCATTTTACTGTAAGGCCGCGTTATTTTCGTGTTAGTTCGTAGGTTTCAAGGCTTATTTTGCAAATAGAATTGGGTTTTTTTAACGACGTTTTTCGTGTTCGTATGGAAAAGCGACCGATTTTCGAGGGAATTGACGTTTTTCTTGCCTTTTATGTTGTTCGAAATGTAATAGGACGGTTCTTAATCGCTCGTGGTTTCCTTGTTCCGGGATCCGACCGCCCCTCTTGTTTTAGCTCGAATCGTTGCTCAACGGTGATTTCGGGGTTCTAGGCTCGGAGGATACAACTACGAAATGTTCGTATGAATGGACGGGTGCGATCATACCTGCACTAATGCACCGGATCCCATCAGAACTCCGATGTTAAGCGTGCTTGGGCGAGAGTAGTAGTAGGATGGGTGACCTCCTAGGAAGTCCTCGTGTTGCACCCCTCTTTTTGTCGTTTTTGCAATCGGACAATGCTATTTTGCTCTAAGGCCGCATTATTTTCGTGTTAGTTCGTAGGTTTCAATTTTTATTTTGCAAATAGAATTGGGTTTTTTTAACGACGTTTTTCGTGTTCGTATGGAAAAGCGACCGATTTTCGAGGGAATTGACGTTTTTCTTGTCTTTTATGTTGTTCGAAATGTAATAGGACGGTTCTTAATCGCTCGTGGTTTCCTTGTTCCGGGATCCGACCGCCCCTCTTGTTTTAGCTCGAGTCGTTGCTCAACGGTGATTTCGGGGTTCTAGGCTCGGAGGATACAACTACGAAATGTTCGCATGAATGGACGGGTGCGATCATACCAACACTAATGCACCGGATCCCATCAGAACTCCGATGTTAATCGTGCTTGGGCGAGAGTAGTAGTAGGATAGGTGACCTCCTGGGAAGTCCTCGTGTTGCACCCCTCTTTTTGTCGTTTTTGCAATCGGACAAGGCCATTTTGCTCTAAGGCCGCGTTATTTTCGTGTTAGTTCGTAGGTTTGAAGGCTTATTTTGCAAATAGAATTGGGTTTTTTTAACGACGTTTTTCGTGTTCGTATGGAAAAGCGACCGATTTTCGAGGGAATTGACGTTTTTCTTGCCTTTTATGTTGTTCGAAATGTAATAGGACGGTTCTTAATCGCTCGTGGTTTCCTTGTTCCGGGATCCGACCGCCCCTCTTGTTTTAGCTCGAATCGTTGCTCAACGGTGATTTCGGGGTTCTAGGCTCGGAGGATACAACTACGAAATGTTCGTATGAATAGACGGGTGCGATCATACCTGCACTAATGCACCGGATCCCATCAGAACTCCGCACTTAAGCGTGCTTGGGCGAGACTATTACTAGGATGGGTGACCTCCTGGGAAGTCCTCGTGTCGCACCCCTCTTTTGTCGTTTTTGCAATCGGGCAAGGCCATTTTGCTCTAAGGCCGCGTTATTTTCGTGTTAGTTCGTAGGTTTCAAGGCTTATTTTGAAAATAGAATTGGGTTTTTGTAACGACGTTTTTCGGGTTCGTATGGAAAAGCGACCGATTTTCGAGGGAATTGACGTTTTTCTTGTCTTTTATGTTGTTCGAAATGTAATAGGACGGTTCTTAATCGCTCGTGGTATCCTTGTTCCGGGATCCGACCGCCCCTCTTGTTTTAGCTCGAATCGTTGCTCAACGGTGATTTCGGGGTTCTAGGCTCGGAGGATACAACTACGAAATGTTCGCATGAATGGACGTGTGCGATCATACCAGCACTAATGCACCGGATCCCATCAGAGATCCGAAGTTAAGCGTGCTTGGGCGAGAGTAGTACTAGGATGGGTGACCTCCTGGGAAGTCCTCGTGTTGCACCCCTCTTTTTGTCGTTTTTGCAATCGGACAAGGCCATTTTGCTCTAAGGCCGCGTTATTTTCGTGTTAGTTCGTAGGTTTCAAGGCTTATTTTGCAAATAAAATTGGGTTTTTTTAACGACGTTTTTCGTGTTCGTATGGAAAAGCGACCGATTTTCGAGGGAATTGACGTTTTTCTTGTCTTTTATGTTGTTCGAAATGTAATAGGACGGTTCTTAATCGCTCGTGGTTTCCTTGTTCCGGGATCCGACCGCCCCTCTTGTTTTAGCTCGAATCGTTGCTCAACGGTGATTTCGGGGTTCTAGGCTCGGAGGATACAACTACGAAATGTTCGCATGAATGGAGGGGTGCGATCATACCAACACTAATGCACCGGATCCCATCAGAACTCCGATATTAAGCGTGCTTGGGCGAGAGTAGTACTAGGATGGGTGACCTCCTGGGAAGTCCTCGTGTTGCACCGCTCTTTTTGTCGTTTTTGTAATCGGACAAGGCCATTTTGCTCTAAGGCCGCGTTATTTTCGTGTTAGCTCGTAGGTTTCAATTTTTATTTTGCAAATAGAATTGGGTTTTTTTAACGACGTTTTTCGGGTTCGTATGGAAAAGCGACCGATTTTCGAGGGAATTGACGTTTTTCTTGTCTTTTATGTTGTTCGAAATGTAATAGGACGGTTCTTAATCGCTCGTGGTTTCCTTGCTCCAGGATCCGACCGCCCCTCTTGTTTTAGCTCGAATCCTTGCTCAATGGTGATTTCGGGGTTCTAGGCTCGGAGGATACAACTACGAAATGTTCGCATGAATAGACGTGTGCGATCATACCAGCACTAATGCACCGGATCCCATCAGAGATCCGAAGTTAAGCGTGCTTGGGCGAGAGTAGTACTAGGATGGGTAACCTCCTGGGAAGTCCTCGTGTTGCACCCCTCTTTTTGTCGTTTTTGCAATCGGACAAGGCCATTTTGCTCTAAGGCCGCATAATTTTCGTATTAGTTCGTAGGTTTCACTTTTTATTTTGCAAATAGAATTGGGTTTTTTTAACGACGTTTTTCGTGTTCGTATGGAAAAGCGACCGATTTTCGATGGAATTGTCGTTTTTCTTGTCTTTTATGTTGTTCGAAATGTAATAGGACGGTTCTTAATCGCTCGTGGTTTCCTTGTTCCGGGATCCGACCGCCTCTCTTGTTTTAGCTCGAATCGTTGCTCAACGGTGATTTCGGGGTTCTAGGCTCGGAGGATACAACTACGAAATGTTCGCATGAATGGACGTGTGCGATCATACCAGCACTAATGCACCGGATCCCATCAGAGATCCGAAGTTAAGCGTGCTTGGGCGAGAGTAGTACTAGGATGGGTGACCTCCTGGGAAGTCCTCGTGTTGCACCCCTCTTTTTGTCGTTTTTGCAATCGGACAAGGCCATTTTGCTCTAAGGCCGCGTTATTTTCGTGTTAGTTCGTAGGTTTCAAGGCTTATTTTGCAAATAAAATTGGGTTTTTTTAACGACGTTTTTCGTGTTCGTATGGAAAAGCGACCGATTTTCGAGGGAATTGACGTTTTTCTTGTCTTTTATGTTGTTCGAAATGTAATAGGACGGTTCTTAATCGCTCGTGGTTTCCTTGTTCCGGGATCCGACCGCCCCTCTTGTTTTAGCTCGAATCGTTGCTCAACGGTGATTTCGGGGTTCTAGGCTCGGAGGATACAACTACGAAATGTTCGCATGAATGGAGGGGTGCGATCATACCAACACTAATGCACCGGATCCCATCAGAACTCCGATATTAAGCGTGCTTGGGCGAGAGTAGTACTAGGATGGTTGACCTCCTGGGAAGTCCTCGTGTTGCACCCCTCTTTTTGTCGTTTTTGTAATCGGACAAGGCCATTTTGCTCTAAGGCCGCGTTATTTTCGTGTTAGCTCGTAGGTTTCAATTTTTATTTTGCAAATAGAATTGGGTTTTTTTAACGACGTTTTTCGGGTTCGTATGGAAAAGCGACCGATTTTCGAGGGAATTGACGTTTTTCTTGTCTTTTATGTTGTTCGAAATGTAATAGGACGGTTCTTAATCGCTCGTGGTTTCCTTGCTCCAGGATCCGACCGCCCCTCTTGTTTTAGCTCGAATCCTTGCTCAATGGTGATTTCGGGGTTCTAGGCTCGGAGGATACAACTACGAAATGTTCGCATGAATAGACGTGTGCGATCATACCAGCACTAATGCACCGGATCCCATCAGAGATCCGAAGTTAAGCGTGCTTGGGCGAGAGTAGTACTAGGATGGTTGACCTCCTGGGAAGTCCTCGTGTTGCACCCCTCTTTTTGTCGTTTTTGCAATCGGACAAGGCCATTTTGCTCTAAGGCCGCATAATTTTCGTATTAGTTCGTAGGTTTCACTTTTTATTTTGCAAATAGAATTGGGTTTTTTTAACGACGTTTTTCGTGTTCGTATGGAAAAGCGACCGATTTTCGATGGAATTGTCGTTTTTCTTGTCTTTTATGTTGTTCGAAATGTAATAGGACGGTTCTTAATCGCTCGTGGTTTCCTTGTTCCGGGATCCGACCGCCCCTCTTGTTTTAGCTCGAATCGTTGCTCAACGGTGATTTCGGGGTTCTAGGCTCGGAGGATACAACTACGAAATGTTCGCATGAATGGACGGTTGCGATCATACCAGCACTAATGCACCGGATCCCATTAGAACTCTGAAGTTAAGCGAGCTTGGGCGGGAGTAGTACTAGGATGGGTGACCTCCTGGGAAGTCCTCGTGTTGCACCCCTCTTTTTGTCGTTTTTGCAGTCGGACAAGGCCATTTTGCTCTAAGGCCGCGTTATTTTCGTGTTAGTTCGTAGGTTTCAAGGCTTATTTTGCAAATAGTATTGGGTTTTGTTAACGACGTTTTTCGTGTTCGTATGGAAAAGCGACCGATTTTCGAGGGAATTGACGTTTTTCTTGTCTTTTATGTTGTTCGAAATGTAATAGGACGGTTCTTAATCGCTCGTGGTTTCCTTGTTCCGGGATCCGACCGCCCCTCTTGTTTTAGCTTGAATCGTTGCTCAACGGTGATTTCGGGGTTCTAGGCTCGGAGGATACAACTACGAAATGTTCGTGTGAATGGACGGGTGCGATCATACCTGCACTAATGCACCGGATCCCATCAGAACTCCGCAGTTAAGCGTGCTTGGGCGAGACTAGTACTAGGATGGGTGACCTCTTGGGAAGTCCTCGTGTTGCACCCCTCTTTTTGTCGTTTTTGCAATCGGACAATGCTCTTTTGCTCTAAGGCCGCATTATTTTCGTGTTAGTTCGTAGGTTTCAATTTTTATTTTGCAAATAGAATTGGGTTTTTTTAACGACGTTTTTCGTGTTCGTATGGAAAAGCGACCGATTTTCGAGGGAATTGACGTTTTTCTTGTCTTTTTTGTTGTTCGAAATGTAATAGGACGGTTCTTAATCGCTCGTGGTTTCCTTGTTCCGGGATCCGACGGCCCCTCTTGTTTTAGCTCGAATCGTTGCTCAACGGTGATTTCGGGGTTCTAGGCTCGGAGGATACAACTACGAAATGTTCGTGTGAATGGACGGGTGCGATCATACCTGCACTAATGCACCGGATCCCATCAGAACTCCGCAGTTAAGCGTGCTTGGGCGAGACTAGTACTAGGATGGGTGACCTCTTGGGAAGTCCTCGTGTTGCACCCCTCTTTTTGTCGTTTTTGCAATCGGACAATGCTCTTTTGCTCTAAGGCCGCATTATTTTCGTGTTAGTTCGTAGGTTTCAATTTTTATTTTGCAAATAGAATTGGGTTTTTTTAACGACGTTTTTCGTGTTCGTATGGAAAAGCGACCGATTTTCGAGGGAATTGACGTTTTTCTTGTCTTTTATGTTGTTCGAAATGTAATAGGACGGTTCTTAATCGCTCGTGCTTTCCTTGTTCCGGGATCCGACCGCACCTCTTGGTTTAGCTCGAATCGTTGTACAACGGTGGTTTTGGCGTTCTAGGCTCGGAGGATAAACCTACGAAATGTTCGCATGAATGGACGGGTGTGATCACACCAGCACTAATGCACCGGATCCCATCAGAACTCCGAAGTTAGGCGTGCTTGGGCGAGAGTAGTACTAGGATGGGTAACCTCTTGGGAAGTCCTCGTGTTGCACCCCTCTTTTTGTCGTTTTTGCAATCGGACAATGCTCTTTTGCTCTAAGGCCGCATTATTTTCGTGTTAGTTCGTAGGTTTCAATTTTTATTTTGCAAATAGAATTGGGTTTTTTTAACGACGTTTTTCGTGTTCGTATGGAAAAGCGACCGATTTTCGAGGGAATTGACGTTTTTCTTGTCTTTTTTGTTGTTCGAAATGTAATAGGACGGTTCTTAATCGCTCGTGGTTTCCTTGTTCCGGGATCCGACCGCCCCTCTTGTTTTAGCTCGAATCGTTGCTCAACGGTGATTTCGGGGTTCTAGGCACGGAGGATACAACTACGAAATGTTCGCATGAATGGACGGGTGCGATCATACCAACACTAATGCACCGGATCCCATCAGAACTCCGATGTTAAGCGTGCTTGGGCGAGAGTAGTACTAGGATGGGTGACCTCCCGAGAAGTCCTCGTGTTGCACCCCTCTTTTTGTCGTTTTTGCAATCGGCCAAGGACATTTTGCTCTAAGGCCGCGTTATTTTCGTGTTAGTTCGTAGGTTTCAATTTTTATTTTGCAAATAGAATTGGGTTTTTTTAACGACGTTTTTCGTGTTCGTATGGAAAAGCGACCGATTTTCGAGGGAATTACGTTTTTCTTGCCTTTTATGTTGTTCGAAATGTAATAGGACGTTTCTTAATCGCTCGTGGTTTCCTTGTTCCGGGATCCGACCGCCCCTCTTGTTTTAGCTCGAATCGTTGCTCAACGGTGATTTCGGGGTTCTAGGCTCGGAGGATACAACTACGAAATGTTAGCATGAATGGACGTGTGCGATCATACCAGCACTAATGCACCGGATCCCATCATAACTCCGAAGTTAAGCGTGCTTGGGCGAGAGTAGTACTAGGATGGGTAACCTCCTGGGAAGTCCTCGTGTTGCACCCCTCTTTTTGTCGTTTTTGCAATCGGACAATGCCATTTTGCTCTAAGGCCGCATTATTTTCGTGTTAGTTCGTAGGTTTCAATTTTTATTTTGCAAATAGAATTGGGTTTTTTTAACGACGTTTTTCGTGTTCGTATGGAAAAGCGACCGATTTTCGAGGGAATTGACGTTTTTCTTGTCTTTTATGTTTTTCGAAATGTAATAGGACGGTTCTTAGTCGCTCGTGGTTTCCTTGTTCCGGGATCCGACCGCCCCTCTTGTTTTAGCTCGAATCGTCGCTCAACGGTGATTTCGGGGTTCTAGGCTCGGAGGATACAACTACGAAATGTTCGTATGAATGGACGGGTGCGATCATACCTGCACTAATGCACCGGATCCCATCAGAACTCCGCACTTAAGCGTGCTTGGGCGAGACTAGTACTAGGATGGGTGACCTCCTGGGAAGTCCTCGTTTTGCACCCCTCTTTTGTTGTTTTTGCAATCGGGCAAGGCCATTTTGCTCTAAGGCCGCGTTATTTTCTTGTTAGTTCGTAGGTTTAAGGCTTATTTTGAAAATAGAATTGGGTTTTTTTAACGACGTTTTTCGTGTTCGTATGGAAAACCGACCGATTTTCGAGGGAATAGACGTTTTTCTTGGCTTTTATGTTATTCGAAATGTAATAGGACGGTTCTTAATCGCTCGTGGTTTCCTTGTTCCGGGATCCGACCGCCCCTCTTGTTTTAGATCGAATCGTTGCACAACGGTGATTTTGGGGTTCTAGGCTCGGAGGATACAACTACGTAATGTTCGCATGAATGTACGGGTGCGATCATACCAGCACTAATGCACCGGATCCCATCAGAACTCCGAAGTTAAGCGTGCTTGGGCGAGAGTAGTACTAGGATGGGTGACCTCCTGGGAAGTCCTCGTGTTGCACCCCTCTTTTTGTCGTTTTTGCAATCGGACAATGCTATTTTGCTCTAAGGCCGCATTATTTTCGTGTTAGTTCGTAGGTTTCAATTTTTATTTTGCAAATAGAATTGGGTTTTTTTAACGACGTTTTTCGTGTTCGTATGGAAAAGCGACCGATTTTCGAGGGAATTGACGTTTTTCTTGTCTTTTTTGTTGTTCGAAATGTAATAGGACGGTTCTTAATCGCTCGTGGTTTCCTTGTTCCGGGATCCGACCGCCCCTCTTGTTTTAGCTCGAATCGTTGCTCAATGGTGATTTCGGGGTTCTAGGCTCGGAGGATACAACTACGAAATGTTCGCATGAATGGACGGGTGCGATCATACCAACACTAATGCACCGGATCCCATCAGAACTCCGATGTTAAGCGTGCTTGGGCGAGAGTAGTACTAGGATGGGTGACCTCCTGGGAAGTCCTCGTGTTGCACCCTCTTTCTGTCGTTTTTGCAATCGGACAAGGCCATTTTGCTCTAAGGCCGCGTTATTTTCGTGTTAGTTCGTAGGTTTCAAGGCTTATTTTGCAAATAGAATTGAGTTTTTTTAACGACGTTTTTCGTGTTCGTATGGAAAAGTGACCGATTTTGGAGGGAATTGACGTTTTTCTTGCCTTTTATGTTGTTCGAAATGTAATAGGACGGTTCTTAATCGCTCGTGGTATCCTTGTTCCGGGATCCGACCGCCCCTCTTGTTTTAGCTCGAATCGTTGCTCAACGGTGATTTCGGGGTTCTAGGCTCGGAGGATACAACTACGAAATGTTCGCATGAATGGACGTGTGCGATTATACCAACACTAATGCACCAGATCCCATCATAACTCCGAAGTTAAGCGTGCTTGGGCGAGAGTAGTATTAGGATGGGTAACCTCCTGGGAATATCTCGTGTTGCACCCCTCTTTTTGTCGTTTTTGCAATCGGACAATGCCATTTTGCTCTAAGGCCGCATTATTTTCGTGTTAGTTCGTAGGTTTCAATTTTTATTTTGCAAATTGAATTGGGTTTTTTTAACGACGTTTTTCCTGTTCGTATGGAAAAGCGACCTATTTTCGAGGGAATTGACGTTTTTCTTGTCTTTTATGTTGTTCGAAATGTAATAGGACGGTTCTTAATCGCTCGTGGTTTCCTTGTTCTGGGATCCGACCGCCCCTCTTGTTTTAGCTCGAATCGTCGCTCAACGGTGATTTCGGGGTTCTAGGCTCGGAGGATACAACTACGAAATGTTCGTATGAATGGACGGGTGCGATCATACCTGCACTAATGCACCGGATCCCATCTGAACTCCGCACTTAAGCGTGCTTGGGCGAGACTAGTACTAGGATGGGTGACCTCCTGGGAAGTCCTCGTTTTGCACCCCTCTTTTGTCGTTTTTGCAATAGGGCAAGGCCATTTTGCTCTAAGGCCGCGTTATTTTCGTGTTAGATCGTAGGTTTCAAGGCTTATTTTGCAAATAGAATTGGGTTTTTTTAACGACGTTTTTCGTGTTCGTATGGAAAAGCGACCGATTTTCGAGGGAAATGACGTTTTTCTTGCCTTTTATGTTGTTCGAAATGTAATAGGACGGTTTTTAATCGCTCGTGGTTTCCTTGTTCCGGGATCCGACCGCCCCTCTTGTTTTAGCTCGAATCGTTCCTCAACGGTGATTTCGGGGTTCTAGGCTCGGAGGATACAACTACGGAATGTTCGCATGAGTGGACGTGTGCGATCATACCAGCACTAATGCACCGGATCCCATCAGAACTCCGAAGTTAAGCGTGCTTGGGCGAGAGTAGTACAAGGATGGGTAACCTCTTGGGAAGTCCTCGTGTTGCACCCCTCTTTTTGTCGTTTTTGCAATCGGACAAGGCCATTTTGCTCTAAGGCCGCGTTATTTTCGTGTTAGTTCGTAGGTTTCAATTTTTATTTTGCAAATAGAATTGGGTTTTTTTAACGACGTTTTTTGTATTCGTATCGAAAAGCGACCGATTTTCGAGGGAATTGACGTTTTTCTTGTCTTTTATGTTGTTCGAAATGTAATAGGACGGTTCTTAATCGCTCGTGGTTTCCTTGTTCCCGGATCCGACCGCCCCTCTTGTTTTAGCTCGAATCGTTGCTCAACGGTGATTTCGGGGTTCTAGGCTCGGAGGATACAACTACAAAATGTTCGCATGAATGGACGGCTGCGATCATACCAACACTAATGCACCGGATCCCATAAGAACTCCGATGTTGAGCGTGCTTGGGCGAGAGTAGTAGTAGGATGGGTGACCTCCTGGGAAGTCCTCGTGTTGCACCCCTCTTTTTGTCGTTTTTGCAATCGGACAAGGCCATTTTACTGTAAGGCCGCGTTATTTTCGTGTTAGTTCGTAGGTTTCAAGGCTTATTTTGCAAATAGAATTGGGTTTTTTTAACGACGTTTTTCGTGTTCGTATGGAAAAGCGACCGATTTTCGAGGGAATTGACGTTTTTCTTGCCTTTTATGTTGTTCGAAATGTAATAGGACGGTTCTTAATCGCTCGTGGTTTCCTTGTTCCGGGATCCGACCGCCCCTCTTGTTTTAGCTCGAATCGTTGCTCAACGGTGATTTCGGGGTTCTAGGCTCGGAGGATACAACTACGAAATGTTCGTATGAATGGACGGGTGCGATCATACCTGCACTAATGCACCGGATCCCATCAGAACTCCGATGTTAAGCGTGCTTGGGCGAGAGTAGTAGTAGGATGGGTGACCTCCTAGGAAGTCCTCGTGTTGCACCCCTCTTTTTGTCGTTTTTGCAATCGGACAATGCTATTTTGCTCTAAGGCCGCATTATTTTCGTGTTAGTTCGTAGGTTTCAATTTTTATTTTGCAAATAGAATTGGGTTTTTTTAACGACGTTTTTCGTGTTCGTATGGAAAAGCGACCGATTTTCGAGGGAATTGACGTTTTTCTTGTCTTTTATGTTGTTCGAAATGTAATAGGACGGTTCTTAATCGCTCGTGGTTTCCTTGTTCCGGGATCCGACCGCCCCTCTTGTTTTAGCTCGAGTCGTTGCTCAACGGTGATTTCGGGGTTCTAGGCTCGGAGGATACAACTACGAAATGTTCGCATGAATGGACGGGTGCGATCATACCAACACTAATGCACCGGATCCCATCAGAACTCCGATGTTAATCGTGCTTGGGCGAGAGTAGTAGTAGGATAGGTGACCTCCTGGGAAGTCCTCGTGTTGCACCCCTCTTTTTGTCGTTTTTGCAATCGGACAAGGCCATTTTGCTCTAAGGCCGCGTTATTTTCGTGTTAGTTCGTAGGTTTGAAGGCTTATTTTGCAAATAGAATTGGGTTTTTTTAACGACGTTTTTCGTGTTCGTATGGAAAAGCGACCGATTTTCGAGGGAATTGACGTTTTTCTTGCCTTTTATGTTGTTCGAAATGTAATAGGACGGTTCTTAATCGCTCGTGGTTTCCTTGTTCCGGGATCCGACCGCCCCTCTTGTTTTAGCTCGAATCGTTGCTCAACGGTGATTTCGGGGTTCTAGGCTCGGAGGATACAACTACGAAATGTTCGTATGAATAGACGGGTGCGATCATACCTGCACTAATGCACCGGATCCCATCAGAACTCCGCACTTAAGCGTGCTTGGGCGAGACTAGTACTAGGATGGGTGACCTCCTGGGAAGTCCTCGTTTTGCACCCCTCTTTTGTCGTTTTTGCAATCGGGCAAGGCCATTTTGCTCTAAGGCCGCGTTATTTTCGTGTTAGTTCGTAGGTTTGAAGGCTTATTTTGCAAATAGAATTGGGTTTTTTTAACGACGTTTTTCGTGTTCGTATGGAAAAGCGACCGATTTTCGAGGGAATTGACGTTTTTCTTGTCTTTTATGTTCTTCGAACTGTAATAGGATGGTTCTTAATCGCTCGTGGTTTCCTTGATCCGGGATCCGACCGCCCCTCTTGTTTTAGCTCGAAGCGTTGCACAACGGTGATTTTGGGGTTCTAGGCTCGGAGGATACAACTACGAAATGTTCGCATGAATGGACGGGTGCGATCATACCAGCACTAATGCACCGGATCCCATCAGAACTCCGAAGTTAAGCGTGCTTGGGCGAGAGTAGTACTAGGATGGGTGACCTCCTGGGAAGTCCTCGTGTTGCACCCCTCTTTTTGTCGTTTTTGCAATCGGACAATGCTATTTTGCTCTAAGGCCGCATTATTTTCGTGTTAGTTCGTAGGTTTCAATTTTTATTTTGCAAATAGAATTGGGTTTTTTTAACGACGTTTTTCGTGTTCGTATGGAAAAGCGACCGATTTTCGAGGGAATTGACGTTTTTCTTGTCTTTTATGTTGTTCGAAATGTAATAGGACGGTTCTTAATCGCTCGTGGTTTCCTTGTTCCGGGATCCGACCGCCCCTCTTGTTTTAGCTCGAATCGTTGCTCAACGGTGATTTCGGGGTTCTAGGCTCGGAGGATACAACTACGAAATGTTCGCATGAATGGACGGGTGCGATCATACCAACACTAACGCACCGGATCCCATCAGAACTCCGATGTTAAGCGTGCTTGGGCGAGAGTAGTACTAGGATGGTGACCTCTTGGGAAGTCCTCGTGTTGCACCCCTCTTTTTGTCGTTTTTGCAATCGGACAAGGCCATTTTGCTCTAAGGCCGCGTTATTTTCGTGTCAGTTCGTAGGTTTCAAGTTTTATTTTGCAAATAG
Source organism: Polygonum maritimum (assembly GCA_963924305.1). Taxonomy (NCBI): domain Eukaryota; kingdom Viridiplantae; phylum Streptophyta; class Magnoliopsida; order Caryophyllales; family Polygonaceae; genus Polygonum; species Polygonum maritimum. Next base: position 13,658,877 of record OZ002731.1, on the reverse strand, counting down.
AATTGGGTTTTTTTAACGACGTTTTTCGTGTTCGTATGGAAAAGCGACCGATTTTCGAGGGAATTGACGTTTTTCTTGTCTTTTATGTTGTTCGAAATGTAATAGGACGGTTCTTAATCGCTCGTGGTTTCCTTGTTCCGGGATCCGACCGCCCCTCTTGTTTTAGCTCGAATCGTTGCTCAACGGTGATTTCGGGGTTCTAGGCTCGGAGGATACAACTATGAAATGTTCGCATGAATAGACGGGTGCGATCATACCTGCACTAATGCACCGGATCCCATCAGAACTCCGCACTTAAGCGTGCTTGGGCGAGACTAGTACTAGGATGGGTGACCTCCTGGGAAGTCCTCGTTTTGCACCCCTCTTTTGTCGTTTTTGCAATCGGGCAAGGCCATTTTGGTCTAAGGCCGCGTTATTTTCGTGTTAGTTCGTAGGTTTGAAGGCTTATTTTGCAAATAGAATTGGGTTTTTTTAACGACGTTTTTCGTGTTCGTATGGAAAAGCGACCGATTTTCGAGGGAATTGACGTTTTTCTTGTCTTTTATGTTATTCGAACTGTAATAGGATGGTTCTTAATCGCTCGTGGTTTCCTTGATCCGGGATCCGACCGCCCCTCTTGTTTTAGCTCGAAGCGTTGCACAACGGTGATTTTGGGGTTCTAGGCTCGGAGGATACAACTACGAAATGTTCGCATGAATGGACGGGTGCGATCATACCAGCACTAATGCACCGGATCCCATCAGAACTCCGAAGTTAAGTGTGCTTGGGCGAGAGTAGTACTAGGATGGGTGACCTCCTGGGAAGTCCTCGTGTTGCACCCCTCTTTTTGTCGTTTTTGCAATCGGACAATGCTATTTTGCTCTAAGGCCGCATTATTTTCGTGTTAGTTCGTAGGTTTCAATTTTTATTTTGCAAATAGAATTGGGTTTTTTTAACGACGTTTTTCGTGTTCGTATGGAAAAGCGACCGATTTTCGAGGGAATTGACGTTTTTCTTGTCTTTTATGTTGTTCGAAATGTAATAGGACGGTTCTTAATCGCTCGTGGTTTCCTTGTTCCGGGATCCGACCGCCCCTCTTGTTTTAGCTCGAATCGTTGCTCAACGGTGATTTCGGGGTTCTAGGCTCGGAGGATACAACTACAAAATGTTCGCATGAATGGACGGCTGCGATCATACCAACACTAATGCACCGGATCCCATAAGAACTCCGATGTTGAGCGTGCTTGGGCGAGAGTAGTAGTAGGATGGGTGACCTCCTGGGAAGTCCTCGTGTTGCACCCCTCTTTTTGTCGTTTTTGCAATTGGACAAGGCCATTTTACTGTAAGGCCGCGTTATTTTCGTGTTAGTTCGTAGGTTTCAAGGCTTATTTTGCAAATAGAATTGGGTTTTTTTAACGACGTTTTTCGTGTTCGTATGGAAAAGCGACCGATTTTCGAGGGAATTGACGTTTTTCTTGCCTTTTATGTTGTTCGAAATGTAATAGGACGGTTCTTAATCGCTCGTTGTTTCCTTGTTCCGGGATCCGACCGCCCCTCTTGTTTTAGCTCGAATCGTTGCTCAACGGTGATTTCGGGGTTCTAGGCTCGGAGGATACAACTACGAAATGTTCGTATGAATAGACGGGTGCGATCATACCTGCACTAATGCACCGGATCCCATCAGAACTCCGCACTTAAGCGTGCTTGGGCGAGACTAGTACTAGGATGGGTGACCTCCTGGGAAGTCCTCGTTTTGCACCCCTCTTTTGTCGTTTTTGCAATCGGGCAAGGCCATTTTGGTCTAAGGCCGCGTTATTTTCGTGTTAGTTCGTAGGTTTGAAGGCTTATTTTGCAAATAGAATTGGGTTTTTTTAACGACGTTTTTCGTGTTCGTATGGAAAAGCGACCGATTTTCGAGGGAATTGACGTTTTTCTTGTCTTTTATGTTCTTCGAACTGTAATAGGATGGTTCTTAATCGCTCGTGGTTTCCTTGATCCGGGATCCGACCGCCCCTCTTGTTTTAGCTCGAAGCGTTGCACAACGGTGATTTTGGGGTTCTAGGCTCGGAGGATACAACTACGAAATGTTCGCATGAATGGACGGGTGCGATCATACCAGCACTAATGCACCGGATCCCATCAGAACTCCGAAGTTAAGCGTGCTTGGGCGAGAGTAGTACTAGGATGGGTGACCTCCTGGGAAGTCCTCGTGTTGCACCCCTCTTTTTGTCGTTTTTGCAATCGGACAATGCTATTTTGCTCTAAGGCCGCATTATTTTCGTGTTAGTTCGTAGGTTTCAATTTTTATTTTGCAAATAGAATTGGGTTTTTTTAACGACGTTTTTCGTGTTCGTATGGAAAAGCGACCGATTTTCGAGGGAATTGACGTTTTTCTTGTCTTTTATGTTGTTCGAAATGTAATAGGACGGTTCTTAATCGCTCGTGGTTTCCTTGTTCCGGGATCCGACCGCCCCTCTTGTTTTAGCTCGAATCGTTGCTCAACGGTGATTTCGGGGTTCTAGGCTCGGAGGATACAACTACAAAATGTTCGCATGAATGGACGGCTGCGATCATACCAACACTAATGCACCGGATCCCATAAGAACTCCGATGTTGAGCGTGCTTGGGCGAGAGTAGTAGTAGGATGGGTGACCTCCTGGGAAGTCCTCGTGTTGCACCCCTCTTTTTGTCGTTTTTGCAATTGGACAAGGCCATTTTACTGTAAGGCCGCGTTATTTTCGTGTTAGTTCGTAGGTTTCAAGGCTTATTTTGCAAATAGAATTGGGTTTTTTTAACGACGTTTTTCGTGTTCGTATGGAAAAGCGACCGATTTTCGAGGGAATTGACGTTTTTCTTGCCTTTTATGTTGTTCGAAATGTAATAGGACGGTTCTTAATCGCTCGTTGTTTCCTTGTTCCGGGATCCGACCGCCCCTCTTGTTTTAGCTCGAATCGTTGCTCAACGGTGATTTCGGGGTTCTAGGCTCGGAGGATACAACTACGAAATGTTCGTATGAATAGACGGGTGCGATCATACCTGCACTAATGCACCGGATCCCATCAGAACTCCGCACTTAAGCGTGCTTGGGCGAGACTAGTACTAGGATGGGTGACCTCCTGGGAAGTCCTCGTTTTGCACCCCTCTTTTGTCGTTTTTGCAATCGGGCAAGGCCATTTTGGTCTAAGGCCGCGTTATTTTCGTGTTAGTTCGTAGGTTTGAAGGCTTATTTTGCAAATAGAATTGGGTTTTTTTAACGACGTTTTTCGTGTTCGTATGGAAAAGCGACCGATTTTCGAGGGAATTGACGTTTTTCTTGTCTTTTATGTTCTTCGAACTGTAATAGGATGGTTCTTAATCGCTCGTGGTTTCCTTGATCCGGGATCCGACCGCCCCTCTTGTTTTAGCTCGAAGCGTTGCACAACGGTGATTTTGGGGTTCTAGGCTCGGAGGATACAACTACGAAATGTTCGCATGAATGGACGGGTGCGATCATACCAGCACTAATGCACCGGATCCCATCAGAACTCCGAAGTTAAGCGTGCTTGGGCGAGAGTAGTACTAGGATGGGTGACCTCCTGGGAAGTCCTCGTGTTGCACCCCTCTTTTTGTCGTTTTTGCAATCGGACAATGCTATTTTGCTCTAAGGCCGCATTATTTTCGTGTTAGTTCGTAGGTTTCAATTTTTATTTTGCAAATAGAATTGGGTTTTTTTAACGACGTTTTTCGTGTTCGTATGGAAAAGCGATCGATTTTCGAGGGAATTGACGTTTTTCTTGTCTTTTATGTTGTTCGAAATGTAATAGGACGGTTCTTAATCGCTCGTGGTTTCCTTGTTCCGGGATCCGACCGCCCCTCTTGTTTTAGCTCGAATCGTTGCTCAACGGTGATTTCGGGGTTCTAGGCTCGGAGGATACAACTACGAAATGTTCGCATGAATGGACGGGTGCGATCATACCAACACTAACGCACCGGATCCCATCAGAACTCCGATGTTAAGCGTGCTTGGGCGAGAGTAGTACTAGGATGGTGACCTCCTGGGAAGTCCTCGTGTTGCACCCCTCTTTTTGTCGTTTTTGCAATCGGACAAGGCCATTTTGCTCTAAGGCCGCGTTATTTTCGTGTCAGTTCGTAGGTTTCAATTTTTATTTTGCAAATAGAATTGGGTTTTTTTAACGACGTTTTTCGTGTTCGTATGGAAAAGCGACCGATTTTCGAGGGAATTGACGTTTTTCTTGTCTTTTATGTTGTTCGAAATGTAATAGGACGGTTCTTAATCGCTCGTGGTTTCCTTGTTCCGGGATCCGACCGCCCCTCTTGTTTTAGCTCGAATCGTTGCTCAACGGTGATTTCGGGGTTCTAGGCTCGGAGGATACAACTACGAAATGTTCGCATGAATAGACGGGTGCGATCATACCTGCACTAATGCACCGGATCCCATCAGGACTCCGCACTTAAGCGTGCTTGGGCGAGACTAGTACTAGGATGGGTGACCTCCTGGGAAGTCCTCGTTTTGCACCCCTCTTTTGTCGTTTTTGCAATCGGGCAAGGCCATTTTGGTCTAAGGCCGCGTTATTTTCGTGTTAGTTCGTAGGTTTGAAGGCTTATTTTGCAAATAGAATTGGGTTTTTTTAACGACGTTTTTCGTGTTCGTATGGAAAAGCGACCGATTTTCGAGGGAATTGACGTTTTTCTTGTCTTTTATGTTATTCGAACTGTAATAGGATGGTTCTTAATCGCTCGTGGTTTCCTTGATCCGGGATCCGACCGCCCCTCTTGTTTTAGCTCGAAGCGTTGCACAACGGTGATTTTGGGATTCTAGGCTCGGAGGATACAACTACGAAATGTTCGCATGAATGGACGGGTGCGATCATACCAGCACTAATGCACCGGATCCCATCAGAACTCCGAAGTTAAGCGTGCTTGGGCGAGAGTAGTACTAGGATGGGTGACCTCCTGGGAAGTCCTCGTGTTGCACCCCTCTTTTTGTCGTTTTTGCAATCGGACAATGCTATTTTGCTCTAAGGCCGCATTATTTTCGTGTTAGTTCGTAGGTTTCAATTTTTATTTTGCAAATAGAATTGGGTTTTTTTAACGACGTTTTTCGTGTTCGTATGGAAAAGCGACCGATTTTCGAGGGAATTGACGTTTTTCTTGTCTTTTATGTTGTTCGAAATGTAATAGGACGGTTCTTAATCGCTCGTGGTTTCCTTGTTCCGGGATCCGACCGCCCCTCTTGTTTTAGCTCGAATCGTTGCTCAACGGTGATTTCGGGGTTCTAGGCTCGGAGGATACAACTACGAAATGTTCGCATGAATGGACGGGTGCGATCATACCAACACTAACGCACCGGATCCCATCAGAACTCCGATGTTAAGCGTGCTTGGGCGAGAGTAGTACTAGGATGGTGACCTCCTGGGAAGTCCTCGTGTTGCACCCCTCTTTTTGTCGTTTTTGCAATCGGACAAGGCCATTTTGCTCTAAGGCCGCGTTATTTTCGTGTCAGTTCGTAGGTTTCAATTTTTATTTTGCAAATAGAATTGGGTTTTTTTAACGACGTTTTTCGTGTTCGTATGGAAAAGCGACCGATTTTCGAGGGAATTGACGTTTTTCTTGTCTTTTATGTTGTTCGAAATGTAATAGGACGGTTCTTAATCGCTCGTGGTTTCGTTGTTCCGGGATCCGACCGCCCCTCTTGTTTTAGCTCGAATCGTTGCTCAACGGTGATTTCGGGGTTCTAGGCTCGGAGGATACAACTACGAAATGTTCGCATGAATGGACGGGTGCGATCATACCAGCACTAATGCACCGGATCCCATCAGAACTCCGATGTTAAGCGTGCTTGGGCGAGAGTAGTACTAGGATGGGTAACCTCCTGGGAAGTCCTCGTGTTGCACCCCTCTCTTTGTCGTTTTTGCAATCGGACAAGGCCATTTTGCTCTAAGGCCGCGTTATTTTCGTGTTAGTTCGTAGGTTTGAAGGCTTATTTTGCAAATAGAATTGGGTTTTTTTAACGACGTTTTTCGTGTTCGTATGGAAAAGCGACCGATTTTCGAGGGAATTGACGTTTTTCTTGCCTTTTATGTTGTTCGAAATGTAATAGGACGGTTCTTAATCGCTCGTGGTTTCCTTGTTCCGGGATCCGACCGCCCCTCTTGTTTAAGCTCGAATCGTTGCTCAACGGTGATTTCGGGGTTCTAGGCTCGGAGGATACAACTACGAAATGTTGGCATGAATGGACGGGTGCGATCATACCAGCACTAATGCACCGGATCCCATCAGAACTCCGATGTTAAGCGTGCTTGGGCGAGAGTAGTACTAGGATGGGTGACCTCCTGGGAATTCCTCATGTTGCACCCCTCTTTTTGTCGTTTTTGCAATCGGACAAGGCCATTTTGCTCTAAGGCCGCGTTATTTTCGTGTTAGTTCGTAGGTTTCAAGGCTTATTTTGCAAATAGAATTGGGTTTTTTTAACGACGTTTTTCGTGTTCGTATGGAAAAGCGACCGATTTTCGAGGGTATTGACGTTTTTCTTGCCTTTTATGTTGTTCGAAATGTAATACGACGGTTCTTAATCGCTCGTGGTTTCCTTGTTCCGGGATCCGACCGCCCCTCTTGTTTTAGCTCGAATCGTTGCTCAACGGTGATTTCGGGGTTCTAGGCTCGGAGGATACAACTACGAAATGTTCGCATGAATGGACGTGTGCGATCATACCAGCACTAATGCACCGGATCCCATCAGAACTCCGATGTTAAGCATGCTTGGGCGAGAGTAGTACTAGGATGGGTGACCTCTTGGGAAGTCCTCGTGTTGCACCCCTCTTTTTGTCGTTTTTGCAATCGGACAAGGCCATTTTGCTCTAAGGCCGCGTTATTTTCGTGTCAGTTGGTAGGTTTGAAGGCTTATTTTGCAAATAGAATTGGGTTTTTTTAACGACGTTTTTCGTGTTCGTATGGAAAAGCGACCGATTTTCGAGGGAATTGACGTTTTTCTTGTCTTTTATGTTATTCGAAATATAATAGGACGGTTCTTAATCGCTCGTGGTTTCCTTGTTCCGGGATCCGACCACCCCTCTTGTTTTAGCTCGAATCGTTGCTCAACGGTGATTTCGGGGTTCTAGGCTCGGAGGATACAACTACGAAATGTTCGCATGAATGGACGGGTGCGATCATACCAGCACTAATGCACCGGATCCCATCAGAACTCTGAAGTTAAGCGTGCTTGGGCGAGAGTAGTACTAGGATGGGTGACCTCTTGGGAAATCCTCGTGTTGCACCCCTCTTTTTGTCGTTTTTGCAATCGGACGAGGCCATTTTGCTCTAAGGCCGCGTTATTTTCGTGTTAGTTCGTAGGTTTCAAGGCTTATTTTTCAAATAGAATTGGGTTTTTTTAACGACGTTTTTCGTGTTCGTATGGAAAAGCGACCGATTTTCGAGGGAATTGACGTTTTTCTTGTCTTTTATGTTGTTCGAAATGTAATAGGACGGTTCTTAATCGCTCGTGGTTTCCTTGTTCCGGGATCCGACCGCCCCTCTTGTTTTAGCTCGAATCGTTGCTCAACGGTGATTTCGGGGTTCTAGGCTCGGAGGATACAACTACGAAATGTTCGCATGAATGGACGGGTGCGATCATACCAACACTAACGCACTGGATCCCATCAGAACTCCGATGTTAAGCGTGCTTGGGCGAGAGTAGTACTAGGATGGTGACCTCCTGGGAAGTCCTCGTGTTGCACCCCTCTTTTTGTCGTTTTTGCAATCGGACAAGGCCATTTTGCTCTAAGGCCGCGTTATTTTCGTGTCAGTTCTTAGGTTTCAATTTTTATTTTGCAAATAGAATTGGGTTTTTTTAACGACGTTTTTCGTGTTCGTATGGAAAAGCGACCGATTTTCGAGGGAATTGACGTTTTTCTTGTCTTTTATGTTGTTCGAAATGTAATAGGACGGTTCTTAATCGCTCGTGGTTTCCTTGTTCCGGGATCCGACCGCCCCTCTTGTTTTAGCTCGAATCGTTGCTCAACGGTGATTTCGGGGTTCTAGGCTCGGAGGATACAACTACGAAATGTTCGCATGAATGGACGGGTGCGATCATACCAGCACTAATGCACCGGATCCCATCAGAACTCCGATGTTAAGCGTGCTTGGGCGAGAGTAGTACTAGGATGGGTAACCTCCTGGGAAGTCCTCGTGTTGCACCCCTCTCTTTGTCGTTTTTGCAATCGGACAAGGCCATTTTGCTCTAAGGCCGCGTTATTTTCGTGTTAGTTCGTAGGTTTGAAGGCTTATTTTGCAAATAGAATTGGGTTTTTTTAACGACGTTTTTCGTGTTCGTATGGAAAAGCGACCGATTTTCGAGGGAATTGACGTTTTTCTTGCCTTTTATGTTGTTCGAAATGTAATAGGACGGTTCTTAATCGCTCGTGGTTTCCTTGTTCCGGGATCCGACCGCCCCTCTTGTTTAAGCTCGAATCGTTGCTCAACGGTGATTTCGGGGTTCTAGGCTCGGAGGATACAACTACGAAATGTTGCCATGAATGGACGGGTGCGATCATACCAGCACTAATGCACCGGATCCCATCAGAACTCCGATGTTAAGCGTGCTTGGGCGAGAGTAGTACTAGGATGGTGACCTCCTGGGAAGTCCTCGTGTTGCACCCCTCTTTTTGTCGTTTTTGCAATCGGACAAGGCCATTTTGCTCTAAGGCCGCGTTATTTTCGTGTCAGTTCTTAGGTTTCAATTTTTATTTTGCAAATAGAATTCGGTTTTTTTAACGACGTTTTTCGTGTTCGTATGGAAAAGCGACCGATTTTCGAGGGAATTGACGTTTTTCTTGTCTTTTATGTTGTTCGAAATGTAATAGGACGGTTCTTAATCGCTCGTGGTTTCCTTGTTCCGGGATCCGACCGCCCCTCTTGTTTTAGCTCGAATCGTTGCTCAACGGTGATTTCGGGGTTCTAGGCTCGGAGGATACAACTACGAAATGTTCGCATGAATGGACGGGTGCGATCATACCAGCACTAATGCACCGGATCCCATCAGAACTCCGATGTTAAGCGTGCTTGGGCGAGAGTAGTACTAGGATGGGTAACCTCCTGGGAAGTCCTCGTGTTGCACCCCTCTCTTTGTCGTTTTTGCAATCGGACAAGGCCATTTTGCTCTAAGGCCGCGTTATTTTCGTGTTAGTTCGTAGGTTTGAAGGCTTATTTTGCAAATAGAATTGGGTTTTTTTAACGACGTTTTTCGTGTTCGTATGGAAAAGCGACCGATTTTCGAGGGAATTGACGTTTTTCTTGCCTTTTATGTTGTTCGAAATGTAATAGGACGGTTCTTAATCGCTCGTGGTTTCCTTGTTCCGGGATCCGACCGCCCCTCTTGTTTAAGCTCGAATCGTTGCTCAACGGTGATTTCGGGGTTCTAGGCTCGGAGGATACAACTACGAAATGTTGCCATGAATGGACGGGTGCGATCATACCAGCACTAATGCACCGGATCCCATCAGAACTCCGATGTTAAGCGTGCTTGGGCGAGAGTAGTACTAGGATGGGTGACCTCCTGGGAATTCCTCATGTTGCACCCCTCTTTTTGTCGTTTTTGCAATCGGACAAGGCCATTTTGCTCTAAGGCCGCGTTATTTTCGTGTTAGTTCGTAGGTTTCGAGGCTTATTTTGCAAATATAATTGGGTTTTTTTAACGACGTTTTTCGTGTTCGTATGGAAAAGCGACCGATTTTCGAGGGTATTGACGTTTTTCTTGCCTTTTATGTTGTTCGAAATGTAATACGACGGTTCTTAATCGCTCGTGGTTTCCTTGTTCCGGGATCCGACCGCCCCTCTTGTTTTAGCTCGAATCGTTGCTCAACGGTGATTTCGGGGTTCTAGGCTCGGAGGATACAACTACGAAATGTTCGCATGAATGGACGGGTGCGATCATACCAGCACTAATGCACCGGATCCCATCAGAACTCCGATGTTAAGCGTGCTTGGGCGAGAGTAGTACTAGGATGGGTAACCTCCTGGGAAGTCCTCGTGTTGCACCCCTCTCTTTGTCGTTTTTGCAATCGGACAAGGCCATTTTGCTCTAAGGCCGCGTTATTTTCGTGTTAGTTCGTAGGTTTGAAGGCTTATTTTGCAAATAGAATTGGGTTTTTTTAACGACGTTTTTCGTGTTCGTATGGAAAAGCGACCGATTTTCGAGGGAATTGACGTTTTTCTTGCCTTTTATGTTGTTCGAAATGTAATAGGACGGTTCTTAATCGCTCGTGGTTTCCTTGTTCCGGGATCCGACCGCCCCTCTTGTTTTAGCTCGAATCGTTGCTCAACGGTGATTTCGGGGTTCTAGGCTCGGAGGATACAACTACGAAATGTTCGCATGAATGGACGTGTGCGATCATACCAGCACTAATGCACCGGATCCCATCAGAACTCCGATGTTAAGCATGCTTGGGCGAGAGTAGTACTAGGATGGGTGACCTCTTGGGAAGTCCTCGTGTTGCACCCCTCTTTTTGTCGTTTTTGCAATCGGACAAGGCCATTTTGCTCTAAGGCCGCGTTATTTTCGTGTCAGTTCGTAGGTTTGAAGGCTTATTTTGCAAATAGAATTGGGTTTTTTTAACGACGTTTTTCGTGTTCGTATGGAAAAGCGACCGATGTTCGAGGGAATTGACGTTTTTCTTGTCTTTTAAGTTATTCGAAATATAATAGGACGGTTCTTAATCGCTCGTGGTTTCCTTGTTCCGGGATCCGACCACCCCTCTTGTTTTAGCTCGAATCGTTGCTCAACGGTGATTTCGGGGTTCTAGGCTCGGAGGATACAACTAAGAAATGTTCGCATGAATGGACGGGTGCGATCATACCAGCACTAATGCACCGGATCCCATCAGAACTCTGAAGTTAAGCGTGCTTGGGCGAGAGTAGTACTAGGATGGGTGACCTCTTGGGAAATCCTCGTGTTGCACCCCTCTTTTTGTCGTTTTTGCAATCGGACGAGGCCATTTTGCTCTAAGGCCGCGTTATTTTCGTGTTAGTTCGTAGGTTTCAAGGCTTATTTTTCAAATAGAATTGGGTTTTTTTAACGACGTTTTTCGTGTTCGTATGGAAAAGCGACCGATTTTCGAGGGAATTGACGTTTTTCTTTCCTTTTATGTTGTTCGAAATGTAATAGGACGGTTCTTAATCGCTCGTGGTTTCCTTCTTCCGGGATCCGACCGCCCCTCTTGTTTTAGCTCGAATCGTTGCTCAACGGTGATTTCGGGGTTCTAGGCTCGGAGGATACAACTACGAAATGTTCGCATGAATGGACGTGTGCGATCATACCAGCACTAATGCACCGGATCCCATCAGAACTCCGATGTTAAGCATGCTTGGGCGAGAGTAGTACTAGGATGGGTGACCTCTTGGGAAGTCCTCGTGTTGCACCCCTCTTTTTGTCGTTTTTGCAATCGGACAAGGCCATTTTGCTCTAAGGCCGCGTTATTTTCGTGTCAGTTGGTAGGTTTGAAGGCTTATTTTGCAAATAGAATTGGGTTTTTTTAACGACGTTTTTCGTGTTCGTATGGAAAAGCGACCGATTTTCGAGGGAATTGACGTTTTTCTTGTCTTTTATGTTGTTCGAAATGTAATAGGACGGTTCTTAATCGCTCGTGGTTTCCTTGTTCCGGGATCCGACCGCCCCTCTTGTTTTAGCTCGAATCGTTGCTCAACGGTGATTTCGGGGTTCTAGGCTCGGAGGATACAACTACGAAATGTTCGCATGAATGGACGGGTGCGATCATACCAACACTAACGCACTGGATCCCATCAGAACTCCGATGTTAAGTGTGCTTGGGCGAGAGTAGTACTAGGATGGTGACCTCCTGGGAAGTCCTCGTGTTGCACCCCTCTTTTTGTCGTTTTTGCAATCGGACAAGGCCATTTTGCTCTAAGGCCGCGTTATTTTCGTGTCAGTTCTTAGGTTTCAATTTTTATTTTGCAAATAGAATTGGGTTTTTTTAACGACGTTTTTCGTGTTCGTATGGAAAAGCGACCGATTTTCGAGGGAATTGACGTTTTTCTTGTCTTTTATGTTGTTCGAAATGTAATAGGACGGTTCTTAATCGCTCGTGGTTTCCTTGTTCCGGGATCCGACCGCCCCTCTTGTTTTAGCTCGAATCGTTGCTCAACGGTGATTTCGGGGTTCTAGGCTCGGAGGATACAACTACGAAATGTTCGCATGAATGGACGGGTGCGATCATACCAGCACTAATGCACCGGATCCCATCAGAACTCCGATGTTAAGCGTGCTTGGGCGAGAGTAGTACTAGGATGGGTAACCTCCTGGGAAGTCCTCGTGTTGCACCCCTCTCTTTGTCGTTTTTGCAATCGGACAAGGCCATTTTGCTCTAAGGCCGCGTTATTTTCGTGTTAGTTCGTAGGTTTGAAGGCTTATTTTGCAAATAGAATTGGGTTTTTTTAACGACGTTTTTCGTGTTCGTATGGAAAAGCGACCGATTTTCGAGGGAATTGACGTTTTTCTTGCCTTTTATGTTGTTCGAAATGTAATAGGACGGTTCTTAATCGCTCGTGGTTTCCTTGTTCCGGGATCCGACCGCCCCTCTTGTTTAAGCTCGAATCGTTGCTCAACGGTGATTTCGGGGTTCTAGGCTCGGAGGATACAACTACGAAATGTTGCCATGAATGGACGGGTGCGATCATACCAGCACTAATGCACCGGATCCCATCAGAACTCCGATGTTAAGCGTGCTTGGGCGAGAGTAGTACTAGGATGGGTGACCTCCTGGGAATTCCTCATGTTGCACCCCTCTTTTTGTCGTTTTTGCAATCGGACAAGGCCATTTTGCTCTAAGGCCGCGTTATTTTCGTGTTAGTTCGTAGGTTTCGAGGCTTATTTTGCAAATATAATTGGGTTTTTTTAACGACGTTTTTCGTGTTCGTATGGAAAAGCGACCGATTTTCGAGGGTATTGACGTTTTTCTTGCCTTTTATGTTGTTCGAAATGTAATACGACGGTTCTTAATCGCTCGTGGTTTCCTTGTTCCGGGATCCGACCGCCCCTCTTGTTTTAGCTCGAATCGTTGCTCAACGGTGATTTCGGGGTTCTAGGCTCGGAGGATACAACTACGAAATGTTCGCATGAATGGACGGGTGCGATCATACCAGCACTAATGCACCGGATCCCATCAGAACTCCGATGTTAAGCGTGCTTGGGCGAGAGTAGTACTAGGATGGGTAACCTCCTGGGAAGTCCTCGTGTTGCACCCCTCTCTTTGTCGTTTTTGCAATCGGACAAGGCCATTTTGCTCTAAGGCCGCGTTATTTTCGTGTTGGTTCGTAGGTTTGAAGGCTTATTTTGCAAATAGAATTGGGTTTTTTTAACGACGTTTTTCGTGTTCGTATGGAAAAGCGACCGATTTTCGAGGGAATTGACGTTTTTCTTGCCTTTTATGTTGTTCGAAATGTAATAGGACGGTTCTTAATCGCTCGTGGTTTCCTTGTTCCGGGATCCGACCGCCCCTCTTGTTTTAGCTCGAATCGTTGCTCAACGGTGATTTCGGGGTTCTAGGCTCGGAGGATACAACTACGAAATGTTCGCATGAATGGACGTGTGCGATCATACCAGCACTAATGCACCGGATCCCATCAGAACTCCGATGTTAAGCATGCTTGGGCGAGAGTAGTACTAGGATGGGTGACCTCTTGGGAAGTCCTCGTGTTGCACCCCTCTTTTTGTCGTTTTTGCAATCGGACAAGGCCATTTTGCTCTAAGGCCGCGTTATTTTCGTGTCAGTTCGTAGGTTTGAAGGCTTATTTTGCAAATAGAATTGGGTTTTTTTAACGACGTTTTTCGTGTTCGTATGGAAAAGCGACCGATGTTCGAGGGAATTGACGTTTTTCTTGTCTTTTAAGTTATTCGAAATATAATAGGACTGTTCTTAATCGCTCGTGGTTTCCTTGTTCCGGGATCCGACCACCCCTCTTGTTTTAGCTCGAATCGTTGCTCAACGGTGATTTCGGGGTTCTAGGCTCGGAGGATACAACTACGAAATGTTCGCATGAATGGACGGGTGCGATCATACCAGCACTAATGCACCGGATCCCATCAGAACTCTGAAGTTAAGCGTGCTTGGGCGAGAGTAGTACTAGGATGGGTGACCTCTTGGGAAATCCTCGTGTTGCACCCCTCTTTTTGTCGTTTTTGCAATCGGACGAGGCCATTTTGCTCTAAGGCCGCGTTATTTTCGTGTTAGTTCGTAGGTTTCAAGGCTTATTTTTCAAATAGAATTGGGTTTTTTTAACGACGTTTTTCGTGTTCGTATGGAAAAGCGACCGATTTTCGAGGGAATTGACGTTTTTCTTTCCTTTTATGTTGTTCGAAATGTAATAGGACGGTTCTTAATCGCTCGTGGTTTCCTTCTTCCGGGATCCGACCGCCCCTCTTGTTTTAGCTCGAATCGTTGCTCAACGGTGATTTCGGGGTTCTAGGCTCGGAGGATACAACTACAAAATGTTCGCATGAATGGACGGGTGCGATCATACCAACACTAATGCACCGGATCCCATCAGAACTCCGATGTTAAGCGTGCTTGGGCGATAGTAGTAGTAGGATGGGTGACCTCCTGGGAAGTCCTCGTGTTGCACCCCTCTTTTTGTCGTTTTTGCAATCGGACAAGGCCATTTTGCTCTAAGGCCGCGTTATTTTCGTGTTAGTTCGTAGGTTTCAATTTTTATTTTGCAAATAGAATTGGGTTTTTTTAACGACGTTTTTTGTATTCGTATCGAAAAGCGACCGATTTTCGAGGGAATTGACGTTTTTCTTGTCTTTTATGTTGTTCGAAATGTAATAGGACGGTTCTTAATCGCTCGTGGTTTCCTTGTTCCTGGATCCGACCGCCCCTCTTGTTTTAGCTCGAATCGTTGCTCAACGGTGATTTCGGGGTTCTAGGCTCGGAGGATACAACTACAAAATGTTCGCATGAATGGACGGGTGCGATCATACCAACACTAATGCACCGGATCCCATAAGAACTCCGATGTTGAGCGTGCTTGGGCGAGAGTAGTAGTAGGATGGGTGACCTCCTGGGAAGTCCTCGTGTTGCACCCCTCTTTTTGTCGTTTTTGCAATCGGACAAGGCCATTTTGCTCTAAGGCCGCGTTATTTTCGTGTTAGTTCGTAGGTTTCAAGGCTTATTTTGCAAATAGAATTGGGTTTTTTTAACGACGTTTTTCGTGTTCGTATGGAAAAGCGACCGATTTTCGAGGGAATTGACGTTTTTCTTGCCTTTTATGTTGTTCGAAATGTAATAGGACGGTTCTTAATCGCTCGTGGTTTCCTTGTTCCGGGATCCGACCGCCCCTCTTGTTTTAGCTCGAATCGTTGCTCAACGGTGATTTCGGGGTTCTAGGCTCGGAGGATACAACTACGAAATGTTCGTATGAATGGACGGGTGCGATCATACCTGCACTAATGCACCGGATCCCATCAGAACTCCGCACTTAAGCGTGCTTGGGCGAGACTAGTACTAGGATGGGTGACCTCCTGGGAAGTTCTCGTTTTGCACCCCTCTTTTGTCGTTTTTGCAATCGGGCAAGGCCATTTTGCTCTAAGGCCGCGCTATTTTCGTGTTAGTTCGTAGGTTTCAAGGCTTATTTTTCAAATAGAATTGGGTTTTTTTAACGACGTTTTTCGTGTTCGTATGGAAAAGCGACCGATTTTCGAGGGAATTGACGTTTTTCTTTCCTTTTATGTTGTTCGAAATGTAATAGGACGGTTCTTAATCGCTCGTGGTTTCCTTCTTCCGGGATCCGACCGCCCCTCTTGTTTTAGCTCGAATCGTTGCTCAACGGTGATTTCGGGGTTCTAGGCTCGGAGGATACAACTACAAAATGTTCGCATGAATGGACGGGTGCGATCATACCAACACTAATGCACCGGATCCCATCAGAACTCCGATGTTAAGCGTGCTTGGGCGATAGTTGTAGTAGGATGGGTGACCTCCTGGGAAGTCCTCGTGTTGCACCCCTCTTTTTGTCGTTTTTGCAATCGGACAAGGCCATTTTGCTCTAAGGCCGCGTTATTTTCGTGTTAGTTCGTAGGTTTCAATTTTTATTTTGCAAATAGAATTGGGTTTTTTTAACGACGTTTTTTGTATTCGTATCGAAAAGCGACCGATTTTCGAGGGAATTGAAGTTTTTCTTGTCTTTTATGTTGTTCGAAATGTAATAGGACGGTTCTTAATCGCTCGTGGTTTCCTTGTTCCCGGATCCGACCGCCCCTCTTGTTTTAGCTCGAATCGTTGCTCAACGGTGATTTCGGGGTTCTAGGCTCGGAGGATACAACTACAAAATGTTCGCATGAATGGACGGGTGCGATCATACCAACACTAATGCACCGGATCCCATAAGAACTCCGATGTTGAGCGTGCTTGGGCGAGAGTAGTAGTAGGATGGGTGACCTCCTGGGAAGTCCTCGTGTTGCACCCCTCTTTTTGTCGTTTTTGCAATCGGACAAGGCCATTTTGCTCTAAGGCCGCGTTATTTTCGTGTTAGTTCGTAGGTTTCAAGGCTTATTTTGCAAATAGAATTGGGTTTTTTTAACGACGTTTTTTGTGTTCGTATGGAAAAGCGACCGATTTTCGAGGGAATTGACGTTTTTCTTGCCTTTTATGTTGTTCGAAATGTAATAGGACGGTTCTTAATCGCTCGTGGTTTCCTTGTTCCGGGATCCGACCGCCCCTCTTGTTTTAGCTCGAATCGTTGCTCAACGGTGATTTCGGGGTTCTAGGCTCGGAGGATACAACTACGAAACGTTCGTATGAATGGACGGGTGCGATCATACCTGCACTAATGCACCGGATCCCATCAGAACTCCGATGTTAAGCGTGCTTGGGCGAGAGTAGTAGTAGGATGGGTGACCTCCTGGGAAGTCCTCGTGCTGCACCCCTCTTTTTGTTGTTTTTGCAATCGGACAAGGCCATTTTGCTCTAAGGCCGCGTTATTTTCGTGTTAGTTCGGAGGTTTCAATTTTTATTTTGCAAATAGAATTGGGTTTTTTTAACGACGTTTTTCGTGTTCGTATCGAAAAGCGACCGATTTTCGAGGGAATTGACGTTTTTCTTTCCGTTTATGTTGTTCGAAATGTAATAGGACGGTTCTTAATCGCTCGTGGTTTCCTTCTTCCGGGATCCGACCGCCCCTCTTGTTTTAGCTCGAATCGTTGCTCAACGGTGATTTCGGGGTTCTAGGCTCGGAGGATACAACTACAAAATGTTCGCATGAATGGACGGGTGCGATCATACCAACACTAATGCACCGGATCCCATCAGAACTCCGATGTTAAGCGTGCTTGGGCGATAGTAGTAGTAGGATGGGTGACCTCCTGGGAGGTCCTCGTGTTGCACCCCTCTTTTTGTCGTTTTTGCAATCGGACAAGGCCATTTTGCTCTAAGGCCGCGTTATTTTCGTGTTAGTTCGTAGGTTTCAAGGCTTATTTTGCAAATAGAATTGGGTTTTTTTAACGACGTTTTTTGTATTCGTATGGAAAAGCGACCGATTTTCGAGGGAATTGAAGTTTTTCTTGTCTTTTATGTTGTTCGAAATGTAATAGGACGGTTCTTAATCGCTCGTGGTTTCCTTGTTCTGGGATCCGACCGCCCCTCTTGTTTTAGCTCGAATCGTTGCTCAACGGTGATTTCGGGGTTCTAGGCTCGGAGGATACAACTACGAAATGTTCGTATGAATGGACGGGTGCGATCATACCTGCACTAATGCACCGGATCCCATCAGAACTCCGATGTTAAGCGTGCTTGGGCGAGAGTATTAGTAGGATGGGTGACCTCCTGGGAAGTCCTCGTGCTGCACCCCTCTTTTTGTTGTTTTTGCAATCGGACAAGGCCATTTTACTCTAAGGCCGCGTTATTTTCGTGTTAGTTCGTAGGTTTCAAGGCTTATTTTGCAAATAGAATTGGGTTTTTTTAACGACGTTTTTCGTGTTCGTATGGAAAAGCGACCGATTTTCGAGGGAATTGACGTTTTTCTTGCCTTTTATGTTGTTCGAAATGTAATAGGACGGTTCTTAATCGCTCGTGGTTTCCTTGTTCCGGGATCCGACCGCCCCTCTTGTTTTAGCTCGAATCGTTGCTCAACGGTGATTTCGGGGTTCTAGGCTCGGAGGATACAACTACAAAATGTTCGCATGAATGGACGGGTGCAATCATACCAACACTAATGCACCGGATCCCATCAGAACTCCGATGTTAAGCGTGCTTGGGCGATAGTAGTAGTAGGATGGGTGACCTCCTGGGAAGTCCTCGTGTTGCACCCCTCTTTTTGTCGTTTTTGCAATCGGACAAGGCCATTTTGCTCTAAGGCCGCGTTATTTTCGTGTTAGTTCGTAGGTTTCAATTTTTATTTTGCAAATAGAATTGGGTTTTTTTAACGACGTTTTTTGTATTCGTATGGAAAAGCGACCGATTTTCGAGGGAATTGAAGTTTTTCTTGTCTTTTATGTTGTTCGAAATGTAATAGGACGGTTCTTAATCGCTCGTGGTTTCCTTGTTCCCGGATCCGACCGCCCCTCTTGTTTTAGCTCGAATCGTTGCTCAACGGTGATTTCGGGGTTCTAGGCTCGGAGGATACAACTACGAAATGTTCGTATGAATGGACGGGTGCGATCATACCTGCACTAATGCACCGGATCCCATCAGAACTCCGATGTTAAGCGTGCTTGGGCGAGAGTAGTAGTAGGATGGGTGACCTCCTGGGAAGTCCTCGTGCTGCACCCCTCTTTTTGTTGTTTTTGCAATCGGACAAGGCCATTTTGCTCTAAGGCCGCGTTATTTTCGTGTTAGTTCGTAGGTTTCAAGGCTTATTTTGCAAATAGAATTGGGTTTTTTTAACGACGTTTTTCGTGTTCGTATGGAAAAGCGACCGATTTTCGAGGGAATTGACGTTTTTCTTGCCTTTTATGTTGTTCGAAATGTAATAGGACGGTTCTTAATCGCTCGTGGTTTCCTTGTTCCGGGATCCGACCGCCCCTCTTGTTTAAGCTCGAATCGTTGCTCAACGGTGATTTCGGGGTTCTAGGCTCGGAGGATACAACTACGAAATGTTGCCATGAATGGACGGGTGCGATCATACCAGCACTAATGCACCGGATCCCATCAGAACTCCGATGTTAAGCGTGCTTGGGCGAGAGTAGTACTAGGATGGGTGACCTCCTGGGAATTCCTCATGTTGCACCCCTCTTTTTGTCGTTTTTGCAATCGGACAAGGCCATTTTGCTCTAAGGCCGCGTTATTTTCGTGTTAGTTCGTAGGTTTCGAGGCTTATTTTGCAAATATAATTGGGTTTTTTTAACGACGTTTTTCGTGTTCGTATGGAAAAGCGACCGATTTTCGAGGGTATTAACGTTTTTCTTGCCTTTTATGTTGTTCGAAATGTAATACGACGGTTCTTAATCGCTCGTGGTTTCCTTGTTCCGGGATCCGACCGCCCCTCTTGTTTTAGCTCGAATCGTTGCTCAACGGTGATTTCGGGGTTCTAGGCTCGGAGGATACAACTACGAAATGTTCGCATGAATGGACGGGTGCGATCATACCAGCACTAATGCACCGGATCCCATCAGAACTCCGATGTTAAGCGTGCTTGGGCGAGAGTAGTACTAGGATGGGTAACCTCCTGGGAAGTCCTCGTGTTGCACCCCTCTCTTTGTCGTTTTTGCAATCGGACAAGGCCATTTTGCTCTAAGGCCGCGTTATTTTCGTGTTAGTTCGTAGGTTTGAAGGCTTATTTTGCAAATAGAATTGGGTTTTTTTAACGACGTTTTTCGTGTTCGTATGGAAAAGCGACCGATTTTCGAGGGAATTGACGTTTTTCTTGCCTTTTATGTTGTTCGAAATGTAATAGGACGGTTCTTAATCGCTCGTGGTTTCCTTGTTCCGGGATCCGACCGCCCCTCTTGTTTAAGCTCGAATCGTTGCTCAACGGTGATTTCGGGGTTCTAGGCTCGGAGGATACAACTACGAAATGTTCGCATGAATGGACGGGTGCGATCATACCAGCACTAATGCACCGGATCCCATCAGAACTCCGATGTTAAGCGTGCTTGGGCGAGAGTAGTACTAGGATGGGTGACCTCCTGGGAATTCCTCATGTTGCACCCCTCTTTTTGTCGTTTTTGCAATCGGACAAGGCCATTTTGCTCTAAGGCCGCGTTATTTTCGTGTTAGTTCGTAGGTTTCAAGGCTAATTTTGCAAATAGAATTGGGTTTTTTTAACGACGTTTTTCGTGTTCGTATGGAAAAGCGACCGATTTTCGAGGGTATTGACGTTTTTCTTGCCTTTTATGTTGTTCGAAATGTAATACGACGGTTCTTAATCGCTCGTGGTTTCCTTGTTCCGGGATCCGACCGCCCCTCTTGTTTTAGCTCGAATCGTTGCTCAACGGTGATTTCGGGGTTCTAGGCTCGGAGGATACAACTACGAAATGTTCGCATGAATGGACGTGTGCGATCATACCAGCACTAATGCACCGGATCCCATCAGAACTCCGATGTTAAGCATGCTTGGGCGAGAGTAGTACTAGGATGGGTGACCTCTTGGGAAGTCCTCGTGTTGCACCCCTCTTTTTGTCGTTTTTACAATCGGACAAGGCCATTTTGCTCTAAGGCCGCGTTATTTTCGTGTCAGTTCGTAGGTTTGAAGGCTTATTTTGCAAATAGAATTGGGTTTTTTTAACGACGTTTTTCGTGTTCGTATGGAAAAGCGACCGATGTTCGAGGGAATTGACGTTTTTCTTGTCTTTTAAGTTATTCGAAATATAATAGGACTGTTCTTAATCGCTCGTGGTTTCCTTGTTCCGGGATCCGACCACCCCTCTTGTTTTAGCTCGAATCGTTGCTCAACGGTGATTTCGGGGTTCTAGGCTCGGAGGATACAACTACGAAATGTTCGCATGAATGGACGGGTGCGATCATACCAGCACTAATGCACCGGATCCCATCAGAACTCTGAAGTTAAGCGTGCTTGGGCGAGAGTAGTACTAGGATGGGTGACCTCTTGGGAAATCCTCGTGTTGCACCCCTCTTTTTGTCGTTTTTGCAATCGGACGAGGCCATTTTTCTCTAAGGCCGCGTTATTTTCGTGTTAGTTCGTAGGTTTCAAGGCTTATTTTTCAAATAGAATTGGGTTTTTTTAACGACGTTTTTCGTGTTCGTATGGAAAAGCGACCGATTTTCGAGGGAATTGACGTTTTTCTTTCCTTTTATGTTGTTCGAAATGTAATAGGACGGTTCTTAATCGCTCGTGGTTTCCTTCTTCCGGGATCCGACCGCCCCTCTTGTTTTAGCTCGAATCGTTGCTCAACGGTGATTTCGGGGTTCTAGGCTCGGAGGATACAACTACAAAATGTTCGCATGAATGGACGGGTGCGATCATACCAACACTAATGCACCGGATCCCATCAGAACTCCGATGTTAAGCGTGCTTGGGCGATAGTAGTAGTAGGATGGGTGACCTCCTGGGAAGTCCTCGTGTTGCACCCCTCTTTTTGTCGTTTTTGCAATCGGACAAGGCCATTTTGCTCTAAGGCCGCGTTATTTTCGTGTTAGTTCGTAGGTTTCAATTTTTATTTTGCAAATAGAATTGGGTTTTTTTAACGACGTTTTTTGTATTCGTATCGAAAAGCGACCGATTTTCGAGGGAATTGACGTTTTTCTTGTCTTTTATGTTGTTCGAAATGTAATAGGACGGTTCTTAATCGCTCGTGGTTTCCTTGTTCCGGGATCCGACCGCCCCTCTTGTTTTAGCTCGAATCGTTGCTCAACGGTGATTTCGGGGTTCTAGGCTCGGAGGATACAACTACAAAATGTTCGCATGAATGGACGGGTGCGATCATACCAACACTAATGCACCGGATCCCATAAGAACTCCGATGTTGAGCGTGCTTGGGCGAGAGTAGTAGTAGGATGGGTGACCTCCTGGGAAGTCCTCGTGTTGCACCCCTCTTTTTGTCGTTTTTGCAATCGGACAAGGCCATTTTGCTCTAAGGCCGCGTTATTTTCGTGTTAGTTCGTAGGTTTCAAGGCTTATTTTGCAAATAGAATTGGGTTTTTTTAACGACGTTTTTCGTGTTCGTATGGAAAAGCGACCGATTTTCGAGGGAATTGACGTTTTTCTTGCCTTTTATGTTGTTCGAAATGTAATAGGACGGTTCTTAATCGCTCGTGGTTTCCTTGTTCCGGGATCCGACCGCCCCTCTTGTTTTAGCTCGAATCGTTGCTCAACGGTGATTTCGGGGTTCTAGGCTCGGAGGATACAACTACGAAATGTTCGTATGAATGGACGGGTGCGATCATACCTGCACTAATGCACCGGATCCCATCAGAACTCCGCACTTAAGCGTGCTTGGGCGAGACTAGTACTAGGATGGGTGACCTCCTGGGAAGTTCTCGTTTTGCACCCCTCTTTTGTCGTTTTTGCAATCGGGCAAGGCCATTTTGCTCTAAGGCCGCGCTATTTTCGTGTTAGTTCGTAGGTTTCAAGGCTTATTTTTCAAATAGAATTGGGTTTTTTTAACGACGTTTTTCGTGTTCGTATGGAAAAGCGACCGATTTTCGAGGGAATTGACGTTTTTCTTTCCTTTTATGTTGTTCGAAATGTAATAGGACGGTTCTTAATCGCTCGTGGTTTCCTTCTTCCGGGATCCGACCGCCCCTCTTGTTTTAGCTCGAATCGTTGCTCAACGGTGATTTCGGGGTTCTAGGCTCGGAGGATACAACTACAAAATGTTCGCATGAATGGACGGGTGCGATCATACCAACACTAATGCACCGGATCCCATCAGAACTCCGATGTTAAGCGTGCTTGGGCGATAGTTGTAGTAGGATGGGTGACCTCCTGGGAAGTCCTCGTGTTGCACCCCTCTTTTTGTCGTTTTTGCAATCGGACAAGGCCATTTTGCTCTAAGGCCGCGTTATTTTCGTGTTAGTTCGTAGGTTTCAATTTTTATTTTGCAAATAGAATTGGGTTTTTTTAACGACGTTTTTTGTATTCGTATCGAAAAGCGACCGATTTTCGAGGGAATTGAAGTTTTTCTTGTCTTTTATGTTGTTCGAAATGTAATAGGACGGTTCTTAATCGCTCGTGGTTTCCTTGTTCCCGGATCCGACCGCCCCTCTTGTTTTAGCTCGAATCGTTGCTCAACGGTGATTTCGGGGTTCTAGGCTCGGAGGATACAACTACAAAATGTTCGCATGAATGGACGGGTGCGATCATACCAACACTAATGCACCGGATCCCATAAGAACTCCGATGTTGAGCGTGCTTGGGCGAGAGTAGTAGTAGGATGGGTGACCTCCTGGGAAGTCCTCGTGTTGCACCCCTCTTTTTGTCGTTTTTGCAATCGGACAAGGCCATTTTGCTCTAAGGCCGCGTTATTTTCGTGTTAGTTCGTAGGTTTCAAGGCTTATTTTGCAAATAGAATTGGGTTTTTTTAACGACGTTTTTCGTGTTCGTATGGAAAAGCGACCGATTTTCGAGGGAATTGACGTTTTTCTTGCCTTTTATGTTGTTCGAAATGTAATAGGACGGTTCTTAATCGCTCGTGGTTTCCTTGTTCCGGGATCCGACCGCCCCTCTTGTTTTAGCTCGAATCGTTGCTCAACGGTGATTTCGGGGTTCTAGGCTCGGAGGATACAACTACGAAACGTTCGTATGAATGGACGGGTGCGATCATACCTGCACTAATGCACCGGATCCCATCAGAACTCCGATGTTAAGCGTGCTTGGGCGAGAGTAGTAGTAGGATGGGTGACCTCCTGGGAAGTCCTCGTGCTGCACCCCTCTTTTTGTTGTTTTTGCAATCGGACAAGGCCATTTTGCTCTAAGGCCGCGTTATTTTCGTGTTAGTTCGGAGGTTTCAATTTTTATTTTGCAAATAGAATTGGGTTTTTTTAACGACGTTTTTCGTGTTCGTATCGAAAAGCGACCGATTTTCGAGGGAATTGACGTTTTTCTTTCCGTTTATGTTGTTCGAAATGTAATAGGACGGTTCTTAATCGCTCGTGGTTTCCTTCTTCCGGGATCCGACCGCCCCTCTTGTTTTAGCTCGAATCGTTGCTCAACGGTGATTTCGGGGTTCTAGGCTCGGAGGATACAACTACAAAATGTTCGCATGAATGGACGGGTGCGATCATACCAACACTAATGCACCGGATCCCATCAGAACTCCGATGTTAAGCGTGCTTGGGCGATAGTAGTAGTAGGATGGGTGACCTCCTGGGAAGTCCTCGTGTTGCACCCCTCTTTTTGTCGTTTTTGCAATCGGACAAGGCCATTTTGCTCTAAGGCCGCGTTATTTTCGTGTTAGTTCGTAGGTTTCAAGGCTTATTTTGCAAATAGAATTGGGTTTTTTTAACGACGTTTTTTGTATTCGTATGGAAAAGCGACCGATTTTCGAGGGAATTGAAGTTTTTCTTGTCTTTTATGTTGTTCGAAATGTAATAGGACGGTTCTTAATCGCTCGTGGTTTCCTTGTTCCGGGATCCGACCGCCCCTCTTGTTTTAGCTCGAATCGTTGCTCAACGGTGATTTCGGGGTTCTAGGCTCGGAGGATACAACTACGAAATGTTCGTATGAATGGACGGGTGCGATCATACCTGCACTAATGCACCGGATCCCATCAGAACTCCGATGTTAAGCGTGCTTGGGCGAGAGTAGTAGTAGGATGGGTGACCTCCTGGGAAGTCCTCGTGCTGCACCCCTCTTTTTGTTGTTTTTGCAATCGGACAAGGCCATTTTGCTCTAAGGCCGCGTTATTTTCGTGTTAGTTCGTAGGTTTCAAGGCTTATTTTGCAAATAGAATTGGGTTTTTTTAACGACGTTTTTCGTGTTCGTATGGAAAAGCGACCGATTTTCGAGGGAATTGACGTTTTTCTTGCCTTTTATGTTGTTCGAAATGTAATAGGACGGTTCTTAATCGCTCGTGGTTTCCTTGTTCCGGGATCCGACCGCCCCTCTTGTTTTAGCTCGAATCGTTGCTCAACGGTGATTTCGGGGTTCTAGGCTCGGAGGATACAACTACAAAATGTTCGCATGAATGGACGGGTGCAATCATACCAACACTAATGCACCGGATCCCATCAGAACTCCGATGTTAAGCGTGCTTGGGCGATAGTAGTAGTAGGATGGGTGACCTCCTGGGAAGTCCTCGTGTTGCACCCCTCTTTTTGTCGTTTTTGCAATCGGACAAGGCCATTTTGCTCTAAGGCCGCGTTATTTTCGTGTTAGTTCGTAGGTTTCAATTTTTATTTTGCAAATAGAATTGGGTTTTTTTAACGACGTTTTTTGTATTCGTATGGAAAAGCGACCGATTTTCGAGGGAATTGAAGTTTTTCTTGTCTTTTATGTTGTTCGAAATGTAATAGGACGGTTCTTAATCGCTCGTGGTTTCCTTGTTCCCGGATCCGACCGCCCCTCTTGTTTTAGCTCGAATCGTTGCTCAACGGTGATTTCGGGGTTCTAGGCTCGGAGGATACAACTACGAAATGTTCGTATGAATGGACGGGTGCGATCATACCTGCACTAATGCACCGGATCCCATCAGAACTCCGATGTTAAGCGTGCTTGGGCGAGAGTAGTAGTAGGATGGGTGACCTCCTGGGAAGTCCTCGTGCTGCACCCCTCTTTTTGTTGTTTTTGCAATCGGACAAGGCCATTTTGCTCTAAGGCCGCGTTATTTTCGTGTTAGTTCGTAGGTTTCAAGGCTTATTTTGCAAATAGAATTGGGTTTTTTTAACGACGTTTTTCGTGTTCGTATGGAAAAGCGACCGATTTTCGAGGGAATTGACGTTTTTCTTGCCTTTTATGTTGTTCGAAATGTAATAGGACGGTTCTTAATCGCTCGTGGTTTCCTTGTTCCGGGATCCGACCGCCCCTCTTGTTTTAGCTCGAATCGTTGCTCAACGGTGATTTCGGGGTTCTAGGCTCGGAGGATACAAATACGAAATGTTCGTATGAATGGACGGGTGCGATCATACCTGCACTAATGCACCGGATCCCATCAGAACTCCGCACTTAAGCGTGCTTGGGCTAGACTAGTACTAGGATGGGTGACCTCCTGGGAAGTTCTCGTTTTGCACCCCTCTTTTGTCGTTTTTGCAATCGGGCAAGGCCATTTTGCTCTAAGGCCGCGTTATTTTCGTGTTAGTTCGTAGGTTTGAAGGCTTATTTTGCAAATAGAATTGGGTTTTTTTAACGACGTTTTTCTTGTTCGTATGGAAAAGCGACCGATTTTCGAGGGTATTGACGTTTTTCTTGCCTTTTATGTTGTTCGAAATGTAATACGACGGTTCTTAATCGCTCGTGGTTTCCTTGTTCCGGGATCCGACCGCCCCTATTGTTTTAGCTCGAATCGTTGCTCAACGGTGATTTCGGGGTTCTAGGCTCGGAGGATACAACTACGAAATGTTCGCATGAATGGACGTCTGCGATCATACCAGCACTAATGCACCGGATCCCATCAGAACTCCGATGTTAAGCGTGCTTGGGCGAGAGTAGTACTAGGATGGGTGACCTCCTGGGAAGTCCTCGTGTTGCACCCCTCTTTTTGTCGTTTTTGCAATCGGACAAGGCCATTTTGCTCTAAGGCCGCGTTATTTTCGTGTCAGTTCGTAGGTTTGAAGGCTTATTTTGCAAATAGAATTGGGTTTTTTTAACGACGTTTTTCGTGTTCGTATGGAAAAGCGACCGATTTTCGAGGGAATTGACGTTTTTCTTGTCTTTTATGTTATTCGAACTATAATAGGACGGTTCTTAATCGCTCGTGGTTTCCTTGTTCCGGGATCCGACCACCCCTCTTGTTTTAACTCGAATCGTTGCTCAACGGTGATTTCGGGGTTCTAGGCTCGGAGGATACAACTACGAAATGTTCGCATGAATGGACGGGTGCGATCATACCAGCACTAATGCACCGGATCCCATCAGAACTCTGAAGTTAAGCGTGCTTGGGCGAGAGTAGTACTAGGATGGGTGACCTCTTGGGAAATCCTCGTGTTGCACCCCTCTTTTTGTCGTTTTTGCAATCGGACGAGGCCATTTTGCTCTAAGGCCGCGTTATTTTCGTGTTAGTTCGTAGGTTTCAAGGCTTATTTTTCAAATAGAATTGGGTTCTTTTAACGACGTTTTTCGTGTTCGTATGGAAAAGCGACCGATTTTCGAGGGAATTGACGTTTTTCTTTCCTTTTATGTTGTTCGAAATGTAATAGGACGGTTCTTAATCGCTCGTGGTTTCCTTCTTCCGGGATCCGACCGCCCCTCTTGTTTTAGCTCGAATCGTTGCTCAACGGTGATTTCGGGGTTCTAGGCTCGGAGGATACAACTACGAAATGTTCGCATGAATGGACGTGTGCGATCATACCAGCACTAATGCACCGGATCCCAACAGAACTCCGAAGTTAAGCGTGCTTGGGCGAGAGTAGTACTAGAATGGGTGACCTCCTGGGAAGTCCTCGTGTTGCACCCCGCTTTTTGTCGTTTTTGCAATCGGACAAGGCCATTTTGCTCTAAGGCCGCGTTATTTTCGTATTAGTTCATAGGTTTCACTTTTTATTTTGCAAATAGAATTGGGTTTTTTTAACGACGTTTTTCGTGTTCGTATGGAAAAGCGACCGATTATCGAGGGAATTGACGTTTTTCTTGTCTTTTATGTTGTTCGAAATGTAATCGGACGGTTCTTAATCGCTCGTGGTTTCCTTGTTCCGGGATACGACCGCCCCTCTTGTTTTAGCTTGAATCGTTGCTCAACGGTGATTTCGGGGTTCTAGGCTTGGAGGATACAACTACGAAATGTTCGCGTGAATGGAGGGGTGCGATCATACCAACACTAATGCACCGGATCCCATCAGAACTCCGATGTTAAGCGTGCTTGGGCGAGAGTAGTACTAGGATGGGTGACCTCCTGGGAAGTCCTCGTGTTGCACCCCTCTTTTTGTCGTTTTTGCAATCGGACAAGGCCATTTTGCTCTAAGGCCGCGTTATTTTCGTGTTAGTTCGTAGGTTTCAATTTTTATTTTGCAAATAGAATTGGGTTTTTTTAACGACGTTTTTCGTGTTCGTATGGAAAAGCGACCGATTTTCGAGGGAATTGACGTTTTTCTTGTCTTTTATGTTGTTCGAAATGTAATAGGACGGTTCTTAATCGCTCGTGGTTTCCTTGTTCCGGGATCCGACCAGCCCTCTCGTTTTAGCTCGAATCGTTGCTCAACGGTGATTTCGGGGTTCTAGGCTCGGAGGATACAACTACGAAATGTTCGCATGAATGGACGGGTGCGATCATACCAGCACTAATGCACCGGATCCCATCAGAACTCTGAAGTTAAGCGTGCTTGGGCGAGAGTAGTACTAGGATGGGTGACCTCCTGGGAAGTCCTCGTGTTGCACCCCTCTTTTTGTCGTTTTTGCAATCGGACAAGGCCATTTTGCTCTAAGGCCGCGTTATTTTCGTGTTAGTTCGTAGGTTTCAAGGCTTATTTTTCAAATAGAATTGGGTTTTTTTAACGACGTTTTTCGTGTTCGTATGGAAAAGCGACCGATTTTCGAGGGAATTGACGTTTTTCTTTCCTTTTATGTTGTTCGAAATGTAATAGGACGGTTCTTAATCGCTCGTGGTTTCCTTGTTCCGGGATCCGACCGCCCCTCTTGTTTTAGCTCGAATCGTTGCTCAACGGTGATTTCGGGGTTCTAGGCTCGGAGGATACAACTACGAAATGTTCGCATGAATGGACGTGTGCGATCATACCTGCACTAATGCACCGGATCCCATCAGAACTCCGAAGTTAAGCGTGCTTGGGCGAGAGTAGTACTAGGATGGGTGACCTCCTGGGAAGTCCTCGTGTTGCACCCCTCTTTTTGTCGTTTTTGCAATCGGACAAGGCCATTTTGCTCTAAGGCCGCGTTATTTTCGTGTTAGTTCGTAGGTTTCAATTTTTATTTTGCAAATAGAATTGGGTTTTTTTAACGACGTTTTTTGTATTCGTATCGAAAAGCGACCGATTTTCGAGGGAATTGAAGTTTTTCTTGTCTTTTATGTTGTTCGAAATGTAATAGGACGGTTCTTAATCGCTCGTGGTTTCCTTGTTCCCGGATCCGACCGCCCCTCTTGTTTTAGCTCGAATCGTTGCTCAACGGTGATTTCGGGGTTCTAGGCTCGGAGGATACAACTACAAAATGTTCGCATGAATGGACGGGTGCGATCATACCAACACTAATGCACCGGATCCCATAAGAACTCCGATGTTGAGCGTGCTTGGGCGAGAGTAGTAGTAGGATGGGTGACCTCCTGGGAAGTCCTCGTGTTGCACCCCTCTTTTTGTCGTTTTTGCAATCGGACAAGGCCATTTTGCTCTAAGGCCGCGTTATTTTCGTGTTAGTTCGTAGGTTTCAAGGCTTATTTTGCAAATAGAATTGGGTTTTTTTAACGACGTTTTTCGTGTTCGTATGGAAAAGCGACCGATTTTCGAGGGAATTGACGTTTTTCTTGCCTTTTATGTTGTTCGAAATGTAATAGGACGGTTCTTAATCGCTCGTGGTTTCCTTGTTCCGGGATCCGACCGCCCCTCTTGTTTTAGCTCGAATCGTTGCTCAACGGTGATTTCGGGGTTCTAGGCTCGGAGGATACAACTACGAAACGTTCGTATGAATGGACGGGTGCGATCATACCTGCACTAATGCACCGGATCCCATCAGAACTCCGATGTTAAGCGTGCTTGGGCGAGAGTAGTAGTAGGATGGGTGACCTCCTGGGAAGTCCTCGTGCTGCACCCCTCTTTTTGTTGTTTTTGCAATCGGACAAGGCCATTTTGCTCTAAGGCCGCGTTATTTTCGTGTTAGTTCGGAGGTTTCAATTTTTATTTTGCAAATAGAATTGGGTTTTTTTAACGACGTTTTTCGTGTTCGTATCGAAAAGCGACCGATTTTCGAGGGAATTGACGTTTTTCTTTCCGTTTATGTTGTTCGAAATGTAATAGGACGGTTCTTAATCGCTCGTGGTTTCCTTCTTCCGGGATCCGACCGCCCCTCTTGTTTTAGCTCGAATCGTTGCTCAACGGTGATTTCGGGGTTCTAGGCTCGGAGGATACAACTACAAAATGTTCGCATGAATGGACGGGTGCGATCATACCAACACTAATGCACCGGATCCCATAAGAACTCCGATGTTGAGCGTGCTTGGGCGAGAGTAGTAGTAGGATGGGTGACCTCCTGGGAAGTCCTCGTGCTGCACCCCTCTTTTTGTTGTTTTTGCAATCGGACAAGGCCATTTTGCTCTAAGGCCGCGTTATTTTCGTGTTAGTTCGTAGGTTTCAAGGCTTATTTTGCAAATAGAATTGGGTTTTTTTAACGACGTTTTTCGTGTTCGTATGGAAAAGCGACCGATTTTCGAGGGAATTGACGTTTTTCTTGCCTTTTATGTTGTTCGAAATGTAATAGGACGGTTCTTAATCGCTCGTGGTTTCCTTGTTCCGGGATCCGACCGCCCCTCTTGTTTTAGCTCGAATCGTTGCTCAACGGTGATTTCGGGGTTCTAGGCTCGGAGGATACAACTACGAAATGTTCGCATGAATGGACGGGTGCGATCATACCAACACTAACGCACCGGATCCCATCAGAACTCCGATGTTAAGCGTGCTTGGGCGAGAGTAGTACTAGGATGGTGACCTCCTGGGAAGTCCTCGTGTTGCACCCCTCTTTTTGTCGTTTTTGCAATCGGACAAGGCCATTTTGCTCTAAGGCCGCGTTATTTTCGTGTCAGTTCGTAGGTTTCAATTTTTATTTTGCAAATAGAATTGGGTTTTTTTAACGACGTTTTTCGTGTTCATATGGAAAAGCGACCGATTTTCGAGGGAATTGACGTTTTTCTTGTCTTTTATGTTGTTCGAAATGTAATAGGACGGTTCTTAATCGCTCGTGGTTTCCTTGTTCCCGGATCCGACCGCCCCTCTTGTTTTAGCTCGAATCGTTGCTCAACGGTGATTTCGGGGTTCTAGGCTCGGAGGATACAACTACGAAATGTTCGTATGAATGGACGGCTGCGATCATACCTGCACTAATGCACCGGATCCCATCAGAACTCCGATGTTAAGCGTGCTTGGGCGAGAGTAGTAGTAGGATGGGTGACCTCCTGGGAAGTCCTCGTGCTGCACCCCTCTTTTTGTTGTTTTTGCAATCGGACAAGGCCATTTTGCTCTAAGGCCGCGTTATTTTCGTGTTAGTTCGTAGGTTTCAAGGCTTATTTTGCAAATAGAATTGGGTTTTTTTAACGACGTTTTTCGTGTTCGTATGGAAAAGCGACCGATTTTCGAGGGAATTGACGTTTTTCTTGTCTTTTATGTTGTTCGAAATGTAATAGGACGGCTCTTAATCGCTCGTGGTTTCCTTGTTCCGGGATCCGACCAGCCCTCTCGTTTTAGCTCGAATCGTTGCTCAACGGTGATTTCGGGGTTCTAGGCTCGGAGGATACAACTACGAAATGTTCGCATGAATGGACGGGTGCGATCATACCAGCACTAATGCACCGGATCCCATCAGAACTCTGAAGTTAAGCGTGCTTGGGCGAGAGTAGTACTAGGATGGGTGACCTCCTGGGAAGTCCTCGTGTTGCACCCCTCTTTTTGTCGTTTTTGCAATCGGACAAGGCCATTTTGCTCTAAGGCCGCGTTATTTTCGTGTTAGTTCGTAGGTTTCAAGGCTTATTTTTCAAATAGAATTGGGTTTTTTTAACGACGTTTTTCGTGTTCGTATGGAAAAGCGACCGATTTTCGAGGGAATTGACGTTTTTCTTTCCTTTTATGTTGTTCGAAATGTAATAGGACGGTTCTTAATCGCTCGTGGTTTCCTTGTTCCGGGATCCGACCGCCCCTCTTGTTTTAGCTCGAATCGTTGCTCAACGGTGATTTCGGGGTTCTAGGCTCGGAGGATACAACTACGAAATGTTCGCATGAATGGACGTGTGCGATCATACCTGCACTAATGCACCGGATCCCATCAGAACTCCGAAGTTAAGCGTGCTTGGGCGAGAGTAGTACTAGGATGGGTGACCTCCTGGGAAGTCCTCGTGTTGCACCCCTCTTTTTGTCGTTTTTGCAATCGGACAAGGCCATTTTGCTCTAAGGCCGCGTTATTTTCGTGTTAGTTCGTAGGTTTCAATTTTTATTTTGCAAATAGAATTGGGTTTTTTTAACGACGTTTTTTGTATTCGTATCGAAAAGCGACCGATTTTCGAGGGAATTGAAGTTTTTCTTGTCTTTTATGTTGTTCGAAATGTAATAGGACGGTTCTTAATCGCTCGTGGTTTCCTTGTTCCCGGATCCGACCGCCCCTCTTGTTTTAGCTCGAATCGTTGCTCAACGGTGATTTCGGGGTTCTAGGCTCGGAGGATACAACTACAAAATGTTCGCATGAATGGACGGGTGCGATCATACCAACACTAATGCACCGGATCCCATAAGAACTCCGATGTTGAGCGTGCTTGGGCGAGAGTAGTAGTAGGATGGGTGACCTCCTGGGAAGTCCTCGTGTTGCACCCCTCTTTTTGTCGTTTTTGCAATCGGACAAGGCCATTTTGCTCTAAGGCCGCGTTATTTTCGTGTCAGTTCGTAGGTTTCAAGGCTTATTTTGCAAATAGAATTGGGTTTTTTTAACGACGTTTTTCGTGTTCGTATGGAAAAGCGACCGATTTTCGAGGGAATTGACGTTTTTCTTTCCTTTTATGTTGTTCGAAATGTAATAGGACGGTTCTTAATCGCTCGTGGTTTCCTTGTTCCGGGATCCGACCGCCCCTCTTGTTTTAGCTCGAATCGTTGCTCAACGGTGATTTCGGGGTTCTAGGCTCGGAGGATACAACTACGAAATGTTCGCATGAATGGACGTGTGCGATCATACCAGCACTAATGCACCGGATCCCATCAGAACTCCGAAGTTAAGCGTGCTTGGGCGAGAGTAGTACTAGGATGGGTAACCTCCTGGGAAGTCCTCGTGTTGCACCCCGCTTTTTGTCGTTTTTGCAATCGGACAAGGCCATTTTGCTCTAAGGCCGCATTATTTTCGTATTAGTTCATAGGTTTCACTTTTTGTTTTGCAAATAGAATTGGGTTTTTTTAACGACGTTTTTCGTGTTCGTATGGAAAAGCGACCGATTATCGAGGGAATTGACGTTTTTCTTGTCTTTTATGTTGTTCGAAATGTAATCGGACGGTTCTTAATCGCTCGTGGTTTCCTTGTTCCGGGATACGACCGCCCCTCTTGTTTTAGCTTGAATCGTTGCTCAACGGTGATTTCGTGGTTCTAGGCTTGGAGGATACAACTACGAAATGTTCGCGTGAATGGAGGGGTGCGATCATACCAACACTAATGCACCGGATCCCATCAGAACTCCGATGTTAAGCGTGCTTGGGCGAGAGTAGTACTAGGATGGGTGACCTCCTGGGAAGTCCTCGTGTTGCACCCCTCTTTTTGTCGTTTTTGCAATCGGACAAGGCCATTTTGCTCTAAGGCCGCGTTATTTTCGTGTTAGTTCGTAGGTTTCAATTTTTATTTTGCAAATAGAATTGGGTTTTTTTAACGACGTTTTTCGTGTTCGTATGGAAAAGCGACCGATTTTCGAGGGAATTGACGTTTTTCTTGTCTTTTATGTTGTTCGAAATGTAATAGGACGGTTCTTAATCGCTCGTGGTTTCCTTGTTCCGGGATCCGACCACCCATCTCATTTTAGCTCGAATCGTTGCTCAACGGTGATTTCGGGGTTCTAGGCTCGGAGGATACAACTACGAAATGTTCGCATGAATGGACGGGTGCGATCATACCAGCACTAATGCACCGGATCCCATCAGAACTCTGAAGTTAAGCGTGCTTGGGCGAGAGTAGTACTAGGATGGGTGACCTCCTGGGAAGTCCTCGTGTTGCACCCCTCTTTTTGTCGTTTTTGCAATCGGACAAGGCTATTTTGCTCTAAGGCCGCGTTATTTTCGTGTCAGTTCGTAGGTTTGAAGGCTTATTTTGCAAATAGAATTGGGTTTTTTTAACGACGTTTTTCGTGTTCGTATGGAAAAGCGACCGATTTTCGAGGGAATTGACGTTTTTCATGTCTTTTATGTTGTTCGAAATGTAATCGGACGGTTCTTAATCGCTCGTGGTTTCCTTGTTCCGGGATCTGACCGCCCCTCTTGTTTTAGCTTGAATCGTTGCTCAACGGTGATTTTGGGGTTCTAGGCTTGGAGGATACAACTACGAAATGTTCACGTGAATGGAGGGGTGCGATCATACCAACACTAATGCACCGGATCCCATCAGAACTCCGATGTTAAGCGTGCTTGGGCGAGAGTAGTACTAGGATGGGTGACCTCCTGGGAAGTCCTCGTGTTGCACCCCTCTTTTTGTCGTTTTTGCAATCGGACAAGGCCATTTTGCTCTAAGGCCGCGTTATTTTCGTGTTAGTTCGTAGGTTTCAATTTTTATTTTGCAAATAGAATTGGGTTTTTTTAACGACGTTTTTCGTGTTCGTATGGAAAAGCGACCGATTTTCGAGGGAATTGACGTTTTTCTTGTCTTTTATGTTGTTCGAAATGTAATAGGACGGTTCTTAATCGCTCGTGGTTTCCTTGTTCCGGGATCCGACCAGCCCTCTCGTTTTAGCTCGAATCGTTGCTCAACGGTGATTTCGGGGTTCTAGGCTCGGAGGATACAACTACGAAATGTTCGCATGAATGGACGGGTGCGATCATACCAGCACTAATGCACCGGATCCCATCAGAACTCTGAAGTTAAGCGTGCTTGGGCGAGAGTAGTACTAGGATGGGTGACCTCCTGGGAAGTCCTCGTGTTGCACCCCTCTTTTTGTCATTTTTGCAATCGGACAAGGCAATTTTGCTCTAAGGCCGCGTTATTTCCGTGTTAGTTCGTAGGTTTCAAGGCTTATTTTTCAAATAGAATTGGGTTTTTTTAACGACGTTTTTCGTGTTCGTATGGAAAAGCGACCGATTTTCGAGGGAATTGACGTTTTTCTTTCCTTTTATGTTGTTCGAAATGTAATAGGACGGTTCTTAATCGCTCGTGGTTTCCTTGTTCCGGGATCCGACCGCCCCTCTTGTTTTAGCTCGAATCGTTGCTCAACGGTGATTTCGGGGTTCTAGGCTCGGAGGATACAACTACGAAATGTTCGCATGAATGGTCGTGTGCGATCATACCAGCACTAATGCACCGGATCCCATCAGAACTCCGAAGTTAAGCGTGCTTGGGCGAGAGTAGTACTAGGATGGGTAACCTCCTGGGAAGTCCTCGTGTTGCACCCCGCTTTTTGTCGTTTTTGCAATCGGACAAGGCCATTTTGCTCTAAGGCCGCATTATTTTCGTATTAGTTCATAGGTTTCACTTTTTGTTTTGCAAATAGAATTGGGTTTTTTTAACGACGTTTTTCGTGTTCGTATGGAAAAGCGACCGATTATCGAGGGAATTGACGTTTTTCTTGTCTTTTATGTTGTTCGAAATGTAATCGGACGGTTCTTAATCGCTCGTGGTTTCCTTGTTCCGGGATACGACCGCCCCTCTTGTTTTAGCTTGAATCGTTGCTCAACGGTGATTTCGGGGTTCTAGGCTTGGAGGATACAACTACGAAATGTTCGCGTGAATGGAGGGGTGCGATCATACCAACACTAATGCACCGGATCCCATCAGAACTCCGATGTTAAGCATGCTTGGGCGAGAGTAGTACTAGGATGGGTGACCTCCTGGGAAGTCCTCGTGTTGCACCCCTCTTTTTGTCGTTTTTGCAATCGGACAAGGCCATTTTGCTCTAAGGCCGCGTTATTTTCGTGTTAGTTCGTAGGTTTCAAGGCTTATTTTGCAAATATAATTGGGTTTTTTTAACGACGTTTTTCGTGTTCGTATGGAAAAGCGACCGATTTTCGAGGGTATTGACGTTTTTCTTGCCTTTTATGTTGTTCGAAATGTAATACGACGGTTCTTAATCGCTCGTGGTTTCCTTGTTCCGGGATCCGACCGCCCCTCTTGTTTTAGCTCGAATCGTTGCTCAACGGTGATTTCGGGGTTCTAGGCTCGGAGGATACAACTACGAAATGTTCGCATGAATGGACGTGTGCGATCATACCAGCACTAATGCACCGGATCCCATCAGAACTCCGATGTTAAGCGTGCTTGGGCGAGAGTAGTACTAGGATGGGTGACCTCCTGGGAAGTCCTCGTGTTGCACCCCTCTTTTTGTCGTTTTTGCAATCGGACAAGGCCATTTTGCTCTAAGGCCGCGTTATTTTCGTGTCAGTTCGTAGGTTTGAAGGCTTATTTTGCAAATAGAATTGGGTTTTTTTAACGACGTTTTTCGTGTTCGTATGGAAAAGCGACCGATTTTCGAGGGAATTGACGTTTTTCTTGTCTTTTATGTTATTCGAACTATAATAGGACGGTTCTTAATCGCTCGTGGTTTCCTTGTTCCGGGATCCGACCACCCCTCTTGTTTTAGCTCGAATCGTTGCTCAACGGTGATTTCGGGGTTCTAGGCTCGGAGGATACAACTACGAAATGTTCGCATGAATGGACGGGTGCGATCATACCAGCACTAATGCACCGGATCCCATCAGAACTCTGAAGTTAAGCGTGCTTGGGCGAGAGTAGTACTAGGATGGGTGACCTCTAGGGAAATCCTCGTGTTGCACCCCTCTTTTTGTCGTTTTTGCAATCGGACGAGGCCATTTTGCTCTAAGGCCGCGTTATTTTCGTGTTAGTTCGTAGGTTTCAAGGCTTATTTTTCAAATAGAATTGGGTTTTTTTAACGACGTTTTTCGTGTTCGTATGGAAAAGCGACCGATTTTCGAGGGAATTGACGTTTTTCTTTCCTTTTATGTTGTTCGAAATGTAATAGGACGGTTCTTAATCGCTCGTGGTTTCCTTCTTCCGGGATCCGACGGCCCCTCTTGTTTTAGCTCGAATCGTTGCTCAACGGTGATTTCGGGGTTCTAGGCTCGGAGGATACAACTACGAAATGTTCGCATGAATGGACGTGTGCGATCATACCAGCACTAATGCACCGGATCCCAACACAACTCCGCAGTTAAGCGTGCTTGGGCGAGAGTAGTACTATAATGGGTGACCTCCTGGGAAGTCCTCGTGTTGCACCCCGCTTTTTGTCGTTTTTGCAATCGGACAAGGCCATTTTGCTCTAAGGCCGCGTTATTTTCGTATTAGTTCATAGGTTTCACTTTTTATTTTGCAAATAGAATTGGGTTTTTTTAACGACGTTTTTCGTGTTCGTATGGAAAAGCGACCGATTATCGAGGGAATTGACGTTTTTCATGTCTTTTATGTTGTTCGAAATGTAATCGGACGGTTCTTAATCGCTCGTGGTTTCCTTGTTCCGGGATCTGACCGCCCCTCTTGTTTTAGCTTGAATCGTTGCTCAACGGTGATTTCGGGGTTCTAGGCTTGGAGGATACAACTACGAAATGTTCGCGTGAATGGAGGGGTGCGATCATACCAACACTAATGCACCGGATCCCATCAGAACTCCGATGTTAAGCGTGCTTGGGCGAGAGTAGTACTAGGATGGGTGACCTCCTGGGAAGTCCTCGTGTTGCACCCCTCTTTTTGTCGTTTTTGCAATCGGACAAGGCCATTTTGCTCTAAGGCCGCGTTATTTTCGTGTTAGTTCGTAGGTTGCAATTTTTATTTTGCAAATAGAATTGGGTTTTTTTAACGACGTTTTTCGTGTTCGTATGGAAAAGCGACCGATTTTCGAGGGAATTGACGTTTTTCTTGTCTTTTATGTTGTTCGAAATGTAATAGGACGGTTCTTAATCGCTCGTGGTTTCCTTGTTCCGGGATCCGACCAGCCCTCTCGTTTTAGCTCGAATCGTTGCTCAACGGTGATTTCGGGGTTCTAGGCTCGGAGGATACAACTACGAAATGTTCGCGTGAATGGACGGGTGCGATCATACCAGCACTAATGCACCGGATCCCATCAGAACTCTGAAGTTAAGCGTGCTTGGGCGAGAGTAGTACTAGGATGGGTGACCTCCTGGGAAGTCCTCGTGTTGCACCCCTCTTTTTGTCGTTTTTGCAATCGGACAAGGCCATTTTGCTCTAAGGCCGCGTTATTTTCGTGTTAGTTCGTAGGTTTCAATTTTTATTTTGCAAATAGAATTGGGTTTTTTTAACGACGTTTTTCGTGTTCGTATGGAAAAGCGACCGATTATCGAGGGAATTGACGTTTTTCTTGCCTTTTATGTTGTTCGAAATGTAATAGGACGGTTCTTAATCGCTCGTGGTTTCCTTGTTCCGGGATCCGACCGCCCCTCTTGTTTTAGCTTGAATCGTTGTTCAACGGTGATTTCGGGGTTCTAGGCTTGGAGGATACAACTACGAAATGTTCGCGTGAATGGAGGGGTGCGATCATACCAACACTAATGCACCGGATCCCATCAGAACTCCGATGTTAAGCGTGCTTGGGCGAGAGTAGTACTAGGATGGGTGACCTCCTGGGAAGTCCTCGTGTTGCACCCCTCTTTTTGTCGTTTTTGCAATCGGACAAGGCCATTTTGCTCTAAGGCCGCGTTATTTTCGTGTTAGTTCGTAGGTTTCAATTTTTATTTTGCAAATAGAATTGGGTTTTTTTAACGACGTTTTTCGTGTTCGTATGGAAAAGCGACCGATTTTCGAGGGAATTGACGTTTTTCTTGTCTTTTATGTTGTTCGAAATGTAATAGGACGGTTCTTAATCGCTCGTGGTTTCCTTGTTCCGGGATCCGACCAGCCCTCTCGTTTTAGCTCGAATCGTTGCTCAACGGTGATTTCGGGGTTCTAGGCTCGGAGGATACAACTACGAAATGTTCGCATGAATGGACGGGTGCGATCATACCAGCACTAATGCACCGGATCCCATCAGAACTCTGAAGTTAAGCGTGCTTGGGCGAGAGTAGTACTAGGATGGGTGACCTCCTGGGAAGTCCTCGTGTTGCACCCCTCTTTTTGTCGTTTTTGCAATCGGACAAGGCCATTTTGCTCTAAGGCCGCGTTATTTTCGTGTTAGTTCGTAGGTTTCAAGGCTTATTTTTCAAATAGAATTGGGTTTTTTTAACGACGTTTTTCGTGTTCGTATGGAAAAGCGACCGATTTTCGAGGGAATTGACGTTTTTCTTTCCTTTTATGTTGTTCGAAATGTAATAGGACGGTTCTTAATCGCTCGTGGTTTCCTTGTTCCGGGATCCGACCGCCCCTCTTGTTTTAGCTCGAATCGTTGCTCAACGGTGATTTCGGGGTTCTAGGCTCGGAGGATACAACTACGAAATGTTCGCATGAATGGACGTGTGCGATCATACCAGCACTAATGCACCGGATCCCATCAGAACTCCGAAGTTAAGCGTGCTTGGGCGAGAGTAGTACTAGGATGGGTAACCTCCTGGGAAGTCCTCGTGTTGCACCCCGCTTTTTGTCGTTTTTGCAATCGGACAAGGCCGTTTTGCTCTAAGGCCGCATTATTTTCGTATTAGTTCATAGGTTTCACTTTTTGTTTTTCAAATAGAATTGGGTTTTTTTAACGACGTTTTTCGTGTTCGTATGGAAAAGCGACCGATTATCGAGGGAATTGACGTTTTTCTTGTCTTTTATGTTGTTCGAAATGTAATCGGACGGTTCTTAATCGCTCGTGGTTTCCTTGTTCCGGGATACGACCGCCCCTCTTGTTTTAGCTTGAATCGTTGCTCAACGGTGATTTCGTGGTTCTAGGCTTGGAGGATACAACTACGAAATGTTCGCGTGAATGGAGGGGTGCGATCATACCAACACTAATGCACCGGATCCCATCAGAACTCCGATGTTAAGCGTGCTTGGGCGAGAGTAGTACTAGGATGGGTGACCTCCTGGGAAGTCCTCGTGTTGCACCCCTCTTTTTGTCGTTTTTGCAATCGGACAAGGCCATTTTGCTCTAAGGCCGCGTTATTTTCGTGTTAGTTCGTAGGTTTCAATTTTTATTTTGCAAATAGAATTGGGTTTTTTTAACGACGTTTTTCGTGTTCGTATGGAAAAGCGACCGATTTTCGAGGGAATTGACGTTTTTCTTGTCTTTTATGTTGTTCGAAATGTAATAGGACGGTTCTTAATCGCTCGTGGTTTCCTTGTTCCGGGATCCGACCAGCCCTCTCGTTTTAGCTCGAATCGTTGCTCAACGGTGATTTCGGGGTTCTAGGCTCGGAGGATACAACTACGAAATGTTCGCATGAATGGACGGGTGCGATCATACCAGCACTAATGCACCGGATCCCATCAGAACTCTGAAGTTAAGCGTGCTTGGGCGAGAGTAGTACTAGGATGGGTGACCTCCTGGGAAGTCCTCGTGTTGCACCCCTCTTTTTGTCGTTTTTGCAATCGGACAAGGCCATTTTGCTCTAAGGCCGCGTTATTTTCGTGTTAGTTCGTAGGTTTCAAGGCTTATTTTTCAAATAGAATTGGGTTTTTTTAACGACGTTTTTCGTGTTCGTATGGAAAAGCGACCGATTTTCGAGGGAATTGACGTTTTTCTTTCCTTTTATGTTGTTCGAAATGTAATAGGACGGTTCTTAATCGCTCGTGGTTTCCTTGTTCCGGGATCCGACCGCCCCTCTTGTTTTAGCTCGAATCGTTGCTCAACGGTGATTTCGGGGTTCTAGGCTCGGAGGATACAACTACGAAATGTTCGCATGAATGGACGTGTGCGATCATACCAGCACTAATGCACCGGATCCCATCAGAACTCCGAAGTTAAGCGTGCTTGGGCGAGAGTAGTACTAGGATGGGTAACCTCCTGGGAAGTCCTCGTGTTGCACCCCGCTTTTTGTCGTTTTTGCAATCGGACA
Organism: Polygonum maritimum; assembly: GCA_963924305.1. Lineage (NCBI taxonomy): Eukaryota > Viridiplantae > Streptophyta > Magnoliopsida > Caryophyllales > Polygonaceae > Polygonum > Polygonum maritimum. The sequence continues at coordinate 13,618,021 of OZ002731.1, read as the reverse complement.
AGGCCATTTTGCTCTAAGGCCGCATTATTTTCGTATTAGTTCATAGGTTTCACTTTTTGTTTTGCAAATAGAATTGGGTTTTTTTAACGACGTTTTTCGTGTTCGTATGGAAAAGCGACCGATTATCGAGGGAATTGACGTTTTTCTTGTCTTTTATGTTGTTCGAAATGTAATCGGACGGTTCTTAATCGCTCGTGGTTTCCTTGTTCCGGGATACGACCGCCCCTCTTGTTTTAGCTTGAATCGTTGCTCAACGGTGATTTCGTGGTTCTAGGCTTGGAGGATACAACTACGAAATGTTCGCGTGAATGGAGGGGTGCGATCATACCAACACTAATGCACCGGATCCCATCAGAACTCCGATGTTAAGCGTGCTTGGGCGAGAGTAGTACTAGGATGGGTGACCTCCTGGGAAGTCCTCGTGTTGCACCCCTCTTTTTGTCGTTTTTGCAATCGGACAAGGCCATTTTGCTCTAAGGCCGCGTTATTTTCGTGTTAGTTCGTAGGTTTCAATTTTTATTTTGCAAATAGAATTGGGTTTTTTTAACGACGTTTTTCGTGTTCGTATGGAAAAGCGACCGATTTTCGAGGGAATTGACGTTTTTCTTGTCTTTTATGTTGTTCGAAATGTAATAGGACGGTTCTTAATCGCTCGTGGTTTCCTTGTTCCGGGATCCGACCAGCCCTCTCGTTTTAGCTCGAATCGTTGCTCAACGGTGATTTCGGGGTTCTAGGCTCGGAGGATACAACTACGAAATGTTCGCATGAATGGACGGGTGCGATCATACCAGCACTAATGCACCGGATCCCATCAGAACTATGAAGTTAAGCGTGCTTGGGCGAGAGTAGTACTAGGATGGGTGACCTCCTGGGAAGTCCTCGTGTTGCACCCCTCTTTTTGTCGTTTTTGCAATCGGACAAGGCCATTTTGCTCTAAGGCCGCGTTATTTTCGTGTTAGTTCGTAGGTTTCAAGGCTTATTTTTCAAATAGAATTGGGTTTTTTTAACGACGTTTTTCGTGTTCGTATGGAAAAGCGACCGATTTTCGAGGGAATTGACGTTTTTCTTTCCTTTTATGTTGTTCGAAATGTAATAGGACGGTTCTTAATCGCTCGTGGTTTCCTTGTTCCGGGATCCGACCGCCCCTCTTGTTTTAGCTCGAATCGTTGCTCAACGGTGATTTCGGGGTTCTAGGCTCGGAGGATAGAACTACGAAATGTTCGCATGATTGGACGTGTGCGATCATACCAGCACTAATGCACCGGATCCCATCAGAACTCCGAAGTTAAGCGTGCTTGGGCGAGAGTAGTACTAGGATGGGTAACCTCCTGGGAAGTCCTCGTGTTGCACCCCGCTTTTTGTCGTTTTTGCAATCGGACAAGGCCATTTTGCTCTAAGGCCGCATTATTTTCGTATTAGTTCATAGGTTTCACTTTTTGTTTTGCAAATAGAATTGGGTTTTTTTAACGACGTTTTTCGTGTTCGTATGGAAAAGCGACCGATTATCGAGGGAATTGACGTTTTTCTTGTCTTTTATGTTGTTCGAAATGTAATCGGACGGTTCTTAATCGCTCGTGGTTTCCTTGTTCCGGGATACGACCGCCCCTCTTGTTTTAGCTTGAATCGTTGCTCAACGGTGATTTCGTGGTTCTAGGCTTGGAGGATACAACTACGAAATGTTCGCGTGAATGGAGGGGTGCGATCATACCAACACTAATGCACCGGATCCCATCAGAACTCCGATGTTAAGCGTGCTTGGGCGAGAGTAGTACTAGGATGGGTGACCTCCTGGGAAGTCCTCGTGTTGCACCCCTCTTTTTGTCGTTTTTGCAATCGGACAAGGCCATTTTGCTCTAAGGCCGCGTTATTTTCGTGTTAGTTCGTAGGTTTCAATTTTTATTTTGCAAATAGAATTGGGTTTTTTTAACGACGTTTTTCGTGTTCGTATGGAATAGCGACCGATTTTCGAGGGAATTGACGTTTTTCTTTCCTTTTATGTTGTTCGAAATGTAATAGGACGGTTCTTAATCGCTCGTGGTTTCCTTGTTCCGGGATCCGACCGCCCCTCTTGTTTTAGCTCGAATTGTTGCTCAACGGTGATTTCGGGGTTCTAGGCTCGGAGGATACAACTACGAAAGGTTCGCATGAATGGACGGGTGCGATCATACCAGGACTAATGCACCGGATCCCATCAAAACTCCGAAGTTAAGCGTGCTTGGGCGAGAGTAGTACTAGGATGGGTAACCTCCTGGGAAGTCCTCGTGTTGCACCCCTCTTTTTGTCGTTTTTGCAATCGGACAATGCCATTTTGCTCTAAGGCCGCATTATTTTCGTGTTAGTTCGTAGGTTTCAATTTTTATTTTGCAAATAGAATTGGGTTTTTTTAACGACGTTTTTCGTGGTCGTATGGAAAAACGACCGATTTTCGAGGGAATTGACGTTTTTCTTGTCTCTTATGTTGTTCGAAATGTAATAGGACGGTTCTTAATCGCTCGTGGTTTCCTTGTTCCGGGATCCGACCGGCCCTCTTGTTTTAGCTCGAATCGTTGCTCAACGGTGATTTCGGGGTTCTAGGCTCGGAGGATACAACTACGAAATGTTCGCGTGAATGGACGGGTGCGATCATACCAGCACTAATGCACCGGATCCCTTCAGAACTCTGAAGTTAAGCGTGCTTGGGCGAGAGTAGTACTAGGATGGGTGACCTCCTGGGAAATCCTCGTGTTGCACCCCTCTTTTTGTCGTTTTTGCAATCGGACAAGGCCATTTTGCTCTAAGGCCGCGTTATTTTCGTGTTAGTTCGTAGGTTTCAAGGCTTATTTTTCAAATAGAATTGGGTTTTTTTAACGACGTTTTTCGTGTTCGTATGGAAAAGCGACCGATTTTCGAGGGAATTGACGTTTTTCTTTCCTTTTATGTTGTTCGAAATGTAATAGGACGGTTCTTAATCGCTCGTGGTTTCCTTCTTCCGGGATCCGACCGCCCCTCTTGTTTTAGCTCGAATCGTTGCTCAACGGTGATTTCGGGGTTCTAGGCTCGGAGGATACAACTACGAAATGTTCGCATGAATGGACGGGTGCGATCATACCAGCACTAATGCACCGGATCCCATCAGAACTCCAAAGTTAAGCGTGCTTGGGCGAGAGTAGTACTAGGATGGGTAACCTCCTGGGAAGTCCTCGTGTTGCACCCCGCTTTTTGTCGTTTTTGCAATCGGACAAGGCCATTTTGCTCTAAGGTCGCATTATTTTCGTATTAGTTCGTAGGTTTCACTTTTTATTTTGCAAATAGAATTGGGTTTTTTTAACGACGTTTTTCGTGTTCGTATGGAAAAGCGACCGATTATCGAGGGAATTGACGTTTTTCTTGTCTTTTATGTTGTTCGAAATGTAATAGGACGGTTCTTAATCGCTCGTGGTTTCCTTGTTCCGGGATCCGACCGCCCCTCTTGTTTTAGCTCGAATCGTTGCTCAACGGTGATTTCGGGGTTCTAGGCTCGGAGGATACAACTACGAAATGTTCGCATGAATGGACATGTGCGATCGTACCAGGACTAATGCACCGGATCCCATCAAAACTCCGAAGTTAAGCGTGCTTGGGCGAGAGTAGTACTAGGATGGGTAACCTCCTGGGAAGTCCTCGTGTTGCACCCCTCTTTTTGTCGTTTTTGCAATCGGACAATGCCATTTTGCTCTAAGGCCGCATTATTTTCGTGTTAGTTCGTAAATTTCAATTTTTATTTTGCAAATAGAATTGGGTTTTTTTAACGACGTTTTTCGTGGTCGTATGGAAAAACGACCGATTTTCGAGGGAATTGACGTTTTTCTTGTCTCTTATGTTGTTCGAAATGTAATAGGACGGTTCTTAATCGCTCGTGGTTTCCTTGTTCCGGGATCCTACCGGCCCTCTTGTTTTAGCTCGAATCGTTGCTCAACGGTGATTTCGGGGTTCTAGGCTCGGAGGATACAACTACGAAATGTTCGCGTGAATGGACGGGTGCGATCATACCAGCACTAATGCACCGGATCCCTTCAGAACTCTGAAGTTAAGCGTGCTTGGGCGAGAGTAGTACTAGGATGGGTGACCTCCTGGGAAATCCTCGTGTTGCACCCCTCTTTTTGTCGTTTTTGCAATCGGACAAGGCCATTTTGCTCTAAGGCCGCGTTATTTTCGTGTTAGTTCGTAGGTTTCAAGGCTTATTTTTCAAATAGAATTGGGTTTTTTTAACGACGTTTTTCGTGTTCGTATGGAAAAGCGACCGATTTTCGAGGGAATTGACGTTTTTCTTTCCTTTTATGTTGTTCGAAATGTAATAGGACGGTTCTTAATCGCTCGTGGTTTCCTTCTTCCGGGATCCGACCGCCCCTCTTGTTTTAGCTCGAATCGTTGCTCAACGGTGATTTCGGGGTTCTAGGCTCGGAGGATACAACTACGAAATGTTCGCATGAATGGACGGGTGCGATCATACCAGCACTAATGCACCGGATCCCATCAGAACTCCAAAGTTAAGCGTGCTTGGGCGAGAGTAGTACTAGGATGGGTAACCTCCTGGGAAGTCCTCGTGTTGCACCCCGCTTTTTGTCGTTTTTGCAATCGGACAAGGCCATTTTGCTCTAAGGTCGCATTATTTTCGTATTAGTTCGTAGGTTTCACTTTTTATTTTGCAAATAGAATTGGGTTTTTTTAACGACGTTTTTCGTGTTCGTATGGAAAAGCGACCGATTATCGAGGGAATTGACGTTTTTCTTGTCTTTTATGTTGTTCAAAATGTAATAGGACGGTTCTTAATCGCTCGTGGTTTCCTTGTTCCGGGATCCGACCGCCCCTCTTGTTTTAGCTTGAATCGTTGCTCAACGGTGATTTCGTGGTTCTAGGCTTGGAGGATACAACTACGAAATGTTCGCATGAATGGAGGGGTGCGATCATACCAACACTAATGCACCGGATCCCATCAGAACTCCGATGTTAAGCGTGCTTGGGCGAGAGTAGTACTAGGATGGGTGACCTCCTGGGAAGTCCTCGTGTTGCACCCCTCTTTTTGTCGTTTTTGCAATCGGACAAGGCCATTTTGCTCTAAGGCCGCTTTATTTTCGTGCTAGTTCGTAGGTTTCAATTTTTATTTTGCAAATAGAATTGGGTTTTTTTAACGACGTTTTTCGAGTTCGTTTGGAAAAGCGACCGATTTTCGAGGGAATTGACGGTTTTCTTGTCTTTTATGTTGTTCGAAATGTAATAGGACGGTTCTTAATCGCTCGTGGTTTCCTTGTTCCGGGATCCGACCACCCCTCTTGTTTTAGCTCGAATCGTTGCTGAACGGTGATTTCGGGGTTCTAGGCTCGGAGGATACAACGACGAAATGTTCGCATGAATGGACGGGTGCGATCATACCAGCACTAATGCACCGGATCCCATCAGAACTCTGAAGTTAAGCGTGCTTGGGCGAGAGTAGTACTAGGATAGGTGACCTCCTGGGAAATCCTCGTGTTGCACCCCTCTTTTTGTCGTTTTTGCAATCGGACAAGGCCATTTTGCTCTAAGGCCGCGTTATTTTCGTGTTAGTTCGTAGGTTTCAAGGCTTATTTTTCAAAATAGAATTGGGTTTTTTTAACGACGTTTTTCGTGTTCGTATGGAAAAGCGACCGATTTTCGAGGGAATTGACGTTTTTCTTTCCTTTTATGTTGTTCGAAATGTAATAGGACGGTTCTTAATCGCTCGTGGTTTCCTTCTTCCGGGATCCGACCGCCCCTCTTGTTTTAGCTCGAATCCTTGCTCAACGGTGATTTCGGGGTTCTAGGCTCGGAGGATACAACTACGAAATGTTCGCATGAATGGACGGGTGCGATCATTCCAGCACTAATGCACCGGATCCCATCAGAACTCTGAAGTTAAGCGTGCTTAGGCGGGAGTAGTACTAGGATGGGTGATCTCCTGGAAAGTCCTCGTGTTGTAACCCTCTTTTTGTCGTTTTTGCAATCGGACAAGGCCATTTTGCTCTAAGGCCGCGTTATTTTCGTGTTAGTTCGTAGGTTTCAAGGCTTATTTTTCAAATAGAATTGGGTTTTTTTAACGACGTTTTTCGTGTTCGTATGGAAAAGCGACCGATTTTCGAGGGAATTGACGTTTTTCTTTCCTTTTATGTTGTTCGAAATGTAATAGGACGGTTCTTAATCGCTCGTGGTTTCCTTGTTCCGGGATCCGACCGCCCCTCTTGTTTTAGCTTGAATCGTTGCTCAACGGTGATTTCGTGGTTCTAGGCTTGGAGGATACAACTACGAAATGTTCGCATGAATGGAGGGGTGCGATCATACCAACACTAATGCACCGGATCCCATCAGAACTCCGATGTTAAGCGTGCTTGGGCGAGAGTAGTACTAGGATGGGTGACCTCCTGGGAATTCCTCATGTTGCACCCCTCTTTTTGTCGTTTTTGCAATCGGACAAGGCCATTTTGCTCTAAGGCCGCTTTATTTTCGTGTTAGTTCGTAGGTTTCAATTTTTATTTTGCAAATAGAATTGGTTTTTTTTAACGACGTTTTTCGTGTTCGTATGGAAAAGCGACCGATTATCGAGGGAATTGACGTTTTTCTTGTCTTTTATGTTGTTCGAAATGTAATAGGACGGTTCTTAATCGCTCGTGGTTTCCTTGTTCCGGGATCCGACCGCCCCTCTTGTTTTAGCTTGAATCGTTGCTCAACGGTGATTTCGTGGTTCTAGGCTTGGAGGATACAACTACGAAATGTTCGCATGAATGGAGGGGTGCGATCATACCAACACTAATGCATCGGATCCCCCATCAGAACTCCGATGTTAAGCGTGCTTGGGCGAGAGTAGTATTAGGATGGGTGACCTCCTGGGAAGTCCTCGTGTTGCACCCCTCTTTTTGGCGTTTTTGCAATCGGATAAGGCCATTTTACTCTAAGGCCGCGTTATTTTCGTGTTAGTTCGTAGGTTTCAATTTTTATTTTAGAAATAGAATTGGGTTTTTTTAATGACGTTTTTCGTGTTCGTATGGAAAAGCGACCGATTTTCGAGGGAATTGACGTTTTTCTTGTCTTTTATGTTGTTCGAAATGTAATAGGACGGTTCTTAATCGCTCGTGGTTTCCTTCTTCCGGGATCCGACCGCCCCTCTTGTTTTAGCTCGAATCGTTGCTCAACGGTGATTTCGGGGTTCTAGGCTCGGAGGATACAACTACGAAATGTTCGCATGAATGGACGTGTGCGATCGTACCAGGACTAATGCACCGGATCCCATCAGAACTCCGAAGTTAAGCGTGCTTGGGCGAGAGTAGTACTAGGATGGGTAACCTCCTGGGAAGTCCTCGTGTTGCACCCCTCTTTTTGTCGTTTTTGCAATCGGACAATGCCATTTTGCTCTAAGGCCGCATTATTTTCGTGTTAGTTCGTAGGTTTCAATTTTTATTTTGCAAATAGAATTGGGTTTTTTTAACGACGTTTTTCGTGGTCGTATGGAAAAACGACCGATTTTCGAGGGAATTGACGTTTTTCTTGTCTCTTATGTTGTTCGAAATGTAATAGGACGGTTCTTAATCGCTCGTGGTTTCCTTGTTCCGGGATCCGACCGGCCCTCTTGTTTTAGCTCGAATTGTTGCTCAACGGTGATTTCGGGGTTCTAGGCTCGGAGGATACAACTACGAAATGTTCGCGTGAATGGACGGGTGCGATCATACCAGCACTAATGCACCGGATCCCATCAGAACTCTGAAGTTAAGCGTGCTTGGGCGAGAGTAGTACTAGGATGGGTGACCTCCTGGGAAATCCTCGTGTTGCACCCCTCTTTTTGTCGTTTTTGCAATCGGACAAGGCCATTTTGCTCTAAGGCCGCGTTATTTTCGTGTTAGTTCGTAGGTTTCAAGGCTTAGTTTTCAAATAGAATTGGGTTTTTTTAACGACGTTTTTCGTGTTCGTATGGAAAAGCGACCGATTTTCGAGGGAATTGACGTTTTTCTTTCCTTTTATGTTGTTCGAAATGTAATAGGACGGTTCTTAATCGCTCGTGGTTTCCTTCTTCCGGGATCCGACCGCCCCTCTTGTTTTAGCTCGAATCGTTGCTCAACGGTGATTTCGGGGTTCTAGGCTCGGAGGATACAACTACGAAATGTTCGCATGAATGGACGGGTGCGATCATACCAGCACTAATGCACCGGATCCCATCAGAACTCCGAAGTTAAGCGTGCTTGGGCGAGAGTAGTACTAGGATGGGTAACCTCCTGGGAAGTCCTCGTGTTGCACCCCGCTTTTTGTCGTTTTTGCAATCGGACAAGGCCATTTTGCTCTAAGGTCGCATTATTTTCGTATTAGTTCGTAGGTTTCACTTTTTATTTTGCAAATAGAATTGGGTTTTTTTAACGACGTTTTTCGTGTTCGTATGGAAAAGCGACCGATTATCGAGGGAATTGACGTTTTTCTTGTCTTTTATGTTGTTCGAAATGTAATAGGACGGTTCTTAATCGCTCGTGGTTTCCTTGTTCCGGGATCCGACCGCCCTCTTGTTTTAGCTTGAATCGTTGCTCAACGGTGATTTCGTGGTTCTAGGCTTGGAGGATACAACTACGAAATGTTCGCATGAATGGAGGGGTGCGATCATACCAACACTAATGCACCGGATCCCATCAGAACTCCGATGTTAAGCGTGCTTGGGCGAGAGTAGTACTAGGATGGGTGACCTCCTGGGAAGTCCTCGTGTTGCACCCCTCTTTTTGTCGTTTTTGCAATCGGACAAGGCCATTTTGCTCTAAGGCCGCGTTATTTTCGTGTTAGTTCGTAGGTTTCAATTTTTATTTTGCAAATAGAATTGGGTTTTTTTAACGACGTTTTTCGTGTTCGTATGGAATAGCGACCGATTTTCGAGGGAATTGACGTTTTTCTTTTCTTTTATGTTGTTCGAAATGTAATAGGACGGTTCTTAATCGCTCGTGGTTTCCTTGTTCCGGGATCCGACCACCCCTCTCGTTTTAGCTCGAATCGTTGCTCAACGGTGATTTCGGGGTTCTAGGCTCGGAGGATACAACTACGAAAGGTTCGCATGAATGGACGGGTGCGATCATACCAGCACTAATGCACCGGATCCCATCAGAACTCTGAAGTTAAGCGTGCTTGGGCGAGAGTAGTACTAGGATGGGTGACCTCTTGGGAAATCCTCGTGTTGCACCCCTCTTTTTGTCGTTTTTGCAATCGGACAAGGCCATTTTGCTGTAAGGCCGCGTTATTTTCGTGTTAGTTCGTAGGTTTCAAGGCTTATTTTTCAAATAGAATTGGGTTTTTTTAACGACGTTTTTCGTGTTCGTATGGAAAAGCGACCGATTTTCGAGGGAATTGACGTTTTTCTTTCATTTTATGTTGTTCGAAATGTAATAGGACGGTTCTTAATCACTCGTGGTTTCCTTGTTCCGGGATCCGACCGCCCCTCTTGTTTTAGCTCGAATCGTTGCTCAACGGTGATTTCGGGGTTCTAGGCTCGGAGGATACAACTACGAAAGGTTCGCATGAATGGACGGGTGCGATCATACCAGCACTAATGCACCGGATCCCATCAGAACTCTGAAGTTAAGCGTGCTTGGGCGAGAGTAGTACTAGGATGGGTGACCTCCTGGGAAATCCTCGTGTTGCACCCCTCTTTTTGTCGTTTTTGCAATCGGACAAGGCCATTTTGCTGTAAGGCCGCGTTATTTTCGTGTTAGTTCGTAGGTTTCAAGGCTTATTTTTCAAATAGAATTGGGTTTTTTTAACGACGTTTTTCGTGGTCGTATGGAAAAACGACCGATTTTCGAGGGAATTGACGTTTTTCTTGTCTCTTATGTTGTTCGAAATGTAATAGGACGGTTCTTAATCGCTCGTGGTTTCCTTGTTCCGGGATCCGACCGGCCCTCTTGTTTTAGCTCGAATCGTTGCTCAACGGTGATTTCGGGGTTCTAGGCTCGGAGGATACAACTACGAAATGTTCGCGTGAATGGACGGGTGCGATCATACCAGCACTAATGCACCGGATCCCTTCAGAACTCAGAAGTTAAGCGTGCTTGGGCTAGAGTAGTACTAGGATGGGTGACCTCCTGGGAAATCCTCGTGTTGCACCCCTGTTTTTGTCGTTTTTGCAATCGGACAAGGCCATTTTGCTCTAAGGCCGCGTTATTTTCGTGTTAGTTCGTAGGTTTCAAGGCTTATTTTTCAAATAGAATTGGGTTTTTTTAACGACGTTTTTCGTGTTCGTATGGAAAAGCGACCGATTTTCGAGGGAATTGACGTTTTTCTTGTCTTTTATGTTGTTCGAAATGTAATAGGACGGTTCTTAATCGCTCGTGGTTTCCTTCTTCCGGGATCCGACCGCCCCTCTTGTTTTAGCTCGAATCGTTGCTCAACGGTGATTTCGGGGTTCTAGGCTCGGAGGATACAACTACGAAATGTTCGCATGAATGGACGGGTGCGATCATACCAGCACTAATGCACCGGATCCCATCAGAACTCCGAAGTTAAGCGTGCTTGGGCGAGAGTAGTACTAGGATGGGTAACCTCCTGGGAAGTCCTCGTGTTGCACCCCGCTTTTTGTCGTTTTTGCAATCGGACAAGGCCATTTTGCTCTAAGGTCGCATTATTTTCGTATTAGTTCGTAGGTTTCACTTTTTATTTTGCAAATAGAATTGGGTTTTTTTAACGACGTTTTTCGTGTTCGTATGGAAAAGCGACCGATTATCGAGGGAATTGACGTTTTTCTTGTCTTTTATGTTGTTCGAAATGTAATAGGACGGTTCTCAATCGCTCGTGGTTTCCTTGTTCCGGGATCCGACCGCCCCTCTTGTTTTAGCTTGAATCGTTGCTCAACGGTGATTTCGTGGTTCTAGGCTTGGAGGATACAACTACGAAATGTTCGCATGAATGGAGGGGTGCGATCATACCAACACTAATGCATCGGATCCCCCATCAGAACTCCGATGTTAAGCGTGCTTGGGCGAGAGTAGTACTAGGATGGGTGACCTCCTGGGAAGTCCTCGTGTTGCACCCCTCTTTTTGTCGTTTTTGCAATCGGACAAGGCCATTTTGCTCTAAGGCCGCGTTATTTTCGTGTTAGTTCGTAGGTTTCAATTTTTATTTTGCAAATAGAATTGGGTTTTTTTAACGACGTTTTTCGTGTTCGTATGGAATAGCGACCGATTTTCGAGGGAATTGACGTTTTTCTTTTCTTTTATGTTGTTCGAAATGTAATAGGACGGTTCTTAATCGCTCGTGGTTTCCTTGTTCCGGGATCCGACCACCCCTCTCGTTTTAGCTCGAATCGTTGCTCAACGGTGATTTCGGGGTTCTAGGCTCGGAGGATACAACTACGAAAGGTTCGCATGAATGGACGGGTGCGATCATACCAGCACTAATGCACCGGATCCCATCAGAACTCTGAAGTTAAGCGTGCTTGGGCGAGAGTAGTACTAGGATGGGTGACCTCCTGGGAAATCCTCGTGTTGCACCCCTCTTTTTGTCGTTTTTGCAATCGGACAAGGCCATTTTGCTGTAAGGCCGCGTTATTTTCGTGTTAGTTCGTAGGTTTCAAGGCTTATTTTTCAAATAGAATTGGGTTTTTTTAACGACGTTTTTCGTGTTCGTATGGAAAAGCGACCGATTTTCGAGGGAATTGACGTTTTTCTTTCATTTTATGTTGTTCGAAATGTAATAGGACGGTTCTTAATCGCTCGTGGTTTCCTTGTTCCGGGATCCGACCGCCCCTCTTGTTTTAGCTCGAATCGTTGCTCAACGGTGATTTCGGGGTTCTAGGCTCGGAGGATACAACTACGAAATGTTAGCATGAATGGACGTGTGCGATCATACCAGCACTAATGCACCGGATCCCATCAGAACTCCGAAGTTAAGCGTGCTTGGGCGAGAGTAGTACTAAGATGGGTAACCTCCTGGGAAGTCCTCGTGTTGCACCCCTCTTTTTGTCGTTTTTGCAATCGGACAATGCTATTTTGCTCTAAGGCCGCATTATTTTCGTTTTAGTTCGTAGGTTTCAATTTTTATTTTGCAAATAGAATTGGGTTTTTTTAACGACGTTTTTCGTGTTCGTATGGAAAAGCGACCGATTTTCGAGGGAATTGACGTTTTTCTTGTCTTTTATGTTGTTCGAAATGTAATAGGACGGTTCTTAATCGCTCGTGGTTTCCTTGTTCCGGGATCCGACCGCCCCTCTTGTTTTAGCTCGAATCGTTGCTCAACGGTGATTTCGGGGTTCTAGGCTCGGAGGATACAACTACGAAATGTTCGCATGAATGGACATGTGCGATCGTACCAGGACTAATGCACCGGATCCCATCAAAACTCCGAAGTTAAGCGTGCTTGGGCGAGAGTAGTACTAGGATGGGTAACCTCCTGGGAAATCCTCGTGTTGCACCCCTCTTTTTGTCGTTTTTGCAATCGGACAAGGCCATTTTGCTGTAAGGCCGCGTTATTTTCGTGTTAGTTCGTAGGTTTCAAGGCTTATTTTTCAAATAGAATTGGGTTTTTTTAACGACGTTTTTCGTGGTCGTATGGAAAAACGACCGATTTTCGAGGGAATTGACGTTTTTCTTGTCTCTTATGTTGTTCGAAATGTAATAGGACGGTTCTTAATCGCTCGTGGTTTCCTTGTTCCGGGATCCGACCGGCCCTCTTGTTTTAGCTCGAATCGTTGCTCAACGGTGATTTCGGGGTTCTAGGCTCGGAGGATACAACTACGAAATGTTCGCGTGAATGGACGGGTGCGATCATACCAGCACTAATGCACCGGATCCCTTCAGAACTCAGAAGTTAAGCGTGCTTGGGCTAGAGTAGTACTAGGATGGGTGACCTCCTGGGAAATCCTCGTGTTGCACCCCTCTTTTTGTCGTTTTTGCAATCGGACAAGGCCATTTTGCTCTAAGGCCGCGTTATTTTCGTGTTAGTTCGTAGGTTTCAAGGCTTATTTTTCAAATAGAATTGGGTTTTTTTAACGACGTTTTTCGTGTTCGTATGGAAAAGCGACCGATTTTCGAGGGAATTGACGTTTTTCTTGTCTTTTATGTTGTTCGAAATGTAATAGGACGGTTCTTAATCGCTCGTGGTTTCCTTGTTCCGGGATCCGACCGCCCCTCTTGTTTTAGCTCGAATCGTTGCTCAACGGTGATTTCGGGGTTCTAGGCTCGGAGGATACAACTACGAAATGTTCGCATGAATGGACATGTGCGATCGTACCAGGACTAATGCACCGGATCCCATCAAAACTCCGAAGTTAAGCGTGCTTGGGCGAGAGTAGTACTAGGATGGGTAACCTCCTGGGAAGTCCTCGTGTTGCACCCCTCTTTTTGTCGTTTTTGCAATCGGACAATGCCATTTTGCTCTAAGGCCGCATTATTTTCGTGTTAGTTCGTAGGTTTCAATTTTTATTATGCAAATAGAATTGGGTTTTTTTAACGACGTTTTTCGTGGTCGTATGGAAAAACGACCGATTTTCGAGGGAATTGACGTTTTTCTTGTCTCTTATGTTGTTCGAAATGTAATAGGACGGTTCTTAATCGCTCGTGGTTTCCTTGTTCCGGGATCCGACCGGCCCTCTTGTTTTAGCTCGAATCGTTGCTCAACGGTGATTTCGGGGTTCTAGGCTCGGAGGATACAACTACGAAATGTTCGCGTGAATGGACGGGTGCGATCATACCAGCACTAATGCACCGGATCCCTTCAGAACTCAGAAGTTAAGCGTGCTTGGGCTAGAGTAGTACTAGGATGGGTGACCTCCTGGGAAATCCTCGTGTTGCACCCCTCTTTTTGTCGTTTTTGCAATCGGACAAGGCCATTTTGCTCTAAGGCCGCGTTATTTTCGTGTTAGTTCGTAGGTTTCAAGGCTTATTTTTCAAATAGAATTGGGTTTTTTTAACGACGTTTTTCGTGTTCGTATGGAAAAGCGACCGATTTTCGAGGGAATTGACGTTTTTCTTTCCTTTTATGTTGTTCGAAATGTAATAGGACGGTTCTTAATCGCTCGTGGTTTCCTTCTTCCGGGATCCGACCGCCCCTCTTGTTTTAGCTCGAATCGTTGCTCAACGGTGATTTCGGGGTTCTAGGCTCGGAGGATACAACTACGAAATGTTCGCATGAATGGACGGGTGCGATCATACCAGCACTAATGCACCGGATCCCATCAGAACTCCGAAGTTAAGCGTGCTTGGGCGAGAGTAGTACTAGGATGGGTAACCTCCTAGGAAGTCCTCGTGTTGCACCCCGCTTTTTGTCGTTTTTGCAATCGGACAAGGCCATTTTGCTCTAAGGCCGCATTATTTTCGTGTTAGTTCGAAGGTTTCAATTTTTATTTTGCAAATAGAATTGGGTTTTTTTAACGACGTTTTTCGTGGTCGTATGGAAAAACGACCGATTTTCGAGGGAATTGACGTTTTTCTTGTCTCTTATGTTGTTCGAAATGTAATAGGACGGTTCTTAATCACTCGTGGTTTCCTTGTTCCGGGATCCGACCGGCCCTCTTGTTTTAGCTCGAATCGTTGCTCAACGGTGATTTCGGGGTTCTAGGCTCGGAGGATACAACTACGAAATGTTCGCGTGAATGGACGGGTGCGATCATACCAGCACTAATGCACCGGATCCCTTCAGAACTCAGAAGTTAAGCGTGCTTGGGCTAGAGTAGTACTAGGATGGGTGACCTCCTGGGAAATCCTCGTGTTGCACCCCTCTTTTTGTCGTTTTTGCAATCGGACAAGGCCATTTTGCTCTAAGGCCGCGTTATTTTCGTGTTAGTTCGTAGGTTTCAAGGCTTATTTTTCAAATAGAATTGGGTTTTTTTAACGACGTTTTTCGTGTTCGTATGGAAAAGCGACCGATTTTCGAGGGAATTGACGTTTTTCTTTCCTTTTATGTTGTTCGAAATGTAATAGGACGGTTCTTAATCGCTCGTGGTTTCCTTCTTCCGGGATCCGACCGCCCCTCTTGTTTTAGCTCGTATCGTTGCTCAACGGTGATTTCGGGGTTCTAGGCTCGGAGGATACAACTACGAAATGTTCGCATGAATGGACGGGTGCGATCATACCAGCACTAATGCACCGGATCCCATCAGAACTCCGAAGTTAAGCGTGCTTGGGCGGGAGTAGTACTAGGATGGGTGATCTCCTGGAAAGTCCTCGTGTTGCACCCCTCTTTTTGTCGTTTTTGCAATCGGACAAGGCCATTTTGCTCTAAGGCCGCGTTATTTTCGTGTTAGTTCGTAGGTTTCAAGGCTTATTTTTCAAATAGAATTGGGTTTTTTTAACGACGTTTTTCGTGTTCGTATGGAAAAGCGACCGATTTTCGAGGGAATTGACGTTTTTCTTTCCTTTTATGTTGTTCGAAATGTAATAGGACGGTTCTTAATCGCTCGTGGTTTCCTTGTTCCGGGATCCGACCGCCCCTCTTGTTTTAGCTTGAATCGTTGCTCAACGGTGATTTCGTGGTTCTAGGCTTGGAGGATACAACTACGAAATGTTCGCATGAATGGAGGGGTGCGATCATACCAACACTAATGCACCGGATCCCATCAGAACTCCGATGTTAAGCGTGCTTGGGCGAGAGTAGTACTAGGATGGGTGAACTCCTGGGAATTCCTCATGTTGCACCCCTCTTTTTGTCGTTTTTGCAATCGGACAAGGCCATTTTGCTCTAAGGCCGCTTTATTTTCGTGTTAGTTCGTAGGTTTCAATTTTTATTTTGCAAATAGAATTGGGTTTTTTATCGACGTTTTTCGTGTTCGTATGGAAAAGCGACCGATTATCGAGGGAATTGACGTTTTTCTTGTCTTTTATGTTGTTCGAAATGTAATAGGACGGTTCTTAATCGCTCGTGGTTTCCTTGTTCCGGGATCCGACCGCCCCTCTTGTTTTAGCTTGAATCGTTGCTCAACGGTGATTTCGTGGTTCTAGGCTTGGAGGATACAACTACGAAATGTTCGCATGAATGGAGGGGTGCGATCATACCAACACTAATGCATCGGATCCCCCATCAGAACTCCGATGTTAAGCGTGCTTGGGCGAGAGTAGTACTAGGATGGGTGACCTCCTGGGAAGTCCTCGTGTTGCACCCCTCTTTTTGGCGTGTTTGCAATCGGACAAGGCCATTTTACTCTAAGGCCGCGTTATTTTCGTGTTAGTTCGTAGGTTTCAATTTTTATTTTAGAAATAGAATTGGGTTTTTTTAATGACGTTTTTCGTGTTCGTATGGAAAAGCGACCGATTTTCGAGGGAATTGACGTTTTTCTTGTCTTTTATGTTGTTCGAAATGTAATAGGACGGTTCTTAATCGCTCGTGGTTTCCTTCTTCCGGGATCCGACCGCCCCTCTTGTTTTAGCTCGAATCGTTGCTCAACGGTGATTTCGGGGTTCTAGGCTCGGAGGATACAACTACGAAATGTTCGCATGAATGGACGTGTGCGATCGTACCAGGACTAATGCACCGGATCCCATCAGAACTCCGAAGTTAAGCGTGCTTGGGCGAGAGTAGTACTAGGATGGGTAACCTCCTGGGAAGTCCTCGTGTTGCACCCCTCTTTTTGTCGTTTTTGCAATCGGACAATGCCATTTTGCTCTAAGGCCGCATTATTTTCGTGTTAGTTCGTAGGTTTCAATTTTTATTTTGCAAATAGAATTGGGTTTTTTTAACGACGTTTTTCGTGGTCGTATGGAAAAACGACCGATTTTCGAGGGAATTGACGTTTTTCTTGTCTCTTATGTTGTTCGAAATGTAATAGGACGGTTCTTAATCGCTCGTGGTTTCCTTGTTCCGGGATCCGACCGGCCCTCTTGTTTTAGCTCGAATTGTTGCTCAACGGTGATTTCGGGGTTCTAGGCTCGGAGGATACAACTACGAAATGTTCGCGTGAATGGACGGGTGCGATCATACCAGCACTAATGCACCGGATCCCATCAGAACTCTGAAGTTAAGCGTGCTTGGGCGAGAGTAGTACTAGGATGGGTGACCTCCTGGGAAATCCTCGTGTTGCACCCCTCTTTTTGTCGTTTTTGCAATCGGACAAGGCCATTTTGCTCTAAGGCCGCGTTATTTTCGTGTTAGTTCGTAGGTTTCAAGGCTTAGTTTTCAAATAGAATTGGGTTTTTTTAACGACGTTTTTCGTGTTCGTATGGAAAAGCGACCGATTTTCGAGGGAATTGACGTTTTTCTTTCCTTTTATGTTGTTCGAAATGTAATAGGACGGTTCTTAATCGCTCGTGGTTTCCTTCTTCCGGGATCCGACCGCCCCTCTTGTTTTAGCTCGAATCGTTGCTCAACGGTGATTTCGGGGTTCTAGGCTCGGAGGATACAACTACGAAATGTTCGCATGAATGGACGGGTGCGATCATACCAGCACTAATGCACCGGATCCCATCAGAACTCCGATGTTAAGCGTGCTTGGGCGAGAGTAGTACTAGGATGGGTAACCTCCTGGGAAGTCCTCGTGTTGCACCCCGCTTTTTGTCGTTTTTGCAATCGGACAAGGCCATTGTGCTCTAAGGTCGCATTATTTTCGTATTAGTTCGTAGGTTTCACTTTTTATTTTGCAAATAGAATTGGGTTTTTTTAACGACGTTTTTCGTGTTCGTATGGAAAAGCGACCGATTATCGAGGGAATTGACGTTTTTCTTGTCTTTTATGTTGTTCGAAATGTAATAGGACGGTTCTTAATCGCTCGTGGTTTCCTTGTTCCGGGATCCGACCGCCCTCTTGTTTTAGCTTGAATCGTTGCTCAACGGTGATTTCGTGGTTCTAGGCTTGGAGGATACAACTACGAAATGTTCGCATGAATGGAGGGGTGCGATCATACCAACACTAATGCACCGGATCCCATCAGAACTCCGATGTTAAGCGTGCTTGGGCGAGAGTAGTACTAGGATGGGTGACCTCCTGGGAAGTCCTCGTGTTGCACCCCTCTTTTTGTCGTTTTTGCAATCGGACAAGGCCATTTTGCTCTAATGCCGCTTTATTTTCGTGTTAGTTCGTAGGTTTCAATTTTTATTTTGCAAATAGAATTGGGTTTTTTTAACGACGTTTTTCGTGTTCGTATGGAAAAGCGACCGATTTTCGAGGGAATTGACGTTTTTCTTGTCTTTTATGTTGTTCGAAATGTAATAGGACGGTTCTTAATCGCTCTTGGTTTCCTTGTTCCGGGATCCGACCACCCCTCTTGTTTTAGCTCGAATCGTTGCTGAACGGTGATTTCGGGGTTCTAGGCTCGGAGGATACAACTACGAAATGTTCGCATGAATGGACGGGTGCGATCATACCAGCACTAATGCACCGGATCCCATCAAAACTCTGAAGTTAAGCGTGCTTGGGCGAGAGTAGTACTAGGATGGGTGACCTCCTGGGAAATCCTCGTGTTGCACCCCTCTTTTTGTCGTTTTTGCAATCGGACAAGGCCATTTTGCTCTAAGGCCGCGTTATTTTCGTGTTAGTTCGTAGGTTTCAAGGCTTATTTTTCAAATAGAATTGGGTTTTTTGAACGACGTTTTTCGTGTTCGTATGGAAAAGCGACCGATTTTCGAGGGAATTGACGTTTTTCTTTCCTTTTATGTTGTTCGAAATGTAATAGGACGGTTCTTAATCGCTCGTGGTTTCCTTCTTCCGGGATCCGACCGCCCCTCTTGTTTTAGCTCGAATCGTTGCTCAACGGTGATTTCGGGGTTCTAGGCTCGGAGGATACAACTACGAAATGTTCGCAGGAATGGACGGGTGCGATCATTCCAGCACTAATGCACCGGATCCCATCAGAACTCTGAAGTTAAGCGTGCTTAGGCGGGAGTAGTACTAGGATGGGTGATCTCCTGGGAAGTCCTCGTGTTGCACCCCTCTTTTTGTCGTTTTTGCAATCGGACAAGGCCATTTTGCTCTAAGGCCGCGTTATTTTCGTGTTAGTTCGTAGGTTTCAAGGCTTATTTTTCAAATAGAATTGGGTTTTTTTAACGACGTTTTTCGTGTTCGTATGGAAAAGCGACCGATTTTCGAGGGAATTGATGTTTTTCTTTCAATTTATGTTGTTCGAAATGTAATAGGACGGTTCTTAATCGCTTGTGGTTTCCTTGTTCCGGGATCCGACCGCCCCTCTTGTTTTAGCTTGAATCGTTGCTCAACGGTGATTTCGTGGTTCTAGGCTTGGAGGATACAACTACGAAATGTTCGCATGAATGGAGGGGTGCGATCATACCAACACTAATGCACCGGATCCCATCAGAACTCCGATGTTAAGCGTGCTTGGGCGAGAGTAGTACTAGGATGGGTGACCTCCTGGGAAGTCCTCGTGTTGCACCCCTCTTTTTGTCGTTTTTGCAATCGGACAAGGTCATTTTGCTCTAAGGCCGCTTTATTTTCGTGTTAGTTCGTAGGTTTCAATTTTTATTTTGCAAATAGAATTGGGGTTTTTTAACGACGTTTTTCGTGTTCGTATGGAAAAGCGACCGATTATCGAGGGAATTGACGTTTTTCTTGTCTTTTATGTTGTTCGAAATGTAATAGGACGGTTCTTAATCGCTCGTGGTTTCCTTGTTCCGGGATCCGACCGCCCCTCTTGTTTTAGCTTGAATCGTTGCTCAACGGTGATTTCGTGGTTCTAGGCTTGGAGGATACAACTACGAAATGTTCGCATGAATGGAGGGGTGCGATCGTACCAACACTAATGCACCGGATCCCATCAGAACTCCGATGTTAAGCGTGCTTGGGCAAGAGTAGTACTAGGATGGGTGACCTCCTGGGAAGTCCTCGTGTTGCACCCCTCTTTTTGGCGTTTTTGCAATCGGACAAGGCCATTTTACTCTAAGGCCGCGTTATTTTCGTGTTAGTTCGTAGGTTTCAATTTTTATTTTAGAAATAGAATTGGGTTTTTTTAATGACGTTTTTCGTGTTCGTATGGAAAAGCGACCGATTTTCGAGGGAATTGACGTTTTTCTTGTCTTTTATGTTGTTCGAAATGTAATAGGACGGTTCTTAATCGCTCGTGGTTTCCTTCTTCCGGGATCCGACCGCCCCTCTTGTTTTAGCTCGAATCGTTGCTCAACGGTGATTTCGGGGTTCTAGGCTCGGAGGATACAACTACGAAATGTTCGCATGAATGGACGGGTGCGATCATACCAGCACTAATGCACCGGATCCCATCAGAACTCTGAAGTTAAGCGTGCTTGGGCTGGTGTAGTACTAGGATGGGTGATCTCTTGGGAAGTCCTCGTGTTGCACCCCTCTTTTTGTCGTTTTTGCAATCGGACAAGGCCATTTTGCTCTAAGGCCGCGTTATTTTCGTGTTAGTTAGTAGGTTTCAAGGCTTATTTTGCAAATAGTATTGGGTTTTTTTAACGACGTTTTTCGTGTTCGTATGGAAAAGCGACCGATTTTCGAGGGAATTGACGTTTTTCTTGTCTTTTATGTTGTTCGAAATGTAATAGGACGGTTCTTAATCGCTCGTGGTTTCCTTGTTCCGGGATCCGACCGCCCCTCTTGTTTTAGCTCGAATCGTTGCTCAACGGTGATTTCGGGGTTCTAGGCTCGGAGGATACAACTACGAAATGTTCGCATGAATGGACGTGTGCGATCGTACCAGGACTAATGCACTGGATCCCATCAGAACTCCGAAGTTAAGCGTGCTTTGGCGAGAGTAGTACTAGGATGGGTAACCTCCTGGGAAGTCCTCGTGTTGCACCCCTCTTTTTGTCGTTTTTGCAATCGGACAATGCCATTTTGCTCTAAGGCCGCATTATTTTCGTGTTAGTTCGTAGGTTTCAATTTTTATTTTGCAAATAGAATTGGGTTTTTTTAACGACGTTTTTCGTGGTCGTATGGAAAAACGACCGATTTTCGAGGGAATTGACGTTTTTCTTGTCTCTTATGTTGTTCGAAATGTAATAGGACGGTTCTTAATCGCTCGTGGTTTCCTTGTTCCGGGATCCGACCGGCCCTCTTGTTTTAGCTCGAATCGTTGCTCAACGGTGATTTCGGGGTTCTAGGATCGGAGGATACAACTACGAAATGTTCGCGTGAATGGACGGGTGCGATCATACCAGCACTAATGCACCGGATCCCATCAGAAGCGTGCTTGGGCGAGAGTAGTACTAGGATGGGTGACCTCCTGGGAAATCCTCGTGTTGCACCCCTCTTTTTGTCGTTTTTGCAATCGGACAAGGCCATTTTGCTCTAAGGCCGCGTTATTTTCGTGTTAGTTCGTAGGTTTCAAGGCTTAGTTTTCAAATAGAATTTGGTTTTTTTAACGACGTTTTTCGTGTTCGTATGGAAAAGCGACCGATTTTCGAGGGAATTGACGTTTTTCTTTCCTTTTATGTTGTTCGAAATGTAATAGGACGGTTCTTAATCGCTCGTGGTTTCCTTCTTCCGGGATCCGACCGCCCCTCTTGTTTTAGCTCGAATCGTTGCTCAACGGTGATTTCGGGGTTCTAGGCTCGGAGGATACAACTACGAAATGTTCGCATGAATGGACGGGTGCGATCATACCAGCACTAATGCACCGGATCCCATCAGAACTCCGAAGTTAAGCGTGCTTGGGCGAGAGTAGTACTAGGATGGGTATCCTCCTGGGAAGTCCTTGTGTTGCACCCCGCTTTTTGTCGTTTTTGCAATCGGACAAGGCCATTTTGCTCTAAGGTCGCATTATTTTCGTATTAGTTCGTAGGTTTCACTTTTTATTTTGCAAATAGAATTGGGTTTTTTTAACGACGGTTTTCGTGTTCGTATGGAAAAGCGACCGATTATCGAGGGAATTGACGTTTTTCTTGTCTTTTATGTTGTTCGAAATGTAATAGGACGGTTCTTAATCGCTCGTGGTTTCCTTGTTCCGGGATCCGACCGCCCTCTTGTTTTAGCTTGAATCGTTGCTCAACGGTGATTTCGTGGTTCTAGGCTTGGAGGATACAACTACGAAAATTTCGCATGAATGGAGGGGTGCGATCATACCAACACTAATGCACCGGATCCCATCAGAACTCCGATGTTAAGTGTGCTTGGGCGAGAGTAGTACTAGGATGGGTTACCTCCTGGGAAGTCCTCGTGTTGCACCCCTCTTTTTGTCGTTTTTGCAATCGGACAAGGCCATTTTGCTCTAAGGCCGCTTTATTTTCGTGTTAGTTCGTAGGTTTCAATTTTTATTTTGCAAATAGAATTGGGTTTTTTTAACGACGTTTTTCGTGTTCGTATGGAAAAGCGACCGATTTTCGAGGGAATTGACGTTTTTCTTGTCTTTTATGTTGTTCGAAATGTAATAGGACGGTTCTTAATCGCTCTTGGTTTCCTTGTTCCGGGATCCGACCACCCCTCTTGTTTTAGCTCGAATCGTTACTGAACGGTGATTTCGGGGTTCTAGGCTCGGAGGATACAACTACGAAATGTTCGCATGAATGGACGGGTGCGATCATACCAGCACTAATGCACCGGATCCCATCAAAACTCTGAAGTTAAGCGTGCTTGGGCGAGAGTAGTACTAGGATGGGTGACCTCCTGGGAAATCCTCGTGTTGCACCCCTCTTTTTGTCGTTTTTGCAATCGGACAAGGCCATTTTGCTCTAAGGCCGCGTTATTTTCGTGTTAGTTCGTAGGTTTCAAGGCTTATTTTTCAAATAGAATTGGGTTTTTTGAACGACGTTTTTCGTGTTCGTATGGAAAAGCGACCGATTTTCGAGGGAATTGACGTTTTTCTTTCCTTTTATGTTGTTCGAAATGTAATAGGACGGTTCTTAATCGCTCGTGGTTTCCTTCTTCCGGGATCCGACCGCCCCTCTTGTTTTAGCTCGAATCGTTGCTCGACGGTGATTTCGGGGTTCTAGGCTCGGAGGATACAACTACGAAATGTTCGCATGAATGGACGGGTGCGATCATTCCAGCACTAATGCACCGGATCCCATCAGAACTCTGAAGTTAAGCGTGCTTAGGCGGGAGTAGTACTAGGATGGGTGATCTCCTGGGAAGTCCTCGTGTTGCACCCCTCTTTTTGTCGTTTTTGCAATCGGACAAGGCCATTTTGCTCTAAGGCCGCGTTATTTTCGTGTTAGTTCGTAGGTTTCAAGGCTTATTTTTCAAATAGAATTGGGTTTTTTTAACGACGTTTTTCGTGTTCGTATGGAAAAGCGACCGATTTTCGAGGGAATAGACGTTTTTCTTTCAATTTATGTTGTTCGAAATGTAATAGGACGGTTCTTAATCGCTTGTGGTTTCCTTGTTCCGGGATCCGACCGCCCCTCTTGTTTTAGCTTGAATCGTTGCTCAACGGTGATTTCGTGGTTCTAGGCTTGGAGGATACAACTACGAAATGTTCACATGAATGGAGGGGTGCGATCATACCAACACTAATGCACCGGATCCCATCAGAACTCCGATGTTAAGCGTGCTTGGGCGAGAGTAGTACTAGGATGGGTGACCTCCTGGGAAGTCCTCGTGTTGCACCCCTCTTTTTGTCGTTTTTGCAATCGGACAAGGCCATTTTGCTCTAAGGCCGCTTTATTTTCGTGTTAGTTCGTAGGTTTCAATTTTTATTTTGCAAATAGAATTGGGTTTTTTTAACGACGTTTTTCGTGTTCGTATGGAAAAGCGACCGATTATCGAGGGAATTGACGTTTTTCTTGTCTTTTATGTTGTTCGAAATGTAATAGGACGGTTCTTAATCGCTCGTGGTTTCCTTGTTCCGGGATCCGACCGCCCCTCTTGTTTTAGCTTGAATCGATGCTCAACGGTGATTTCGTGGTTCTAGGCTTGGAGGATACAACTACGAAATGTTCGCATGAATGGAGGGGTGCGATCGTACCAACACTAATGCACCGGATCCCATCAGAACTCCGATGTTAAGCGTGCTTGGGCGAGAGTAGTACTAGGATGGGTGACCTCCTGGGAAGTCCTCGTGTTGCACCCCTCTTTTTGGCGTTTTTGCAATCGGACAAGGCCATTTTACTCTAAGGCCGCGTTATTTTCGTGTTAGTTCGTAGGTTTCAATTTTTATTTTAGAAATAGAATTGGGTTTTTTTAACGACGTTTTTCGTGTTCGTATGGAAAAGCGACCGATTATCGAGGGAATTGACGTTTTTCTTGTCTTTTATGTTGTTCGAAATGTAATAGGACGGTTCTTAATCGCTCGTGGTTTCCTTGTTCCGGGATCCGACCGCCCCTCTTGTTTTAGCTTGAATCGATGCTCAACGGTGATTTCGTGGTTCTAGGCTTGGAGGATACAACTACGAAATGTTCGCATGAATGGAGGGGTGCGATCGTACCAACACTAATGCACCGGATCCCATCAGAACTCCGATGTTAAGCGTGCTTGGGCGAGAGTAGTACTAGGATGGGTGACCTCCTGGGAAGTCCTCGTGTTGCACACCTCTTTTTGGCGTTTTTGCAATCGGACAAGGCCATTTTACTCTAAGGCCGCGTTATTTTCGTGTTAGTTCGTAGGTTTCAATTTTTATTTTAGAAATAGAATTGGGTTTTTTTAATGACGTTTTTCGTGTTCGTATGGAAAAGCGACCGATTTTCGAGGGAATTGACGTTTTTCTTGTCTTTTATGTTGTTCGAAATGTAATAGGACGGTTCTTAACTCGTGGTTTCCTTCTTCCGGGATCCGACCGCCCCTCTTGTTTTAGCTCGAATCGTTGCTCAACGGTGATTTCGGGGTTCTAGGCTCGGAGGATACAACTACGAAATGTTCGCATGAATGGACGGGTGCGATCATACCAGCACTAATGCACCGGATCCCATCAGAACTCTGAAGTTAAGCGTGCTTGGGCGGGAGTAGTACTAGGATGGGTGATCTCCTGGGAAGTCCTCGTGTTGCACCCCTCTTTTTGTCGTTTTTGCAATCGGACAAGGCCATTTTGCTCTAAGGCCGCGTTATTTTCGTGTTAGTTAGTAGGTTTCAAGGCTTATTTTGCAAATAGTATTGGGTTTTTTTAACGACGTTTTTCGTGTTCGTATTGAAAAGCGACCGATTTTCGAGGGAATTGACGTTTTTCTTGTCTTTTATGTTGTTCGAAATGTAATAGGACGTTTCTTAATCGCTCGTGGTTTCCTTGTTCCGGGATCCGACCGCCCCTCTTGTTTTAGCTCGAATCGTTGCTCAACGGTGATTTCGGGGTTCTAGGCTCGGAGGATACAACTACGAAAAGTTCGCATGAATGGAGGGGTGCGATCATACCAACACTAATGTACCGGATCCCATCAGAACTCCGATGTTAAGCGTGCTTGGGCGAGAGTAGTACTAGGATGGGTGACCTCCTGGGAAGTCCTCGTGTTGCACCCCTCTTTTTGGCATTTTTGCAATCGGACAAGGCCATTTTGCTCTAAGGCCGCGTTATTTTCGTGTTAGTTCGTAGGTTTCAATTTTTATTTTGCAAATAGAATTGGGTTTTTTTAACGACGTTTTTCGTGTTCGTATGGAAAAGCGACCGATTTTCGGGGGAATTGACGTTTTTCTTGTCTTTTATGTTGTTCGAAATGTAATAGGATGGTTCTTAATCGCTCGTGGTTTCCTTGTTCCGGGATCCGACCGCCCCTCTTGTTTTAGCTCGAATCGTTGCTCAACGGTGATTTCGGGGTTCTAGGCTCGGTGGATACAACTACGAAATGTTCGCATGAATGGAGGCGATCATACCAACACTAATGCACCGGATCCCATCAGAACTCCGATGTTAAGCGTGCTTGGACGAGAGTAGTACTAGGATGGGTGACCTCCTGGGAAGTCCTCGTTTTGCACCCCTCTTTTGTCGTTTTTGCAATCTGGCAAGGCCATTTTGCTCTAAGGCCCCGTTATTTTCGTGTTAGTTAGTAGGTTTCAAGGCTTATTTTGCAAATAGTATTTGGTTTTTTTAACGACGTTTTTCGTGTTCGTATGGAAAAGCGACCGATTTTCGAGGGAATTGACGTTTTTCTTGCCTTTTATGTTGTTCGAAATGTAATAGGACGGTTCTTAATCGCTCGTGGTTTCCTTGTTCCGGGATCCGACCGCCCCTCTTGTTTTAGCTCGAATCGTTGCTCAACGGTGATTTCGGGGTTCTAGGCTCGGAGGATACAACTACGAAATGTTCGCATGAATGGACCTGTGCGATCGTACCAGCACTAATGCACCTGATCCCATCAGAACTCCGAAGTTAAGCGTGCTTGGGCGAGAGTAGTACTAGGATGGGTAACCTCCTGGGAAGTCCTCGTTTTGCACCCCTCTTTTGTCGTTTTTGCAATCGGGCAAGGCCATTTTGCTCTAAGGCCGCGTTATTTTCGTGTTAGTTAGAAGGTTTCAAGGCTTATTTTGCAAATAGTATTGGGTTTTTTTAACGACGTTTTTCGTGTTCGTATGGAAAAGCGACCGATTTTCGAGGGAATTGACGTTTTTCTTGCCTTTTATGTTGTTCGAAATGTAATAGGACGGTTCTTAATCGCTCGTGGTTTCCTTCTTCCGGGATCCGACCGCCCCTCTTGTTTTAGCTCGAATCGTTGCTCAACGGTGATTTCGGAATTCTAGGCCCGGAGGATACAACTACGAAATGTTCGCATGAATGGACGGGTGCGATCATACCAGCACTAATGCACCGGATCCCATCAGAACTCCGAAGTTAAGCGTGCTTGGGCGAGAGTAGTACTAGGATGGGTGACCTCCTGGGAAGTCCTCGTGTTGCACCCCTCTTTTTGTCGTTTTTGCAATCGATCAAGGCCATTTTGCTCTAAGGCCGCGTTATTTTCGTGTTAGTTCGTAGGTTTCAAGGCTTATTTTTCATATAGAATTGGGTTTTTTTAACGACGTTTTTCGTGTTCGTATGGAAAAGCGACCGATTTTCGAGGGAATTGACGTTTTTCTTTCCTTTTATGTTGTTCGAAATGTAATAGGACGGTTCTTAATCGCTCGTGGTTTCCTTGTTCCGGGATCCGACCGCCCCTCTTGTTTTAGCTCGAATCGTTGCTCAACGGTGATTTCGGGGTTCTAGGCTCGGAGGATACAACTACGAAATGTTCGCATGAATGGACGGGTGCGATCATACCAGCACTAATGCACCGGATCCCATCAGAACTCTGAAGTTAAGCGTGCTTGGGCGGGAGTAGTACTAGGATGGGTGATCTCTTGGGAAGTCCTCGTGTTGCACCCCTCTTTTTGTCGTTTTTGCAATCGGACAAGGCCATTTTGCTCTAAGGCCGCGTTATTTTCGTGTTAGTTAGTAGGTTTCAAGGCTTATTTTGCAAATACTATTGGGTTTTTTTAACGACGTTTTTCGTGTTCGTATGGAAAAGCGACCGATTTTCGAGGGAATTGACGTTTTTCTTGCCTTTTATGTTGTTCGAAATGTAATAGGACGGTTCTTAATCGCTCGTGGTTTCCTTGTTCCGGGATCCGACCGCCCCTCTTGTTTTAGCTCGAATCGTTGCTCAACGGTGATTTCGGGGTTCTAGGCTCGGGGGATACAACTACGAAATGTTCGCATGAATGGACGGGTGCGATCATACCAGCACTAATGCACCGGATCCCATCAAAACTCTGAAGCTAAGCGTGCTTGGGCGAGAGTAGTACTAGGATGGGTGACCTCATGGGAAATCCTCGTGTT
This sequence comes from Polygonum maritimum, assembly GCA_963924305.1. NCBI lineage: Eukaryota > Viridiplantae > Streptophyta > Magnoliopsida > Caryophyllales > Polygonaceae > Polygonum > Polygonum maritimum. Next base: position 13,590,473 of record OZ002731.1, on the reverse strand, counting down.
GCACCCCTCTTTTTGTCGTTTTTGCAATCGGACAAGGCCATTTTGCTCTAAGGCCGCGTTATTTTCGTGTTAGTTCGTAGGTTTCAAGGCTTATTTTTCATATAGAATTGGGTTTTTTTAACGACGTTTTTCGTGTTCATATGGAAAAGCGACCGATTTTCGAGGGAATTGACGTTTTTCTTTACTTTTATGTTGTTCGAAATGTAATAGGACGGTTCTTAATCGCTCGTGGTTTCCTTGTTCCGGGATCCGACCGCCCCTCTTGTTTTAGCTCGAATCGTTGCTCAACGGTGATTTCGGGGTTCTAGGCTCGGAGGATACAACTACGAAATGTTCGCATGAATGGACGTGTGCGATCATACCAGCACTAATGCACCGGATCCCATCAGAACTCCGAAGTTAAGCGTGCTTGGGCGAGAGTAGTACTAGGATGGGTAACCTCCTGGGAAGTCCTCGTGTTGCACCCCGCTTTTTGTCGTTTTTGCAATCGGACAAGGCCATTTTGCTGTAAGGTCGCATTATTTTCGTATTAGTTCGTAGGTTTCACTTTTTATTTTGCAAATAGAATTGGGTTTTTTTAACGACGTTTTTCGTGTTCGTATGGAAAAGTGACCGATTATCGAGGGAATTGACGTTTTTCTTGTCTTTTATGTTGTTCGAAATGTAATAGGACGGTTCTTAATCGCTCGTGGTTTCCTTGTTCCGGGATCCGACCGCCCCTCTTGTTTTAGCTTGAATCGTTGCTCAACGGTGATTTCGTGGTTCTAGGCTTGGAGGAGACAACTACGAAATGTTCGCATGAATGGAGGGGTGCGATAATACCAACGCTAATGCACCGGATCCCATCAGAACTCCGATGTTAAGCGTGCTTGGGCGAGAGTAGTACTAGGATGGGTGACCTCCTGGGAAGTCCTCGTGTTGCACCCCTCTTTTTGTCGTTTTTGCAATCGGACAAGGCCATTTTGCTCTAAGGCCGCGTTATTTTCGTGTTAGTTCGTAGGTTTCAATTTTTATTTTGCAAATAGAATTGGGTTTTTTTAACGACGTTTTTCGTGTTCTTATGGAAAAGCGACCGATTTTCGAGGGAATTGACGTTTTTCTTGTCTTTTATGTTGTTCGAAATGTAATAGGACGGTTCTTAATCGCTCGTGGTTTCCTTGTTCCGGGATCCGACCACCCCTCTTGTTTTAGCTCGAATCGTTGCTCAACGGTGATTTCGGGGTTCTAGGCTCGGGGGATACAACTACGAAATGTTCGCATGAATGGACGGGTGCGATCATACCAGCACTAATGCACCGGATCCCATCAAAACTCTGAAGTTAAGCATGCTTGGGCGAGAGTAGTACTAGGATGGGTGACCTCCTGGGAAATCCTCGTGTTGCACCCCTCTTTTGTCGTTTTTGCAATCGGACAACGCCATTTTGCTCTAAGGCCGCATTAGTTTCATATTAATTAGTTCGTAGGTTTCACTTTTTATTTTGCAAATAGAATTGGGTTTTTTTAACGACGTTTTTC